>OX639993.1:178942939-180142939 GCA_951828415.1 Anomoia purmunda
ATAGTATTTTAAAATTTAATGGTTTTACAAAAAAAATACATTTTTGTTTATTAATGAATGATATAAAGGCTTCGTAATGTCAAAGACAGAACTTCCTTGCTTGCCTCCTATGATTTCTCTATTTTATCATCAACTTTTATGAAAAATTTTGTATTTTTTTATTTTGGCTTATAAAGAAGCTTATATCGGAGGTATGTATTTTGAAAACATTACAGCTTTTCTATCATTCTGGTATCGGAGCCACCTTTTGGGAATCCTAATTGAAATACCCTTGTACTATAAACTTGCTGGGAAATGAAGATAGCCGCAGCACTTATTGCACCTTTCAGCTTCATTGATAAAATTCTGAATCTAGGCTTTGTACTTATTTGCTTACGCAAATTTCAACCAAGCAATCGATAATTGCGTTCGAAAATGTGCTAATTAGGTGCCTGTGTTGATATCCTTTGACAACTGCGGTGGCAACAATTCATTCGTAAACAGCACTAGGTAATCGTGGATACACACACACACACACACACACACACACATGTAAAGCAGTCACATGCGGCAAGGCGACACAGTAAATGTTGCATGTTGCCGCATTTTCGCCACTCAACTGCCGGCCTGCATTTGCCACCTCGCCGCAGTGCTGCCACACCACCGGAACCCCAACTCGCTAGAACCGCACGCTTGCATTGAAATGCATCTAGTGAATTGCACAAAACAATTGCTGCGTCTGTTGTCTACCGATGCGTTGTGGTGACCAGAAGCAGTCAGCCGCGTCAATTGTTCACTCGTTCAGCGCTTTGTTGTTTGTTTATTTATTTATTTAGGTACCCATTCAACAATTCGCCCACTGAGATTTGCGAAATTGCATCGTGCGGGCGCAAGGAGGCCTAAACGGGGAGTCCGCTAGGTGCTTGTGATGGTACGTATGTAGGTGAGCGGAGGTGTGCAGTGGCGGGAGTTAAACTCTTGGCCCTTTCATGGCATCATGATTTTATTTTTTATTTTATTTCGTTTAGACGCTGTCGTTGATTGTTTGTTTGCTCAATGGACTGCCTATCTATTTGAGGCGATTGACTCGAGTACACACTCATATGTATATGTATGGGTTTGTGCGTGTGTGTGTGTGTGTGTGACTGTTTGCACATTCATTTGTTTATATTTATCTGTTTGTCAACTGCAAACCCAGCCATGCAGTTGGGCTTTTAGTGTTGCACTGATTGCGCTCACCGGCCGACAGCGTCAAAGCTTAAATCCAAGCCGTCGTCTGTTGAATTGGTAACATTGGCAATTGTGGGCAGCTAAACCGCTACTGTAACTCTGGTATCCAAAGGCAGGGGTGTTGTGCGGTGCAACTTAGACTTTCTCGTCTTCGTCTTCGTCTTCGTCTTTGTTCTCCAATTGCTTTTTTCTCGTCTTCTTCTTCTTCGGCAGTCGCATTTGAGACACGTTAAGTGTCATTTCGTGGCCGCTAATTGACATTGCAAATAATGGTACAGCATTTTTCATGTCGCTGACACTTTATTCATATCAATTGTGGCGCGGCACTGTCATCAGACCCCATCGCTTTCAAACTTAACAACAAACACATACACATATACACATACACATATACATATATACATACATCGTGCCACACAATCAAAATCTCAATTAGAAGGACCAGCTTCTATATTCTAGCGAAGTAAGCCGTGAAATACCTACTACCGCTAGAGCTTGGATGAAGTTGGTAATATTCCCCTTTAGCTAGACATTTGCTTATTGAATTATTACAGATTGTCTATCAGAGATGTTAAATGGACTTTTCGAGATTGTGCCAAATGTCAGAAAAAATATACCAAATCAAACAATTCGTACTATTTTTCTTTTATTTTTCAATTAAAAATATGTTTGTATATACATATTTGTAAACTGACATAAAAATAAGTATTAAAAAAAAAAAATAAGAATTAAAAATAAAAATTTGAATTTCATTTCTCCCGAGAAAAAGTTGAAACCACTTAAAATTGCTGGAAAATTTCCCCAGAGAATTTTCGAATTTCGGCTCAGCCGGTGTCTCAAATAGTTAATATACTCATAAGATATTTATCATATCACATCTCATATCATATTTGTCTTATCATAAGATATTTATAGATACATACTAGGGCGGGTCAATCAAAAATTTGCAAAGCATCATCGCAGTTCTGATATTATGGATCGTAACAAGAATTTTTGCTCAAGAAACAATACCTCTAAAATTAATTTCGAGTCCATTTCAATTGCAAAAAAAAATATTATTGAAATTTTTTTATTTATTTGAATTATTAAATTTTTTTTTTTGCAAAAACTCGAAATTCTTTTTAGAGGTATGGCTCCTTCGACAAAAATACTTCGTACGTTTCATAGTGCCAGAATCGCGATGGCGCTTTACACTTTGTTCCAGCGCCTACCCTAATACATACATACGTATGTGGATTATAAAAAGTTTGCTTTTATTATTTTCACAAAGACTTCTTTCATTCGGAAATTATAATTAGAAATGAGAGATAAAAGACTGTTGTCTTCCAAAAACCTAAAATTAATAAAGAACTCCAACATAATTTTAACCACATAGTTATCGAAAGTACTAAGAAGGATATGTCCAATATGATCGTTTGAAAAAGCTTGCTTGTAGTTTTCGACCACTAAAAAAGATATTCTAATATTCTATTTTTTAAACCAATTCACTTTCAAATATTTGTGGAGGTCACTCACATAACATACATATGCATGAAATTTCCCCTTTTCCTGATATTCGTGATATCTACTTTCTTCATCTTTAAAATTTGAATGTGAAAGAAGAGGAAAAGGTCTCCGCAAATTTTGTATTCATGATATGAGAAATTGGAAGATGGAGTAAATTCACTGGAAGTTTTTACTCAGAAGCAGATTGTCATTTTTTGTTTTTTACTCTTCGGATTCTTTATTTTATATTTTATCAAATTATGCGCGGAAAAGACACGCTCAACATTTATGACCTAATTTTTGTGTAGTTTTGCCTTTGTCTTCTTGCAATCACAAATAAGAAGTGGGAAGGTTGTGATCAAGGCGATTTTATAGAAGGTGATGCCATAAGAGCAGCTGATTTGATTTTTTTTATTCACCTACATGTATTTTGTTTTTGCTTTTGCGTATGAGCTTTCAAAAGCCGTAAAAGCAAAAACAAAATGTATTGAAATTTTGACAACTCTTACGCAGAAACAAAAACTACATAAATACATAGGAATTTTGTAGTTGTATTTATAACACCACCTTGTGTGGATTCGCCTTGGTTATGATGTTGTAAAATCAAATTTATCAGACATATTTCGAAATTCGACTCGACTTCGAAAGACTTTTTTTAAATTGTCAGAAAACGCCAGTATAGCTAAAAGCAAAACTACTATATTAAAACAGAGCTACAATCTACTCAAATTGTTTCAAAAAGGACGGTGTGGTGTTAAAGTACTTTTTGAATTTAAACCATTCAAAAAAAAAAAACCACAACTATGGCGTCTTTATCATCTCTGTTGTCTATACCACCATCCCCTTGAGCCAGGTCCAGACAATAAGTTTTGGGGTAAAATTTCTCAAGGCATCCCTCAGCGTAAAACGGCACGTGGTCTTGCGGAAATAATACTCGGCGCGCCGATTTGTCATGTACGACTGCCTCACTGCAGTCCCGTTAGAGAAAATATCATTTAATAAAACTCCTTCACTATCTCAGAGAAAGGTAGCCATATTCTTCGATGCCACCCTTCCACTTTGGCCGCCTTTCCACCGTTCTCATCCACGCGATTCTTGTTTCGAGCACAGGTCAAACTGACATATCCAGATTTAATCAACAGTCACAATGCCCGCCATGAAGTCGATATACAAAGCTGCTTCATATTCGAACACAATATAACACATTGAGATAAAGAGGCATCCTTGCCAAATGCCCATCCGAAATTACATATCCAATTCCAATAAAATATATATTTACAACTCTCCAATTATCGCTGCATTGACGATCGTCAGCACTTATGTTTTTATAACTTCCCCATTAGAAATCCATTCACTAGTCACTCAAAGTAGCACTGGTTGCCAAGATAGATTCTCCGAGTGATTTCGCGGTTGACATTATTACCGGTGTTGATCTCCACTTTTTCGAATTTATAATTGTCAACAGCGATACTGAAGCCAATGAGCTGTAGTTTTTTACCCTGCTTGAAAAAGGCAGAACTAACATCGCGATTGTTGAGGCCAATGATGTCGATGTAATCGGAATACCCCAGCAGTTAAACACTCTGGCTACCTGACCGGCTTAATTCTGCAGCTCGAATTATCTTTCACACCACAATGGTAAAAAAGTCACAAGATTGGGAGTAACCCTATCTGAAACCTCGGAGAGGTCCTTAGAGGTGCTGCTCGGCGTTATTTTACTTTTGCAAGAATATCACTACTTCTCGTGCTGTCGAAGGCTGATTTAAAGTCGACATATAGATGGTATTTGGCATATCGTGAATATCTAGTCGAGAGTAGATTTACTGGGTCTAAAGTCCAAACTGATAAAGTCCAATCAGTTCGTTGATGGTTGTCTTAAGTCTTTGATATGTGACTCGGTATCTTTATCGCCTGTGTCGACGCTTTCGCTGTCACCATTTAGCGGAGTATACAAATGATCCTTCCACTATTTCAGTGTGCTTTAAACATCAGCCACTCTCGGCTATATTTCTAAGGCCCACTTGGGAGAAATCCAGAGTTAAATTTATAAATAAAAATATAAGTAACTCTGAGTTAAATTTGTAACCCAGACATTGTCTGGCATCAAACAAACACAGTAAACACTGGCAATGAACACACTTCTTTTTCGACATTTTCTTTGAATTTGATGATTTTTTTTTTAATTTTAAAATCAAAATAAGTTTTGCGTATATTTGTATAACAGCAAAATGGATGAGATGCTGAGTCTATAATGTTGTGGAAGTGATCACTTCACTTTGCCAAAGCTTTGTTAAAGAAATTGGTGCCAATGTATTCGATGGCTTCCTCATCATTGATGGAGGAAAACAATTGGTTTTTATTTTTTTATTTTATTTAAAAAAAGTTGCCTGGCAAATTTTATTTTTCTTTATTTATAACAGAATGTTTCAAACTTAAAGATTTTACCTTGAATAATTGCTAGCAAGTCGAATTCATATAAGGCGAAGTTGATCCAGCAGCTGATTGAATTCGCTTGGTAAGCATTAAGTCAAAATGATATGTTTGTTGTAAATCACACTGTCCTTGTGCGTATAATTTGTTAGTGTAAATTTGAATTTAACCTAGCAATCAAGGCGAATTCATATCAGGCGGTGTTATACGTACAAAAACAAAGATCTACTCCAACAAATTAATTAATTTATTTTTTACAAAGACTTTTTTATTTAATAACCAAATAAAATTTACCACTTCTTGAAAATTGTATTATCTCTAAAGATATTATCAATAGCTCCTTCCATCCTCTCTCGCCATTCGCATCCGGCGTAATAAAAAAAAACAACACGAACCTAACAAATTCTTCGTTAATCCAGTTTTCCACGCCTCATTACTTTATCAACATTTTCGGCAGTTTAACGACCATTAAATGATCAAACAAATGAGGTGATTGAGTTATTCATACGACGGCATTATAAAGGCGATTTTATTTTAAAAGCGAGTAAGTTTGTAGGGGCAGTGAACGCGGCAGCCCAATGTAAGTAGCAGGCGACAAATAAGCCGAAATATCTTTCCACTTAATTGCACTTAACGGCTGTACGTACTTCTTTTCTACAGCCAAGTCAATACTAATATCAACGAATATCATTGCAATAAGAGGACAAAAATAATAAAGCAGTTAGCGGTATTGGAATATTGAACATTTAAAAATATCACTTGAAGGAAAGCTTTGTAAATATGTATGAAAGTATTTTTTTCTTTGATTTTATGGCCTAAGTGCTTTGAGTGCACCTGCACTGTTGACGTGAGCTCAGTTGCAGAAAATACTACCGTCTGTAGAGACAAATATTTGTATGAATTTGCAATGAAGAAAGACAACAGTTGAAACGAATGACTAAAGTAGTTTGATTATTGGTGCACACCGAATCTTTCCGATCACCGATCCACCTACCTCCTTCCCATCTCCAACAATCATCCACTGGCCATTGCACCAATTCAGTTGCATTGCATGGGTGAATGCCACGTCTGATTGCTGGACAAACAGTTTTTGAGCTTAAAGCAAAATTACTCTGTTTGCATCAACAAATATTTGCAGAGCAACTTTAATAATAACAGCAAAAACAACAACGCTATGCGCGTTGACAATGAAGAGCTTAAAACTCTGTACCTTTTTTATTTTGTATGTAAACAAATCGACCGCTCATTTGTCGGGCTGGTGGAATATTGAAACAACCGCCTACCCCAACAATCAAGCGCCTGTGAACTTTTTTACGATATTGTACATATAACTGAATGCTACGATTTCATATATATATCAGAGTCTGACGGTTGAACGCCATTAGCATTTTTGTTTGTCTACCGCTTAATGATCACTTTAGCTACTGTGACTGAAGTCGGCGGCATATAGTTTTTTAAAACAAAAATATTTGCCGACCCAGGGGATACCGAGCCACATTGAGTAGGTAGTAGCAACAGTGTAGCTAATTTGATTTTTTTTTTCATGTTTTAAGCAAACTCAAACTTTATTTACATTTTTCAGTTTTTATTTATTAATGCGAAAAACAAAAGGCATGCGTTTGTTTTATTTGTCGAACTGCTACAGCCTGTTCAATATACCTTGAGGGGTAGATTCTTTTTTAATGTATTGAAGACCACGGAAGTGACACAGGCACTTAGAGACTTGCCAATTCTACTTCGGCAAAATATTAAGGGAAAGAAAAAAAAGAGAAGAACCGACTGCATTACCTTAGAGCCAGCCCCTGGAGTTTAGGAACCCTAGCAAATCATTTGAATCCACGTTACCCAACTCTCCCGGGTTTCCTAAATGGGATTTGCCCAGAAATCTCATTCTGGTTCTGCAAATACCTGAATAGCTGCAGAAGAGATGTTTCACTGTTCTTCCGCACGTCCGGTGGAGACGTCCGATGTCCGGGCACACATATCAGGCTGACGATGTGCCGACGAGCTAAGTTCGTAACGAACTCCCTACACTGCCTCACCAGGCTAGATGCCACCATTCCGGAGCTGAGAGCACGGAACGCTGTTTGGCTGTCTTAAAAAATTATAGTTAATGCGAAACCATTGTGAATGAATCCAAGCAAGAAGTCTTCCAAATTCAAAATGGCGGCGGCTAATATGAAGTGTCACAATTTATGTATGATTCGGGCGTGTTCTGAAAATTTTCAGACTCGAAATCAGTGCGATTCTGAATTAAAAAATCAGTGTTTGATATTAAAGTGATTTATATAACATCACTGTTGTATCTTTTACAGTTCTCATCTAAAATGTTTAGTCTTCTCATAAGACGATTCTCAGAATATGCCCGCATGTACCAATTTTTATTTGAGCTCATTCAGAACTTGTTTGGTGCAGCAATAATCCCAAACCACTTCCAAACTATTCTCGAATGAGTAACAAACCAGTCCTGAACTAATCCCGAACTAGTTTGGAAATGGTTCTGCAATGGCACCAAATCAGTCAACTTCCAGCACAATTATTTCATATTTTCAAACGAATGAAGTTGTAAACGAGTAATGTGCAAAGAACTACAACTAAAGGTAGTTTTGAAAATATTTATAAAAATACGAGAAAAATTCCTTTCAACTTCAATTTTAACAACATTTGTAATCCATCCATGAAGTTAAGTTCAACACTATGCATTTATATAAAACAATTGAGCTTTTTTAATATTTGCTACTTCTCCAAAAAAATTTAGTGCAGAGTTTTTTCAACGGTGTGAAAGCAGCTCTGTCCAAAAATAGAGTGTTATAGTCCGAAAAATACGTCATTCAAATCAGTTGATCGCATGGCTCATATAGAACTTTTTTGAATCGCATTGAATACTAGCTGGCAGTATTCTTTCTAAAAAAAAAAGTTCGCAAAAATTCTGACATTTACCGCACACAGCATAACTGAATTTGTGTGTTGTTCTCACATTATAGTCGTATCTGGATACATTCGCATGGATTCTGGACTGAATGGCTTAGCAATGCAAAAAAAAGGACATCCTGCGGCTCCCATCAACAGAAACACCTTTTTTCCTCAGATCACCTCAGCTGACATGTCACATCGATCACTCGCCGCCACAAAGAACGTGTACTCCAGGTTCGAGTACCAGTTCAAGTACGCGCATCTTACTAGACATGAGAATATTGAACATAGCTGAATTTTTGTTGTTAAAATTGTGAGTGTGCAGTTGAAGAGGCGCCCCGCCGTTTTTGCAATTTGGATGAGCGACTATTTGTCTGTTTCTATTATTTTTTTTGGAAAATTAGCAGTTGGACATAAATGCACACACATACATACATAGCTACAATGTATAAATTTACAAAACTAGCAGCTGGTCGGTGGTCAATCACTGAATGTAGAAATTTTCGAAAATAGGGATTCTCAGTGGGCGAGCATGGAGTCCTTATGTTGTGATTGTCTGCTTGTATGAGCCCTTGAATATGCCAACCACATTGAAACCTATAAATAACGAGGTAGATGCATACGTACATATGTACATAAATTATATAGATATGGGCGCTATTAAACTTTGAGCTGTTCACCTTTTTTGTGGCTTGTTTATGGCACAATATGGCATTTGGATTGCAATTAGGCAATCGTTTTATGGTTTTTAAATTTCAAACTAATGTTCCGCTATGATAGAGGGGGTCGAGGGAAAATGTATTTATATTGTGGAAAAAAGAAATAGTACTGCCTATCTGTTACGGGGGATTTGAAATAAAATTCTTAAAGGTGGTGAATTGGAGGGCCGCACATTCAAAAGTAATAATATTGAAAATTCATAAAAACTATAAAGTAGAAAATTATATCCTTATGCTTGTGGTTATTACTGGAAGGATATAATAAACCCAGAAAAATAAATTTAAAAAAACAAATTTTTTATTAAATGTGGTTCTTTTACATAAAGAAAATCTTGCTATATTTAAAAGGAATATTTTTTAAAGTAAAACTTCTTTAGAGACAGTGATTTTTTACATCGCATAACGGAAGTCGCGTCAGAATCGCTTTACTAATTTCTACCCTTATATTTACGTATTAAAAGCACTATTGTTACTTATGGTACTACTAATTCTACCACTAATTTTACTAAACAAATGGTGGTATCTTTACTAATTTCTACCACCATTTTTACTAACGGTACTACTAATTTCTACCACTATTTTTATCAATGTTAGTACTAATTTCTACCACTATTTTTACTTACTTCTACCATTACTTTCACTACTTTCTACTACCACTATTTTTACTAATACCTATTACTATTTTTACTAATTGTACTAATAATTTCTTCCACTATTTTACTAATTTCTACGACTATTTTGACTTGTTTCCACCACTTTTTTATTAGTGCTGCTACTAATTTCTACCACTATTTTTATTAATTTTACTACTAATTTCTACCACTATTCCTCCTTTTTTCTCCCACTATTTTTAGTAATATCACTATTTATTCTAATTGTATTAATAATTTCTACCACTATTTTTACTAATGCTACTACTAATTACTATGACTACTTTTATTAATTTCTACTGCCACAAAGAAGTTTTGCTTTTGGCTCACATACTTAGGAGCACGCGCGTTTTATTTAATATCTTACTATTTGCATAAGGCAATCGGTTATAATACATACAGATATAAAAAAAAATTTTCATTATTTGGAAAATTCTGTGAAGTCATTGAAATTAATATCTAATTATTTATATGGTTACCAAGCGACTTTTCTGCTTTCGCACCTGATAAGGATATCTTATCTTAGAAGTGCTATGAAGTTAGAGTGCCCCGCTAATAGGCTTCATTAAATCCTGTAATTTACATTGTAACTTTTAATTATGCTTCACTTGATAAAGCTGGCAAATTTGCGCGATCTATTTTCAGTCGGAAGATAATCTTTTGAGCTCGGACTTTGATGACAAAAAGTCACAGAGGCTAGACAATGAAAGTAAAAGAAAGAGTGAATTCCGATTTGGTAGTTAAAATGTAAACAATTAAATTTAGAAATGCATTAAAGCTGATCTAGATAAAGAAAAGGAAATAAGTAATAGGCGCATTACTTGCAAATTTCGTTTTAAAGTTTTCCCTACAAAAACAAGAAACTTCACGAAGAGGTGGTATTCGTGAAATATTTAAATTAATTTGATTAAGCCAAAAATCGAAGGGCGAAACGGAGACCTCGAACCGCAAATAAGATAGTGCCCAATAAAGAAAAACCTTTAATTATACTTACCGAAATTTGAGCATATAGTATTCAGGGGCGGACTGGGCTACCGGGCAACCAGGCAAATTCCCGGTAGGCCCCCCCCCCTTTTGCCAGCAAAAATTTTTCCAAATACAAGAAAAAAATCCGTAAAGGCCCTGCAGTACTCGTTAACTGTAAATATACTCTCGTATAGTTGTTTCCAAATTTTTATATAAGGTCTCACCCTTTAACATGATAATTGAAAATAAAACTCTGATCAACACCTTACATTTTAACCCGAGAGATTCTTGATATGACTACAGTTTTTATATATATATTGAGTTATTGAATAGGAAGCAATTGGGGCCTAAGAATAGAGGCCCCTGAAAAACTCTGAGATAACTCAAACTGAATATTCCGTCAAAATGTATATATTCTAGTATTTTTGAGTTTCGAACCTCTGAGGTCCTAAGATGTTTGGAGCCCTACTCTTGTGGAAACTTTTTCGAATTTTGATATGAGATTTCTTTCGCGACTGTTTCGTGGCCTTAAAGATAAAATTATATAGAATTTTCGAACACTGATTTGTCTAGGCTTCAAACTCTAAGGACCCCCACAGTACTTTTAGATAATTGAAAATTTTACTCTGATGAAACTTTTAAGAATATAAACATGAGTTTCTAGTGATGAACACAGTTTTTAGGTATACACTTTCGAATATGTGACTCTAGGGGCCCCAATATGTAGGGCCCTCTTAGTACTCTTGAGTATTTGAAACGAACTAACTTTGTCATGCACTCAAGTCGCTAGCGAAAGATCATTTTCGAAGCTCAAATACATAAAAAATCGTTTGAGGAATACCATGACACAAGACCACCTTGAAACTGCTATGCTCATGTCTGTGGAGTTCCCTGTTTTGAAAGAAATTCGTAACAACGATATAATTGATTCACTGGCAAATAAGAGTAATTTGTTGCAAAACCTTTTGCTAACTTGAGAAAGTCGAAAGTTGTTTTCAATGTACATTTAGTTAATCAGTGTCATCGTAACTAAACAAAACTTTTGTAACGATAAACTAACAAAAAATATACCCTAAAAATGATTATTCAATAAACTTTCCTAACATTTACAATTGATAAAATTTGGGGGCCCTTTTTTTAAAAGCCCGGGGCCCCTTTTGACGCCCAGTCCACCAGGGATAGTATTTGAATGATAACTGCGTATTCCAATTTATAATGAAGAAGAGCCGTAAGTAGCAGTTTAAAGGTATACGGATTAGAAAATTCTGCGGCATTACGTCGTTTGATGTCAAGAACTGAGCTCGATTTTGAAAGAATAAATTTAATATGTGTAACTCGGATGCATTTTGTAACACATAAATTAATAGCGATAGTGTTATATATTTGATTATTTTTTTACACCCGGTAATTTGCCATAGAGACCGCCAACTCAAACACCATAACTGAAAACTGTTGGAAGAGTCTGGTGAGTTCTTAAAAACCGAAAAATAATATTTAAAAAATACATATGTCCAAACAGAAAGTTAATAATCTCAAATCGAAGTACACACATGCCGCGGATTGAGGTTTACAATTCATATAAGGTGGTAGCATTATAAGAACTCCATGTACTTTTTTTTAATTGTAAAAAGAATTATTAAAAAATTGTACTGCCGTTTTCGCTGTCTCCGGCAAATGTATTGGGTTATTGAAAGTTTTATTTTTTTTAAGAACTTGCAAGTAATTCGCAAATTTTGTTTGATATTGAACGATCATATTGTATCTGCTTTCTTAATAATGTTTTGCTTGATTTGCGTTGCTCATCAAAAACATAAACGACATTTTTAGAAATACAAATTTTAATTCGCAGAGCATTGGGAAAGTAAATTCAAATGCAGGGGTTCAGCAATCAAAATTTATTGCTCACCATGAAATTATCGTCTGAAAAGAGAACTTGAGTATTGAATAATGACTTTCGTTCGTAAACAAATTGAAACTAATCGGTTTCATTCAGCCACACGTCACCCGCTTGCGAAACATTCGAAATGAGGTCAAGACAGTTATTAAATAATTAAACAAAGCATGCCAAAACGGCAGACGACCGTACAAATTACAATTTCCAGAATATAAGACAACAACAAACAAAATACAATACATACTAGGTATGTACAGTATGTGGATGTATGTATGTATGTATGAAAATTAGTAAATACAAATATAATAATGGGTGAAAGCTTTCAAGCAACAGCAACCACAATAGCCTACTGATAGTGATGGCAAACAAAAAAATTTAATAACCGAATAATCGGTTAATAATTAACCAAAAGCATTCGGTTACTATTTGCGATAAATCTATTAAAGTCGAAAAAAAATTAAAAACCATTTAACAAGTGATATAAAACTTACTATAGTTTGTTAAATAAAATTTTTTAAATATGTAGTAAATTTTAACATATATTTTTTTTTACTTTTAGGACAATATTTTTTCCAAAAAGCAAAATAAAACTGTAGGCATTTAAAAGCAATACAGGAATCAAATTGCATGTGTATAGATAAGTACCGAATACTTTTATTAACGTTTTATATGATATATATATATTATATATTATATCGATGTCGATGGCCTCTAACTGCTAGCACTTTAGTTTAAAGTTTACTTTTATAATTTATTTATAAAAATAAACTGATAATAATAATAATAATAATTATTATATACAGGGTGGGTCAAAAGAAACCAAGGGGCGTAAGAGTTTAATAACTTTTTCGTTTATTAATTTTTTTTATTTTTTCTTTCAGATTATATAATATACAAAAGGGAAATTTTTTTACACTAAGTATGAAAAATTATGTCTCTTAAATGACCACCTTTTCAGCTTCGCACTGATGGGCTCTTTTTAGAGCATTTTCCATAACATCTTTCAAAACTTGTGGCTGTAGCGTTCAAGGATTGTCTCTGGCTTGTTCACATACACTCGCTCCTTCAAATAACCCCAAAGAAAATAGTCGGGTGCTTTCAAATCTGGCGATCGCGCTGGCCAAATAATTTCCGAATTTCTGGAAATTATTCGCCCTCCAAAAATTTGACTTAAAAGTGCCATTGCGTGTCGGGCTGTATGGGCAGTGGCTCCGTCCTGCTGAAACCACATACCAGGTCTGTTTTCAAGAGCAGGACGTAAAAAGTTTTCTATCATAAACCGATACCGCTCTCCATTTACGGTTACAGCACTTCTATCTTCATTCTCGAAGAAGTAAGGCCCAATGACATTTTCAGATGTGATCCCACACCATACTGTACACCTGATGGGGTGCAATTGGCGTGGATGAATGGCTCTTGGATTTTGAGAACCCCAGAACCTACAGTTCTGCTTATTAACAAAGCCATTCAAATGAAAATGAGCTTCATCACTCATAATCAAATTTTTAATAAAGTTGATTTCATTTCTGGCCAACTCTTGAAATTTAACTGCAAAATTTAGACGTTGCCGATGATCTGCGGGTTTTAATAAAATAAAAAAAAAAAAAAAAATTATAAACGAAAAAGTTATTAAACTCTTACACCCCTTGGTTTCTTTTGGCCCACCCTGTATTATATACATATATTATGTTTTCAAAACATAATTCCTAAGAATATAATTTAATAATAAGTCCGTTTCTTTGCACCCGAGTTGCAAAAGAACGCTCCAACTCTGATAAAATTTCTTTTACTTACAAAAGCAACTCTGTTAGCCTCTTTCATGAAAGTTGCGATTTGTTTAGTACTATTTAAAAACGGAAAATAGTTGTGCCGGCAATTTTTAGGTTTATGTAGTTGTATATTTACAAATACTGTGCAAATAAAAAGCGAATTAGGTCTTAAATCAAAATTTCCCATGTATTTTCTTAGGGCTAGTTCACAATAGCGCGGTTTTTTAACTTCCCAACACTACATCTCACGTCGGATATCATTTTACCATATTTTTTCGAGTTGGTGTTGTTACTTTGCATGCAGGTTGTTATCCTACCTAGAATTCGTTTGCAACTAGGTTATAAAGAACAATAACAGTTTTGGCTACGACTTCGTCATAAATCTATTTCGCGTTTAAATAGCCATAGCACCCGTTTTAAAAAAAAAGACGTTCGCATGGTACAGAAGTTCCAATTAAACAAACAATTTTTGAAAAGGTGTCTGTAACTTATAAACGGACTTATACCATTTCCAAACGGCAATGAAAACAACTTGTTTTCTAGAGATGATTCCCATATTAAACATGATCGTCCCGACAGCATTCTTTTTTTGGAACTGGTTTTCGATGACATTTCTTTATTTATTTACCTTTTTATTCTACGAAAATCCGTTAACCAAAATGCCCCCGGAGCTTTAAAACAAAAGCTTCGCTCTTTGTACACCAAGCAGTTCCGCGTTTTATAAATTTTTTAGCTCTTTTCCACCCCATCTTTTTCTTATTATTGTTCTTATTCCTTTTTCTAAACTAGTGGCGGCATATCATCGATTTTTTTGGCAAAAGGTTATCGAACATAGAGTTGCTTGTGAAAACACAGCGAAAATTTAATTGCTTTCGAGATTATTATTGTTCTCACCAAATATCAGGAAAGAGGCATAAACTGGTTTTCATTGTCATGTGGCATAAAATCCTTGGTATAAAACTCTTTACCACGTATGAATTGCCTTTCGTTACAATTTTAAAACCGAGCATTGAAACATCGCTAAACTGATGCGAAGCCCTTTGTTTTTTGAGAGCGTTGCCAAAAGGTGAATTTTTTATAACATTTTCCAGTAATGCCACTAGGATACAATGAATACTGGAGATTTTTGGAATTATTATTGGGTATTTTGCGTTTTCCGCTCAACCGTTGAGCTAGGCAATAGGTGAATTATCGAAGTGAGTTTCGATGGCACGTTTCAAAATCCAGTTTCCAATATGTGTATATAAACTAGCCCGACTTCATTTTTTTGTTTAATTTGAAGTTTTATTTAATGAGTTTTTGTTTAAATAAAGTGCAATGAATTCAGATCTCAGCTCCAATTGTGTGTCTATATATATGTGAATACTGCTTGATTTTTCTTACTTTATGTACACCTTTCTCAGTTTTAGTTCAGAAACTTGCAATTCATATTCAGAATTTCTCTTTCATGTGAATTTGAGTAGTAACTTTCTAAATTTGAATTGTAATTTTCTCAATTTAAGTTGGAAATTCCGAATTTGAATTGCAAGTTTCTGAATTTGAATTGCAACTTTCTGAACCAAAACTGAAAAAGGTGTCGAACAAAATTATTTTTTTTTCATATTTTTATACTATCTGTAATGTTATGTTAATATAGACTATATTTGACTTAAAATCAATCGAAAAATTAATAATATTTACTTTTCTGACAACCCTAAATGACACAAAAAGAAGATAGGTCATTCTGACGTGTGCAGGTTTAAAAAATATCGGAATCCCACTATGGTTAATGCATTGTCGCAAAACAAATTCAACGTAAGCACAAAACAAGGAATACGGCGATTTTTCCCGATCGAATCGATTATTGTTTTCGCCGAATAGGAATCGTACTCTGTTATCACTGCCAAATTATTATTTTTCTTTGTTCTATGGTTGCTATTTTGGTATACAATAAAAAATTTTCGAACAACTCTAAGGATTTTTTTGCTGATGCATTTTCTTCCAAGGCGAATTTATATCAGATGGTGTTGTACGTAGAAAAACAAAGATTTACACTAACAAATTATATGCACAATGACAGTATGATTTACAACAAACACATCATTTTGACTTAACGTTCACCAGGCGAATGCAATCAGCTGCTTGATCAACTTCACCTTATATGAATTCGCCTTCTTTTCTTCCGTACAAAAAAATTTGTCGAACATACTATGAGCGTTGTTTAAATTTTTCGATTTCTCAACAGCTTAATCGATAGGAAATAATCGGGTTTTTCACCGTCAACTGAAATAAAATAACCGGTTTTTCGATTATTCGTGCCAGCACTAACCACAGATGAGCAAACAGCCTGAAATGCCACCCAAACCAAAGCAACATACACAGCCGTGGAGGCAGGACAATGTCTACAAACAGTCGAACAAACAAGCATACATACAGACAGACAGATAGAAATACAGCGAAGTCAACAATTGTTGAAATAAATGAAAAATAATACAAAACAATCAAAATTCATTATGACTAACAATGCACAGAAATATAAATAAATATTTACCTATACATACAAACATACATACCGATGTACAATAAGTGAGAGGGAGGGTAACGAATTGTAGAGTGCCAAAAGTGGAATGAGGTGGAGCTTGTTTTTGTTCGAAGACGGGAGTTGTACCAGCCACAAACAAGCATACCGAAAAAAAACACAACAAAACAAATGCTAGCATATGCTCCCCGCCTCCGCCACCACCCGCAAGAATGCACTTACCATGCCAACAGACAAACAGAACAGAACAGAACAGAGGGGTGCTGGTGTGGGTGGTGAGGCGAGCAAAGGAAATGACTGTGCTATTGCCAAGGGGGAGTTTACACACTTGCCGCAGCGCAAACAAGCCAACAACAAGGAGTGGCACCCCGCACAGTCGCACCAACACAACGAAGCTTACGAAAATTTAGCGCAGGCAGCAGACAGCAGGCAGGGCGGCAGTGTGGCTCTTTGACAATGGCGCCACTCCCCAGGCGCACATTTTGAAAAATTGCAAATTGAATTAAGCCAAAGTTAACTGACTAAATGGGCTTAAATGGCGCAAAGCCGAGTGGTGTACTCTATGCGGCACACGTACACACATACATGCATACATACGCACAGTGTAGTGGTGTGTATGTGTGCGCTTAATACTCGCTCACAAAAGTCAAAGGAACTGCAGCCAACTCGCTGTGGAAGTTCGAAAAGCGTGCTCGGGCAACGAAAGAGAAGGGGAGTTATTGTGGTCGCATCATTGCTTTGGCCTGACTTATGCAGATATGTAGGTAGCTTCCTTTCGTACATAACGGCATATCCTGTGCGTAAAAATTCCACAAACACACAAATCTATATTTTGGTGTACACTCACACCCCTCTTAGCGTTGCTCTCGCACGGTTGATATTCCTTTGAGTACATCGCCTCGCTTGGTTGAGTGTTATTTACCCGTTTAAATTATTAAACGATTGTTAGCGAAGTGTTGTTTTCCTCGCACATTTCAGCTCAAACCCCGCCAGCGATTCTTTGCGATTTCTTCCGCTTTGTTATTATGCTGCTACCGCTGCCTCTTCTTCTATTTCGCATGTTAATTGGCTGGAGGGTTGCTTGACGCCATACTACTTGGCAATCGCTGTAATCGTCCTGGCAATCGTCTGCCGCATCCTGTCGTTTCGTTTTGGTTGCTTGGGAATTTGATATCTCGTAAATTTATTTGATTATTTGATTAGCTTGTGCTGTGTTGGTTCTGTGTGTGAGTTTGTATGTGCGCGTAGGCTTGTGTGTGTGTGTGTGTGTGTTTGAAATTTGCGAATTGGAGAGTGAGTTGGATTTAACGATTTAACACTCGTTCGTTTTCGAAAGCAATTACGGAGGGTTGCATGCAAATGGTTGGATGTGTACATAAATAAATATTCATAAAATAGTGTACCTGAATATGTTTGTATGTTTGTATGTATGTTTATCTGAAATAAAATGGCTATGAATTGAGTATTATTTGCGATTTGAATAGGCAATTTGAACTTAAAATAATTTCGACTGCAACCTATCAATAAATTTTACGTAAGGCTACGAAGTAAAATAATTAAATTGAAGGAATTTTCCCATAGCCGTTGAATACTGGCCTAAAAATTCGTGGACCTTGGTTCAAACCGTGGTAAAGTCTAGAAAGAATGAAGTCTGTTGAAGAGATGTGTTGATATCCGAAATAGCAGCTTTCACTTCTGCAACTTTGAAAGGTTTTTGTTTTTCATAATATTCCCTAGTAACAACTAGCCTCAAACTCAATCAAATTCAAATTAAAGTAAATAAAGCTAGCCTTAAACATTTTTATTCGATTTTTAATATATGTGGAAATCCTGGCCTTCGGAGGTTAGGCAATTTATTTCAGTTTACGAACGCATATTTTATTTTCATGATTTTAATGCCAAGTTTCATAAATTATTTCCACAGAAAAAAAAAAATTGTTTAAGACTAAAGCATGACATTATGTTCTTAGTCGTGAAATGTTTGGCGACGATCAGCATTCGGAAATATGACGGCAGCCAAAATATTGAAGCGCCCAAATGATGTCACATTTCAAGGCAGCGGTGCTTTATATGGAGTTTGACAGCTTATTTCACGTGAAACGGGAACAGAATACCGAACTTAATTACGGACTTTACACGAAAAGGAAGTGGTTGTAAGATTAATGACCAGTTTTGCGAACTAACGCAGCGAATTCAATAACTTTGGGCTAAAATTTGAAAAGAAACAAAACGGAAAACTAATTGGGTGCCATTTTTGTTTTTCAATACAAATTATAAATATGGCAGATCACAATTTTTCTTGTGCGTTCGTCACGAAAGGGACGTCATAAATTATAGCTAAAAACTCTATACGGTTTTATTTGGTATTAAAAAATATTTGAGTAGGAACAGTAAATTTATTTTTAGATATTTCTCAATTCAATTTGAATATAACCATATAACTATAACTTTGCGATAAATTTTACTACAACTTTTTATGCAACATTCCTTTTATTTTTGCAAAAAGCCATCAATAGTTTTTATAAGGTCGCAATCTTAATAAAATATTGTCATTTTTAGTATGTTCCTATTCAGTGGGCAGTGTAAATTCCAGCCGCCTGCCTAATGAGAGGGCCTTAGCATATGTAGGCTAGATCTGAAGCGATGGCTGGATCAGCAACTCATCTTGTACTTGCATTCGTTTAGAGAAGCGTTGGCGTTAGATCAGGCGGTATATTTCCTCGTCAGCTCATCTACTACACAGTTTACCGGTATATCGATATGACCCAACATCCACTTTACAAATGTAGTGATTTGGCGGTGATATCCATTAGAAGGCACTAGGCGTTATAATTTGTAGCGTGGGTGTCTAGATCAGTTACTGATGGTATCGGCTGCTCTATTGACCAAATATCTAATTGATTGAAAAGTAACGCTGTAGAATAGTCGGAAATTTCTCGAGTCTTAATATTTTGCGCAAATTTATTTTCATAAGTAATTTTTGATACGTCCCTGTTTTTGTTGATTAATTAAATTCGATTAGAATCTATTTTGACTTGACCATATACTTATATAATATATATGACAGTTCTCTCAATATCATTCCACAAGAAATCAGATTATATATTTAATAATACCGAAGCCTAGTTTTTTTATAGTTTTGAGTATTTTGTAAAAAGTTAAATGGCAAAATATAACAGCTTCCTTTGTGATGTTTAAAAGTCAACAAGTCAAGAGTCTAAGTTCTGGTGCAATTTCAACAGGTGGCAATACCCTTTAATCACATTTTCATGTAAATTTTTTTTTTCAACATCCTTTGAAACCTGTACCGTAATATTTCCTTTAATCTATTAATTTAATTTAATTTACCTTTTTAAGCAGATGGCAATCCTCCCCAAAAGTATTTCACAAGCGAAACTTTCCTAAGCCTAATTTTTATTAATTTTTAAGCTGGTCGCAACTCTCTTCAAAAATATTTTTGAATATTTTAAATCTGTTAGTTGCTACTAATATTATAAAATTTATTTTAATTTATTAATTTAACTTTATTTATCTATAAAGACGTGGTAAACTTTTTTCGTTTGATATCCATACTACAATAATTAATTTCACTCATTTTTAATTGAATATAACCTTTTTGATAGCTAGAAACTCTTTTGACGATATACTCTATATGTTAACAAAGTTTACAGTATATTTGTTGACCAACTGTTATATGAATTCGTGGGCTTGGTTTGACATGAAAAGGTAACAAACAGACTCAGACACGCACACACTAACTTCGCATTTATAATACTAGTAGTGTAAAATATATGTACAATATTTCGATTTTTTTGTAATATGATGATAGATTTACTGTGAATTTTATAGCTTTCCACATTGCGCTTACTAAGTTAACTTTTTATAGAGTTTAATGCAAGAATAAACCTACTGGCCCTAACCCAATTCAGAACCCTGCATATTTCCAAACATTTTTTAACCTACGTATTCCTTTCTTCAACTGACTGAATTAAATCTGAGTAAATTATTTTTTATAGTTCCTAAAATATATGGTTTTCTTATTTTTGTAAATTACTGTTATATTTTTATAGATTTCAATATTTACCCGAATTATGCGGCCACGGACGTAAGCGGTTGCTTAATGCTGTTACAAAAAACCAAAATAATATTAAAAAAATATATCAACAAATTTTTTTACAAAAAATTTCAATCAAAGCAATTTATACGCAAATGTTTTCAGTGACGAAACCTTAAAAAATATTCATTATAAACTTCCCAAAACTCATTGACACCTTCCCCTCAATTCACATTTCGTGCGCCATAATTCAGCTGACTCGGTAATCGAATCAAATTACGTGTTAATGATAGCTTTATTATCGCCTACGAACGACCGAATGGTTAACTAACTGGCGCTGGTTGTTGTTGTTGGCGCACACAACCCCCGCCTTCACTCAAGCGTCGTGCCAGCCAACACTTAATAAACAACTCGAAGAACATCATTTTTCTTTGGGGAATACGCGCGCGTGGCGCAAACAGACACTGCTTCGTTTAGATTAGCCAACTGTGTGCGAAATTCTTCCGTCTCCCCTACTCCTTTCTCTCTCACATTAACGCCGATTTCTGGTGCTAATCTAAATTTCATTACACTCACAATGCGTTAAATCGGCCAACACGGCGTGGCAATGTCGCATTAACTGTTGCCACAGCTGCTGTTGATGTTTTGGCTGTTGGTTTTTTTTGTTTTTTTTCCTTCTTGCTATTCGCTCCACCGCAGAGCATGCGTTGAAAATTTATCTCCCACTTTATTGAAGCGCTGCGACTGTGGTGGGGGTTGCTGGTACTCACTCGTACTATCTAAATACTAAACGACTGAGATTCCAACAGCAACAACAATAAAAGGGAAAGCAAAGCATTAACAGCAACAAAATGAATCGAAAAATTAAATTTTATTTAATCTGAAAAAGTTGATTGTCTAACTGCCTTTTTGTGGCTGTTGAGCTCACAGGATATAAAAGCAAACAGAAATAGTGGGGTTGTTGTTGTATGGCAAATTCATGGTGACAATTTAGAGTAAATAAAGCACCCCTTAATGTGTGTGCATTTATGTGAGTGTGTGTGTGTTTGTCGTGCATTTGTATGTGTTAGCAATTCAAAGGCTGCTGTCGACGATCACTGTTGGTTGTGAACAATGAAATTTGCTAGCAAGCTTTTGCCGGTTCTGTCAATCCTACCCTGTCGGAAATAGAATTACCTTAAAAGCAATTTAAAAAAATACCTTTTTACCAACTGCATGTGGTTGAATTTCTTTTTTTTTTCTTGTAAGCAACTAACTTTCGATGCCGTCGAAGCAAGTCAATCTGACTCTGCATTTGATTTCACCAACTTTCAAATATATTTCACATAAAGAACATCAGAATTCGTTTTATTCAGCTGCAATAGAATGTATTTATTTACAAATATTTTAAACTCTGTTTGTATCAAACTTTTTTATAATCGGTCTAATTATCAACTATTTTAAAACCTGTCTGTTTCATTATTTCCGTTTCAAATTTTTTATTTTTTCATTTAAACAAAAATACATTTTAATTTCAATTTAGTAGACAAATTAAAAATAAGTACACCACTATTTCAAGCTTCAATTCTCAAAAGTACTTTGAATGCCGATTTCTTGTTCAGTTATACTGCTTTATAGGTGCAGATAATTTTGTGTGTATTTTTTTTCAGTTATCACTTCATTAACAATTTTGTATTTCGAAATTGTTAAGTACGATCATTGCGTATCTTGTTCGAAAAAAAAATCAATGCGCCTTTAACGACATAAAACTTATAGGAATTGTTTCAACACATGCTGAGTTATAGCCGGTCAGAATGATTTTTTTTAATTTAGGATTTTTTAACTTTCTTAACTTTAAGCAAAAAAAACTAACTAAAATAAAAAACTTAAAAAACAAATGAGAAAAATTCGCAAAACAAAAACCTAAGTGCGCGAAACAGAAGTAAAACTTCTTTGTGGTGTTAAAAATTAATAAAAAATAGTGGTAGAAATTAGTAGTAGCATTAGTAGAAATAGCGGTAGAAATTATTAGTACAATTGGTAAAAATAGTAGTAGAACTTAGTAAAAATAGTTGTAGAAATTAGTAAAGATAGTGGTCGAAATTAGTAGTAGCATAAGTAAAAAGAGTGGGAGAAATTAGTTAAAATAGTGGGAGAAACTTCTGAAAATATTGGTAGAAGTTAGTAAAAATAGTGGGAGAATTTCGTGAAAATAGTGGTGGAGATTAGTAAAAAATAGTGGTAGTAATTAGTAGAAATAGGGGTACTAATTAGTAGTAGCATTAGTAAATATAGTGGTAGAAATTAGTAACGCGATTCTGACGCTACTTTCGTTATGCGAATTCTGACTTATCAAATAAGAATTAAAAAAAACAGTTTCATTTCGACCAGCTATAACTTTGTATGCTTTAAATCAAATATATGTATGTAGCTAGTATTTATCTACAAAACCATAACAATGATCTAAAAATATATTATATTATAAAAAATTCATTTGATCCTTTGGCGCTTCAAGCTGATCTTCATAAAGTTCTCTTATGGTGTACTAGTAATCGCTTCTCCTTGAACATAGCGAAATGCCTTCATACTACTTTTGCAATGAGTGCTTTCCCGGTACAGACATTTTATTTTATCTCTAATTGTCGTTGGAATCCAGTTAATGAAACTAAGGACCTGGGTGTTGTCTTCGACGGAAAGTTTACTTTTATTAATCATATTAACTATACTATTTTTAAATCTTATGATATGTTAAGATATCCAGATGCAGTAGGATAGCATTTTCAAGTTCCTACACACCACGCAAACTGCTTTATATGTTATTTGTTCGTTCAATACTAGACCTTATTATCATGCCTGTCATATTGTTCGAATTGAGCGAGTTCAAAAAAAAGTCCCCTAATACTACTCGAGATGCCTTCTTATTAATTTAGAAGATCTATTATGACCTTATCTTTCGTGTATGTTATTATTCGCGGAGTTGTGGATTGCCCCTCACTTCTTGGACGGATTTATTTCAACACTCCAGCTAGATTGTTTTGCAGCTTTGATTTTTTTATATCAGCTTCATAAGAACTCTTTATGCAACAAATGCACTCATCGCTAGAGCTCCTATAGAACTCAATACAATCTCCAAATTTTGTGAGATAGATTTTACTTCGTCAAAACACTCTTTCATAGCCTTTCTTAATAGAACTGAAACGTGTATGTATTACATCACTTTTAATTTCACTTTGTAAACGTTAAATAAAATATCCCTTATGATATGCTTCTAATGCACACTAGAATTAAATATGATACCCCTAATGATATCCCTCTATATCACTATTCATTTATATCTTTCTTATTCATAAATTAATTATAATTTTTTTTTAAAATACCTGCATTAGTCTATAATACAATTTGTGCTTGACTAATTTCTACTGAAATAAATAAAAGAATAGAAATCTTATTACATTTAAATAAAGATATATATATAATTTTTTTTAAATATATTTTACCATTTGTTTCAAAGCATCTGACTTGCAATTACTTTTTAAATTAGTAAATTTTCGTTACTGTCTACGTTCTTTTCGACAGGGTACATACTCTCAGCCTAAGTATTTATGTGTGCTGTTGTTGTATTTGTTATTATATTCTATTAGTGACGGCGGTGACGCTGATGTTATGGTGCGTTTATTGAATTATGTCTAAATGGCTGCACCGTCAACCAAGTCTAGTAATATAGTAAGAGTGTGGTGGAAGAAGAAGGACGCAATTTAGTTTGGATTGGCTTGCATCCCTTCTTTACTTTTAACGCAGATAGCTTGCCCTCCCCTACAGTTACGCTTGGTTTCGAATAACAGCAAACAAATAAACAAACTTTTGATTCCTTTGCTATGATTTTTTGTCACTTGCTTTTTCCTCTCGAACAACACCATTACATTCTCATTTTGTTTTTGTGTTTATTTGGAAGCTTTGATTTGCTTGAGTCAAATTTTTTGGGGGATGTTGACAACTATGATTACTATGGTTAAATTGTGTGCAAATATTTTGTTCGCACATACTACACCATTTACAAAAAAAAAAATTCAAACGACACTATAGGAAATTGTTATCATAAATGTGAGACGTGTGTATGTGATCGAAAATTTAGATACCTTCGGTGGCACATAACTAATAGATTCCCATTCCACCTGCATATATCGACATAATTTTGATTATTTATTAATTTTGAAGTTTTTATTTATTAAATTTAAATTTTTATTTTTATAAAATCAAGAACGAAATTTAGAAAACCCATCAAATTTTACTCACCACCGTCTACAAAAAAATTATCAAAAATTAATGATAATTTATAGTTACTTGAAACTTGCACTTTTCATATTAGTATTGAATTGGCTAAAGTTCCAAAAAATTTTGTGATAAAAGTTTTGATGATAATGATTTTTTTCAATTTCTTGCCTGGAGTAAAATTGATGTTTCCAGAAATAGCGACAATCAAGAAGCGTATTGCTTTCATCACAGAAGCTTTCGAACTGTGGATTTTAGAAAGGGATACTAGAAATTTTCTAAGTCGCAGGGTTTTATAGCTCTAAAACTCTTAGCTTTATTATTGTATTATTTCCCCAATAATTTTAAAAATTTTCATAAATATTTCAAACTTAAAATAAAAGTTTTGAAAATTTCAAAGTACTAAATTTGCAGTACTATAGAGTTCAATTTTGAAGTGGCGTTAAAAAAAGAAGGAAAAGGATTTCAAATCATTTCTGCGAAATTTAGTATTTTTTCATTTAAATTTTGGATAAAATATACCCCATATTTTGTTCGAGTTTACAGTCCAATCGCCAGTTAAATCCTCATGAAAATCGGAGATTAGCGTGTTCAAACTAAATTTCAAACTTTCATCAAAATGTTAAAAATTTTTTGAAAACTAGTATACAGTGTTTTATAGCTTTTATATTTGACTATGAAAAATGTCCAAGGCAAAATTAAAAAAAAAAAAATTAAATTCAAGATAATTTCTAACTACTCCAAACTTTACTTTACTATACTACTTTTATTAATTACTAAAAAAAGTGGAAATATCCTTCGGGAAAATTGTAAACTTTAGATGAAAATTTGTTGTTATAAATTGTGCGCAAGGTTTGAAACATTAATTTACAGGGTTTTTGTTAAAGTATGAGCTATAGTTTTATATAAAATTAATAAAAAAATATCACGAGAACTCTTACTAATAAAACTCCATTCGACTGGTTCGCAAATGAAAGGGTTTAACTACGAAAGGTCAAATTATTTTTCAGATCTCGGCATCTAATACTATTTTCCACTCAATTATTAAAGAAATATTAAATATTAATGAAATTTCATAAGTCATCTACCCGTTCATGTATTGTCCCTAAAATCTTCTTCCGTCCATGTTCATATAAAACTGTTTATGTATTGGTACACATATTTTATTTAATTGAAACGATAGAAAGATGACTTTGTAAATTCATGTATTTATAATTGTAGAATTTTATTTAAATGTTTTAATGTACAGACATTGCCGCATGATGTGTAGTGTTGTTCGTTAAATGTGTTTAGAAATTCATAGCTATACAAAATATAGTAGTAAAATATATTAACATTCAAAGGTACATATGTAGATATCTCTTTACAATGCGAGCCACAGTAACCAATAAAATTTTGTGAATACCCAGCAAAATCTTTGCTTACCAAAAATCAGACTGGCAATGCAACGAATGTTGAGTAACAAATTACCAACCAGAAGAGACCACCGCTGGTTTTTATAGAGTCATGTCATTAAACAGAAGTCTTTCGGTCTTTGCAGTACTGAGAGGTACTGGTGTCCCCAAACCAAAAATATATGTATTTGTAGTCAGTTCTATGGGATCCCATATAAGCAGTTTATACCAGTTTTTTTAAATCTCAAATTTAATTAATACAATCACTGAAATCAAATATTCAGATAAATATATCCTGCAAGAAGTTTCCCACCCATAATTATGTTTAAACAGGTGGCAAACTTCTTGCAGGATATGTAAAAGGTTTAATAAAGTTTAATTTAAAAAAATATATTTATAGAGGGTCGCCACCTTTCTAAACTCTTCACTAAAGGGAAATATACTTAAATTATTAATTTAATTTAGTTTATAAGCTGAAGTAAATATAAAAGTGTTGGTGTGAAATTAAACCGCTGATATAAAAATATTTTTGAAGATGGTTAATGCTTTTTTGCAAAAGATGAGTTAATTTGATTGAAATAATTGTTACATAAAGGGTGTTTTTTAGACTGATAGAACTTTAAATTGAAATAAAACACATAAAAAATAAATTATGATGCCAAATTTTTTTTTATTTGAAATATATTTTCATGACATTTAATATTTAAAATCGATTTCTAGTATATGTCCGCCACGACTAGCTTTGGTGAATCGGATGCGATCAGTCCAATTTTGAATTTCTATGTTGTGGATGGACAAAGTCCAACTTGTTGAGCTCGACGGCGAATAGACAAATTCGGATCTTCTCCAACACTATCACTTACAGCACCAATATTTTCTTCTGCACCTACAGTTCTTTGTCCTAATGTTGACTTTTAATTGAGTAGAGTAAATGTTGTTCGAAATTTATCAACAGTTCGATGAATAAGCTGCTCTGATGCTCGATAATGTGGACCATTAAATTCACAATGTGCTCTATAAGTTTGGCGTCATTCTTTCCATGATGATTTGTCAATGCTTACTGAATAGAAATGTAAAAACGAAGTGTCATTTGCCAGCTGTTAAGTGACAGCTATCCCTATCGAAAGTTCTATCAGTCTGAAAAAAAAACACCCGTTATAAAAAAATTTAAATTTAAACACGAGTTGTTCTCTTCTAATTGTATTAGGATATGCCCAGAAGTCGTAGAAAGTTGTTTTGTCTCCAAGTTTCAATAAAACATATTTTAACATAGCCAGCATTACGCCAATATCTCAACAAAAAAAACAAACATGACTGATATTCTTCTTCGCAAGAGTAGCTAAAATTTATTTGAAGCTGACGACGAAGGCCAACATTATTGTGTGGTCCGTCGGGCATTCCTTACGACACCAAATGCGCACCCGATTTCTGCACTTCAATGTTTTCAGAAAATATTTAACAAGCGATTGCTGCCCCCTTTGTCGGGCTAGACCATCTGCAGAGGGCATTGCTTTATATAAAGTATATTCAAATTCATATAGCATAGTTGGATTCAGGCTATTCTTTAGTTTTAAGCCAGACCGTCAAAAGAAAACGATTTCAAGGAAAAATTTGACTTTTTCGTTACTTCAAATGAGATACAAAGTAGAGCCCTTATTCAAAATCGACTACCCGACTAATCGTCTAATTGACCAGTCGAATGGCACCTATTCGATTAACCGTTCACTTTCGACTAACCGCTCACCATCGAGTGGTCTGAAAATCGACTAACTGAAATTATTCGAATAGTGGCAGTTACTCAAAATAGATCCATAAAAACTTTGTCATAGTAGAAAATGGGCTTGGTCAATAAACACAAACATTCAAACAAATGAAAAAAAACAAAATTATATTGAAAGAAAGCAACTAGTAGAAAAATGGAAAACCAACGGATAGCCGACAAGTTGTTTATCGAAAAAGTCGAAAGGAAACGGTTAGTCGATTAAGTGAAGTCGACTATTTTTTTAAACAACTTTTGTTAATCGATAAATCGATTAGTCGACTAGTAAGATTAACAAGAGCTCTAATATAAAGTGAAAAGTGGCGCATACATTATTTTGAAAATTTGTTGTTTGCCCGTCTAATGTTTAACGGGTTTCTCGTAGACACTGCAAGCATTTCTTAAAAATCATTTGGCTTAAATATCACCTAGTTTTTCACACAAAATAGTTTTATATTTACTTATAAGCATTTTTTAGTGTCATCAATTAAGCCTGCAGCTTATTTTACACAACTTACCAGTTTAGCGTCTCTTCGCCTCAGTAAACTTTTCCAGAAATTTATAAAAATAAGCGCAAGTGTGCCAAAGCAAATAAGAAAAACAATTAGACATTTTAAAGGGCAAGACGGAAAATAGAAGAAATTTCACACCCATCGCCAGGGAACATGCGACTAATGTCACTTTGCATAACTTTGGACGGGCCGAGCTGTTCCCATTTTTGTCGAGAATGTCCTATGAAAAGTCTAATTTTATCCTTTTGCCCCCGAACGGATATGAATGTAGAATGGTCTCTTTTTATACCCATTGGAGCAAATGCGTTTCATGTCCCAAGACTACAGATTGGCTGTGGAGGTGCCAGGATGAGATTAGCCATTGGCCACAGTCGCTTTTTATACCATTTTTACGCCATATTTGAACACAAAAATGTAATGTTTTTGAATGCATATTTATCGTACTTCATGTAAATAATTTACCCGTAAGGGATGAGTCGATACTAATTGATTTTCAATAATACCGGTTCGAGACTACATGAGCCTAATTGACGCCCATTTGTTCTCGATTTAGACTAATGCCGGAATACTCTCTTCAGAGATTAGTCGCACAATTTTTTACAGGATAAAGGCAGAATAGTCATGAAATAAATTTGAATTAATATCAGCACACATGCAGAGGTGTGTAAATGAAAACCAACTAACTTAGCTTGGATGTTTTTCACAGATTTGCATATTCTACATACATATTCCTATTTATATATGTATATTTGTATCCATGCGTAAACGTTCAGGTGCGTAAACAATCTGTAAAACGTTTTAAATATGGAAGTAAATTAAATTAAATTTTGTTGAGTTAACATGGCCTTTTGTGTTCTAACATCCATTTAAAATATGTTTTTTCTGAATAAATTCATATATCCATTTTGTATTAAGAAAACATTTTCTAACAATCACTAAATTGTTAAAACAAAAATATTGTGTGTGGAGAAAACTAAAAAAAACTGTATGTGAATATATAATATATATTTTAACTTTTTTCATCATTTTAACTAATATTTTTGGTCGCCAGAAATTGCAGTAACACAACGATATTTAATATATTTGTAATAAAAATAGTAATATAATAATTTGGCGCTTACACCATAGATCCCGAATGACAGATTTTTTTAGTGAGAAGTTTTGCCATTGCAGAAATGCGCCCGCGACTGCTATTAGAAATTTTTTTTATAAATTTTTATCTCACATGTCGCTGCCGGGACTCGAACCCGTAACATACCAAATGCAGGAGCTGTATATGCTGTACCAGAGGCGCACATACAAAAATATTTTGAACAAGATTTTACGCTAATTTATAAAAAAAAGTACATTAATTTCAAAATAGTTTTAGGAGTTTCGGTGGGGTTTGAACCGAACCCCCCAACAACCCCAATTAGCACTAGAAAGCGGCGTTTTTATATCACGTACTCCCAGTCGAACCAAAAATAGTCCAAAGAGTGAAAAACAAACACATACTCCATTGAATCCACCCCGTTGGAGTTTAAGAACTTAAGCAGATTATTAAAATCCACTTTGCCTAGCTGCTTTAGGACTCTAAAATACGTTTTGCCTAAATATCTCATTATAGTTCTACCAAAAGCAGTGAAGCTGCAGAAGACGTGACCCATAGTTTCTTACTTTCTTCCCTAGTAAGTTTTAGTCGGGTCTTCCTCTTCGATTCGGGCACCATCAGTGCTGTGTAAAATCAACGGATAGTCTGAAAGCATCCTTCCTGTTCATTTAAACGATGGAAATCGTTTGGCTTTAGAAAATGGCTCCTGCAAACCCAGCAAAAGATAGTAGGTTCTCTCAAATTCAGTTAAGTTCAATTGCTGATAGTTTAGTTTTGGAAAATCCGTGTTTCGATAAAACTCCGGGCAGTATTTTTCTGTATTTGCATTACCATGAATGTTATTTGCCCCGGTTTCGGAGCTTACATCCCTTATCGCTGTCTGACTGTCTGAAAATTTAGCAATGCTAGACCCAGGTAGCTAAAAAGCTGGAAGAATTATACAGTGTCAAAAATTACTCATAAATGAAGTACATATGTACGTTCTTACAAAAAGTCTTTGTTTAAGTGACTTCCGCGTACTTAAATAGTTGAAGCATCTCCGCCTGCTTAAGTGACTTGCGCTACTTAAGCTCATTCCGTGACTTGCGATCTGAAACCAAATGCATCCCTGTATGATCTCACAGGTTAAACATCCCTGGGTTTCGCTTGGAATTTCGAAGATGTACTGCCGATGAGTTCCAGTGTTGTGCAGCTATAAATACGCCTGACGCATTTCCATCCTTCTTCTTTTTCCGGCAATCAGCATCGAAGCTACCCCGACAGCAAACAACGTCTTCCGACTCATCAATCTCCCATCTTCGGATTCATCGCCTAAGTATATATTCTCATTAAAATTACTAGATTAAACACTCAATTTGCATTATATTCTCATTAAAATTACTAGATTAAACACTCAATTTGCATTATATTCTCATTAAAATTACTAGATTAAACACTCAATTTGCATTATATTCTCACTTAAAATTATTAGGTTTAAGACATTAAAGTGAATAAAATTGTTCTGTAAGAACGTTGAATTATAAATCGCAAAGTCACCACTTCTAATTTCAACAGTCTTTAAAAAACTTCGGCTTAAGGGAGCAGTGAACATTATATTGCCTTTTCTAAAAACGAGCTTATGTTGTACCTAAAAGAGAATATCTTGGACTCTTAGTAGCAAAATTTAATAGACTGAAACTAGCCTGTTACATTTTTTAAGCGCCAAATAAATGTAGGATGGCAAGAACTTCGATCTTGTGGAAAATCATCAACGTCAGCAGCTTATATCGAAACATCGCATCTATAGGACTTCGAATTTTTTTGAATGTATTCGTACGTAGCTACTCGGACTGAGCGATGTCGTTTTCGTAAAATCTCCGCAAATTGTGTTACGATGGATTCAGCGATCGGGCTGAGTATGTCCTTCCACCGCTTTTTTCTTGAGGTATTGGAGTTGCTGGATTCTTAGATTGCTGCTCGTATATAATCTTATTTTCTGCGTATAAATCATTACCGCACAATGGCATATAGCCACGACCAAAGTGTCGTAATTTCCAAAGTCCCTGTGACTTTAGACTTAATGTACTCTGATAAGCAGATTCCTTGATATATCGAACTATCGGCGGCATCGGCGTTCGAAGACTCCGCTGGACATGACCTGATATCACCTCAGCAAGTTTTCCACTAGACAAGCTAACTAGTCATGTAATCGGACGAATCACCGCCTAGTAAATTCAGATCATAATTGCTCGGAGTGGCGGCCGCCGTAGCTGAGTGTGTAGCGTGTGCGCACTTCATTTGGTGGGTCCTGGGTTCGAATCAAAAATTATAGTATTAAAGGTGTTTCTAATAGCGGTTGCTCCTCGGAAGGCAATGGCAAACCTCCGAGTGTATTTCTGTCATGAAAAAAAAACTTCTCACTAAACGCAATTGCCGTTCGGAATCGGCATAAAACTGTAGGTCCCTCAATTTGTGTTACAAGTTCGGCCAAAATCGCATAAGCGGTTATAGCGCTAATTAAGTAAGCAAGTAAGTAAGTAAGTGCCCGGACGCAATGCATTTTCCAAAAGAGATATATCTCATATGGTACCTATGCTTCCATGCATCCAAATAAAATTTGACTGCCAGAAACGTGAAGGGTATTCCACAGAGAAGCGAACCGTCGTGGTACTCTAAGTTATTTTGTGAGGCGACTTTCAACCAAGTAGCTCAATCACCTTCGATATGCTCATTTGTTAATTACATACAAATTTTTGTATGTATAGTATTTCCAATTATATTACATGGATATTAGTGATGTGCGGTTCTGAGTATTTAAACAACCGGTACTGTCGATTCCGGTTCGAAGGAGAGCCCGTTATTTAGACTGGTTCAGGTGCTCAATAAAGTGGTAACGGAAATTAGACCTATCGAAATAACTTAACAAAAGATTATAAAAAGTGTTTACAAAAATTAAACATCTTTTCATATGTTTCTAATAAAGTAACTAACATTTTATAAAAACAATACACGTACATGAGATTAAATTTAAATATGCACGTGTTTTCCACGTTCAGGTTTCATTTAAAACAAAACAATGTTTCCATTTATAAACATAATTTTTTGGATGTTGTATTTTTTAGTAAAAATTTTTCAGCATTTTCTTATTAAGTAAAGTTAATAATGCAACAAAAATTTGATAAAGATAATTAAAATTAAAACTAAAATTAAAATTAATTTTCAAATTTAAAACAAAGCAATGCTTCCATTCAAAAACATGATTTTTTCGATGTTGTCTGTTCTCTTGAAGACGTTTTTGCTTCTTTCGGAGCCACTTTACGTTTCAGTTGTAATTGTTTTAGGTTCCTTTGGATTTATATTTCGCAGACCATTTTTCGACTCTTCTAAACCGGATCTCTTGGAATCGTCAGTCAGTTTTTCTGGAACCGTTTTTCGTGCCTTTTTCAATCGAGTTTCAGTTACTTTAGACCCATTTTTTAGTTCTTGTAACGAGCGGACAGGTTGGTTCGTTAAAAGAACTAGTTCTCTAAATCCGATTCCCCGGTTTTGCGCACCTCTAATGCGGTATATGAGCATTGGTGGTAGATTTAAACCACCAGCCACTCTTCCTCCGATCACGCACATTCAGCTTATTCTAGACAACAGTTCGCTTCTTTCTACTTCGTGGCAGAAGCCACAGATCAACGTAGAGGAACTGTTTGCTGAAGTGTCAGTGGTGGTGCTGATGGTTGGTGGTTGTTGTTGTGGTGATCAGCTGAAGTGTTTAAAGTTGCCCAGTTGGCTGAAGTTGTAGCGGCTGTGTAGCCTTTTCAGCACAACACGCTATACTTCACTACGCTTCAGTTCACTACAAGTCCAACTCATTCGTGTGTAAACCATATGTACACACACACACACACACATATGTACATCCAAGTACTTAGCACGGTTTGCGTGTGTGTGCGCAGATCGGTGTTTGCATTTACTTAATTTCAGATTTCAACGCCAAATGAATTGTTGCGCTAATAAAGATGAATGACTTAATAAATTGCGACCCTAATCGTAACAAGATGGCGGCTCACTGCTCTCACTGCTGACTATTAACAGTTGGCGAAAGAAGTATGTATGTGAGTAGATAGATAGATAGATAGATGGAGGATGATGGGCAATGGTATAGAACTTTTATTTCTGCTTAATGATGTTTTACACACACACACTCACACACAGACCGAACGCACCGCACGCACCGTGTGAAGTGTCAGTCGTTAGCTCACGCAGCCGTTAATATCGAGGTGGAATGAGATAGTGTTAATAGAAATGATAAAATAATGTTTCGCGGATTGTTGTTGTTGTTGTTGTTGTTGGCAATTGTAATGGTTAAGCGATGGAAATATGGCTGAAGTGTTTTGAGAAGCCACGTAGAGCAGATCATTTAGTTGACGCAATGGAAGGGGGAAGTAAAACATTTGTTCTTTCAAACTATTTGAACATACATACATGCACACACGTATATATAGACATATATGCACGTGTGTGTGTGTGTAGAAGTACTAATACTTGATGCATTCTAATTAGATAATGCAGTTGGAAATTAACGTTTTTAATTAAACTGTACTGAATATTTGTTCGAATAGCAAAGCATATATTTACCTTAATATGACAAGGAAATACAGTACAATCTGGGTGGAGTGAACTAATTATGCAGAATTATTCAGACTTAGTTTGTGTTCATTAAATTCCCATTAGTTTTTTTTTTTTTTTTTGAATAAAAATTTAGATATTTAGAGTGAAAACAATTTCATATAACTGTTTATTTTCTGCGTTCTATTTTATTTATTTCGAAGGCTCTGCAATGCCAAAATACTTGGAAAATCTGTTACATTTACTTCACCTCTTGGATGCTTGTCTGTTTGTTTACGTCAGCGATATCGTCGTCTGATGAGATAATCGTTTCGATATCATCTTCATTACAAATTGTCGAATCGACCTCAGTAGAATTATATTTTTCAATACCGTCGTCGGTATGGGTTACGTTACAAAAAAAACAAAATAAGTCAATACACATGCGGTATACCCAATTCTTATTTTTGCTATAGGCTTACATCTGCAAAAGGAACTTGAAACAAAGCTTGAATGTCATGAACAGTTTCCGATTAGCTTCATCCCATGCAAACTTCAAAATGCACACAGTATATTTTAAAGTAAAATTTTTAAGGAATTCTGGAACATTTTTTCCCCCAACAGGTAGTGTCTGTAGTACAATCTTGTTATGCGATTAGCTTTTATTGGTACTAATATTTTCGAAAAAAAATTGGTTAAATTTGTTTGGCACTGACACACAAACCGATTATACAACGAGGGTACTCGCTTTTTTAAGAGTTCTTCTCTTCAACGACCCGAATTTCTGATTCGCAAGGACTTTTCAAATTGTTTTCTTCTTTTCAGCTTTTCATCCTGTCGGAAAAACATAGGAAAAAAAGAATTGGATACTTACGCCTTTTTGAATCTATGTTCGCTTAAATGATAAACTCAAAACAATTAAACGTCCGCGCACAATGGCAAACACAAACCAGTATACACCTGACTTTCTAATTCGGAGATCACACTTTTTGATATTGAATTTGTCGTTAGAGTTAGAATTTGGAAGAAATTCATATAAAGATTTGTTCACTCTATGGATGCTCAGAATGGCTCACTCTAGAGAGTAGTCAAAAAAAATAAACTCTGCCGGGCCTTACATATTCAACCAACATATTATACAATATTTCTACGATTCAATGTTAATACGAATATCGAAGAAAAATTTTATTTTATTTTATTTATTTATAACAATTTATATAACAAAAGCATTTCTTTATACAAATACATAAATGCAGCACTGGCTATGAGGTCTTCAGCCGCCTTGAAATTAGAACTAGGTAAAGAATCTATGGGCTGTGGGTTAGTTAAGGTGTAAGTAACTTAGATATATTTCAACAAATTATTGGTTTTTAAGAATCTGTATACAATCATAATGTTTTCCTCTGACGGTTCGCTTAGTAATTTTATAAGGTGAATGCTGTCGGAGTTATGGCCTGTTGCATGAAGACGCGGACAGAGTACCAAAATTTGGTTGATGGGAACGGTGGCATCGCAGAAGGGAAATTGGAGGGGTTTTTGCCCAATAGTAAGGCGTGTGTTAGGGTGATGTGTCCAATCCTTAATCGGGTATAGGACTTCATGGCGCTTATTGGCACTGTAGATGAGTAAATGATCCGATATCTGCCTGGGTTTATGTCCGTGTAATGATGTTTGTATGTTTACCATTCACTTACGTTTTCTTGGTGCCCTTTGTGTATGTGGTTGAAACCATATACGTTAAGGCAGGTGTCCTTGCTACATTTTTGGTTGCAAAATCTTCATAGTGGTTGCCTGTAATGCCAGTATGGCCAGGAATCCACAGTACTTTTATTTTCCGAGGAGCACAAATTACTGCATCTCTGATTACTTCAATTATGGGGTTGTGATTAGACGGAGATGTTATTGCCGAAATACATGATCTGCTGTCAGTACAGATAAGAAACTTTCCCTTAGTCTTTCTTAGTGATCCACCGCATGAAGAATTGCTGGCGCTTCAGCGGTAAAGACAGAACACGAAGAAAAATAAAGCTCCAAGCTCAACCAACTCTAGGAAAATTATTTGATTTTATATTTGGCCAGCCTGTAAAAGAGAGCTTAAAACAAATATTCCTAATATTGATGACCTAATTTTTTCTTTAAATTGCCATATTTTCACCCGATTGATTAATGTTTATGAAATTTAATAAAAACCTGCATAAAATTAAATACATTTTCTGCAAAATTATTAAACATTTCTTAAGCGCCATTGTCTGATATATAGGATCTATATACCAAATATTGTACATCTACGTCAATAGTTACGGAGTTTTAAAAAATTTGACTTTGCTCTTTTATAGAGCGTAAGATGGCCCATTTTTTCCCAAGTGATACAAATGTTTTATTTATAGAACATACATATATAACTAAATATCATTCATTTACATCGAATAGTTGCGGAGATAAGACGAATCCAAACTTTCTCTTAAATGAAGGCGCAATGTCACCTATGGACCCTATGTAAAACCTATTTTATTACAAATGAAATCTTAGACTTTTCCTCGTTATTTTAATATAATAATTAAATATTAATAAGCCCAACCAAAGCGAATTCATATAAGGTGTAGTTACTAAAGTAGCCTATTTGATTTTTGTTTTATTCAGCCACATGTATTTTGTTTTTGCTTTTGCGTATGAGCTTCCAAAAGCCGTAAAAGCAAAAACAAAATGTATGTAAAATTAGACGACTCTTACGCAAAAGCAAAAACAAAATCCATGGGAATTTTGTATTTGTACTTATAACACCACCTTATATGAATTCGCCTTGATCCAAAACTCGCCTCCTACCCTATCGACACGAGAGGCGCAATTCGTATGATGTACGGATACGTTTAGCTCTTTTTTGGTTTTTTGGTGCCCAATCGTCGAAAGGCAAGAGTTTGTCAAACGTCGAGATCAAAAACTGCTCAGCTACAGAAGACATGTCATATTGCTAAAAATTCATAAAATAACATAACCCTAGCATAATTCCCAACTATTCAAAAAAGGCACCAGTTAAATTTTCTATGATCGTTAAAAGTGCAGTAAGGAATTTTAGAATTTATGGATTATCACTTGCTGGAGGCTTATAAATTAATTTGAAGTTCAGGCCACAATTTGAGTTAAGCATAGGGGTATACTTAAAATGGTATTCTTAGCCCATCTGTAATTCATAATTTATTGTTTAGCACTCGAAAAACAATACTTGTACCAAGGTAACTTTAATGTGTTTGGAAATATTTTAAGCTTTAAATTTGCTTAAAATATTACTCTTTTAAAAGTAGTTACAACTACACAATTATTATTAACGTACGTTATTATACTCGACATAGATGTGCAGTTAAATACTTAACCGGTTGCATTGAAAAAAACTACGTGAAATCCATTCTAATGTGAATTTATAAATTTTCATATGTATGCACATGCAAAAATGAAGAGCCATAACTTTTTACGTTTTTAGATTTTACTATAAAATATAGCAGACCCTTTCCTTTGTACCCGACTTAAAAAGAACGCTGCAACTCGGATAAAAGTTCCTTTAATTGCAAAAGTAACCCTGTTAGTAACTTTCATGAAACATAAAATTGGTTTAGTGCTATTTAAGAACGGAAAATAGATGTGCTGGCAAATTTTTGGTTGATCTGGTTATATATTTAAAAATACTGTGAAAATAAAAACGAATTAGGTCTTTAACTGAAACTTCCCGTGTATTTTCTTCCGGCCCACTCACAATAGCGCCGCTTTTTTCACTTCCCAACACTACATCTCATCTAGTCTTCTTTTGCAACTCGGTTACAAAGCAACATAAAATTATGACCGATTAACAGAGAACTCGAAAATATAAATTTAAAGATCTAATACCCGACCTGCCGATTTCAACCCACTGATCGCTGTAGCAGAGTATGTATCGTCTGCGAGCTGTCCACCGAAGTACCATGATTTAGGAATGGATAAAGATTTATATCTTAATCGTTATTTAAAAAACACTCGCTGTACATATTTCGAAGACCACGGTAGTTTTGATGTATCGGTAATTGTTAGCTGCCAGTAATTTAAATTATGCGTGTTAAATCGTAAATATCCTATATTCACTCACAGTTACATATATTTTGTCTATAAACTAAAGTTGTATGTATGTCTTAAATTTTTTACTTATAATTTGGAGAAAAATTTAACAAAATATTTAATTATTTATTGAAATTGGACTAGTCAAAAGTGTGGGCATTCATTATCAGACGAACTTCGATTTATTTGAAAACAACAATGGGAAAACTTAAAAAAAATTCTATGTTAATTTGTTTGGAAAAATACAAATTCCGAAGTAGTACCAAATTACTATTAAAAATTTTGTCAATGGTCGGAACATCTGTTACCAGGCGACACTTATGACGCAGCAGAGAAATCTATTGAAAGACAAATTTTGTTTTTACAGAGCGTTGAATAAAATATTATGATTTGTAAAGATTAATTGTTTTTTAAAACATATATGCAATATGTACTACACTTACATTTGAATTTGTATATATAAGTACTACGAAAAAAATTATCTGAATCTCTTTACCCACTAGTGTAAGACTGTGAGTTGAAGTGATGGTATATCACTTTCAACTAATTCTGAACATTTACATAAGTACATTTTAAATCGTTTTAAACGAATATAATATAATTATAAAAAAAATACGCAAATTCATGCCCGCACATTTGTTAAAACCAAAAGTAGCTTTAAATAAATTATCAACTGTTTATTATATTATGAATTTGATTTAAAATCATTTCTATTTTGCGTACAATAAAATTTATTATATTTCTAATTTGTTATACGTTTCCGATCGTTGCTTGAGTGATTTATTACATCTGGCTCTAATTAAGCGCTGAATTATCACTTCGCTCAAGAGCGCAAGTAAACCGAAATATAATTATTTTTAATACTTTTATTTATTTAGTAAAAGATAGTAAAATAATATAGGCAAGACTAATTTAAAATATTTTTCTATTCTTAGTACTTTGCGATTATCGAACAACGCGAGACAAGAGCAATAAATCAACTATACTAAAAAAAAAACCAAATTATCTGGATTAAAGAAAAGTGACTATCAAAATAAAAAAAAAATCGGAATAAAATGGCGCTTAAAAAATATTTACTACTTTTCAAAGAAACAGATATAATTTTATGTTTTTTTATAATTTTGAAGGAGCCTTTACTCAATCGTGAGAAAGTATCGGAATTGAAGAAAAAATTTCATTAAAATAAGAAAAGTTTTTCTTAGGCGCTTTTGTTTTTACGGTGTAGTTAATGTTGAGACTTACGTAAACAGTTATCGACAAATGAATTCAAATTAAACTCAGCTAAAATTTTGAGTGAATGACTTTGTTTCGGCTTGGCATAAAATTAAGGCATCATAGAAATACCATTTGCTGTTTTTAGATTTAGAAATTTTATTTTTTAATGGATATACCAGAGAACGCAAACAAGCAATGTAAAACATTTCCATATCGTTTAGTTTCACTCATGCAAGGTATCGAAATACAAAAAACTCAAAAACATTTTGTGAACAGTAGCTTTAAAATAAAACAAAAGTTAGAAAACAAACGAAACGTTTCGAAATCAAAATAAAAACACAATTTTTGAATGAAAATGCCGGTGTGTGTGAATATTAGGTTGAGGAATGATTCGTTGTTTTGTGTCATGGCGAATCTACATCAGGTGGTGTTATACGTACAAAAACAAATATTTACACTAACAAATTATACACATTATAGTCATTATGATTTACAGTAAACCCATCGTTTTGACATTACGTTTACCAAGCGAATTTAATCAGCTGCTGGATCAACTACACTTTATATGAACTCACCTTGTTTTGTGTATTGTGTTTTTTTTGGTTTTGCTCATGATGAGTATTTTTATAATAATAGAAATTATGCCAGTATGGAAGGGAACAAACAATTCGTTTGGTTTGTACTCATCTGCTATTGAAACGTGTCTTGTATTGTTAGCGCTCGGGAGCAGTATGACAAAAAGAGCACAAACTTTTCGTACTTTCTGTGGGAATGGTTTGCTCCATTCTCTAGGATGGACGAGGACTTTAGACTTTTGCAAAAACCACATTCCAGGTGGGAAGGAAGCTTACTTCAATTTAAGACGTATGTAGATTGAGTGTTCATAGTATTTTCCCAAGAATGATAGAATACAAGATTGCGCGTTCCAAGAACCGCTAGTCCTCTCTTTGCCGTTTTGGCAGCATCAACCCATTCGTTGTCGAAATAAAAGTTTGTTTTGTTTTTTTTTTCACAAACAATGCTATCGTTCTCTACTTTTATTCCGTCAGGAGCAATCTTGTTTTCTATCGGTCTTGGTCTTGTCTCTAAATTGGATATGGGAATATTACATCCATTTTGGATTGTAGATACGCGTAGCGGAGAACAACTCAACCCTAGTGATGGTTTGCTCTCAGTCGTGATTTACAGGTCGAACATATGTGACAATTGTTCTCATAAAAGTTGTAGAGAATGAAGTCTTTTGTAATTTTTCCATTTAAATACTTCACTTATTTTCAATAGATTTTTTTTGTAAATAGGGAAAACTAAAATCCACAATGGCGCAATATTTGCATAGGAACAGCGTCAAGAGTTCGGACCTAGAAATTTGTGTTTTCTTCTTGGTGATTCGATCTAAAGTTACTGATTTTTTTTTATGAAGATTTTCAAACCGAAAATTAAAAATTGTAAAAAAAAAATTCTTAGCATTCTTAAATCAAATATTTAACAAATGATAGAGTGAATTGAAAAAAATAAATAAGGTGACGGTCATTCCCCTAAGTTGCACCCTATAAGTCAGAGCAAACTTTAGTGGATTTCTCTATGATTTTTTCCAATAAGAAACCCTTCTTACTACATACGACTGGGTATGTCTTACCAATAAAACCAAGAAGATAATCTGATAAAACTACTATGAGAATTTTTCGATGTAATTAAGATGGTGCCCCGTAGGACTAAGATGAAATCCTTTTAATTATAATTATTGGCACCAAATTTTTTACGCAGATTATTCTCTGAAAATAAATATCACACTGTTTTTATAAATTGTTTATTATTTATAAGCTTTACTTATAATTACGATAAGTTTAAGTATTTACATACTATGTATTATTATTACTGGTTTTATATTTTTTCTTATAATTTTAGAACAATCAAAATATGTATAATATAGCAAATTGTGTGGCCAAATTATTCGTAGTATGACACGTGGCATTTCTTAAAATTTAATACACGTTCCAAACTTTACCGTACAACTGGCATTTTTCATAATAATGCACAAGAAAAACATTGAGAGAAAAAGAGAGCGATATTATCGAGCGAATAAACATATATATTTTGTAAACATTATTCATTGTAAATCAAAAATTTTCATTTCAAAAATACAAAAAACCTAAGGAAGATAGTCATATTATTAAACTAAAAACAATGTAAAATGGATTATTCACAAAGTATGTAGATAGTTATGTTAAGACGTTAAAAGCAAAAATTTAATTTTAAGAAAAGTTTTAAAAAAGTTTTGCTTATTAATAAATTCAATAAGCTTCTAGTAAAAATTAGAGGCTTGCTTTATTAATTTCCTTTATATGACTTTTAACATAAAAACGAGGAGTTTTTTTCTTACAATTGAATATTTTCGAACAAAATTCCATAAAAATTAATAAACAAGAAGATTTTCTAGTGAACATTTCTCCTACTTTTCCCCCCTCTTACACTCTTTTGCCATCAAGCTTTTTTAGACGTCGATCTCTTTAATTATAGGTGAACTTTTTAGCTCTGTGTGGAAATGTTAACGCCTAGCCCAAAAATGTCTAACTAATTTTACTTTTTCTGGCTTTAGAAAATAACTCGCTCTGCGCTTGGCTACTATCAGTTATGATTTAAAGGTCACCCAACCTCCACCAAAGTTGCACTTGATTTCAGTATGTACGTATGTACCTATGTAAATATGTTTGTATCTACTATATAATACATACATATGTATGTTTGTTGATATGTATTGGAATTGAGGCTGAGTGTCAAACTCGTTTGCTGAGGTTAGTGCGGGTTATCGCAACTGTTAACTCCAAACTGCAACTGACGCCATTAGAATTATAGTCATATGTATATGAGTACATCTGCATACATATACAGTGACTCAAGTAACTGATCACGTTGTGATTTTTTGTTACAAAATTTACAATGTTTTTGATGCCTAGTCATCTTTGGTATTGTTTCTTAAAACTTTAGTTCGTCTTAAAGCAAATAGCAAATAAGCTAAATTTTCAAACTTTGTGCTAAATTTATAAAATTTCAACAATTTTTTAAATTTTTTAATCAGAACTTTTAGAAGTTTTATGGCTCATTTGATTTTAGCTTAATAATGGAAAGTCTGAGATGGCTTAAAATTCCGGTTGATTTTAGTGAATTGTTTGAGATTTTGGTTTTGGAAGTTTTTTTCCATGTACCGCAACTAATTTATATGGCAGAAGTTATATAAGAGCGCCAGGGTAAAATGTAGCAAAAATTAACCGGAATTTATACAAAACCGATCTGTTATATGGAAAACTGTTCGAAAGACCAAAAGTTAAAAGAAAATTTCAAAAATCAAAAAGGATTTTCAGCCGCTTGAGACTTTCATATTATTACGCGGAAACTGCATATCCAAAAGTTTTCAAAAAACTCTAACTAAAAAGTTTGAAAATTGATGAAAATGTGTTAAATTTTTTTATAAATTTTTTTAAAAAGTTTGAAATATTAATTTATATGATTTTTGTTATAGAACGAACTAGATTATATAAATAATTAACAAAAATGGCTTAGCGCTAAAAATGTTGCAAAAATCAGCATGTGATCAGTTATTTGACTCACAGTACATTCACTCGCAAGGCAATGTACATACAAACACACATACAAATGCCCGTACATTACTACATTTTCCTAATTGCATAAACACATTTCTAATTGAGCTTATCACTATCAATTTTATTAAACAGACAAATTAAATATAATTGCATAATATTTGCGTACGTAAATAAGGAGCACATTATAGTTTTTATGCAAATAAATTTAAGTGTTTATTTCAAAACTCAATTTTTCGCCGTCACTATTTTTTTTTTGTCTTATATACTAAATGAAACTATCAAAATATTTACATTTCGCATGCTTAGTAACCAATTTATCATTTTCACCAGTCGAGAGCATTGTTTACGTCGATGGCGGCACAATATCAAAGATACATACAAACATACGCACATACATCAATCTACTCAAATAGCCAGAATAAAAAAAAGAACTACAAAAAAATAAAAATAAAAAATGCGTTGGTGTATACAGCGAATTGTGAAAAGTGGTTTCACTCAGCTGTAAGCGTGTAGACAATTATATAGTTTTTGCTTTGTTTTTTTTTTTGAGAAAAGCAAATTCACACATATTTATTTCTGTTGGCATGCGCTTGCATAGAGGAATGTTTTTTTTTTTTAATAGTTTATAGTACAGCTTAGTTGGACAGATATACAAATGATAACTCCATTTTTGTTTCTTGCGTCTGTGTTTTGTTAACAAATTTAATACTTTATTTATTTCGATTTCGTTTTAACTCACAGCTGTTACAGCTCAACAATTGAGGGCATATATTTAATAAAAGTTTTGGCTTTCATTAGCTCTGAATATTGTCCGGCGCTACAAAGAAGTCGTTTTAATGAAAAATTTTCACAATGTTGCCAATCAGCAGCCATTTTTTTAGTGATTTTCGCTATCGCCGCATCAGCTGTTGTCGCAGCTAGTCGATTATCGAAAACTAAACTACAACAAATTTGATGATGTTATCTCAATCGAGAAAAGAAAAGTTCGTAATTTCAACTAATATAAAAGAAAAATGGAAAATTCGTCGATTTCTTTTCTTGAAATTAAAAGAGGAACGAAGAGGTGACGAAGAAGTAAGCGCTCCAACAGTGGATCGACGTTTACTCCAGGAGATGGAAAATCCCTTTCATTTGAATGCAACAGAATTTCAGAAGCTGTATAGGTTAACCCCAGACTGGGCTGAAGACCTAATTTCTATGATCCAAGTGGAGCGTTAAACTGCTAAAGAAATGTTTGTTTCACTGTCGTCACCTTTTTTTGGGAAGCACTATTGGGACCTTCGATTTTACTCATGTCGAGGACTATGTTCGTTCACCATATCTACAGTTCAATTAATGTGCAAATGGTAAAAGCTAACTTATATCAAGGATTCTAGTATAAAAACAGAAATATATTTAGTTTTGTTTTGATACATAGATAAATAATTCTAATTAAAAAAAGATTTAAACATTTGTATAAGCAAAATACCCTGAAGCACAACAGAATTCACAATGGAACGTATTTTGAAAACGAAAGCCATGGTATATTTGCAGGTGATTCCCAATACTTCTTGGAGTCGAGTTGATGGCTGCTCTACCAAATCACTCAGAGGATAGTCCGAAATTCTACTACAGTAGAAAATAGCAATATATCTAAACCATTATATGTATATATTTGTAATTTGAAATAAACTAGTATCTTATTTGACTTTAATCAAATGTAATAAAAACACGCTCAAATTGATTTATATTCGGCAGCCCACATTCATTTGTTATTCTTCCGTTCCTATTTGTGTTTTTAACCCATTTTGGCATTTAGTTTGACCACGATGCCACTTTTTGGTACTTTACATAAATACAACGAGGCAGCTGTTGAGTGTCGGTAAGAATAGGTTGCGGCATACGACAAATGTTGTCGACAAAAATTGCGATAGTCGGATTGTTTAAAGTTAGTGACTCGAACTACAGGTGGTGTTAAACGTACAAAAATAAAAATTTGCGCTAACAAATTATAAGCACAAATACAAATAAACTCATCATTTTGACATTACGTTCAGCAAGCGAATTCAATCAGCTACTTGATTGGCCTTCGCCTTGGCGCTACTCCTCCTCGATAGAATCTGAAATGTGTTACTCTTCGATGCGTATGGTGAAACATCAAGAATGATATAGCAGAGATTGCGCTAACAAGCAACAAAAACAGTTTACGATCTGCGCATGTACGTCATATGCCCAATACGATATTCAAAAACGATAAAACAAGTACTACGGTATTTGAAACCTTCATACTATTTGTAAACAAACAGGAACAAGTGTAATTAATTGAATGAATGACAAATTAAGTTGCTCTGTTAAGAAGTTTTTTTAAATAGTGAATTTTAATCGAGAATGTGTGTAATTTAATGATGATACAGTCGATTTTAATCTCTATTAGGCTATTGTAATGGTTTTGATAATTTGTAAAACATATTTTATTAATGCTTATATCTTTATAATGATATTTAATAAATTTAACTGTGAATTGAAAGCCATAATAAATAAATAAAATTTCCACCATTTAAAAAATTAAACCAATTTACTAATGTTAATATTTTTGTATATTTTCATAATTTAATTTTCGAATTTTTGTGTGCATTCGAGTTCTGAAAAACAGCTTTTTTATTTCTATGCCACAGGAAATTTCTCAAGCGCGTTCAATATGTTTTTTAAGAAAATCGGAAGATATTAATAATCTATCTCCATTTAGTAATATCTACCATCATGCTAGCACTGGGTATCGCTAATTCGCCCTCACTCAAGTGGTTTGCCCACGAGAGTGATATATTGTCGCGACTTTGAAGCGAGGTGCTAGGGATGTCATCCCGAAACCTGTGGCATATATAGCCCGCTAAATTTTCCAGGCCGTCGTACTCCAAATCCTCAAACTCCTTTTCCTCTATATCTCCCATCTTAACTTTCATGGGTCTGTATATCGCATCAGTATAATTGGGGGCATAATCATATATATATACGGAAGTATTTTAAAAAATAATATTTTCAAATACCTGTTAGAGTTGGCTGAGGAGCTTCTAGTTCAGGAGTATCTTCAATTTCTACATTGCATGCAGTGGATATGGCGCCTTCATTGCGGCCAAGTATATAGCTCCTGAGCCTGTACCTAAACTCTTGTTGATCTGGGTGATCGTGTAGTCCGCCTTTAGCACGAATCACTCCAAAAAAGTTTTCAGGGACATCTTGGTTAAGTTGGTACGTCAGAATATACTTAATATACTTAATATTGAGCACTTTAGGAATTACGAAAGCAAGTTCAATTCAAATAAAAGATATTCACTTAATTCACATTTGACAATATTTTCAAAGTCATCTCTTTCAAAATGTTCCATACATATGTAGGATGACTTGAAATTATAATTCTTATTTTGTCGGCAATATTTGATCCATTTTCCCCTCAATATATCGGTCATCGTGCTATCCTTCGTTGGGAGTGGCGAAAGTCTGAAAGGCCTATTCTGCATGTTACCGAAAATTATGTTATCAGTAAATTTTATTAGCAAAAGTTGCTGCCCTTCTAGTAACCGCAATTCTTGCGCAAATGGTAACGCTGTCAACAGGACTGAATAAAAATGCCAAATATTGCATATTTCGTGGGTTACTGTCACAACTTTTACGTACAATTTACACAAAATCAGTTGTATATGCGATTGAATATCGATCAAAATGCATTCGATTCGCAAAGAAGTACTTTGGCCGAGCTATGGCAAAGTCGTAAGTCAGGCTAAAGGTATTGATAGGTTAGGAAGTTATGGGGAAGAGGAACTAAAATGCGTGGGGATTTTTTAATAAATACTAGTTATTCGTAAAAATAAATATTTCACTAGTTTACAAATATTTAATAAATGAGTGGTATCTCGTTAATAAAGTATATTTTAGGCCGTAAAAAGTATCTTTTGCGTCGCTGAACAAGAAAATGAATTTCATTTATTTTTTCAAAGAAGCGTTTTTGAGATATGAACCTCAGCTCTTTTGCAGTTAGTGCAAAAAAAAATCTAAAATAGCATAACCATAACATAACCATTTATGGGTATTATATTAAAGGTACATTCAACCTACCTCTTTACGCTGATATATCGTTTGGAAAAGCACTTTTTGAGTTACTGGCGTCGAAATGCAAAAAAAAAATTATGTCGAAAATTGTGCATTTTTAATCATTCTTTTTAGTTAATAAACTTTGTAACAAAAAATAATAATTCACAAACTTAAAATTTTCTACACCATTTCTATAAATTCAACAAACTTCCTTAACATTTCAAACTTTTTAATTCAAGTTTTTATAAAACTCTTCGTTATGCAGTTTTGTAACCCATTTAGTTTTTAGATGGCTAAATACTACTGATACTGTTTTTTTTTTTTAATTTTGGTTCTAGTCACATTTTTCCTTATAATAGATGAATTTTATATAAATTTGCGATTATTTTTCATATTTTCTTCTTCTAGTAATTTGGACATCTCTTGGCATATAAACGACATGCGTTAAAAAAAAGTTTCCTAATCCCTGATATTAAAAACCATGTCAAAAATCAACGGCAATTTCTAGCTTCTTGAGACTTCAGAATCTAATAATAAAATGCAAGTGTCCTGCTACTCAGCTAATATCGCTGAAACTGTTACATAACTGCATTGCTTTCAGCCTAAGGGTATACAAAAAAAAAAGTTTAAAACAGTTTTGATATCTTTGTTATGCGTTACTTACGTGAATAAAAAAACGGATGCTCAAATATTCTCAAAAACTCTCGGTAAAAAGTTTGAAACTTGTATTCCTATAATTTTTTATTAAAAAATTAACTATATTTTATTAACGGAAAAAATGTAGCATAAAATATAAAAAAAAATCACCATGTGGTAAGTTGTGTGAGTAACTGCATGTGTAGTTTCTCCCTTAAGCAAAAAAAAAAAATAGATAACTTAAGCATATACATACATATGAATGTTGCGAAATGGGTTCTCAGCTCGTATTTGAAATTTTTTATGATTTTTATTTTGTTAAAGATATATATTCAATTTCTCTATTTTCATTTGAAATCTCAATTCCCACAAACCGCAGACATTTATAATTTAATATAACCAAATACGAGAGATGACTTTACACAGCGCAAAGTCGCTAACATCAACGCCACTTCAACATCACAAAATAATAGCAATAGTCATTGCCTGCCTCCGATTCCCACCGATTCCGACCGTTGTAACCAACCACTTTCAACACATCTCCCATTACTATCAAGCAATTTATCACTTTCAATGGCATTGCCGCTACTTCCAAGCCAACAATTTCGAATAATAATAATCCTTAAAATGAGTTTAATTTGTTCAGTCAAATTGCTGGTGTGCCTGCGTCGTTCCACCGCGCTGCGATGTGATGGTGCAGGAAATGAAGTGAGAGATGGCTTTTCGTTTATTTATAAAGCTCCCACCCTTCGTCCTTCCGTTCTAAGAGTGTAAACTTTTGTTGAAGCAAACTTGTATGGATGGGAAATGGCAGCGAAGTGGTGGAAGGTTGGCTGGCAATATCTGCGCTGGAATAGAGCTGAGCTGGTTGCTTGATTTCGAAGCTCTCTTCTAGATGGATGCAAATGTTTTTATACTTATTTTATTATTTTCATATGTATATAAGCATTTATGTCTGTATGAATGTGTGCACATGAATAGTATAATAAGGAATTATTATGAAAATTAACTCTTTGCAAATGTCCTTCAACATTTTGTGTACTTTGCGAGAAAATGAGCTGCATGCGGTTTTATCGATAATCTATTTTATTGAAATAAATTTTAATTATTAAGCATTAAAAAGTAACTACCCAAATCGTAAAATTAGCCCTAAAATATCTAAAGGCATGAGTATCTATTCAATTATGCTGCTCTGTCGAAAGATTCTGGTATAAGTCATTCAAAAATATCGATAATCTCGAAAAGTAAATATAAAGTAGAGCCTCTGCTCAAAGCAAATGTTCTGAAAGCCAGACCCTTGAGAGCTTCGAGCCAAGGAGTTAATTTTTTCACTAAGCGGCTTGACCTTCCTAATTTTAATTGTTTCGCGAAAGGTAAGAAACAATTTTGTCGCACGCCAGATTACTGGAAAATCTTTATCAGTTCAACCAAGTAATGTGGGTGAATGGCTGGAAATATTTCATCTAATTTAAGATCGAAATTTGCTGATGAAGAAATTTTCAATGCTAAAGAAACTGGATTATTTTATAAACGGACAACAAATCAAGCATTAAAATTCATAGGTGAGAAAGTCGAAATGCCCAAAATGTTTTAAAAATGTGCAATCATTGCCAGTAAACTATGAGAGCAATCGCAAGGCGTGGATCGAATATTTTTCCTTTTTGGAGACCTCACCTTTGGTTGACATTTTTCCAGCACACCCGATGATTTGAGAAGCGCAACTACTGCTTCTCTATCTCACAATACAACATCCGTTACAGCCTATGGATCAGGGGATAATTTGAACTTTTAAATCAACCTATAGAAAAAACCTCGTTCTAAACATTTTCGAATCTACAGATTCCAGCAAAGATGTCACCGTAAATCAGCCACATATCACGGTACTCGTTGCCATTCTCATGACAAACGACGCTTGAATTAATCTTACGCAGACGGCAGACGAGAATTTCCAACTGTTTTAGTCATGCTGGATTCATCCCAAAGGATTTAGACTGTTTTCCCGCTGTCGGTTTGGACAAAGGCTCTAAAAAATCAGCTACCTATAACAAACGAAGTTAATAAAGCATCCGGCGTTCTCGCTATCAAAAATCGAATTTATCGTTTTATTTCCAATTACGTCTTGTCTCTACAACGAGTCTTAATCGCTAGTTACAATTGAATAGGGTTGCCAACTACTCTTATTTGCTAAAACTTTGTATTGTCTTAAACTATTTCTCAAAGCTAAACGCGTAACTATAAGCACACGTGCAATCCACTTAACTCTTACGAATCCTACAAAAGAACTGTCCGACGAAGTTATTGTGCAAAATGCTATAGACGATGGCCAAAATAAGGATGATGACGACAATCCGCTCTAAAAGCGGCAGAAGTGCTGTGTGTGTTTCTTTAATAATGCTACATGGAATTCTTAACAAAAATAAAAATCAAATTACAGACTCTTATGGACTAGTTATTTAAGAATTAGTATAAACATTTACATACATATGTGTCCATAATTAAGAAAGTGCTCTAAGTCAAAATAAACTATGAGTTTATCACTTATTTCGCAACACACTATTTTAAACTAAATTTATTCAACTTATTTCTACGATCATTCGCCAAAAATGAACCTTTAGATAATAGTTGTAATTTCAACGTTATACGGCATTTATTTAGTGTAAATTATGAAAGTGGTCTAAGTTACGGTAGATCACACAGGGTCCTTCCTTTCCATCGAATGACCGTGATTTTGGTTTGATAGAAATGAAAATAAGAAATGCAAATGTTTTAGACAACCCCCAGTAAAAGCGCGGACACACTATCGTAATTTATGGCTCATTCTTAATTTATGAGAAATTTACGATGAAACTAAGTAATTTCGCCTTTGTAAAATCTGTCAATAAATTAAGATGAAATGAGGTATTTTATCATAAATCAAGTACCAAATCAAATAAAAAAAATATATTCTTCCACAGCCAAATAAGACTCAGCTGTTCCTTAATTTTTACTTTCATAATCGTAAATTTAAAAAGAGATATTAAACAATAAAATTTTAAATTTAAAAAATTGTCCAAAATTTTCTCCTTTGATCGATGAACGAAGTAATCCTGTAGCTACAGAGCTCTCAAGATAAATTAGGAATAACAAGTGTGGCCGCACTTGGTTTATGCGAAGTAATTTAGACGAAACTAAGTAAATTTATTTAAATTAAGCTGCAAATTAATTGGATGAGATTATTGAAAAACGAACCTTATAAAATGTTCTATAAAACTTCCTTAAATGATTCTAAATTCCACGTTTGGGATATTTCACCTAAAATAGGATGACCAAAAATATAGGGATATATTACATTCTTTCCGTTATACACCACCATTAGACCAATGACGCAAGAAAATCGTAAAAATAATCCAGTTTTTTAGGAACATTTTAAGAATCTTAAAACCTCGAAATGGTATAAATGAATTACTTTTTAAAAATAATTATTAAATGTTCCCGAGTTATTTTATTAAAGTCATTGTTTCAAATAAAACTCATAGTTTTATTGTTTTAAGTTATTTTTTAGGACATTCAGTTAATTTTGAAAATGCCAATTCAAGCTCTTGGCTGCAAACTTTAAATGGAGTTTTCTCGAAACCGTGATTTTCGAAATTTTGTAAGTAATAATAGAAGAACCAGTAAACCAAGCGCAAAAAAATTGTTCTGTATATGTAGAATAAAGATTTTAAAAACAAATAATTTTTAGTAAAAAAAAAAAAGTTCTTTTGTTAGTTCCTTGAAAACTTTGTTAATTTTCAATTTTAACTTTTGAAAAAAAAAATTTTTTCCAACTTCAGACATCACTCTAAATGTGTAAATATTATACTTATCTGAAAAGAACTGTCTTCATTACTGTACAAATCAAATATCGAAAAGACCATTTTTCGGTACTAAATGCAATTCATTAGATAACTCGACACAAGAAATATATGACTTAGACCACTTTTATGATTTTAGATATTTAAAGTACGTCCGTTTCTTTTATAGTGAAATAAAATAAATATTTTATTTTAGTAAATATTTCTCAAGTTTTCCTATAGTAGAATTATAAAAAAACATAGAGCAGATCTGTTTATACGGCATCCGGTTAGTACGACATATTTTAACTGGCCCCTTTGGGAGTCATTATAATCGGGTTTTACTGTATATGTAAAGATATTCATATTTTTACTAGCGCCTCCATCAGGTTGTCCAACACTCGCCAACTTCTCAAGTCAACAATTTCATCATTCATTCATTTAATCGTCCCTCCATTGGAGCGTAATGATTCTACCCGTTTATTTAATAAGTTTATTTTTTTCGCCCCCAGTCCACTATTGTTGAATGTAGTTGTTGCCGCCAGTGTGGTAGCTTTTGCGCGTAACTGCCGCGGTGGCGCAACAATTTCAACCGCTCGCCACAACAAAAGAAATCGCAAAAATGTAATTTCCGTTTACTGCTGCTGCTGCTGCTGCTGCGCTTTTCATACTTGCAAATAAAAAGATCTCCGGTCGGCGATAAGCTCTTCAAGCGCACGTCGTGGTATGCCATCGCAACCATCAGAGTAGAGTCATTGTAGATGCCACATCTGCAGCGACTACAGTGTAACCCATTTACTCGTCAATGCCAATGGTAACGTCAATAATGTGCATCTATGTATGTATGTACATAGTTATGTATGTAAACATTTTGCGTCAGCATCGTTGTAATCGTAGCCAAAAATAGCTATTACCCACATTCTGAGCGTAGAACTCATCTCCGCCACTCCCCATCCTTGTATGTATTCTGCGGCAATATTTTTATTGAGTTCTAGTAAATGGTATGCTTTGTCAATGCGGATCCGTTTGTGTAATGATGATAATATGACAGTTTATTAATTTATTAATATTTTATGTAACTATAATTTGGTGCTCATTTTATGAATGCTAATAAAATAAAACAAATCTGACGGGTTTGGTTTGAAGTGACTGTGTGAATAGGGATACAACATACTAGTTCGTAGAAACATCGATGCTAAAAAATATTTTCACAAAAACTATGCACCGATGTTTCCACAAAGTTTTTATTTGTTATACAAAACGCTTTTTAAAATGTGTTTAAGCTCTAAAAAATTATACTCGTATATTTCGATTTTACCGCCCCTGAATGACTCTAAATGGACCAATCCTAACAGTATTTAACCTCCAATTAACTATAGCGCTGAACAATAAAATGAATTTTATAAAGAAAACAAACTTTCAATTAAAAATGCTATATAAAAAAAAAGGATATTTGTTGGGAACTCTATCAGCGTCGAGGCCATAGTTCCGATTGAGGAAACACGTATTCGTTTCGGTGAGTTTTCAGTAATTTTAAGACGATGAAAATGAAAACGCCTCAGCTGTTCCAAACCGGCGTCGTATGAACTGTTAAATAAAATTAGAGCAAGGAAATATATATATGAACATGTTTTTCTGAAAATATCAGAGGAAAACTTAAAGTTTCAGACGGTACTCGAGCGGAAGTATATCTAATTTTCTTCTGGAAAGTTGAAAATATTACAACAAATTTTTTTGGGGGAGATCATTTTAAGTATCATAATTCGCTACGTAATAGATTTACATACTTTAGTTTAGGGAATAAAGTGCTTTCTAGTACCTCGCGTTCATCAGAATATTTTAGATTGATTTTGTTTTTAGCAAAAACATGCATCAGATACATATATAAACTTCGATCTTACCAAAACTTAGGTACTTCTTTGCATGATGAAAATCAGTTCTATGTTGATTATTCAGTGAAATTTCTCAACTTTAGCTTGAAAGTGTTGCCATAACGCTCGTTCTTTGCTAGGGTATATGAAAGTGATCTTAAGCAATAGAGTTGGGAATATTTTAGTGAGACATAATTTTGAAGAATCAAGATTGAATCCACAGTGTATGTTTATTTTACCTGTGATAATAAAAGAATGATTGTGGGGCCACCAAAAATCATACAATCCTGAGCACATTAGTTTAATTAGCGATTCGATTTCTCACCTTAGGTCGTGCCAAATTCGCTGTTAAAAGTTAAGCAATTTTTTAAAATAATGCTTTACATGATTTACATGCAATATAGGCCAAACTAAATAACTATCAGGCATGTTCACGGAATTCAAAAAATTTAAGTTCGAGTCGATTTGGAAAATCTTCTCCAAGATTTTTAGCAAAAATACCTAAAGTTTGGCACTAAAGCTATTTCTATTATTGTACATAACAGGTACTTATTTTTTAGTTCTGATTTAAAATATTCACTCATTTCAAAAGATACATATAATTAAAAATATTTACCAATTCGTACGATTTCAAATTGTTCGAGTTTCAGAATTTTTTCTTGCTTACGTAAATTCTTATGTGATAAATTTTAAAATACTTAGACTCCCTGCGAGAAGTCCAGAGCTAAATTTATAAATAAAGAGATAAGTAAGTAACTCAGAGTTAAATTTGTAATTTCATATTCCAGACATTGATACAGTTACCCAGACTGTGCACTTTTCTTTTTTGACATTTTCTTTTAATTTGATGAATTTATTGAAATTTAATATCAAAATAATTTTGGAAGGTTCTAGTACAACGACAAAATGATTGGTATGCTTGGCACTAATCTCGTGGAAGTGATCGCTTCGTTTTCTCAAAACTCTGTTAAAAGAATTGGAACCAACGTATGCGATGGACTGGTAAACTAAGAGTTAAATAGCTAACTTGCTCTCTCGCAAGTGGGCCTTTCCTCCTTAATTTTAAGGTAAGCCCCATCATTTCAGGTAAATTCTGAAACTATGTTTTTTTTTTAATACTCAAAGTGAGTTTAGCTGTTATTTTTTGTTGGCAGATATATTTCGGTATCAATAGCTAACTGAGTTAAAGTACTAAGCGAGCGAGAGGGGTTAAAAGATAGCAGGGTGCTTTTCAATTAAGCAATCCACAATATTCCGGTACCCACATACAGCACTTCATACATATGTAAATCATAAATACTGTTTTTAATAATTAACAACAAATTTAAACAGCTCTGTGAGGAAGAATATTGTTCTTTTTTATAAAATCCTATTCATTTAGGTAAGGCAATTTTCCACCAAACCCCTTTGTAAAGTTTTCTCAACAAAAAAATACCTGCACAAACTTGAAAATTACTATTCAGACAGCACATTTGCAGCCAGTACAAATCCTTTTTAATGGTATAGATTATTTTGACAATATCATTTAAATTTTTAGCTCGAGTTAAGCTCGTCAGCCTTGACTGACAGTGCACAAAGGTTTGAAAATAGAGAATAAGAACTTCTCCCTATTTACTACAAGGCCACGCATTACTGTCTATGATGAAAATTCCAACAGGGTATGTACCTATGCAAATAAATATGAAAATACATTTTAGTTGTATGCGTTATCTACGGGTATTTGTTGCACGGCAGTTCAATGGCAACTGATTACAACGCGCTACATGACAAACCAGATATGCACATAGAGTGTGGCATGCAACATCACCAGATTAAAACATACGATTATTTATCTTATATTCATATTTATTGTTGTTTTTATTTAATACCACTTATTCCTCGCCACTTCATCAAATTGTTTTCATTCCGCCAACCGCGAACACGCTCAGCTATTTAACTGCTGTCTCTTTTTAGCGCGCCACACGGTAATTTGTTCAGCATTTGATGGCATTTGTTGATGAAATTGTATTAGTGTTGTAATTGTTGAATATTCCTATACATATGTATGTACATATGTACATCTATGTGTATATTATGTACATTCTAGTACGCTGCAAGCCTAATAACTTGTTTCCCTTTTGCACACCACTCTTTTATCGCTACTTAATTTTCATAATTTTTTTTTAGTTTTCTCAAGACTGGTGCATTGTACGATTTGGCCCTATTGCAATAATATTTCGCCTCTCACTCTGCATTGCGGCGCAGAAACTATTTTTATACATAAATATTTATTTATGTGTGTAGGTCGTTCATGTCTATAGACCCTGTCGGAAATAGAATTACTTTAAAAGCAATTTTGAAAGTATTTGTTACCTACTACAATTGGTTGAAACTCTTTCTTTTTTTCTTGTAAGCAACTTTATTACCATAGCGATGTCCTAGGAGCCAATCAATTATCTGACTCTGCATTTGATTTCAACTATTTTGAAATATGTTTGATAGAAAGCATCTCAAAATTTGTTTTTAATTTAGCGGATTTCTTTATGATTTTTTTGAATAAAAAACTGTAAAACTAAGATAAAAACTTTTCAAGGTAATTAAGGAGGTGACCCGTAGTAGTATGTAACATGGAAACCTTTTCAATAAATTTAAGAAGGGAATCTCGGTGTTAAATATAATCTCCTATTAGTTTTAATAAGCCTTTGATCTTATTAATTTTAAAGTTTTTAAAGTACATTATAGATAATTATAATAATTTTAAGTACTCTTATATTGCTTTAAAAGATTTTACATCTTCGCTTATAAGATATAAGAACAATTAAAATAACTTAATTCGTGCGGGGGGTTTCCAAAATTTGAACGTTCATTATTCAAAGTATTACCCATCCTTCTGGCGATTTTTCGATCCCACTCAAAAGAACTGCGCCGGCTTGGCAGCCAAGAATGAATCAAGCCAAATTTTGATATCCTGCTCTGATGTGAACCGTATTCCAGTGAGGGCGTTCTGCATCGATCGGAACAAATGGTAATCAGAAGGGGCTATAAGGCGGGTGCGGTTTTCCAAATAGTTCTTAACCGGAATAGCAACGTGGGGTCGAGCGTTCTCATGGTGGAAAATTATTGCCTCGTGTCTGGTCGCATATTCCGGGCGTTTTTCGGCTACTGCTCTCTTCAAACGGATTAATTGTGTTCGGTAGCATTTTTAATTGATGGTTTCACCCGGTTTTAGCAGCTCATAATACATCACACCCTTCTAATCCCACCAAATACAGAGCATTACCTTCGCGCCATGGATATTCGGCTTAGCCGTTGATTTGGCTGGTTGGCTGAATTTCACATATTATTTTTTTGCGCTTGAGGTTGTCGTATTGGATCCATTTTTCATCACCATGACTTCCTTTTGTGGCGTTCCAGCAGCATTTCGGACAAGCAAAACCGCCTTTCGACATCTCTCGGCTTGAGTTTTGAAATGGCTGCTTGAGTGACACCCATAGATTCTGCGAGCTCTTTCTGCGTTTGGCAATAATCTTCATCGAGTAATGCTTCTAGTTCTTCAGTTCTTCATCTTCAAACTTTTTGGGGTGCCCAGGACGTTCATCGTCTTCCAAGCCAAAATCACCACTTTTAAATCGTGCAAACCACTTTTGGCACGTTCGCTCAGCTAGAGCATGTTCACCATAAACTTCCACCAAAATGCGATGACTTTCGGCAGCAGTTTTCTTCATATTAAAGTAATGAAGAAGAACTCCCCGCAAAAACACTTTTTCAGGCACAAAGTTCGACATATTTGGGTGAAAAAAAATTATTGTTGTTTACGCTTCAAATAAATGACATGTACTGAAAAGACGTACAATGACAGTAGCTTTCCAACGTATGTTCGGAATATATTGGAACAATGGAATACATACAAGTTACGCCATCTCTTAGCAAACCGCACGAATTAAGTTATAGACAATGGGTGTTGCCAAGTTATCTAGCAAACATTTCTTCAATCTTGCGTTTTTATTATAGGTGAACTTTTTAGTTTTGTGTTTAAAATATATATTTTTTCGTTTAAACAAAAATACATATTAATTTCAATTCAATAGACAAATTAAAAATAAGTACACCACTTTTTCGATCGTCAATTATTGAAAGCATTGTGAGTTTCGATTTCTTGTTCTATTACACTGCTTTCTGAGCAAAAAATTAAAATAAAACAAAAAATTTTGGTTTAGGGGCGGTTAGTATGGACATTCATTTTTAAATTTTTTTTATGCATTAACAATTGCATTGTATTACTTGACTGTTAAGGGCGCTCATTTTGTATCTTGTTCGAAAGAAAATCAATGTCTTTTAACTTGTAAGGGCAGTGATTGGCTAAAAACATGCTGAGTTATATGTAGCTGCTAAAAATGAATCTATTTTAAAAACTTGGTTTTAAATTTTTTTTCAGAATTTTTGGGATTAGTTTTATTTCCATAATTGTATGTCAAAACAAATAACTCAAGACCATTTTTAATTGGAAAAATTATTAAAAAAAACAAAAAATTTTAGAAGTACTAGCTATTTCGGAGACCACCACATCTCCTCATGAAACGTTTTTCTCTAATTTTTACTATTTTAAATGGCCATAAAAGTTATTATTGATACATATAAATGGGACGAAAATATACGAAAAATTCTAAAACAAATACTTTTAAAATAAAAATTCAAAAAACAGTTTAATTTAGACCACCTGTCACTCTGCATATTTTAAACCAAATATATATAGCTAGTATTTATCTACAAAGTAATAACTAATAAAACTGTAAAATATGTACATAAAATTTATTGAAAATATATGAATTTTACCACAGAAATATTATAATAATAGACATAACTACATACATACGAGGGTTGCCTTTTTATATTTTGCGCCTAATAATGAAAACACAGTCAAATATTAAGGAAAATAGCTTTATTGGTTTTCAAAATATTCTCAATCCAAGTCAATACACTTCTGCATTCGCTTGAACCAATTATCAAAGCACTTTTGCCACTCAGAAGAGGATACCTCTAAAACGAGCTGTTTGAAGGCTTCTACATTTTTTTTTTTGATGTTGGGGAATAAAAAGAAATCATTAGGTGCCAAATCAGGACTGTAAGGCGGATGACCCATCAATTCGACCTTTTGAGTCCTCAAAAACTTTCTTGTGTGAATCGATACGTGAGAGCTCGCATTGTCTTGGTGAAGAATGAGTTGTCTTCGGTGGTTGGTTTTCCTTAATTCTCCCAAAAACTTTTGGCAAACAAATGGTTGTATACCACTCAGAATTGACCGTTTTAAGTTTATCTAGTGGAACAGTTGCGACATGACCAGATTTTCCGAAAAAACAGGCGACCATTTGCTTTGAGGTGCTTCTTGCGCGAACAACTTTTGTTGGATTAGGCTCGTCTTGGAACACCCATACAGTTGATTGCTGCTTTGTTTCCGGCTCATATGCATAGATCCAAGATTCGTCACCTGTTACGATGTCATAGACGTGCTTTGATCCACCGGGGCTAAATTTCTTCGACATTTCTTTACACCAATCGACACGAGTCCTTTTTTGGGCAATTGTCAAATTATGAGGTAGCCAACGAGAACAAATCTTCTTTACGACCAAATGTTCATGCAATATTGCATGCATGCTGGTCCTACTAATGGCCAAGGATGTCCCTATCTCCCGATATGTCACATGACGATCTTGTATTATCAATTGACCCACAGCATCGACTGTTTCTGGCACAACCACCCTTTTTGGACGCCCTTCACGAAATTCGTCGTCCTGCAAAGATTGGCGGCCACGTAGGAACTCGTTGTACCATCGTTTCACAGTGGCTAAGTGTGGTGATTCAACACCAAAAGTAGAAGTAAGTTGATTGATGCACTCCTGTCTCGATAATCCACTTCGAAATTCGTAGTAAATCATCGCATGTAAATGTTCACGGGTTAATTCCATTTTTAGGCAATATGAATTTATAAACTCACTATAAATAAACGCAAATAAAACTCGTAAGTGAAAACGTTATATGCAAGTTTATGCCAAAAATACCAAACTTTACGATAAAAATATCTAATTATAGCTAATCACATGTAGTGTTGCAAAGGCGCAAAATATAAAAGGCAACCCTCGTATATACTTGGTGCAAGTTAGAACAACATTATTAATTTAACATACCTTTCTTTCAAAGCAGTTTACTTTCAATAACTTTTTAAATTTGTAAATTTTTTACATTGCCTGTTTTTTTCCGACGGGGGAAGAAGAATTCAAACGCGTCGCCGTTGCTTGGTCATCGCGCTCGGCGCATAACACCTAATTGGTCTCCAGTGTGTCTCCGCCATACTTTATTTTGCAAACACATTGCTACATACATACATACTTTATATACACACATAACAAACACATACGAATAAGCTTTGTTTTTGCATTTGTTTTTATGCAGCGCCTCTCTGGGTGAGTAAGAGCGCTTGCGCATTTGCTATTGGCAACTACTCTAGAGTCTAAGGCCATCGAATATGTTTTAAACAAAATATGTATGTATGTGTGCATATTTTCCACATTGCAATTTTTCCTCTTTCCATTTCACTTTATTAATTTATTTTATTTTATGGTTGTATTTTGCTAGTTGGTTCCTAATAAGAAATTGATAATCGCACACAAATGTCTTTATAACTTACATATATTTGTGTGTACATTTACATATATACGCATATATACAGTGCAATCTGGGTAGAGTGAACTAAGTAATTATTGCAATCCCAGTTTTTGAAACCCAGATAGTTCACTTTAACCAGATTGAGTTTTTGTTCGTCAAATTCACATTAATTTATTTTATTGTAATATAAAAAATGAGATATTGAGAGCGATAAAAATGTTTTTTACTGTATGTTCTCTGTTTTTCAGTGAGTAATTTTCGTATTACTTGGAAAATCTGTAGTATTTACTTCAGACCATTGGACGCATTTGTCAAAAGCTTTACTGACCTGAGATGCTGTCATTGAATACTCGATTGTTTACGTCAGCGATATCGTCGTCTGATGAGACAGCCTTTTCGATATCATCTTCATTACAAATTGACGAATTGACCTCTGCAGAATTCTATTTTTCAATACAGTCGTCGGTATAAGTGGCGTTACAAAATTAAAAAAAAAAATAATAATTCAATATACCCAATTCTTATTTTTCCCATAAAGTTATGTACATCTGCAAAAAGAACTTCAAACAGACCTTCTACTTAATGAAGAGCTTCATATATTTCTTGGCGCAATTTTTGCTGGAATAATAATAATGTCATATTTTCATCATCATCGTTGCTATTGGATCCCATGGAATCAATATTCTCCAAAAACAGTTTCGAACATTTTCCTATAACGCTTGCATTAACTTTATTCCAAGCCAGCTTTAAAATGCACACAACATCTTTTGAAGTAAAATTTTTAATTAAGTCTGAATTATCTTCTTTTCCAGCAGCTAGTGCCAAGAGATATTTCCTGTAGTACAATTTTGTTATGCGAAAAGCTTTTATTGGTATGCTTTTCTTCTGCAGATACTTTTCGAAAAGCCGTATAATTTTTTTTTTGCACGGACGCACAAACCAATTATACAACGCTTTTTCCATACGAGGATATTTGCCTTTTTCTGTGTTTTTCTCTTCTTCATCCGCATTTCTGGTTGGCAGCGACTATTAAAATTGCTTTCTTCCTTTTACTAATGCCGGATATTTTCGGCTTTGCAGCGCCATACTACTACTTCGCCTATTTTGATTTTTGCTGCAACATCGTATTTCTTTTTTAAAAATAGGACGGCGAAAAAGACGATCCAATATACATCAACTTTCCTATCACACTATCGGAAAAACAGAAACTGAAAAATAAATAAGTACTTAGGCCTTTTCAAGTTCATTTTCGCTCAAATAATATTTTAATTATACGTCCGCGTACATCTAGCTCCACCCCACGATTCAATTATTAAAGGTATGTTCATTTCTCACTCACTTTTTAAAAAATTGGCTGCCTTAGCAAGGCGTCGTGTTACTAAATCTTCAAATTTACGAGCAAATTCAAGCAACAGCAATATTCCAAAAAAAAAAAAAATATTTTAAATTGTGTATTGGATGAAAGTCCTGAGCGTTTTTGATTAGGTAACATGAAGGCCACCTTTGGTAAGGAAGTGTCAAAACTCTAATGTCGCTATCGAGCAAACCTTTAATAATTGAATCATGGCTCCACCCTAAACACTAGACGTGCAAATTTGTGTTTGCAATTAGTATACATCAAAATTTTCTAATTCGGGGATTGCCCTTTTTGTTATCGAATTTGTCGTTAGAGCTAGAATTTGGAAGGAATTCATATTAAGATGTGTTCACTCCATAGAGAATCCGATATAAAATTTTTCATCGGGGGTTCACTCTAGCCAGACTACACTGTACAAGTATAATGCATGCTCGTGTTTATGTATTTGTTATTCCTCAATACACACACATATACATATGTATATATTTAGAAGAAGTTATGCATTTTAGTAGCATAAAACTTCGCCAGCGTTTGGGCCGTAGTAGCTGATGGGGCCACAGTGTCTGGTCTTTTAAACAATTTGCGTTCGCATTTGCAGGTAGTAGGTGTGTAGATGTTTTGTACGAGCATTAATTGATATGCAACAAAGTAAAGTAAACTCCCATGAAACAAACATTATAAGGTAAAACTGTTCGCTCAATCTGTCGGCCATGATTTTTTTTTTTTTTTTGAAGTTTGTTAACATTACAAAGTGTTACTATTGAGAGCGAAACAAACGCCAACCAAAAGTAAAATAAAAAAAATAAACAATTGAAAATATTTAAATTTGTTTTTGTTTCAGACGAAAAATGTAGTTGCATGTGTTAGAATGTAACTTTGGAAAATGTTTATAAATATTATAAGCAAACTTCAAAAATATTCAGCCTGGCTCCCAACGGTTTTACCTTATAAATATTTGCTCACAAGAGCACAGGGTATTATAACTTTTCTTATATAAAGGTTGTTTGTCACAGCTTAAAGCAACCGATATATATATATAGATATATGTATATGTGTATATGTGTATATATATACCTAAATGTTCAGAATAAAAATAAATCGATTAAGCCAAGTCTACCTGTCCACATATGTATATGTAGGTATATCTTGGTAAATATCTTTTTCGAAAATTTGTTTATAGCAAATATTAATCAATTTTAATGAGAAATTGTTAAATTGTTTTTGAATACCAAAAATGGAAGTATATGAGTTGCCGGTATTGTAGCAGTCCGCAGAAACCCGTTTTAAAAACATTGGAGGTTACTTCTTCCACATCAAAATCAAATGAACTAAAATTTTTTGAAAATGACGTAAATGGGGTTTTTATGAGACATCTGAAAATATTGTGTAATATCCTCATTTTTCCCCCCTTCAGGAAACCAAAAGAAATATTAGAAATTTTGTGATGATTCTTATCACGCAAAACAGAGCGTTAAATTTATTACTAAAGAGTTAAATAACTCAGAGTTAAATTTATAATTTCATAACCCAGGCATTGTATTGCAGCAAATATTTTAGACTACGTTCATTTATTTTTGGCATTTTCTTTTAATTTTAGTATTTTTTGGACTTTTCAAATCGAAATAATTGTCGCTGATTGTAGTAGAACATACAAAGTCTTAGTGTGATTGGTATATCAGGACGTGATCGTAATCACTTTGCGAAATCTCTGTTAAAAGAATTGGCGGCAACGTATTTGATGGTTTTCTCATCATTGTCGGATAAAGCGGTTCATTTCTATTTTTTTTTTGTAATTTGTTTGTAATTAATCTTTATTTATAGCACCGGTAGATTCTGAATTAAAAAGATTAATGGCTTTCACGCAAGTGGGCCTCAAGAAATCAATCTCTAATTATTTTGCATCCAAACAAATCACGAATGTTGGTCTGCTGTAAAAATTCCTAAGTATCTCAATTTTTTTATTTTAGATAAACTCACTCAATAACAACAATGTCCGACAAAAAAAAAAAAAAGAATATACTTTTGAAGCAACCTAGTAGAGATTGTTCATCTTCATCAATAATCAGCTTGCGAATCTGAGGTCCAACGAAAATGCCTGTGAATAATTTTGCAGAGTATTAAAATGACTGTAAATGTTAATGTTAGATTTTGAATTATGCTGCTTAACTTGAAAACTTGAAGTCCTTTTTGAAAGAAATCAATTGGTATCTTTAAATAATGATAGCCTGTCGATGATATATAACCAAAAGTGATTTCATTTCCAATTAGTGCCGAGAAAATGACGTCAAAATCGAAGAAAAAGCAAATTGGGCGGAAAATTCAACTTCTAGCATAAACAACACGTCATACTTTTTTCAAATTAACAAAACACTATACATATATATTTCGAAAATGTAAACATTCACCTATCCAAACCCGTTGAGTATTTTCAATTCGATTGAAAAATTTTCTTTTTATGAATTTTTGAACGCGAAAAAACTAAAAAAAACCGGTTTTTTGACTTTAAAAAAAGATTTTGGGGGCGTTAGAAATAATTTGAACGTGGTTTCGTGTACTATTCGACCAGATAAACAATTTCTACTAGTTCGCTTCAAAAGTATAAAATCACTGTCGGACAGTGTAATTTGGCACTTACATCACATAGCTCGATATTTGACCGAACTTCTCCAGCAATTTGTGGTGTGCGTTTTGATGTTGTAACACAAATTGACAGACAGTTTGACGCCGACTACGAACGGCAGATGAACTTTTTGAGCAGTTTTTTCATGGTAGAAATATACCCAGAGAGTTCTCATTGCCTGTGAGAGGCGAATGCTATTAAATAACAAAATCTTTCTCTATAATTTTTGATGCTACTCTTACCGGCCGAGATTCGATCATGTGGCACTCTGAGAGAAGTTAACAGCTAAAGGCAAAATATAAATTATCTAAAGCTTATAACGATTCATTTGGCGACTACTGTATTGCGTTATTCTGCGCATTTGAAAATCAAATGAAAGTTTTTCTCTGCATCTTGTCGCATTTCTTCAAATTATTTTAAAGTGACGTCTTTTAATTTCATTAGTTTTTCAAGATCTTCATCAGTATTCCACGGAGCATGGAAAATAATTGGAATTTCCAATAAAATAGCAAGTTACAAAGTAATTGCTCCACTCGTATTAAAAGCACGCCCTTGAATGGAGTTCTGTATCCGCTCAGGTCGTTTAACCTCAGGATGAATAAAGTTACAAACTGCTGTTTAAATATAAACAGATATGAAAAATTGGCCAGACACCCCCCCCCTCTGAGTCTGTTCTTGTCGGCAGAAGCAGCTGATGATTATAAAAAGTATTTGTATAATGTTAACTTTTTCCAGAAAGTATATAAATTATCCATTCACGTGCTTTTCGTGTTAGAACTAGTAGTCCAAGAAATAATTAAAAAGTTCAAAAAGTATGGGAATGAGTTAAAAAAACAATAAAACTTTGTTATTAATGTCAAAATGGGCGATAGCTTGGCGATTTAATAGATTTATCAACAACAATGTATCGGGCAAATGACGTTATTTTCTCTCACATATGTATCTACATATATGTATGTACATATGTATATATGTATGCACATATACATACGTGACCGAGCCTGACAAAAATGTGCTATCGTCTAAAATCACCCATTCGAGAAAAATGCGTTTAATTTCTTGAAACTTTTAAATAAAACGAAACATAAAGCTATTTTCATTATTAATTAGATAATTGTCGGAGCATTGCTGTTATTGCAATAAATAACTTACTTTAAAAAAGTCAAGCAATGGAAATTTCATATCAGATTTAAACAACTTCTGTTAAACTAGTGATCTGAAAATTTGTGTCCACTTTAAAAAGTGATAATTCATAGTTACAACACAATCAGATCAATGATGTTTTATCCTTGAATATATTGAAGAAAACGCACTCGTTTTCCATTTTAATAAATTCATAAATTTTTAATTTTTAGTTGAATTAAAAGTACCGATCTTAAAATTATCTATACATATATGGCCAGAAAGTGGTTTTTGTTTACAATTGCAGTGCATTGAAAGAATCTTATATTGCTTTCTGATTATTATATTTGACTGTCAACTACATACATATTTTATCGATTTAGTCAATTGCATTCTTATTTAAATTTTATTCAATCCGAAAAAGCTGATAAAAAATCATTTCGGAAACACTTGCATAAACCTTTAAGAGAAATAAAATTAAACAAACAAACGAATAAAAACTTGCAATTCAAAGTTGTCCGTTCAATTAAAAAGTTGTCCGTAGAAAATTTACCAGTTGGTGAACGCAACTCGCAAACCGTTCAAAAGTTTTTCATTAAACGTGTCAAGTGGCGCTGCTGGCGGTATTTCCAACGTGTTTTTTGAAAAATGACACTGTCGAATTCTTTCCAGCTTGTTTAACAATATTGGTGTGTATTCTTTCTTACATGTGCCACCGATAAATCTGATATGACGTCACACCCAAATTACTCTCCTAAATTTTACATGAATCGGCGTAATCTGGTATTCTATCATTCTTGGTAAACTTCGTACATATATTATTTTTAATATTAAGATAAGTAGTCGCGATAATTCCTACAAATTTTAGCTGTATAAATTGAATGGAACTACATTTCGAATATATCTTGTATTATTTTTTTAAGTTTTAGAAACGTTCCCGAAATTACCTTCTCTAGTTCATTGTCCATGAATTTTCGCGATAAGGCCAAAAATATGTAATTTCATGCTCTGCTCGGTCTTAAACAAAATTGACGACGACTTAATCCAATTCATAACAGTGAAAACCCAATTTAAAAATGAGTTTAATTTTGTATTCCTACCACAACTGAATTCTCAACCGCCATGATTTTTAGCCATATTCTAATTTAAAAAAATGTCGAGGTAAAATTTTTTTTATTTACTCAATCAATTGAAACAAAAATTTTACTCATCGGTGATCGCATTGCATTTTTAAGGTATTGAGATATAAGGAAAATAATGGCTTTTGTGCTGCTGTGCTCTCATTTAATAATTTTTTTATTACAGGAATAAAAAAAAAGATGATAAGTCGCCATTATTAAGACAGCAGACTTAAAGTTTTACTTAAACAAAAATTATCTAAAAAATATTTTTTATCCTTCGTAGTTTTTTGAAATAGACAGTCAAAGAATATTCAAGCCAAAGTCAAAGAGAGTAACTTTATGTCCATCTAAGTAACTGAATTCCTACATTAACCCATATAATAATCTCTGATAAGACTTACACCAAATACCGAACATGGCCGACATCCAACCTGTTTTCGTGAAAAAATTTGGTTTTCGGATGAAATGATTGAAAGCTAATTTTCCCTTGAATTATTTGAAAACTTACTTACTACTCATTCCAACCTATGTCTGCCCTAGTTTTTCCGTTATATTTAACGAAGTGGGAGGCATATTTTGTTGTCTCTAAATTTTCACTTTTATAAAATCAAAGATGACAAAAATCAATTTTTCTGTTCAGTTCAAAAATGTACTTTGTAGAAGGAAAAGATTGATTTTAAATTTCCATTGTAAGGTGCAAGAAAAGTTTAGTAGATAGAAAGCAGGCTCCAGAAAATAAAAATTAATTTATAAAGCGCACTGCAGTCAATTGCTGAAGTCTGAAACGAGAGAATTTTGAAAAGTCTTAAAAAAATTGACAAATAAATCCCAATTGATCCATCCGCTGGGATTTGCCCTTCCTTTTGCACCTAATGGTCCACCGTTTAAAAAATGTGGTCGCATTCCATTCGCCAATACAGCTTGGACGAGACAGAGCGTGAGATTACGCGCCCGTTTAATCTACATACGTTCCAAATGTCATTTGCTCCGACTTTGATTTCATTCGTTACTGAAAAGTAATTTGTACTGAAAAGTAATTTGTAAAAGCAACAGTAACATTTGTTGTATTGTAAATGCACTAGGTTTGCTAAGCTTGTTGCCTCAGGTTTTCATCAGTCAGCATCAATATATTTGGCATATTGGTAGGCCAATGATCGCGCTTGTATCGACGTCGATCCGAAATAAATATCTGAGGAATGAAGCAGGAGATTTTCAAGAGAAATTTCTTGTTCTGCGTTAAATACCTAAGAAATCAATTCACAAGGAAAACCAAGAACGCGTTATACGTAGTGAGAGTTTAGTTAAAACATTCCAAGAACAATTCCAACTTGAATTTTTTAAGCCCGACGATTAAAACATTATTTGAAGCTTAACGTTTTGAATCCCTCGTCACAATTATTATATATAAGTAGTTAATATTCACTTCTTCCAGACGTTCAGCGGTTTCAATTCCTTCTAATGTTTTACTTGCATTATTTCGGAGCATCTCGATCTTTTTTTAATTAACTGCTCGCCATTATCTAATGACACAAGAAGCGACCGAAGAAAAAAACTTTTAGCTTAAGTTCCACGAAGCTCGAAAATGAATGGCACAGGTGTTGAAACAGGTGTATACGTGAAAATTTCAGCGAAAATAAAAAAGAAGTCAAAATGGCTACCTATGTTTAAAATTTCTGTGTTATAACAGCTTTTTACCGACGTTACCGACAATTCGGCTAGCAATGCCATTTCTGAGAAACATGGGCGGGTCGGTATGGGATCACTCTCACCTACTGAAATTTATTCGCTTAGCAACCTTTTACTATTTTCATTCACGTTTTTGGTATGGAAATGTAAACAAAGGCAGTTAGAAATGTCAACGAACCCACTGTGGGCTGGTTGCTTCAACTTCACCTAACTTAACTAGTTTAGACATTTTTTCATTTTATTTCGTAGACTGGAGGGAGTTGATGTGAACAAAATGTATTTAATTCATAAATAGTATTGTAACTTAAAATAACAAAAGTTCGAAATAATTATTCATTTAGCAAATTAGTGCGTCGGGGCAAAAAAAAATTTCCTCCAATACTGCATTTATGTACGCTTAATTTTAAATCTCGTTGAATGTTAAGCGCAGCCAATCCGTTTAGTTGATTTTCACTCATGGTAGACTGCGAATAATTTTTCAGTTGACGCAGATGTAGTAAAAATAGTTGAAGAAAGTAGTAAAAATAGTGGTCGTAATTAGTTGTAGCTCAGGAGAAGATAGTGGCAGAAGTTAGTAAAAATAGTAGCAACAATTGGTAGTAGTAATTAATAAAAATAGTAGTTACTAATAAAAAATAATAATTAGTTTAGCTCAGGGAAAAATAGTAGTTGAAATAAGTAAAAGTAGTGGTAGAAATTAGAAGGTGCTCGGGAGAAAATAGTGGCAGAAATTAGTGAAAATTGCAGAGAAATTAGTAAAAAATAGTAGTAGAAATTAGTAAAAATAGTAGTAGAAATTAGTAGTATCATTAGTAAAAATAGTAATTAGTTTAACTCATGAAAAAATAGTAGTAGAAATTAGTAAACAATAGTAGAGAAATTAATAGTATCATAAGTAAAAAACAGTAATTAGTAGTAACTTAGTCAAATCTTGTAATTAATAGTTGTGGTGGTAGTAGCTGGTAGTAGTAGTAGTACGATACACACGACGCGTTGTCGCAATATTTTTTTATTGTCGTTCCCCACATGGTAAAACATTACGGCATATACTGCATTTCACTTTCACTCGGAATTTTTCACTTAAACCGGCAGTTTCAGATATACGCAATTATAATGTGAGCGCGTTAAGCAAATCCACTCGGAGGAAGTCAAATGCAGAACATGCCTGATTACTTTAAACAAAAACGCAAATTAGTCTCTCAGTTCATTACTTACTTCTCCCGGCAGGGTATATTATTTTTTGTGTAGAAAAAAAAAAACAAAAAGTACTTAAACAAATGCACTGTCAATAGCAATAAATGTATGTGCATATGTATTGTAGATAATTAGAAGCAATTGTCGCTTTTATAAATGGCAGAGTGAAATTTATCCGCGCTAGCAAAGCAAACTCACCACACTGGAAACGGCTACAGACTTCCAGTTTGCGACACTGATGTCTGAGAGCGAGTTGTTTGTTTGTTTGTTTTGCTTTTTATTTATTTGGATTTCTCGCTGCTTCTACTAAGCCAGTGTGCGTTCGTCTATGCTGCGCTTGTGTGAGTGCGCCTGCATTTTTGTGAGCGTACTGCTAGAAAGGGGCGGTAACTAGCGTAGACTTCCAATTGCCTGCCATCATTCATGGCGTGTGAGTAATTCTGATTGAGTGAAGGCTTGCAGTTGTGTTTGTGTTGTTGGATGTATCCAATGGATACTCAAAACGTTGGTTGAGTAGAATATAAGGTAAAAAAAAAAAACAAAAAATTCAGAAAATTGTCGAAGTGAATGCCAGTATATCTATGGAGGGTAAGTGTAAAAGAGCACGAAAAAAACGAAGCAATTAGCGGCAGCGGTAAATGGTGAGTGTGAAGAGCGCGGCAATAACGAATTATCGAAGAGTAATGAAACGAGATGTGTGTGTGTTTTTTTTTAATTTGCTGGTGATTACTTGCTGTAATTGTTCACACGCATTGTTAGCGTTTTTTTTTTATGAGTTTACTCTCAGCTCTCTTCTACGGTTGGCTCACTATGTCCAACTAAAAAAAAATGTTGATACTGAAAAAATTAAAGTTGATTTTTTAAGATTTTTTTTAGATTTTTTTTTTTTTTTGAAACACTTGGTTGTTTGATTTACCACTTTCCGCTACTTTTTCGAAATTTTTTCTATAAACTCCGCTACAAACCTCTCCTTAATTTTTGCCATTTTCCAACCCACCCAACGCAAGCATTCCCCATTTCCACTCACACAGTCTACCACCAAAAAAACAACTACTTGTTGTTGTACCCCTAAACCAATTAAAGTCGTGCGCTCTTCCACCCAAGTGCATGTAGAGCGTATAGCTGGCGCGCGCTTCATATCTCTATAGTTTATTCGCTTGCACTTCCACTCAAACGCTTGCGAGCCGTATTTACTTCAATCCCATTGCCAGCGCTCATTTTTCTATTGTTGTTGCTTGCATTTGTAGTGGCGTTGGTGGTGGTGGTGTTGCACGTCTCAGCACTGCATTTCAATGAATGGACGTTCAGACTGTTGTGACTGGCCAACTGCCTGCTTGACTTCCTCCCTCAGCGCGCGGTTGCTTGAATAGATCGTACGCTAACTATAGGCACACAAACCTACACGCGCGCTACTTTTTTTCTCCACCACTGTGTGTGTGTGTGTGTGTCTCCGTGTGTACCGCAAACCGGTCTGTATGCGGCTGTGTGTCTGTGTGTGTGTGTGTGTGTGTGCGCTAGGCATGTTACGCAGAGCGGCCACACTCGCTCTGTATTTACAAACGCCTCAACGCTCAGCCGCTTGACACTGTGAGTATTCAGTTGTAGACCAGTCGTGATCTCAAGCGGATGTGTTATCCGCAGTTAATTCGTTCGTTCGGACGTTCGCCAGCCATATGTTTCAGATACGCCGCCAAGGGCAAAGTAAAAGTGTTGAACGCCAATTGATCTGATAAATTGTTGGCAATAAGAAGTGATAAATCGTTGAACGTCGCGTTTTATGGATTGAAAAAGTGAATTGTATACATTTTGAATAACTGCTGTGTGACAAGCAAATGCAATCGCCTGAATTTTTGCGCTTAAAAAACTGGTTTTTTATTTTTGACTTCTTAATTGTTTTTGCATTGTTACTGTAATGCTGGTAATGAGAACGCGCGCATTCGATCGCATTAGTCACTAATTAAAAATTAATTAATCAAACAAATTCGCGTACCAACAAAGGCGGTGAAAAATAAAACAAACAAAAAAAAATCAAAGTGAAAACAAAAAAGTGTTCACAAAATTGTGATTCCTTTTTAAAACAAAAACTAAACAATGCTCTCTGCACAGCGTATTAACTGTGCTTTGTGAAATCGGCACAAATTGGCCACTACGCGCCTGCTGGCTCATTCCCAAATTTTCAATTCAACCGAAAAGTGAGCCATAAACCTAGCCTCATTCGAAAGCACATCTTGCGCTAGCCTGCATCAATTTTATCGTCGTCGCCACCTCGTTGCCCCATGTTAAAGCTGTCATCTACAGGAATGACTGTCACTGGTTTACGCACGAGCATGACAAGCCCGACGGTACCGCCACAAACCGCGTCTGCGGCCATAACCACCACCATGACCATGACTAGCCCCAGCACGATTGTTGTCAGTCCCGCACACCTCATCGGCGGTAGTAATAGCAACGGCAATAATAATATAAACAACAATATCATTAGCGCCAATTTATCACGCAATGGTAGCAATAACAGTAGCCCCACATCACCTTCCACACTCCTGCTAACACATCAGCAACATCAAACGTTGCAACAACAATTATTGCCGCTCCATACTCAATCGCCGCACAATCACCCGCATCAGTTGAATAAGACCACCTCGCGTTTAAGTAATTTCAGCGTCGCCTCATTGTTGGCTGATACGCGGCCAGCGGCCACACTATCACCCACACGCACACACAGCGCGGAAGCGATGCAAACGGAACCGCGTAATCTGTCGAATAACACACCAGCCGTCACGTTATCACCTGTTTCGCCTGCTGGCTCCTCACCTGCCTCACCAACTGCGCCACCACATCCACCGCATGCGCCCACACATACCGCTCATCCGCCGCATCCACATCCTCACGCGCATTTTCATCCTGCCGCTGTTGCACATCACGCGCATTTATTGCATGCTGCTGCAGCCGCACACGCGCAACAACAACACGCAGCCGCTGTGGCAGCTGCAGCTGCTGCGCAACAAGCTGCCGTTGCGGCGGCGGCTAATGCGGGCGTACCGCCACATTTACATGGCGCATCGGCGCATTTACGTCACACGCTAAGCGGCAGCTCTGCGGAAGCGCCCACCAATCTAGTTACGTCGGAAGGTGGCAACAATTTACAACAACAACACCAACATTCTTCAGCGCGTATTGGTTCACCAGCAGCGCATACAAACGGTCCCAACAACGCCGAAACATCATCCTCATCGTCCGCCATAACGTTGCTAGCCAAACATGAACGGCATTCGCCGATCGGTAGCTCAGTGGATTCGGAGCTAGAGTATGATGATGAATACAATGAACACGAGCATGATGGTGAGCAGGAACATGATGAGGAGGAGGATTCGATTGTGGATATAGAAGATATGAATGCAGATGATTCGCCACGTTCCACGCCAGACGGCATGGATAGCAGCAAGTCACCGGGTATGCTTAGTAGCCATATGACAAACTCGACGCATCTGCTATCACCAGCGGCGCTGGCAGCTTCGGGGCATGTGCCGATCAGGCCGACACCGTTCAGTGCGTTAGCAGCTGCCGCTGTGGCGTGGGGCGGTATAGGTGGTGGAGTTCCGTGGCCGGGTGCGCGTCAAATGCCACCATTCGGACCGCCTGGGCTGTTTCCAGGACAAGGATTCGGTGGAGGTGGTAAGTAAAGCGAGCGCTATATCTTATTAGTTAAGTTAGAGAGATTTGCGTGTGTGTGTGTGTGCGAAAAGCCGACGGAGAAATCGAAAAGTATGCAAATGAATCGATGGAAATTGAGTTCGGGAAATGCAATATATTCTAATAGTATCTGCAGTTTTTTGCATTACGAGTATGTATGCGCGGCGTTATTAATATCTCAATGACAAAAATAGCGTAGAAAAATTGTGTTCTTTTTTTCTTAATAACATAGAGCTTTCATTCAGATTTTTGTTTGAATTTTTTTTTTTTAATTTAAATTCTTATAATGCTTTTACCACTTTATTATCATTATTATCATGGCCAGCTGGCATAATATGTGAAAAAGATTTCCTCCAGACTCTAGATACTAATACATTTTTTATGTTTAATTTGACGAACCTTTTTATTCTCTTTATGATTTGGAAGCCTATAAAAGAGGTTACATGAAAATTCTTCTATGTAATGTGGTGGGAAATTAGTATACGTTTCGACACAACAGTATACTGAAAAAATAAGAGAACGTACAGCAAATTTTGTTATTTTTATGTAATTTTTTTGCCCAAAATGCGATATTTTCTCCCGATTAAGTAAAGGTCTCTTCAAAGCAAATAAAAAACCTACATAAAATGACCATATCATTCCCATTTTCATTTATTTATTTTTTTTTTTAAAGCTGTTTTTCTTCATTCAAAATTTTATATATATATTAATTAATTTTTATACACATCGGTATACCAATTCTTACTACAAGTTATACTAAGAGTAATTTTTGTTGGTGTAAATGAAGAAATATAAATGACAGAGGTCTTAAAATTAAAAAAAAAAAATCATCGCAGTTGCGATTTCAGTTTGCCATTTTGAAATAACCAGCATATCTCTCTAGAAAAGCTTTTGTAGGTTAGCTTGCTATCACAGACACCAACTCAGTTTGAATCTAATTCATGGCAATTTGTCACAGCTCTAGTGATGTGTCGAGTCTTCTATTTTTAGTACTTGAGTGCTCATTAAAAAGAGAATCGAGTCAGAACTCGAATCAGAACAAACATAAAAATTGTTTGCTATCTATAATTTAACATTTGAGCTAAATAATTAATAACTAATTTTTTTACATAATAATCTGGCAATTTTACAAACTAACGCAAAAATTCATCAAAAATTAAAAAAAAAAAATTTTTTTTTATAAATAGAAAGTTTGAACGAAAATATCTTTTTGTAAAGCAATTTAAATTTATTTTATTTTTTATGATTAAAGGGATAAATATAAAAATGTATATATTTATTTAAATATGGAAATTGGGTAAGACAAAAAATTTACCTAGGCGAAAGGAGAATAATAATTTAAAATTCCTCTAATTCCTCACGTTAGGAACTTCTATAAAGTCACCGCGCTTCATTTTAGATGACAAATAATAGGAAAATTTTATTTTTTATATTTTTATATGCATATTTAATTGATGAACAAACCCTAATTATGCAACAGATATTTTACAGCGCATAGGATTTTCTTTCAAACAAAAGTAGCTAATGCAAAGTAGGTGGTTTTTGTGTTTTCAAAAAAAAAAGAAACAGCAATAATAAAATAGAAAAATATGCACAACATACATACAAACATAGAGCGAACCCTTAGCAAATTTTCAATGATTTTTTTCATGGTAGATAAGCGATCGAAGTTTTCCCATAGCCTGCCAATTGCCGATTGGTGTTAAGCAATTTTTCGTTTTTCTATTAAATATTTTCTTTCATTAACATTAAAAAATAAAGAACAGACGTTAGTTGAATTCTTGAAATGTGTTTCTATCAATTTCAAGCTTAAAGGAGGTTGGCGCTAAAGTATTTTTCTTAGTTTTCTACCAGCAGCCGTTTTTATACCGAAAATGAAAAAGCTTCTATATATCATAAACACTTTCAACAAATTTGAAAGCTTTTCACAAGATTCCAATTAATTTCATTTAATTTTTTAATTTAATTCCTGTTGGGAAAGTTTCTTTAACTCTATAAAATGCTTTATATGAGTTCACCAATTCATTGTTTGATATAAAAAAAAATTGTGCTAAGTTTTACATTGTGGTAAATGTTAAAAATTTTGTTTGATTTACAAAGACAAAATTGAACTTCATAGCTAAGAGAAAAGCCTGCGACTTAATCGGCACTGTTTTCCATCGAAATTATACAAATCGGTACAATTTAAGACAACAACCAAAATATATCGCAATAATACATATTAAGACTTCGTTGAACTGAGCCGATTTTAAATTACCTTCATTATTGGAGAATTTAAAAATATTTTCCTACAAAATCGCCTCAGATCATAAAAGTTATGCATGCAAATATTTAAAAGCATGTTCAACGGAAAAAAAAAATAAATTTCTTATGCTGTCTTTGACCTTCTTTGGATCAACGGTGAAAGAAAAACTTTACGATTTAGACTTAATACATAAAAAAACACCATTTTTTATAAACGCTCAATTTTTTGAGACAGTTTCAAATCGATACAAAACACGTAAGTCTTAATAGCTTTTGAAATATTTTGGCGTATAACAAATTTTGTAATTTTTCGGAAAATCGCAACTTTTTTGGTGAGGTAACCTAATGTACATACTACATATGTTTTTAATTTTTTTTTAAATCGAACACAATTTTCTTTAACTGTCTCAGAACACAAATAAATAACATTTAACAAGTTGTACTTTTTGAAGCGTCAAAAGCTGGGCATTTGCTAATATGTATATGTATGTACATATATACATATGTATATGTGGATAAAATTAATTTTGAAAAAATATTTCGAAATTTTTTTGAAGTCGTTTCATAATCGTATTTTAGAAAATATTTATTATTATTATTATTATAAAGAGAAACAATTATAAATAATTGCTGCATTTAAAAGATTTTTTTAGAAAATATATTTCCATTTTGATTTTAGTACGGCCATTAATTATTATAAAAAATGGATTGTATAAAAAATAATTCTAACGTTTTGGACAAGTATTGACCCGATTTTAATTAATAATATTTGCTAGTAATTTGAAGCTAGTTGAAGAATGGCTTTGGACGTCAAGTTGAGTACTAACTTTTACTCAAGAAGCCAAAACATAAAACGCTTAAAAGAGAGAAAATACAATTAATAAATTTTTTAATAGGTTCCAACTTTTTTTTGTTAAAAGTATAAAGGAAAGTGCAAAAAATTCAGAGGGAATTTCAGTAATTAGTAGAAACTCACGCAATTTTTTTTTACTCGTCTTGTATTCCAGTTGGAATAAAACTTCTTAGTTTCTCGAGAAATCGGATTGAGAATTTAGTTTTCTAAATATTTGATCAGTAGAGGCATATAGCAAGCGATTTTCGCGAAATGTTTTTTTTTCAGAGACATAACTATTATAAGAGAAAAGAGTAAGAGTTAATCAATAATTATAATAGTAAGATACACATTTTCAGTATAATCTATAACCGTAATGCAAAGATTTATTTTGTAAAAGTCTTTTAATAATAGTTATCAGCTATATAAATATTTTTCTTTCTTCAAAGGCTTTAGTTTGGGACTTATATAATAAAAGTCTTCTGATAATAATTATCAGCGAGTTAAACTTTTTTACGTCTTTCAAAGACTTTTATTTTAGATTTATATAATAAAACTCTTTCATAATAATTAGAACCATTTAAAAAAAAAAAATTTATTAGTTGCAGACAGATTCGGGATTACTTTGAAATAATTTCGGTATCAGCTCGTGATCACTTTTGGACTATATCGGTAATATTTTGGGTCCCGAAATAGTGCCATCTTTCAAGACTTAAATAAGTTGTCTTACTTATAATTATTAAGCAAAGACTTTTATAATATAAGTCTCAAAATAAAAGTCTTTGAAAGACGTAAAAAAGTTTAACTCGCTGATAATTATTATAGAAAGACTTTTATAATACAAGTTTGAAAACAATAGGTAGTTACTGTTGACTTAAAAAGTTGTTCTCACTCATAATTATTGAAATAAATAATGAAAAGTCATTTATAATTCAAGTTTAAGGGGTTACGCCTCTATTTCGGGCAAAAAAAAGACATGAATAAAAAATTTATTTTCATAAGTACAAATACATTTAAATGAAACCTTAAGAATTGCCTTCTATTGAGTATTGAATTTTGAGTAAAAAACAATTTTTTATTGGTTTTTATCGTTGAAAATATTGGTGCAAATGTCCTGCGAACATGGTCTCCGCTAATTGAGATACACAAACGGTGCCAACTCTCCTGGGCAAAATATTAGTTTTTCTGCAACAAACAAAATTTTTTTGTTAATAATATCCAAATAGCTATGGCCGTAAGTAAGGGTTTCCTGAAATTCTTATTTTTCGCAAATTGACAAGAATTGGATCAAGTTTGCAGTTTTTCAACTGATTTTTGACGACATTTTTTGTATTGTATTTTGTAAAAAGGCCACGTACGGCCATAGAGGATTGATTACTGAATATTTTGATATAAAAATAGTGAGAATCGGTTGAAAATTGTTGGAGATACAGTTCCAACCGTTCCGAAAAATGTCGTTTCAAGAAAAACGAGTTCAAAGTTTTTGCACGATGGCATTGTAGACCGCTTTTGGCGCCGGAGCCCGCGTGACATCGCTGTTTTGAAAACGCTAAAAGTGTGTTTTGCAATTTCGTTACTATGATAATTATATATTCTACGTGCTCGCCAGACTTCCGCAAATTTTTTGAGCCGATAAAAAAAATCGATTTTTTTAAATTCAAATAGAGGCGTAACCCCTTAATTGTTATAAAAACACTTGTTTAACTTATCACAATTTCAATGACTCTTTTAAAACTCAATGGTCAAATAGTTATTATTCTGGATCCCTGGTTGTTTTATGCACATATTATAGACAGACTTTATACTGAATATTAAGAAAATCGAGCAAAAAAACAAAATTTTTATCTTCACCTCGGGTCTAGCGCCATTTCTTTCGTAGCTAATTTCAAGGCAGAAATGTAACTAAAGTCCATTTAAAAGCTTCTGTACCACTTACTAAAACCGAATTGCAACCGTTTCATGCATAAAGATTCTAACCAATTTAGAGAGAAATCTTTTCACCCATTAATAAATTAAATAACTAAATTAACCACCTTCTCTAACACAACCCCAGTTACCAAATTTCCCATCACATTTGCATGCAATCGGGCCAATTATAGTTTCATATATTATTCATCAATTACTCACTCAGCCATTTCATATGCATTTCCTCATTTCGAATAGCAAATTAAAAATAAAAAAAAATAAAAACAAGCACCAAAAATCCACTTCAAACATTCAAAAGCTGTCAGAATTTTATCTACAGAAAAATTTTAATGAATACGTAAAATGCCAACCAACCGCTGCTGTTAACCCCAACGCAAGTGAGCCAACGAGCGAGCGGCCGCTTCATTGAATCATTATCAATTATTTGACAATTTTTGTTTTAAATTTTTTTGTTTTTTTTTCTCTTCATTTCACAATATTTCAAATGCTATAAGCTAAATGCACAACCGCTGTGTAGTGTCGCCATTAAAGCGCCTCAGTGCTGCCGGTGCCAGCAGTAACTAAAGCAACATTCGGAGCAACAACAAAACAAAAGCCAACAACCATTAACGAAAACAACAGCGCAAAGAGCATCAAACGCACACACACACACACATGAAAGCTTATGGCAATTGGATAAACAATGTTGTTGTTGGCTGCTGGTTGTGGTTGATTGGGCGGCTGAACGGCTGGACGGTTGGACGGCTGGACGCTTATTGAGACTCCTCTCCAGTTGGTTATTGTTCTGCAAGCGATTCATTGCTGGATTTTAGTTGCTGTTGCTGTTGCTTTTGTTTTTTTTTCTCATTCGCTGCAAACAATTACAATTCATTGTTTTTCGGCGTTTTTATTTTTTATGCATACCCGCCGCGCTTGTTTTGTTGTTGTTGTTGTTGTTGTTGGTATTGCTTTTGTCTTCCTTCTGCAACCGAAATGTCTGGAATATCAATTGGACTGCGCGCGCGGAATGGCCGTAAACGAGCAATTGTGCGCGGCTGATTGGAGTTAATATGCAATTACGCTATGGGGGCTGCAAAACAGCCAACTACTTGCAACAACAACAACAGTAACAATGACCACCGAAGCGTTTAATCACACACACACACACCCACTTACAGCTATTACACTCCACATTTATTCGAATGCTGTGTATGGTCGCGCAGTCCGCTTTCCGCTTTCATTTATAGCATTTGCCGCCTCGCCCGCGCAACCACTCAAAATGCGTGCAATTATCATATTAAATGCAATAAAATGCTTATTTGACCAATATTAACATATTAATGTTTTGAGCATGTTTGGTTGGATAGTCTCCAATAATTTGGCTGATTGCAGCGTCAGCATAGGCTGCGCGCTTCCGGTTCCCTAAATTGGGTGGGCGACGCGCAGTGTTCCGCGCTTATGCTAAGCTATCCAGTTTTGAGGTTAATAGACTAAAATTAGCAGCGCTGCTAAGCTTAGTTGGTTTTCTGGTCCTTTAAACTGTGCGTGAGTAACGAGACATGTTATGCGTTTTCTTCTTCTCTGACGCGCTGAATTTGTGATGCATTTTTTTTGTCGCTTTATTAAAAATCCTGCCACACTCAAAGCACAATTCGCACTACTAATATGCACTAATTTCTCCAATACATATGCAAATATATACAATTATTCCAAAGTGCTTTTATAAAAACTAACTACCAGCGTTTTTCCGAATTGATTTAGCTGACGCGCGTTTCCCACCTACGGGTTTTTTACAATATAAATGTACTAGCGTATTTTCAAGTTTATAAATAAAATTGTATTTCAACACTTTGCTATCTAACAAGCAACCTATCTGAATGACCGCTACGGCGTTGCATAAAAAACGAAAGCAGTAATCGTATGCAAAAAGCTACGTCCGTTCGCCCTGCATTTTCCACATTTCTTCCTCGAAGACGGCAAGGCAGCAAGACGATTGGCGACCGCGTTCGTTTTTGGTTTTTGCTGCGTCCAACACTTTGTCAACGATGCGGCAAAGCGCGCTACAAGCGCATTTGTGGCACCTTTTGAGCGAGAGTGGAAGGCGTCGCGCACAAAAGTCAAAGTACTAGTCAAAGTCCAGTACAAGTCAGAACGGACAGCTACCAGTGAAACGGCAGTGCGATTATAGAAAAACGTGTGTATTTAACATGCATTTGTATGTATGTGTAGGTTTTTTTTTATTTGGTGTTGTTTTTTCCCCCACCTTAGTGAAAGCCCAATGGTAGCAAAGACAATCGCCAGCGCCAGCACAGCTCCTAACCACCGGCTGTATTTATGTAGTACCGCTCGAAAAGTTGGCAACCGCTGCCTGTGCGGCCCTTTTCAATTTTGCACTCCACACTTTTCACCTTTTACAATTGCATAGAATATGCATGATGTATGTATGTTCCGACGATATGTAAGCTATTTATGTTGGTTATTTTTGTAGTGCATAATTTGAAGTATTTTGTCTCTAACGAACGTCACACACACTGTACAACATAATTTTGGTGTACACTTATTTAGATACGCTTTTACAATGCGCCAAGTGCAACGATCCGCATTTAATTTAGCAACTAGCGATCATAGCAAAATTAGTAATGCCATGGCAGCTGGTGCATTTTAATTTATGGAGTTGCAATCATTTTTATTTGGCTTGGAGTTCACATCCTATGATTTTAATTACAGTAAGCGGAAGACATTTTAAAAGTTGCTTGCTTCGTTGGAAGTTCAGAGCGAAACTTTAGTTTTATAGCTCTGAAACAAATTAATTGCATGCGTTAGAAGTTTAAAAAACCCCGGAAGCCGAATAGAAGTCCAATATATGTATTACTCGTATACATCGCTTACAGAGGTTTAGAGAGCCTGCTTCATTTAAAGTACAGTATTCTTTTCACAAAAAACTGCTGTCCAACTATATGAAAATGTTCTCCTCGCCCTGTGGGAAATTTGCATTTCCCTAGTGAGAAAAAAACGAAAAAATTTCTTTTATGGAATTGTATAAAATTATATAATTTACCGAAACTCACAGTGAAAATGGAAATGAAAATGGCCAGTGTTATTTTTTGTAATATTGATAACATTTTCTATTTAAAATTTTTTTCATAACTTTTTTATAAAAATGTTGTCCATTCAATACCATAAACCTAAAAAATCTAAATTTTAAACTTTTCAAAAATTTTACTTAAATATAACTTGAAAACATTTTATAACTTTTTTCAGAAATTTACGAAGTTTTTAGGGTATGTAGTTTTATAGCCCATTAATTTCAAAATAATAAAGTGAAAATTTCACGCGGCTCTAAATGTATGTTAATTTAATTTTTTTTTTGTGATTGTGTAGAGCATTTTCATTTATATAACTCAAGCAGGAAGTGATATTTTATTTGGAAAACAATGCGCAACACAGTCAGCAAACAAACAAATAAAAATTTCAAAAATCAACAGACATTTCTAGCAATATGAAGCTTACACTTTATTAAAGCGAAAAATTTAAGTGGTTAAAAAATTGCATACCCAAAAGAACTATTTTTATTTTACTAAAAATTAATAAAAAAAAAAACGTTCAAATGGAAAGTGTTGTCATTATTGGGCTATTTGCACTATGCGTCACTGTACAGACCCATTGGCATTAAATATTGCAAGAATTTATTTCCACCTTACTAAAAGACTTCAATTGGTTATGAGATAAAATTGTTAAAATGCTATTTGAAATAAAAATACCTCCAAATCTTATTTAATGAAAAGTTCTAAAGAGAATTTTTAAACGTTTTTATAGCAATTCTTTGGAATAATTATATTATTTAGATGAAGAATTGTGCGATAAAATAGTTTTCTAAAAGTTTGAAGTGTGATTTAATTAACGCTTAAAAAATGTTGACACTTTTTTAGGAGTACAAAATTTTCTAAACTCACAAAAAATTTTCTTTAACAAAAGTTTTCAAAAATGATTAAAATTTCTGAAAAATAAAATTTTTATTAAAAATGTGTGAAAAATAAATAATATGTTTAATAAACAAATAATTTTTGTTTTAGCTAAAAATTATAATCCCGTTTTTTTTTTTTTAAATACATTGAAACATATATTAATTTTTGTTAATATAACATTGAAAGTGGCCTTGAAGTACTTGATGAATATAAAATACATGCTATTTTTCGTAGCTATAAAAATCGACAAATTTATATCAATTTTTTCTAATAACGGTATGCTTTATATTTTTTGCACCAAAAAACTGGGCGATAAACATTCAGCAAAAGAAAAATGGCAAAAATTTATGGTATTTGTGCAAACTCTCACTTTATTATACAAAAAATTTAGTGGGCTATAAAACGGCAAACTAAATTTTTGAAAATTCGTGAAAAATTTGTAAATTTTTTTAAGTCCCAGATTTCGAATAAGCTGCTTTTTTCCATAAGAAAAGCAATTAAAATTAAGTAAAGAAATATAAATGGTCAAAAGTTCTCAATATGTGGCGCGGCTATAATTTTGAGATGATTCTATGTTTTAATTTGTATATATGTACATATGTATATAATATATATACATAATTTTGGTTTAAAGTCATGCAAAATTTTAAAAAATTTCAAACGTATACGGGTCCAAATGGGTCTCAATAGTATAGTATTTTAAATTTGCCCATACTTATAGATTTTTTTTTAGCTAAGAGCTGCATAATTTTCTGAAAATATCTAGTTTTGAAAAAGTGGTATACTTCAAAAAATTAAATATAGATAAAACGATTTTAAGTTTTCTTTAAAAATTAAAGCAAAAGGTTTTGAGATTTTTATATGAAAAGGCTCGTATGAGTTGATGAATATTGGATCGATATTCCGTCATCCCTTGTCAAGTTTCAATATACATCAAAAGGATCGCACTTAACCCAATTTTATTTTGAATACGACACTCTTCTAGAAAGGCCCATATATATATGTGTATTTTTCAAATTAATATAATTTTATTTAAATTAAACAGATATTTAACAATATACAATACAATAAATTTCTTGGCAAAAGCAAAGAGGTCTTAATTAATTCGTTCATCCTTCGCCAATGGCACTTCCTTGCAGCCCTGACCCCATGTACAAGTTAGTGTCATATTAAATTTCAATTGGCCTTTTGACCACGTACCAATAACAACCGCAAAAAATAGCAATAAATAAGCTCATCACTGTTGTTAGCGAAAAAGCGAAAATGGCCACAGAACGGGTAGACCAAATACCATTGCAAACACATACAATGTATTAAAATACTTGTACTTGTAATTTAGTTGCTGACATTGGCAATGCAACTTATTCTTTTGAAATTGGATTTTTCAACAAATTTGAATGTCATCAAAGTAGCGAGCGAGTGTGCCCGCGAACCAAGGAAAAACAGGTGCACTGGTGGAGCGTTGGCATGCCAAGCTGCCCGGCCAAGTAGGAATATAAAAAAGATGCAGCAAATCAGCAGCCTGTCAACTTTTTACCTGAGCGCCAAGCCGTTTGCTGATCGCGTCGCCACTTCAAGTGTTCAATGCTATTTACTTCTTTATTTGCTACTTCTTTCTCCGTTTCTTCAACTACTGCCACTTATCCAACATTTATCCATTTGTTTTGTGTGATGTTTTGTTTGCTATTTGCTGTTTGCTGTTTGCTGTTTGCTGTTTGCTGTTTGCGCTGCGGCTGGATTATTGTCAGCGCTGCCCGCTTTTGCAGAGCTGTCGCAAACGACAATGCGTCCTTTGTGCGGCGACAAGTATGACAAGTGTGAGGTACTTAGAACCTCGGCAGGTCGCGCACACACACACACACACACACTCGCGCACACATACCAGACTGATAGGGCCCAATTGGCCATGGATAGCTCTGCAAAAGTCGGGTGTAGAGTGGCAGGGCAGCGCGTTGCAGTCGGCTGTTAGGCTCGCAGCCAGCCACATGTCAGATGGTCACTTCAGATAAGCAAGATTAGCCGCCGAGTTGCAGCGGACGGGACGCGCTATTGCTGCAAATGTCGTAATTTGGCTACTGACAGTCAGTGTGACTTCGTTTATTTCAGCCTTACAGGCATGTAGTGTGTTTGTATGTATGTATGGGATTCGGTTGATGTGACAACTGGTTGGCGGCCGGCAGCAGCTACTGTCTTCACTTTTATGGTTGGTCACAGCAGGCCAAAATGTCGCTTATCTCAAAATGTGTTACACTTAATTTAGTCAAATTAAATGATACTTTGTAGTCATTTAACGTATCTATTATATGACATGCTTCGCAACATGGTAAGCGGGTGCACTATCTAGGTACATAGTTAGTAGCTCGATTTCTTCTTTTGGCCACACACATGCACCGCTGATTATATTCACACACACACAAATAGACCGACCTACCGCCACCACCTACCAACGCTAGCGCTGCAATAAAAAAAAACAACAACACAGTGCACAACAAAGTTAAGCTATCACTACATTATTTACGTTAAGAGCAACAAACAGCAGCCGCTGCCAACGTCAAAAAAAAAAAATAAAAATAAAAAACGACACAAAGTATTTCGTTTTTCGTGTTTTTCGACTGATGAGGTAATAAAAAAGTGTCGCATTGAGACAAAGACAAGAAGAAAACAAAAGAGAGGAACCTTAAAGGTCTAAATGACAATATGACAAAAAGACTAAGACAAATAGCAGCAATAACAATAACAATAGCAGCAACAACAACAACAAACAAAGCAACAATAATAATAATACCGTGTAGCACTTGAATTGTGCATCGTCTGTAGGTAATTAAATATTTTCAGCTGGAAATTTTTCGTAAGTATGCCAAGTTAATTGGGCGCTGCTACGCTACACTTGCTTCAGCATTTCTGTATGACTTAACAAGTCTTAAAAAATTTAAAAATGGAATGAAAATGAATTAAGTAAGAAGAAGCTGTAATTGAATACCGAATGTCATTAAAGTTGATTGTGGAGCTGTATTTTTTTAATTTAACAAAAAATATTAATTAAGTTTTTTTTTTTATAAAAAATTTAACAATTCGATTACACGGTGCTCCGCTATAAAAAGTCGTTGAAAGAATGAAGCATGGCGAAAATTTTAAGAAATCTAAAATTTCGAAAACCAACACAATTCTTATATAACATATTTTAAATTCTGCTATATCAGCGGACTTTTTAAAACCCCCTATTTGCCTCAAGTTAGCACTTTTTCCTACCCAGCTAAAAATTACATTGGTATTAGTAAGTATTTAATCACTAGAAAGCTTTCAACCCACTTTTCTTAGTTTGAAATGTTGAATTTTATCTATAAAATCGTCAGATGCTTTCGTCTAAAAGTAAAAATGATAGAAATGTTAAAAAGCAACTAATATTCAACTTTTCTTCATACACATCAACTTGGCACTTTTTTACAATCAGCTTAAAATTTCATTGGTATTTTTCAGTATTTAAATAATCCGAAGTTTTCAACCTAAATTTCTTAGATTCATTAGTGCACCTAAGAGTGGAGTTTTGGGTTTCAAACTCTCTCCAAAATCTTAAAACTTTTTTAGAATTAATTTTCTTTTTTTTATTAGCCTAAAACTCCCTCAAAAATATTTTTCCTATGGGCGCATGTGCTTTGACTAAAATGCTAAATTTTCCTATGAAATATCCCAATTTTTTCCTCTAAAAGTGCAAATAGTAAAAATGTCCAAAAGCAACAGATATTAACTTTCCTTCAATGCCTTATCATAATATACATATATATATATATGTAACAGAATTTAAACTTCTGGAAAAATTTACACAAAATATTTGTGTGCATACAATGCTTTAAATAGCTATATTCCTTTAAATTCCCAAAATTTATACTATGTAGTATTCAAAAATTTGTATTTAAATGATCAAATTTTGGCGTAGAGAATTTTATTTTTTAGAAAAGCTATACTCCCATTATTTTTTTTTTTTTTTTGTATACATTTTTTCTTTGTAATTTATGTCATTAGGTATCTTCTCATATTATTAAATTTTTTCTATTTATAAAATTGAATATAATTTAAATTGACCTCATTCCATTCACCTCACTTCATATCACTCGCTTCGATTTTACATATATATATAATATTATTGCATTCCCATAAATTTATTTTAGTTTAATTTTATTTTATAAATTTTTTTTCATTTCATTTCTACCAATGAACAATCAAAGCACGTAGAAAACTAATATGTAGATAAATTTAGATTATTTCACCTTACCGAAGTAAAAAAAAGCCAATTGATATAAGACTCTTATTCAAATGAACTAAAAAGATTAGTAAGTGCTTTGTTTGCAATGCTCTTTGAAAAAGTTCCAAAATTATTACTGGATCCAATTAGATTAAATTGTTTTAAAATTAATTTGTGTGTAGGATTTTTTTCTAATCGAGGTTTGTTTGAAAAGCAAAGCGGGAACGCGAGGTTTTCTCTTTTTTTTTTTTTGTTAACTACGTCCTTTGGTTTCTACTAGGGTCAGACCGGAACTTTTGGCTGGGCAGAGCCCGATGGATGCGGAGTGTCCATTTTTAACGTGGCTATACAAGTTTCTAAAAATTGTATAAACTCTAAAAATATTTTATCATACATCACGCTATTTCTTGTAATGCATTTTCTTAAATTTGCACTACTACGACTGCGATATATTTTACAGCATACTAATTTTAAATAATTTAAATTTTTCCTTATGTAAATTTTAAGCGTAGCAATTTTTATTGCCCTTGAGTTACTGAGCCTTGTTTTTACGTTTCACTTGGTTTTACTAATTTAACTGCATTTAATTCTACATATATGATTTTGTGCCCCTGTATACCTGATTTTCGCCACAATTCATTTCAATTATTTGCTTCATTTCGTAAAACAGATAGGTATGTTATAAATAATTACTTATCCATTACAAAATTTGTATTACCACATACCATCGAATTTCACAAATTTAGTAACACACCTTATTGCAAGAGTGTCGACAAATTTTACAAAAAAGTTGTTGCATTTTTTCGTGTCCGTTTTGCTTGCTGCAAAATTCAATTACTTTAATGCAAATTTGCACATCAGCACGCACAAGCAAATGGGCATATAAGCAAAGATAGATAGATAGACATTTACAAAGTATCTATAAATACCTAACGCTATCTGTAAAAGTGCACTAACACAAAATTTATAATTTTTAACATTAGTTACATAGGCCCGAGTTGCAAAAGAATGATTGGAAGAATAGCCAATTGCGTGTAAATCAACAACACAAACTGACAAACTGGGAAAAATAAACGCGTTGAGCCAACTCGGTAAAAAAATAGCCGATCTGACACGCAGTGTTGTGAATTAAAAAACACTGTGCTATTTTGAATAAGACCTAGAAAAATACATGGAATACTTTTTTAAAGATATTACATTTTCCAATATTCATGAAAGATGTGCTCTTGCAACGCAAGTGAATATTTTTCCGAATTGGAACTTTCTTTAGTTAGTCGGTTATAAAAAATAGGCTTTTATATAAACTATTTTTAGCATTATACATCAATTCCTCGGTTAACTAACATTAATTTTCATTGCAGTTGAAAAGTAAAAATGTAAAATAAAAAAAAAAAAATAAAAATACTTAAAAAATACTTTAAAAAAATGTAAATACTTAAAAAAATAAAAAAAAAATTGTAAATAAAAAAAAATTTAAAAAAAATCCTTTAATTCAAATTTAAAAGTTAAAAAAATAAAAAAATAACTTTAACAAAAATTAAAAAAAAAAATATAAAAAAATAATTATTTTATTCAAACGAAATGGATTCAAAACTATTTCAATAAAAAATTATTTTCCCCCTATCTAATGTTTTGATAAAATATACCCTATCTTATGGCCAAGTTTCTCTCTAATTATCAGTTTAACCCCCTATGAAAATCCTTTCGTTAGTTTTGGCAATTAGGGCAATCAAATAGACAACCAGTCGGGCAAAAATTCTCAAACTGGTCCAAATGTATCCTATTTAGAGAACGAGCGCACACCGATTTTTAGGACCGAACCAATTTTGAACATTTTCAAGGCATAAAATGGTAAATAATCAATGAATTTAAAAATTCTAGATTTTTTTATAGATATTAAAAAAGTGCACAAATTAATTTAAATCACACCTATTTCAGTACATAACATAAACAAATATATGTACATATTTTTTTAAAAATAACCATAAAAAAAGGTATATTTTAAAGCTCGATATTTAATACTTTTATATTGTAATATAAAAATAATAGCCTATTGACATTTCCACCTTGCAAAGAATTCTGTATACCGGTGAAAAGCTGACCTGCATAATTATCTACTAGATACACTCGAAGGAGGAACAAACAGATATTTTAAAACACTTTTTCTCAACAGAAAATACTATGAGCTTCAAATAGTATTCAAAAATGAGAAAATGTGAAATTTTTTGGCAGCAGATGTTCATTGTGAAAAATGTTCATTTCGTTATGGAATGCATAATTTCTTTCTGCAAATTATTTCGCTGTCATCTAAATCCGAAAGGCCTTTTTGGCTTTTTTCTAAAGAAAAACAAATTAAAAGTAAAATTTTTATAAAATTTTTAAATTTCGGCTTTCTTTTTGGACGAAGCCGAACCGAAGCGACTTTCATTGACCGAACATGGCCGAAGTATCTTACACGAATGTATCACCAGCTACAGCTCAAAAGCGATATTTTGTTATAAATTATTTTTAAAAAAAATATTTGTGTCTATTTTCGCAGCACACGATTAACATTAGGCTGCGACGCGTTTTTCTGTTTTGCCTTTTCTGAACTGTTTGACAGTATTTTGAGTTAATATTCTTTTGAAGAATGCTTGTGATATGTTAGTGTAGTTGGAGTTACAAGTGAATTGCATTTCGATGAGTTCAAATGAATATTTACATGCAAATTGTTTATGTACGTTCCATGTACGCTATGTATGTATGTACATATGTGTGTAGTTGGGTATGTATTTGTGTAGCTATAACCGCAGTCGCGCCCGCTTTTAGACAAGCGCAAAGGTTAAGTAAATACATATCTTAAATCAAATTAGCCAAAGTACGAATTGCCTGCAATGCAAATTATGCGAAAAAGTGGTTGACCGACCAATCAACCGACCGACCGAGCAGCCAGTCAGCGAGTTATTCAGCCAGCCATGTTGCAATACAAATGAAATTGTGTAACGACATTTGTACATACCGAACACACATCCATACATACATACATACATATGTATTGCATATTACAAACATACGATCGTATTTGTAGCTGGATTTGTTGGTATTTGTGCAACGATTCAACCACGCAATTCTTGCAATATGCATTTGCCCTCTGAGCCTCTCCCCCTTCGACAACCGCGGCTGCCACTCAGCTGATCATTTGCGTTGTTGTTGTTGCCCAGGGGTTTTTTTTTTTGTTATGTCGTGCTTATTTAGTTGGTATGCAAATGGGTGTAAGCGACTAATATGGTCTTATATGCTGATTTAATGCAAATAAATTTTATTTGGCACAACATTTTTCTTCATAAAGTGAAGTGATGGCGTCCGGCGGCAGTGCGGTGTCAATAGTGGCAGATACAAATGTGTGTGTGTGTATTGGTGTGTAAAGTTTGGCATGCCAAGCAAATATTTGTATGTATAGGTGTATTTTGATAGCATGCCATTTATTATGCTGTTCTTGGTGTTGTTGTTGCTGTTGTTGGTGGTGGTGGTGGTGTTGCAGATGGCGTGCAAAATGCAAATATTATTAACACTGGCGTCTCAGGCAACAACACCCTGCCACACCGCCACCGTCAGTCGCCATTAGGCGCAAATTTGATGCGCCAACGCGTCACCGTCAACAGCTAAAAGCCAAAATCAACAAACAGCCAACAACCAACAGTCGACAGTCAACAGCCAGCCAGCTAGCTGCTGAGACGCCATCATCACGAATAATGGCAGCACCAACACCAACACAAACACCAACACCAGCACTAACACCAAGACAATCGCCGACACCATCGCCAGCGTCGACGGCAAATCAGCCACCATCAACACCTCAACTTTTAACTCCAACTTCCTTTGACTACGAGTATCAAACATCAAAGTCAATTTAGCTGTTAACATTGTTGTTGTTGCTGTTGCAGCTAAGGCTAAGAAGACAAATGAAAAACAAATAATTATGTTTATTCTCATTCTCGAAAAATTGGTTTGGTTTGGCTTGGTTGGTTGCGTGCGTCGACCCGTCCGTCTGCCCGTCCGTCGCGCTTGGCATAGCATACAAGTCCATGCATACAAGTATCCGCATGCATGCAAGTGTGTGTGTGAGTGTATGAGTGAGTGTGGCATAGCTGCTTCGTAGCGAGCCACTCAGCCACTCAGCCGCTCAGTCAGCAATAGCAACAACAGCAATTGCATTTAAGACACACCCTCCATGCAGCATAGCAAATAAGCTAGCGCCCCCAAAAACATGCAACTTGCTACCACTCCCTCCCCGCCTACCTCCTACCTAGTACTCTCTTCCTCGCTTCCCCATTCGCTTCGCTTTATCACTAAGCTACCAACTTTATGCTGCAACAAAAACAAAAACAAAAAACACAATAAACTTACAATAAACTTACAAAGTGTTTATTTGTGAATTTATTTGTTTAGTTGGTATCGCGTTTTATTGTAGCTGCTATTACGAATATTGCTTTTGTTGTTGCTGTAACTTCTGCACCATTATTATTATTATTTTTGCCGCCGTGTATGTCGCGTAGTTTTCAATGCAGCAAACTAATTTGGTTTGAATGATTTTTTCGCGTTTCTCTCTTCGTTTTTTTTTACCCTTTTCTTTTTTGCTGCTCTATGAGCGCGCTGCTCCTACTTATTTTGCTTCAAAGCTGCATATTTAATTTTTTTCATTAAAGTTTTTGTTGGCAATTTTATTGTTATGATTATGTCGTTGCCATCAAACTTGAAGACACAGCTACATTTGCAATGCAATCCAATTCTGTATCGAGCATCTTTTAAGTATTTTTTTTTTTTTTTGGCAAACAATTCTTTTGTCGAATTAAAAATTTGTATTATATGACGCCAAAAAAACTTCTCACTACAACTATGAATCATAATTTGAGTACTACGACGGTGTTCTCTTGCGACTACGGCATTACCCCGCTTTATTCAGGTTCAAGGTTAATACCTGAGTAAAATTTTACCCGAACCGAATCCAAAATCGTTACACTAAAGAACGTAGACTTTACTTCTTGTGGGCAATTTTACTACACCAGAAACCAAATTGAATCTAATTAGAATCTAATATCAATTCGCAAAAGTCAAATTAAATCTGGTGTGGTGAAATTGGACGAGTTTTTCTGTTAGAGAAACGGTGATAGGATTGCAACTTCTTTGTAAGCTACGTTCTTCGGTTACACTCTCACAAAAAGACTGTAATATTTATTCGTCTTCGTTTGGCAATTCAGCTGTACCGCTCTGGTTGAAGAAACTCAGAAGGTGGCACAGATTTTGATACCGCTAAGCCTCTCTTGAAATTTTTGACAGAATCAGCTGTTTTTTCTACGTAATAACAGATACAAAAATAGTATATGTTATTTATGAGCTCAATCGAGTGTATTCTTTCCAACGTCTTTCCTTTCAGTTCACTCCACCACCAACCACCACCACGTCACTGCCAAGTTACACTCCCGATTTGCACCACAATCAGCGAAATCTTATATTCTATCATTCTTATCAACCGATTTCAAAACCAAAAACATCATTGGAAAACTGTATTACTGTAGACGAGCAGAGTTTTATTGGTTTAAAAATTGGATTAAAATAACAAAATTCCCACCTATTAGAATTGTAGTAAATATGCGGTGTATGGTTAGTAAAATATAGTGATAGGGACTTTCTCGTTCTTTGTAATCTACGTTCTTTGAAGAAAACCTTAGTCGATCAGGGTTGCCACCCAATAATAAATTAAAATAAATAAATAATTTTAAGTAAAGCAGAGCAATGTGGGTATTATTGGTGTCAAACGAAGGGTTAGCAAAAATTCTTTAGCTACGATATTTTTTGGAACAGGGTTGCCGTCTCCCAAAAAAAATTGAAATGTATGTATATCATTTTTTAAGTAAAATAGAGCAATATGGATATCAAACAAAAGAAATCATTGCGAATTTTTTAGCCACGATATACTCTTGAATAGGGTTGCCCCTTATGAAAAATTTTAAAAGTAATTAAAGTACGTAAGTTTGTAAAAATGTATCATTAAAATTGAAGTTATTAAATAGTATTTTATCTACGAAATAATTTTGAATAAATAAAGTTACTTGATTGTGTAAAATAAAGCGGTGTGAGTTCGAAATCAAAGTTTTTCGTAGGTATTTTTGTTTTACTATCTTCCTGAACGGCATGCCATCTACTAAACAAGTTAAACAAATAAAATATTTAAGTGGTGCAAAATATATCAAAATGAATATCAAACGAGTGAGCTGCAATCTCTCAAAAAAATGAAAAACAAAAAAAGCTAACTTAGAAAATATTTCAATGTTGGTATCAAAAAATGGTTTGAGAATACTTTAGTCACATTATCTACATATATTTCGTTGTCGCCGTAGTTGTGTTTTACTGAGCGAAATTTTTGGGCAAACTTTGCTAACGTCGTCGCTATACTGAGCAAAAATTCGCCGGTCGCCGGTATTGTGTTTCGAGCAATGCATTTAAAGCTTGAATTCGTTTGCTGTTCATAAAAAAAAAGCGAAATATGTACATGGACACCATACAAATTCAAATTGGTCCGCAATGTGGCATGTTGTCCGTAAGAAAAGTTGGAAGCCCTCAACCTAACCCTAAATAGGGTACAATCATTTTGTGACTATAATAATATTGATATTATGGTTAAAAAAAACGGCATATTTCCACATACATATCACACTATAGTACGCACACATATACCTACATATGTACATACATACATATTCCGCAATCGATTACGCCACACAAACAGTTGTTATCGTGCAGCTGCAACGTCATCGGCCATGCCAACAGAGACTCATCGATCACGAAAGTGGATAGCCAGATTTGCCAAAGTAGTAGCGTGAGGCAACTAACTACATACATACATAGGTTGCTGCAACACACTTGGATATTTGTGCGACACCACAATTTTGTTACCAATGCGAGCTTGTCTTGCAATATTTGGAAATTCACTTGCAATTTAGTGTTGTTGTTTTATGTAGTGAATTGCAAAAATTAATTGGTCATTTGTCGTTAATTGCCAACGGAATGAGTTTTACTTTTCTACATGTATACACACATATACACACACACACATACACATACAGGCAACCAACCAATACACGCTTACTTTAGTAGCAGACTAATGTGGGCATAAAACGTGGTCGATCAGTCGACGATTGGCAGCAGCTATAACGATGATGGCGTTGAAGATGACAATGACAGCCAGATGCGAAAAACAACTGATAAAGCAGTAGCAACAAAAACAACAATAAAAATAAAAAATAAAAACCACCAACAATGGTAGCTACTAATGGCCGCTGCTGCCACAGTAGTTTTGATGCTGCAACTGCGGCCATTAATGGGTCATTTAAATCAATATAACTAACCACTCGGTATACACACACACACACACATACATTTGTATGTGTTTGTGTTTGCTGAGATGTAAAGTAAGTAAATCAACAACTGCGTATTTTATTCCGCTTGTGGCATGTGTCTTGTGCTACACATGCATTTATACGCGCCTCACATGCCACATGCCACAGCTGGAAATTGTGACATTTAACCAACATTTAACCAACATTTAACAATCCGTCAGTGCGGTAAGTCTGCATGTCAATTCTTCTATGCCAGCCAGCCATTTAGTAGAGCAATCTTTAAGAGTCTTTTGTTCTCAGCTACCTACGTTCTGTAAGTCAATTTACTAGTGGCATTGTTGTGCTTAACTTGTTGACATGACTATGGCGCGCTGCTACTGCCGCTGCTGCTTCTTTTTCGCTGCCACAGCAACCACTTTTTACGCTGCTACATTTCGCTTTCTAGTCATCTATTTGCCTTTTAACCAAAATTGGTTGAAGTATTTTCAATTAATTTGAGTTCTCCAGAGTGTCGTAGGCATATTATGAAATCAACAACTAGCATCACAAGTAGCGTAGCGTCGCAATGCGTCGGTAGCCATAACAGTAGCTATGTTGTTGCTGTCATTGCCACTGACTGGTGCGCTCCGCTTGCGCAGACGGTAAAAATGTACAGTGCATATAGCCAGCCGCTAGCTGACACCGCTAGCTGACAGTTGGCACGTATCGTGTTGCTGTTGTTTGTTGTCACTATTGTTGTTTTTCTTATGTTATTGTGCGAAGTGTGGAAAAGTTTCTGGAAAATGAGTTGAATTGCGCTGCAAATTACTCGCAATTAGTTTTTAATTAAAGCATTTTTCAAGCCAACCATTTTATTTACTATTAATATGCTTTGCAATTGCTCTTTTCGCTACAGTGGCTATTATAGTAATTGTTGTTACTTGTATTGTTATTGTTGTACTCAAAAAACAACCAGCACTATGTGTCTATTTTGCAAGCCCACCAACCTGCAATTTCGCGGTGCTACCAGCCAGCACGGCACTACTCAGATATCCACCTTAGACAGTCCATCACTCAAAAGGTGGCATGCAACAAATATGCCATAGCTGGTGCTGGAGCTGGAGCTGAAGCTGAAGTTAATAGCCTGCATATGGCAGCGAACTTTAACTGCTATCTATCTACATATCTATCTATCTAATGCATGTTTTTTTTATGTATGAACGGTGGCGCGTATATGCAATACGTTTGTCGATCAGCGACGTTCAGCTGCTTTTAGACGCGATCGATATAAAAAGGAGGGCGCGCGCAACAAAGCCATAGATGTGTACTTGCAACATGATACCACCTAGTCGTACTCACGCGCTGGCCAATAGCGCAGGTGATCGACTACAACGATGACGGCGATCTGCACGATCTGTTCGTGCGATCGATCGAATTTCATAACTTCGCTGCCTTTTTAATTAATACCAAATTTGTCGCTTTGCGCGCAACTATGCAATAAAATAAAAAAAAAAAGCAAGCGAAACTGATCGCACCGCCAGCCGCATATCGGGCGAAATTCGTTGTTTATATTGCTAGCCGTCGGCTGCTGTGTGTGGCCCACCAGTGCCCAATATGTCAATGATTGTTCAAATGCATTCAACTGCAAATGAACTCCCAGTGCTCCTCTTGTTTGTTGATTGTTGTACTCTTGTTAGTTGTAGTTTTTCACAATCTTGTCATTGCCAAAAGCAAAAGCTGTGTAACTATTGCTTAATTGTTTTTACTATTAAAAGGCTGCGATATACAGAAAATAAAAACAAAAAAGCAAAAACATACCATCACTACATCTGTACTATGAATCGATACTACATATGTTGGTACATTCGTTAAAAAAAAGAAAACACATATTCCTAATAGTTTTGCAGCAATTAATGATAGTTAATCTGTGGTATGCGCCCGAAAAGTCAACCAAGTCACAAGTCGCACTACTGGATTTGCGCGCTCAACTTGGCTGCCTTCATTGCCTACGTTTCGTGAGTAATTAAAAGGTATTTCTGATTTATGTAGAAAATTAAAAAAAAAAATTGCTCATAGCGGCTGTTAGGCGATTCGTGTGTATTTGACTCGTAACTAATTTTAAAATTACACAAATTAATTTTAATGGAAATTTAAACGCCAGCGATTTTAATGTGAGTGCAAACTGGATTTTTTTTTTCAATTTAGAATAATTCAATTTTTTTTAGTTTCGAATGATTTTAAGTGTGTAAAACAAATGACATCACAAAACGCGACGAGAATATTAGCGGTATAAATTCGGGGAAAGAACTCGATAAAGCTCGTGTATATGGCGGGCAAAATGCACATCTTGAGCAAAGACAAAGACACTCATTAATTTTATTATTAATGCTTAATTTATTGAATGAGAAAAAAAATTAACTCAAAAAAATAGATTTTTCGGGCACACAAAATTTGACTGTCATTAATTACTAGACTTTTAGTTGCCTACCCCCACAACAAAATGTATAACATTTTTTTTCGTTTTGATAAATATAGTGTAAAAATTCGAAAAGCACTAAAATTTAGTATAGAACTGTGAACCTAAGCTGGAAAATCAAAACAACATTTAGATGCTCTTCCGCGTAGTGAATCTTTTTTCATCCATTTGATATCAGTGATAATGTAAATTTACAGGTTCAAAAAACGCCAACAATTTAGTTTCATAACTTAATTTCTATCTTAATAACTTTTTCCGCCATTTCTCTTTTGTATACTTTCTTATCATCTTTTTTTTTAAATATAAATAATAGAAAAGAGTATTTTACCGCAACAGGATTTTTTTAATTAAAAAAATCGCTTCCTTATAAAAATGCTAAAAAATAGTTTACATAATATATATTCTTATTTTCGAACAAAACATAAATTTGACATTTTTATTACGAAACATGATAAGAAATAGCAATGAATTTAAGTTTTAAGCAAAAATAAAGAACAAAAATTAAATCCTCGTCTCCAAAAAAATGTAGGTACTATAACTTTCCAAAATAATTAAAAAACAAAAAATTGACTGAATTTTACTCAAGTCTTCCTATATATAAGAACCAACGTATACCAAAAAACCAGAGCTCTAGGCTAAGTATACTTTCGGCATTTAATTACGGAAGGTGTAACGTTAGGTTGGAATGGCGGCGAAGGAACTCAACGCCCAATTACGTTAGCCCAACCCTTCGCCAAAAGAATAGATGTCCTCTTTAGATCGTATTCGGGTCATCTTAATTTTCCAATTCTATATACTGGCACTATGCGTATTGGTTGAAAGAATCGGTACCTCATTTAAAGTTGTCGCTGAACCCTCTCTGGCTAGCTGGTCGGCTGAGTCGTTCCCAGCATTGTTGCGATGCCAAGGATTCAAAATTAAATCTACTGAGATCGGTTTGCAGACTGCGTTCAACTGAGTACTGTATTGCTTAACCAACATCGATTAGGTTATAAAGATGTCACAGCCAATACGGCCGCTCGCCTATCTAATAAGATGAATACAAGCTCATCTTGAAAATGGCCAAGACAGTTACGTTCTAAAAGTCTGTCGCTTATGACAGCCTTCAGTAATCCAAAATCTTCTGCCTGAAAAACACCAGCAAATTTAGGCAGGTGGTACGATTTTCACATTCCAAAAAAGTCTGAAACACCTCTGCCCCAACACCTTGCTCCATCTGGGAACTATCAATCAATGTACATATAGTATGTGGTGATTCCAGGCGGGCATATTAAATTCTTTATCCCATTCAGATATTGACGTGAAAATCTATTTCTGGCTTTATATATAATCATGACACCGATTTGATTGATCAAGCAAGATATAACAAACTTGACTATGCCTTTTCATCCTTTCCTTAAACTGACCCAGTCCTCAGACCCTCACAGCAGACACTGATGTAGAATGCATAATATGAAGTTATAAAGATCTATAGGCATGAGATGTATTATAACACTTAGGACATCCATAGGACATGTTCTCAATGACGCTGATCTCTACCTGGGTTGACTTAATTATATTGGTTACGTAAGGATGTCCACCAGACTAACGAACTGCAGCTGTGGACATCCAAAGAACCATTTTCGGGTGTAGACCCCGCGATGCTCGCTTTTTCACACTTTCATCGATATTAGCTTTCGAACTCAACTTAGAATCTACCATAATTCAAATCATCAAATGCATATTACCTTGCTGCACTGTGTTATTTACAATACCAAAAAAGGTGCTGCGACTAAGTCAAATGTGATCAACTTACGCGAAGGAATACTTTATAACCGAAATTTTTTAAATTTTTTAAATATTGACAAAAGTCTCAGTGCACAATAGAAGTTAAGAAAAAAACTCAAATAACTCGAAAATGCACAGCAATGGTTCAAAGTCAATTTTGCATTCAAAGTGGTTAAAAAAAAATTTAAAAAACTAAAATTGGGCAACATTTTTTTCAAAACTTCATTTTTGCTGCAGAATTACATCTAGATGATCAGAACCGTTTCTTCATATTTTTTTTTAATTTCGCTTTAATTTTTTTCTTGGTTCATAATTTTTTTTTTAAGTCGCTTTAATTTTTATCTTGGCTCATAAATTTTTTTTTTAATTTTACTTTAATTTTGTTCCGCTCCTTTTGTTTGCTAGAGCGTTTAAAAGGTCTACAGCAAACTAGGTATGCAAATGAAAACCAAAACATATCTGCTATTAGTCAAACCTGTCTCACTTTCTCATTAGCTGTCATCAATTTCACTTTTAGCTACCCCAGTCGACAAGCCCACCAATCAATCAACATTAATGCGATCATTATAATCTACCGGTAACCTAACCCAACACTCTTTCCATGCAAGAATGCAAAAATTAGAAATAGAAGAAAAGAAAAAAAAAAGAAAGACAAAGCAATGCCTTCTGCAAATACCTTTTCAATATTTATTTTCTTTTTTTTTTACGTCAACTCCAAAAACAAATCACATTCCCAGCACTTTCTATGCGCAAACCGCTTAACTAATCTCGCGCCACGGCACTTGTGCCACATTCGGCGCTACACACGCATGCCCATAGTGGCACACAAATACATACATCGGAGGCGTTAATAAATGTCACAAAACGACATTAAAGTGTTAATGCATGGCATGGATGCCGCCGAGGGGTAAAAGAAGATGAGCTTGCTGGTAAGGTGGTGGGCTGGTGGGCTGGCGGGCGAACGTGCAGACGGGTAGCTGAGTAGCTGGGTAGAGTCGAGCAACAAAATCAACAGCAGCATGCAAACGAGCAACAATCAGCGCAGTTGTAATGAAATTAGCATATTTAACTTCAACATGTCATAATCGCCAGCTAAGAGATAAAAATACATGAATGCATTTGTTGTGATCGCCGATACGCTGATACCATTTAACGTGTTGTGAGCACACAAGCGCACCAACAAATGTTAACGCACACACACAAACACCATACACACATTTGTAGCTACAATATATGCGAATGTGGTAGTGAACGTGTGAGTTGTGGCGCACAACAGATGCTGGCTGTTTATACGTCGTTGTTGCTATTGCTGTTGCTTTTCCTTTTGCAATGATGCAACTGGATGACTGGCTGGCTGGCTGGCTGGATGGCTGCTGCACAGTAGCTCGCCAACTCAGCTGGCTGACTGGCTGCACGCAGTCGTCGTTCCCAGCCCAACCAGCCCAACCACGCCGAACACGCAAACGTATTAATTTCGAGCCGTTTTTGGACTTCCCTGAATGTCTGACTGGCAGCTATGTAGCTTGCTAGGCGGCGGGCACGACGACAACTGGCGCGTCTGGCTTGCCGATTTACTTGGCTTGCCTGGTGGCAGCGGCTGTGGCACGCAAAAATGCTTAAAATTGCGAAGGCGCAACTATTTCTGCGACACGCCGCGCCAGTCATACCACTCTATGCGCGTTGCTTGCAGTGCTCCTTTCCCGCGCACGACCTGCGGCGTCTCCCGACCACTCTCTCTCTCTCTCTGGTGCTGCTATGCAGCCGGCTCCTGTTGTAGGCATTTTTGTTTTTTTTTTTCTTTTTTGTTTGTAAGTGCAACATGCCATATGCGGGCTAACATATATTATGCACGTATGTATGTAGCTATGTATGGATGTATGGGTTGATCTGGGTATTTTGCTGCGTAGGATGCGCCAGCCACCGCTCGTTTCGCTCTCGTCACAACGTAGCCACTGATTGCGGCTGAATGCGCGTGAACACGATATCTTGTTCGGTCGTTTGTGGTGACTTTTAGCTTAGCCATTGGCGATTAAAAATGCACTTCATTGCTATGGCATGCACATGCACAAATCCAACAACAACAACAACAACAACCACAAGTGCACTACACTGCCTCTGCAATCGCACTGGGACCAGCTGCTGCTCAGCGTAACTCTGGTGGATTGCTGCTGACTCCTCTGGATTTTACTCTAGTTGTTTTAGTTGTTGCTGTTGTTTTTGTTGCTATTGCTGTTTGCGTGCAGGACATGCAATTGTTGACATTTTGCTATAATTATTTGTTATTATTGTTGTTGTCACGTATGTAATGCAGGCACACATGCCTTAGCCGCACTCGCTAAAGTTAATCCTTGCATTCATTTATTTTTCGCCATGCATACATATCTACATGCAGAGTGTGTGTATGTTTGTAGGTATGTAGTATGTATGTATGTATGCACCGTACGCCTGTGCACTTGCTTGTGGCCATAAGTGGCTGCGTGTTGGTATTTTATTGCTTTTACGTCATTACATTGGCTAATTAATGTTCCACAAACACCAGGCAGCGCTGCGCTGTTTCTTTACTACCTCCACTGCTGCCAGTTAGTTGCTTCTTCACCTCCTCCATCTCCTCCATCTCATGCTTCGTCTGCTACTTCTTTTTTTTTGCGCTATAACTCACTTGCTTTTAGCTTTTAGCTTTTTTCTTTCTTTTAGTTTTGGTTGTTTGTGGTTTCTTCATTCTTCATTTATAATTATTTGCGCATTTTTTTTATAGCAGCAACTTTCTATTAGTTTTTTTTTTGTTTTGTTTTTGTTTCTTTGCCCTATTTTATTGGCTACCATGTTGCACCCTCTTCTCGGCTATAAAAGGCTCATATTTCCTTAGCTTTGTCCTTCTCATAAACCAAGAATTTGTTTGCCTTGCTAAATGTTGAGCTGTATGTGTGTGTGTGTGTGTAATCGCGCAGGTAGCCATAAAAAGGGTGTTTACCATTTTTTATTAAAGCTTTCGTTAACATGTCAAAATATTTTCATTGCTGATAAGCGAATGTGTGCATATGCAATAAATTGTTTGCTGACGAAAGGAATAAGTAGTTGAGTAAATATTCTTGGTTAATGTAGGTATGTAAATATACATGGAAACTCCATTTGACTTTTTAGGGAAACTTTTGCATTCGCACATATGTACATACGAGCGTATACATACACACAAGTTTAACTCCTTGAGTGGTATAAAATAATGTGGCGTTGATGCGAACTTAAAATCACCAATATTACAAACATTCGTTCAGCCATTTAGAAAAGGTTTGAAATATTGAAGCAAATTTTTCAACCTATAATATGTGAAATATTTTTCACTAATGTATTATTAGAAAAATATTGATAATGAAAAAAAAACAATATTTAAAGAAAACCTGGATACACAAAGTACTCGTATTAATAAAATAATATGTATATATTTTTAATGTTTTGTTTTTTAGTAAACAAAGTAAAGTGAGGTCAATTCATATTTGTACAGACATATGTATGTACATATGTGCATATGTATTTTGTAAGAAGCCATTTATTATTTAGCAGATCCAAATATCTTTGTATGCTCAGACATTTGGAACGTAATAGGCTGGTAGATTTTTAAGCTTGAATACATTGACATTTTAGAGTACACCCCTGAAGAAAAATATGGAAACCACGCTCGGAAAATAGCAGTTATTTCTGAAAAGTGTAATTTAAAAATTCAGCATGAATCGAATGTTCCACAACAAACTGTAATCGATTTCCTGTTTCAACGTGAATCAGATATTGAAATACTAATTTTTTGGCAATTTGTGTGGAAAATTTGAAAAAATAACAGTTATTTTTGATTTTTATTTTATAAATATAAAATTACAATTATTTTTTATTTTTTTTATTTTAAACCCCATAAATAACTGTTATTTTTGATTATACAATAAAAGTCAATGTTTCGCTAAAAAACCATGTAATTTTATAAATAAGAGTATTCAATAACTGTCATTTTTGATTCATAAAATAAAAGTTTAAAACAACTGTTTTTAAAATAAAAATTAAAAAAAAATGTTCTTACATATTTAAAAAAAAATTTAAAATAACTGTTATTTATGACTTTTAAAATAAAATACAAATTGAAACCAACTTTTATTTTTGATTTACAAAATAAAAATCGAAAATAACCGTGAGTTATACGATTTTCAAAATAAAGAGCAAAAGAAATGTTATTTTGGATTTCTGAAATAAAAATCGAAAATAATTGTTATTTAATGAGTAATTAAATGAAAGCTACAAAATAATCTTTAAATAGCTATTTTTTTAACAAAAATTTATTGGTTTTTGATTTAAAAAATAAAAATTAAAAATAACTGTTATTTATGAATTTTAAAATAAAAGAAATAAAAATTATTTTTTATGGATTTATAAAAGAAAATTTAAATTACTATTATTTATTATTTTTAAAATAAAAATATAAATAAGTTGATTTTTTTTTCGATTTACAAAATAGGTATTGAAAATAATTGTTATTTGTTACTTAAAAACAACATTTAAACTAAAAAGCAAGAAAATGTTATTGTGTATTTATAAAATAAGAATCGAAAATAATTGTTATTTCATGAGTAATTAAATTGTAACTGTAACGGTCCCTGGTAAAAACATTCTTCTTCGTTGCTAATAGGAACAATTCAGAAGTTTTAAACCGACAATGTTTCCACTCCACTGCTAGTTGTGTACAGGAAATTTTTGATAGTTAGTTGTTCTATTATCTACTAATCGAGAACTAGTGTAGAGTCTTTTTTTTTTATAGAGAAGATAAATTGAATTCATTTTTGGTTTAAAATGGTATTAAATCCCATGTTAACACTTCTTAACTAAGTGAGTTAACAAACCCTTTTTTGTTTTTAGTATTCTGTAGATTTATTTATTAAATCTCGTTCTATAGTTCAAATGTTTACAATTTAGCAAAATTAAAACACATTTCTCGCTGAAAACTCGACAGTAACTCGTTTTTCTTTTCTTCATATTTTTGTTTACTTTTTTTTTTTTTTGAATGTACATATTTATATGTCGCACGAGGTAATCTTGTATTTCATTTTTTTTTTTGCATTTATGTATGTACATAAACAAACCATATACGTAAAGTAAATAATAAGGTGAAAAAATATCAATAGCTCATCGTCAGCGAATACAATGCTTCAAAAATACCAAAAGTATAATAAAATAATTTTTATGAGTTTGAAATTTGTAAACCAAATTCGAACTCTTTATAGCGCCGGTTAACGAAAAAGAATAAACTGTCTTAATCATTTCCTTCTGTACTTACCTCCACACCTAGGGAATAGAAAAAAAGATAAAACTTTATTAACTACATCTAAATATAATTATATCTATGCGGGTATGTCACTGTGCACATGATTTATATCTAAAAAAAAAACAAAGTATAAGAAAAAACCTGTCTACTTTTGAATATTTTATTTATTTCTCATACAAATTGATCACCTAATTTACGAGCCGAAAAACTTATGAGTATTTCTGTTTTTTGTTTTTTTTTTATTCAAACAAAGAAAAATATTCCCACACCATTCAATAAATCACTTAACTACAAAACAACCGAATTAAGCGCATGTAACCAAAATTAACTGTTTAGTATGCGATACAATAAAAGTGTATAGAACTAAAAAAAAATTTTAAACCAAATCAACTTTCTGCTCCCTGCTTTCCACCAGAACGCCTAAACCATTCATATTTATGTTGACAATGTCCGTAAATGACAGTTTCGTAGTAGACCCTTTTCAAAAACTTTTCAATTTCATCTAATCGACCATTTTCATAAGTATATATTTAACTTGTTACGTTTTCTTGAGGTTTTTTTTGTGTTGCTAAGTTATCTACTTACATTCTGTTTTGAATACACACTTACTTGCATTTTGTTGTAATAACCTTTAACACAGCTTCTTACTTTGTACGTATGTATTTGTTCTGTGGCTGATGGCATTTAACTTCTTTCTTTATCTCAGTTATTGTTGTTGCTGGTGTGGCACACACTAAATTGTGTGTTATTTATTTTTGTGTGTAGAATTTTTTTTTTGTTTAGTTGGGCGATACCGCCTCTACTCATCTAGGCGCACACAAAAACATAAATAGTAGTGGGACATATGGAAAGAGTGAGGTATGCCGGCCGGGGGAGATGTAAGTAGAATGGAAGAGTTGAAATGATGTGTGAATTGTGCTGTGTAGAAAAGTATTTATTACTTTGTAGTTGTTGCTGTTGTTGGTATGGCGACTAGCTACACCTTGGCGGCTAAACTTATTCGTCAATAGTTATCCTCGAGCTCAGCTATAGAGAATTATTGGTGTCGTACGGGGAGTTTTCTTGTGCCGCATAGAAATTTTGGATATCAGCCTTGACTTTGGACAGATTGGAGTTAAGTCTATAACAATATACAGTTCCATTGAGCGAGCGTGACATGGAATTCACAAGACAACCAGAGCTCCTTTTCTGTCCTACACTCAAAAAAAAATGTCATCTCCGGTCAGAGCAAACTTTTCTTTATTTTGAATTATTTAAAATGTTGTAATTTTTGCTTCAAATCCCTATGTTTTCTTACGATTGTGTAACTCAAAGAATACAAATCCGTGCACAAAATTAGTCAACATTTCTTTACCGCCAATTCGTTCCTAATTTTCCTTCTCCAGCCAACTTTTTTTTTGCGTGTAGGTTGAGTAAAGTTTGATCCCACAAAACGGCATTCACTGAAGGAGAATTGATAAAGGTGGTAATTTCTCCTCCGTGAATACATTTTATAGACTGCCGATATGCCATCAGATCTAATGGTTGTTTAGTTCAGGTCAGGGTTTCGTTCGTTAGTTCACCGAGATGCCTTCTCATTGCCTTGGAGACGAAATCCCAGTTTTGGGGAAACCTCGTTGAGATTTCATCCATCAAAAACAAAAAAAAAATAAGTCACACAATTCATGATGTCGGCGCGACCGAGCTTATTTTTTCTTCATCGCGCCACTATAGGCATTTCGTTTATTATGTTTACTCTGCATTTTAATTGTTTGACTCAAAATTAGCAGGGCGAATGACAAAATTGATTCGTCAATTTTGCTCTCGGCTCGTCATATTATGGCTGGTATCAAATTCCCTTTCAGTATTGAAAGCTGCATTATGAATTTGAATTAAACTATGTGCTCTGATTATTTCCTACATGTCTGGCCCAAGAGACTTCCTGCTTTCACAAGGCAAGCTAAGTAATTCTGGGAAATCAGGGTTAGAAGTAGCATTGGATACAAACGATTTTTCAGGTCGCGGTGTCCCTTAATTTTTTTATACTTTTGTGTATATGTATATATCTATCCAAAACATACGATCTTAACTTTGAAAAATCATATTTTTATCGAGGCCTATACAGCGAGTAATAAAACCGATAAATAACTTTTTCAGTAGTCTCGCTATTTAATTCTAAAATCGCCTCGCATTACAAATGTACACTCAGAAAAAAGTATTTCCTTAAAACAAGAAATCAATTTCCATATTTAAAGCTATTTTTTTTTTACTTCATAATAGGAAAAATTACCATAATATGATAAACCTTTCGTTTAATTCAGATCCATGCCCAAAAAACATAGTGCCATTAATTTGGGGAAGAAAATTTACCTAATATTAGTAATAATTTCCTCAAACAATTTTGAATTTTGTCAGTGCCTTTCAATTAAAACAAGCGGTGACATACAAATAGAAAAATTTAAATTAAGAATTGAAACTTTTTAACATAAAATATATGTTTAAGATATACTCCACTTCTTATGCACATTGTAAATATAAATATCATGATCTGAATTAAACCTAAACATGTTTATTAAAACATTTGCATATCATTTTAAAACAATAAGAATTAAATATAAATCGGAAGAAACATATTGTAAATATGTAAACATGAAAGTTTAAAGCTTCATTTCTTTTTGAAGAAAACCATTTATATAGCATTTCTTCAAACTGAGAAAATGTTAATTTTCTCAAGGGAAGTAAAACAAAACTGTCAATTCCTTCAACAGTAATGCAAAAAAAAAACCTCTTGACCAGTTGATTTTTTCTGAGAACAAAGAAAATTGTACTGCAAATTAAGGAAATGCCTTTTCCCTCTAACTGAGTCAAATCGTTTTTGTCATTTTAAGTTATTTCATGGAAATTTTTGCTTAGAATCAGATAATTTTTCCTAGGGCTGTTCTTTTAGAGTGAAGTCACTAATTACAATATGACTTGGAATAATATTGAAATAATGATTACTGTAAGATGTTTTTTTTTTCGTTTAAATATTTATTTTACAAAACAGCCACTGCAAAAACAAACTAGTCACAAATTCACTAGTATCTACATAATTTGTTTGCCACTAGTCGCTTTCCCTGCATACCAGATTTTTTCGACACACACATGCGCTTGTTTTCATTTGTTTTCTTTTTCATTCAGCAATTACTGGTTTAATAAATGAGCCACTAACCATCTCCCATTATCATTTCCGAATTGTTTCGAAGCAGTTTGTTACTTTTGTTTTCTCTCTTCTTTTTATCAATTTTATTTGTCTCAATAAAATCGCTCGAAACGCTGCAGAATAAAAACCAGTTAAAGTAAATAATTTTGTGGTGTGTGACTGTGGTTGCTGTCTTCATCCACTGGCTGTTGGCTGCTGTTGGCTGCTGTTGACTGCTCATTGCCTCCATTGCGTTGTGTAGCTTTAAAACTGCTATTAAATACTTCGCCTCTTTAATTCTCTGACTCCGCACTAAATGCTGGCTGTCTCAATAAACACGGCTAACTAAATGCACTGCATTGCAACCTGTACACTGCGCTGCTGCTGGCTGTTTTTTTTTTTTAAATTAAATTCATATTAAAGCGAGAACCCAACGACAATGCAAACGTAACTTTGACATGTCACACTAATTACTTAATGGGTCCCATAATGCTGCTCCGCCTGCCGCCACCGCAACACCTCCGTACCCGCTCATTGAGAGCGATCACTGAAATGGGCGCGCATGCTGTTTTTGGTTAATGTTTTTTTTTAAGTTTTTTTTTTTCAATTTATATTTCTCATGCTAGGCTTTCTAAGCTGCGAAATGAGCACGCCGTCAAGTCTGGTTGCTTAGCGTTCGGAGCGCAACACCTGCAAAGCAGCACGGCCATGGCTCCCGCGCAAGTGATTCCCAGGCAGGCGTTCAGAGTGCAACACATATTTTCAATGTATTTGTGTTTGTGTATGTGTGTGTGCGAGTGTGTATCTCATATGGATCGCCCCCTGCCACTTGCAAAGCTGCAATACTGCGGGTCTCCTGAGTTGATTTTAATTTGATTTTTTTTTTATCATACTTACCTCTTTCGCGTTCGCAGTTTAGTTTATTACTATTATCAGCATTTTTATTGAGCTGCTGCTTGTTGTTATTGTCATGTGTGTATGTATTTATTTATGTACATAGCTGTTGGCTTTGCTCCACAACAACATTAAGCAACAATTAAGCCACGTTTCATTTGTTTCGGTTGTGGTTGTGGTTGTGATTGTGATTGTGACCGAATTGAAATGTACACAAATGAGCAGAGAAATTTGAATATGGAAGCTGGTGTAGCTGATGGGTTCGATTTCCAAGAATTGACAAGCGCATCGGTGTGTGCACAGAAAAAGAAAAAAAAACATAAACAACAAGAACAACAAGAACAAAAATGCATCAGGAAAATATATACATATGCGTTGCCAAGGTGGCTCTGTAGCTACAACACTAAAGTCCTACAACAGCAAAAACAAGAAAAAAATCGAATTATCATCAGCAATGACTGCGCTTGCGCTTCAAGTGTATCCACATGCCGTCGACATTCGCTAACCACAACGTTACCTGTTACCTGCTTGCTGTCAGCGCAGCGCTAGTGCCACGTTCTTACTACATATTTAATTTATCCCACTAACCCTTCTTTCTTCTCGCACTTCTATGCTGACATTCATTTGATTACGTTATGACGATAACATGACGTGACAGCCGTGTGACAAAAGCGACAACAGCTAAAACAATCAACAACAATAATAATAATAACAAAAGCAAAATATGAACACCACTGGCATTCCTTCTGTAGAGGAGTAGAGACTTCGAGCGCATCATTTCATACATGCATACTTCATTCCAGCAGGCTACCCAGTAAGCCAAATAGGGGGTGTTTTGCGAGCCCGCTAACAACGAGGAGAGGCAACTTTAAATAACTCTTCAATTATGAACAAGGAGAAATTCAATAATAAATCATGAGCATATTTTATATACTAGCCATAATCAGCTAACGCCGCTACACTTTCAAAAACACAACAGCAAAAAATTAAAACTGGCGAAAAAATGCCGTTGGAATTAAATTTTAAAATTTAATAAACAAAAAAAAACAAAATAGTCCAAACAATTTCGATAAAAAAAACTAGTTCCCGCATTTAATATTTTGAAAAAATATACCATATATCATGTCCGATGTTACTGGCTAGTCCCAGCAGTTAAAGCCCCATTAAAATCTAGAGTTATTAACTAGTTAAAACAGACATACAGATATAAATTCAAAAAATGCTCCAAATATATTCTGTTATATTCCTTGCACCATATTGTAGTATAAATATGTAGATAAATAATAGTTCTGTTCATTTACTGCAATGAACAGGTTTTAATACGAACTTACAGAGATTACCGCAAAAATGCTCACATACCACAAAATTCTGTAAATGAGAACAATTTCTTTAGAGCGGTGTAGATAGTTCGGTACAAGATTTTCCAAGAAAGATCCTCCCCATTGTAAACACAAGATAAATTCAAGTTGTCCATTCTGTTCATTTTGCAAATACTGATTAGCCAACGTTTCCTACATAACATGCCTTGAGTAAGATGGCATTCTATCTTTAATTTTAAAGAAGTATACTTTTTAAATTACCTTCCTATTCTTTGATACTTTTTGTGTTTTTCTAAGTAGACAACGGCTTTTGTCCTGTGTTTCTCAATAATAATAATATTTTGGAGCTTAAGTGATAAAGTCGAAGTTTAACTTAACTCCTGCGTAATTTTTTGGCGAGCGTCTTGATGTTGCAACACAAATTGTTCGACCTGGAATCTTATGCAGACCCTGAACCGTAAATAGTTTTTACGAGCAAATTTTTCACAGCAGAATGCGCCCGAAGATTTGACATTGCTTGCCGAAGGGTGACCGCTATTATGTTTTCTAAAATGTTACATATCTCGGTTGAGATTTTAACAAGATGGTTCCAGGTGATGGCTTGCTAACTCTACATATATAGCCACGGCAAATGCCCCTTTCTTATACTGACTTTAAGTGAGCTCTGATACTTTCTGAGCTTGGGACTGTAAAGCGAATTATTTTGACAAAATATCTGTGGTAATAAGTAATAACTATACTTTTACAAATAGTTGAGTTAATATATCCATATTCATTCTCGACAGTTCTGCAGAAATAGCCTAAATTTAATGTTTTGTCGTTTTATAACTTTAATAAAACGATCAAAAATTTCTCTTTTATGTTCTGTTTTTCCGACTGGGTGAAAAGTTGCTGTATGTATATTGGAACCATTTTCCGTCAACGCTTGGCAAATTTGGGTTGTTTCCAAAATACATATATATTGTAAATTTGTCTTGATAAAATTCATATTTTTCTCAAAAATACCGGAGGGAGTTTTTCTATAAAAAACTTTTCATCCCTGTTTTATAAACGTTCCCTTTACTTCCGTTAATATTATTATCCCACTTCAATGGGTTTTCAATAAAACTCAGTTTTTGTTCACAAAGTTTTTTTTTACTAGATCAGAAATCAATGAAGAAGACCGCTTCAAGCCATTTCGAATTTTAAAATCGACCAGAAATGTGGGATTTCAAAAAAATATATGGATAAAACTGACATTAGATTTCATGAAATCGTAGACTGATCAAATTCCAAAATCGCATAACATTTTTTGAAAAGGTTTTGCTTTCTAAGCCACCAGCAATTGCAAGTTCTGTATGCAGAAATACCGAAGTATACCGATTTTCACAACTTACGCTCACTGGGTTGCCAATATATTCAGACATACATACATCAAACATACACATTGCACACTCACACCCATCCCTTTTGGGACTTGGGGACAACTAAAAGTTAAGATTTCGATTTAATGGCTGGTGTGGCTTAATTAATTGACAATTAAATTGCTGCTTGTTGTGGCATTCATTGCAACGTAGGAGAACACATGTACCATCGGGCAATTAAGTGGCAAACGGCAGTAAGTTGGAAGTTGAAATATCGAAATGGTACATGCATTCTTCTGCATACAAATTTAAATATACATACATATGAACATACATAGATATTTCTTGTCGTATTTCCAAGAATAAATAGGTACTTTTAGTATTTGAGGATGGGGCATGTTCGTTAGTATGTACATACGTATGTAGCTTTGTTTGTGCACCCTCATCAGCGGCAATAAATTTTGAATTATTAATGCATATTTTTTGTATAACTTAAATATAATTTACTTGGCTGTGTAAATGGATTTAATCACTTACGCTTAGTATTCACTTGTTAAAGCGCTAATGAGCCTGCGTGGCTTTGAAATCGAATATGACTCAATAGATGTTAATTAGTTATTTCAAAATCTTGAACACAATTAGCGCAACTACACTCAGAGAAAAGTGGCGTTCTAAATATAAGTCCCACGGGGATTAAATTTACTATTATTAGTATTCGTAGAATTTTCGTAATTCAAAAAATTCTTAAAATACAAATTTTATACTCCGTTAAAACATTTTCGGTATTCCCTTCCTTCTTTTGTGGCGAAAAGTTTTGATTTGGTCTTGATTTAAACATACAATTTTGGATTTTTTCTCAGTGTATAAGCTATCAACATAAAGTGGCAAACCGCTGCAAGGAACGTAAAAGTCCACTGAAAATAACAAACAAATATGCCCTCTATAAATATGCAACATTTATTTATGATTTCCTGCATTACCGTTAACAGTGCAAGTAAATCGAACTGTTATCAAATTTTCATATGAAATTAGTACTTGTTAGTTTATTCTGCGTAAAATTCGGCTTTAATTGTATATAGCGTAAAAAAAATTCCAACCATATTTTAATTTGCTATCAAATTTCTAACTTTGCTTTTTTGAGGGGTTTCTTTTATTCAGGGCAAGTTTCAGTGGTTACACAGTGTAAGTAGTCTTAATTTTTTTATTGTTTTTTCTGCAACTTTGTGAATATCTTCCATTTTTTCTGGCATCCTTTTTATTGTACTATTTTGCTATTGTTACTGTTGTTGTTGTTGTTGTTGCTGTTGCGCACTACTGCACACCACTTTGCTCACGCTTCACTCTCGTTTGCGTTCCAATTTACAAATGCAACGTTTAATTAAAACATAACAAAAAGCCGCAACAATGGCGGTGAAAAAAAAATGCCACAAATGTAGAGGAAGCCAGAAAATTGCCAAATTGAAATGCGTCAAAAAGGTGCAAGTAGACATATCAAAAGATTGCAAAAAAAGGATAAATCTCAAAAATTGTTAGTAAAGAAAATTATCTTCAAACAATATACTACTCTCCAAAACTTTATAAAATTTGAGTAGCAAAAACTTTTTTTGTAAATTTTGTAGATTTTATTCAAGTTATACGTTATTGATTATCAGATAAAAAAAATTATAATTATAAAATCAAGAGATTAAAACCTTGAAACTAGGAAATTGATTCAAAAACAACAAGGAAGCAAATATATTTAAAAACACAAACATATGTATGTATTCTGAAACTAATAAGTAAATATATATCAACTTTTTACAAAGAAATCATCTTATCAAAATATCAAAATATTAGCAAAAATAAGAGCAAAAAAAAAATAGCACCAAAAACTTAAGACAATAGACATAGCAGAAGTATAATTGGCAAACATTTTTCGCCTGCAAATTTAAAAACTTTTAAAACGAAAACAAAGCAATGGTCTGCCGAAAATACTACGTACAATACAAAGCAAAAGCAAATAACAATAAAGAATTACAATTACCGCTACGCCACGCATTCAAGCGGCGAAATTGTGCATAAAATTAAAATGTTCCTCCTCATTTTCAGTTGACTTTCCACTTGATTTATCGAGTACAGTAGTTTTTGGTTTTTGCTTTATTTTTTTTTTATTTTTTTCTACTTTAAGTGTGGTCTCTGTTTTTTTTTTTTTTTTGTAGCGTGTGTTTGGTTAGCGCGTGCGTGAGTTTTTACGCAGAGGCTCATACAGTATTTTTTGTATGTGTAATGTAAAGGAAAAAATCTATAGAGGCCCTTACACTTTGAATATGCGTAAAGGAAGGACTTCATTTGATTTCAAAAGTTATGATATAATGGTGTCAGTTGTGGGAATAAATAGCATATCAATGCAGTGAATATATATCCGCGTGTGAGGAACAATAAAAGTCTAATCGCAAGACAGATGGCAGCCTTGATGTGCATTAAGATGGTTAATTTGCATTAGCTCATTACTCGTAACCCGTAAATACACAAAATTTTAGTCCATTTAGACCAGTACATGGCCTCGTGAGTTCGACAATACATATGCCGGCATTCTATAAGTAGTCTCTAGTCACTAATTCATACTTTTCAGTGGTGAGTCTGATTTCGAGACTATTCGGTATTGAGTAAGCGGTCTCAAGTCTTCAACTAGTCTCAAAATAGTCTCAAAGTCACTAATTTGTCAATTTGCTCTGAGCAGGTCACAAAACAAAAAAAAAGGAGGAGAGTATTGAACAAACGGAAAAATTAAGTAGCCCTCGATCGGTTAATTTCAATGTTAATTTTACGATAACTATATTAATTTTTAAAAAGCAATAATGGTGTCGACAAAGAATTGTAAAAGTATATTGTGTGCTGTCGATGAACACATTTGGTTGATTGTGCATATTCAGCTGATTGTCTCAGCTGCTTTTCACCACAATCTTTGGTGGCATTTTTTGAGACTGTTGCTTACAGAATACCGAAATTGTCTGAAGTCACAAATAATGTACATATCTAATGGAAAGTCTTAGATTTAGTGACTACTGAGATGAGCCTGAATTACTGAATACCGGCATAAACGTTTATGTCTGCAAATGCAAATTATCTCTATTCGTCTGTAGAGCATTTAGCATTTATGTTCGACTCCTTTCGAAGGTTACTTCAGATTTGTATTTCCAAGAAGCATTCCCAAATATTTCTCTAACGATTAGAAAATGACTCAAACTCTTAAGTAGAGGATTGGAAGATAATTAGAGAAACTGTCGAGAATTGTTATGGTAAAAACATTAGATATCTACTCGTATTCTAAAATTGAATTCTAATTCGAAAAAAAAAGAAAAAATATCAATCGAAAAGTTTCTAATAATAATTTGGATCATTTCACAAACATTCAGCTCAAAGCAACTTGGCTTGGCGAAATCGGCAAAGTACAGCTAACTTCAAAAAGGTTGAATATGAACTTTAAATTTCTTTCCTCCGGCAAAAGTAGAATACACAGTTTTGGTGCATCATCTGAATGCATCCATACATTTATCCATATGCAGATGTCTGTATCATTCGATTGAATTGTTAGCTACCACAATATTCTGCTGCTTATGTTAAATTGTTCGTCATTTACGCGCGACCCCATTTGCTGGATGTCTCAACGCATTCCTGGCGCATCTTTGCGGTTTTGCATCCAAATTACCATCAACCAGCGGGAAGCAGCCCCTTGCTGACCTTTCGCCGCGTATATTGTTGTACTTGCAGCTGAGCATTAAATATTTAGCGCATCATTGTATTTGCTTGCATTTTCTTTAACATCAGCATTAAAATGCCACGACGCAGATGGGCATGCCACACATTGCTGTTGTGAAATCAATGTCACTGCCACGGCAGCTGCCAGACAATGACTGTTGTTTGTTGTTGATGTTGTTTGTGTTGCCTGTTGAGCGTACGTAAAAAAAATGTTCAAATTAAAATTGCGAAATTTTTTTTTTCGCGGTACACTTTTGGTTTTTGTACTTTGCAACTAAATACTTATTTTTTTTATAGCGACATTGTGCAGATCACCCCTTGCATTGCATTGCTATGTTGCTTTGTCTGCACGCTTTTATGGCGTTTTTTGTATTTGTCACTCAGTCAGTTAGCCCATTGTGTGACAAATGATTTGGACAGCAAATTTATTGGCCACTTAAATAGCGACTAAATAAGTAGAGGAAAGGCCGCGTTGATGAGCATAAAAAAAGTCGCAAAAGTAAAGGAAAATTAAGAGCAAAAACAATGTATCTTTTACAATAGCAATAACAACCAAAAATCTACAAAGAGTATTTGCAGCAATTTCACTTGCAGTTGCATTCATTTTGTTTCCTTTGCGCGGCTGTCTCTTTTACTTTTGTTTTTTTTATTTTAGTGCAACCATTCGATTACGTTACTCATACGCCATGGTGTCTCTATGCAAAAGTTATAGTGCTTACAAATTATGTGCGGTATTTCATTGACTTGCTGATGTCAGCTGTTTTAGTTAATGCAAATTGTTTTTTACGAAGTTGTTGTTGTTTTGATACTGCTGCTGCTGCTGTCGCTAGCATTGCTATCGCGCCAGTTGTCATCACAGCATTGCCGTCAACGGGCGATCGCCTAATTGATTTTCAATTATATGCAAATATCATTGTTGCCGCTAATACAACTAACTAGCTAAGCTCGTGCCAACAATGAAAGAAATGAAAAAAAATGTATTTGTGCTAAATAAATACCTACAAACTAGGCAACAAAAACAAAAAAAAAAGACTAAAAAAAACTACAGCAACTACAACCCCAACCAACAAAGAGCGAACGAACAACAAATAAATAGTTGCAATTCCAAAAGTAATTCTGCTTGTAAACGTATGGTTTTAATTGAATTTATTTTTAATTAGCGAAAGTATTTATTTGTGTTTAATTGACAATTGTCTGTCGGTTAGTCGCTCGCTCGGACTCTGCCTTTGCCTGCCTTCCTGCCTGCCTGCCTGCTTGGCTATCTGTCGTCGCCGGCTTTTGCTGGCTGTGTTGTTGATTGCCATTGCCATTGTAATTGATTGCTTATTTTTAGTATTGTTTCGAATAAATTGTTTGTAGCTTTTTAAGCTCATGTTGAGTGTTGACAGCGCTCATTTGTTAAGCAATTTTCGTGTTATTTTTTTCGTTCGCTTACATTTTACAATCATTAGTCTAAGTACCATAACTAAAGTTGACAGTTTAAGTTGCTGTGCAAAGCTTAAAAGACATCAATGAGTGTTTAGTATTTATTTAGTTTTATTTGTATTGTAATAACGGGCAATTTATGCAAAGTGTTGGGTAATTTGCATTTGATTTTGTGTATGGTTTTCTTTTAATTGCTTTAAATTAAGGTGAGGCTAGAGTTTAAGTCACTTTTTTGAGAGGGCATTGAACTGCGTTCAATTTTAAAAGTTAATTAACACAAAAGTAAATACAGCGTCGGACAATTAAATAGGGTGGATAAATTTTCACAAGTTTTGACTATTCTCCTTCTGTTTGTTTAATGTTTTTTTTTAAGTATAGCTTATTTTCTAACAGAAACTATATACTTAGATCCAGAGTTTGTGCAAAAACTGTAAGAATTCAGCAAAGTTTTCTTTAACATCCCAAATTTTTTAATCACAATTTGTATAAACAATTCTGGTATGCAGTTATGTAGCTCACTAAATTTTAGTATAATAATGTGCGGATTTCAATTATCTAAAAATGTTCGTTTATTTTTGATAATTTTTTTACTGTCACTTTCGACAATTTTTTTTAAATCGTGGAAAATAAGTGGCATACTATGAAAAATTAATGAAAATTTTGAACTTATTTTAATTTGTGCATTAATATGTAAACAACTAAGTTGCAAATTTCTATACAAACAAAAAATAAATTAAATTAAATTTCTTTTAAAACAAAAATTTCTAAAAACAAAACTTAAATGTATGTAAAAATTAAATGAAATGAAATAAAATTTTAAATTCTTATGTCATATAACAAAATCTGATAAAAAAAATATACAAAAAATTGAAATGTGATAATATTGTAATATAACTTATTTTAATTGCTTTGTTATTTAATTAAATTTTTAAATTTTTTCATTTAATTTAATAGCAAAATTTTATAAAAATAAAAAAACCAATTTTAATAAATAATTAAAAACATTAAATTAAAAAAAAAATTAAAAAAATTTAATATAATATAAATTTTTAATTTCTTTTTTTATATTTTATTCGAAAGTAAATTAAATAACAGTAAATTTAAAAAAAATTAATATATGATTTAATAAAAAAATTTAATCAAAACATTAAGGTATACTATTATTTAAATATTTTTTTTAATAATATTTTTTTCTAATTTATTAAATTTTGTTATATATAAAGTTTCACTTTGTTGTTGATACTTTGTTCCTTTGGTATTTTTTGCTCTCTGAAATTATTTTTCGATATGAAAAAGAAATCTTCAGCGACAATAACGACCTTGAAAAAATAAAAAAAGCACAAACCCGAACCGGTAATCACATTAGTATAAGGTTTTTTAATTATGGACGACTTTTTCCAACTAAGTTCTACCGCAAGCCAGATTAAATTTCAAAATATAAAAAAGTTTTTAAAAAATCAAAACAAATTCAATGCAGTCTCCCTGGATAAGTTTTTATGTATATGTAAATATATCCAAGTAAAAAGTAAAATTCAATAATAATTGCTACTTTTCCAGAAACGCGGCATACGTAACTTCCACATACTCGGCTTTTACGCACTATACAATTATTAATTTTAATTGAATTCTTTACCAAATTTTATACTGCTCAAAGTCTAACTGTGTCTCTATTTCATTTTTCTCTTCCTCTCTCTCTACCTCTAGACAACAACGAACCGCCACGCATCAAATGCAATCTGCGCAAACACAAACCAAATCGCAAGCCACGCACTCCCTTCACCACCCAACAGCTACTCTCGCTGGAGAAGAAATTCCGTGAAAAACAATATCTCAGTATAGCAGAGCGTGCTGAATTCTCCTCATCGCTGCGTCTAACCGAAACACAAGTGAAAATCTGGTTTCAAAATCGACGCGCCAAAGCGAAACGACTGCAAGAGGCCGAAATAGAGAAAATCAAAATGGCCGCGCTGGGACGTGGTGGACCGGGCGCACAATGGGCAATGGCCGGCTACTTTCATCCAAGTCTAATGCATTTGGGATAAAAAGGGGAAATGTACAAGTACAATGTGTAGTGAAGTAGACGAAGATAGCTACAGATCACTGCTTACACACACACACACACACACACACGCATATACACCAAGTCATATTGCAGTCTTTGCTCGATCTGCAGAGTCGAAGCTGATATCTAAGTTCTCCAACCCAGTTCTTACATAGCGTACATAATTTTTCATTAATTGCGCCAGCTGTAGTGGAATTCTGAGATGGGCTGTCGCTGAAAAGTATCGCAAAAAATTTAGAACCTAATAAATAAATACTACATACAAATGTACCTATAATCAAAAATTATAGATTTTTTTTACGGGTTCTAGAGTTTTTGGCACTCGAGAGTTCCACTGCTAACCTTAGCTTTTAGTTTACAAAAATAAATGTATTTGTAGGTTTACTTACCCAAATTGCTGTGATGTTAGCGCATTTTACATTATAATTGTAAATATATGTACACAAAGAAAAAATATAAGTTAATTAAAAAAAAATTTAAAAAATGTATATTAACTGAAAAATTAAATATTGTAAAAAGTTCCAAACCTAGACACACAAAACCCAGTTTGCTTTAAAGTGAAGCATGCATCCAAATAATTTTTAATCTGTTGTAGAAACTATTTGTTGTCTACGCTTAATTTTAGCTTAGCGCAAATAATTTCTTTGGCTTCTTGTTTTTTAAACTTTCTTTACAGGTATTTAGTTTGACTTTAGAAAAATATTTCAATTCGTTGCAAAACACGCGTTCAAAATTACATTCGTGTTAGTTCAATCATTTTCAATTCTTAATTCATTTATTTTACTTTAAAAAAAATATTAAATTTTTTCTTATTTTTTTTTTTTGTTATTCCTAAAAAAATGTTGGCGCGATTATTGAAAACATTTCAATTTCTTACAAATGTTCGTCCCTTTTTTGAATTTGATTCTTACGTAAAAAAATTTTTTTTTTTTTAATTTTGGTTTTTTAGTCTAAATTTTCTTCTATAAGTTTTATTATTAATATTAATTGCGTTCTGTTTGCTTATTTAGGTTGTAGTTCTTGAAGTTTATTGTAATTGATTTTTTTGTGTGTCATTTTTACTAAATTTCATCCATATTCTATTTTTCCCAAAATTTTCGTGCATACATCTTTTAAATTTTATTTTTCTCCTATAGTTTTTACTTCTAATTAAAATTTTTTTTATTAACTTTTTGGACATTATTTTGATTGTAGTTAAATTTGGGACATTTTGTTTTTAATTAAATCTCTTTCGCTTTGATTGAAACGCAATTTTGTTCACACATATTTGTTTAAGTTTTTATTTTACTTAAATTCTTTCCTTCAATTACATTTTCGAAATGTTTCCTATATTGCAATATCGTAGCTGTGCTAATAAAGATGTAATTTATAAAACTAATAACTCCATTTTACTTTTAACAAAACCGCCGTTTCGACCTTTGGAAAAAAAATCTAAACTACATATTAAAAAACAAAATGGACTCTGGATAGTTGAGAACGCCATTGTGAGATCCTTCATTCATAGCCGAAACAGCAATATTTCAAATTACTTTAATTAGTGAGCGAACACAAAAAATTATCACAAATGGAGTTGTCATTTTTATATTTGACACTAGGGGTGGGCGTTACCAGACTACGGAATAAATGAATGACGTCAAAATAAGAATACATTTGCATTCTTTACTCTATAAATTTTGAATGACAAATAAATTTTCACTCGTCAGTTAAGTAATTTCTAATAACGAATAAATTGGCGCTCATCATTTAAATAATTTTGAATAACGAATAGTTTGTTTTTCAAATGATTTTCAAAAAAGGAATACATTTATATTCTGCATTGAATAGATTTGATTCTTCATCACTCAAATAATATGTATAACGAGTAGATTTTCATTCATCATTATTCAGTCATTCTATATGTATGTAAATATATTCGCCAACCACAATCATTGCCGCGTGGCGAAGCCTTGATGAAACGATTTGAATGACTAAAAAATGATGAAAACAAATTTATTCGTTATTCAAAATTAAATCTATGATGAATGTATATTTATTCTTCATTCAAAAATATAAAATTTCTCAATACAATTTTATTTTTAATTTGAATTAGCACTCACGCAAAATCGCCCATTCCTACTTGACAACACAGCTGTGATTTGTAATAAAAGATAAACAGCCAGTTTCACCAGCAAGTTAAATAAAAGATTATTTTTTATTTTCTGTAAATTTTTATTTAAAATTCAAGAAATCAAAATGAATTTTCATTTTAATTAGCTGAAAAAGAACAAATAGTTCAAAAAACTTTGTATCCATTCAATAAAAAATTAACTATAAAATTTTCTGAAACATTAAAGCTGATTATAGCGCCACTGAGGCAAATTTGTCTACAAACAACAAACCCATATAATCAATAGATAGAAACAACAACAAAATTACAACAATTCCAAAGCTAATTAGCCAACAAAAAAATACTTAATATAAAACTACAAGAATGTGTATATCGAAATATAAATAATTGTAAGTATTTAAAATGGCATACTTATTCCTTGTAGTTATGTAAAAGGAAACAATAATGCATATACACAAAATTCATGAAAACAATTAAAACTAAAAAAGAAAAAAAAAACATTTGAGTGCAAAACTTTTAGAAGACATTTAGAAGTAAAGAACGCAAAAAAATCCGAAAACAACGTAAAAAATAAGATCAATAAGCAACAAAAAACAAATCGGAAAAGTCAAGCAATACATCCAAATACAAACACATGCACAGAATTGCTATATGAACAGAATTACACAAAACATACACTATCTCGTAACTTGTATATACACACATACATACATAGATACAAACACGCATATACTTATTTTTAGTAAATTAGTTAGCATCGTGATTATTATAAGTAATTGTATATAATATTTATGTATTGTAGTTTCCATTAAAAAAATACTGTTGTAAATTAAATATGTATGTTATTCATATTGTATTATGAAGTCAATCAAATTTGGCGCCAATCAAAGATTTACCCATAAATACATACATATGTACATACAACATGCGTATGTATGTATGAATGTATAATAGGAAATTTCCAAAAAAAATAAATCCTGTAAACAAAACAGAAAGAAAAACAAACTAAACATTGTAATTTATATATAGCTTTGTAATTACTTAAATTAAAAACATACATACTTACTATGTATATAAACACACACACAACCACACACATACACACCTCCTTATCATACACACGTAGTTATAGTAAACTTAAATACCTACACACATACATACATACATAGTAATATTATATTAATTAGTAAGTGAGAGAAATCAAGTCGTGCACATACATTATATATATGTATAGCTATATATATATATATATAAATTAAATTAAATAATAAAACAACAAAATCATATTAAAGAATAATAAAAGAGAAAGCCTTTTTGAAGAAAAAATTACAAAAAAAGTTGTTATTTACTTACTTTACGTAGCGTTACATTTGTATCGGCTGAAGTTAGGTCGCTCGCCAAAGCCTTGAGCTTGTGAAGGGGTGTAAGGTGAAGAGAAGTAATGGTATGAAACAAACGATATGTAAGTATGTAAAATGGTAATTAAAACTGATGCAGACAAATAGATAAAATTATGTAATTGAAAGCAGAGAACGCAAACGAACAATAACACACGTTATTGTTATTGTTCGCTAATGTAAGATAAGGAAGCACAACCGAATCGAATCAGTAAGACACATTTTGTGAGCAGTAACTTTACTTTGATATTTCTCGTGATAGCTAACGCAAACAAAAAACAATACAGAGCAATTGGGGAAACGAAACAAAGGGAACATAAAGTTAGTGCTCACAAGACAAAACGAAACCTTTCGTTTGGTAATCAAAATATAAAAAAAATTAAAATTTTCAAACAGCATACTGCAGACGTATGTAAATATTAGGTTGACGGAATGATTTGTTGTTTTGTGTACCGGGTTTTGTTTGGGTGTTCTTCATGATAAGCTCACTTACAACAAACAAAACTACGCAAATATGAAATGCAACAAACAATTCGTTTATTGTTAGTGCTCGGTAGCAATATGGCAAAAAGACCACACAATTTTCGTACTTATTGTGGGAATAGGTGGATAGGGATACGTTCGGTTTATTTTCATTCTCTGATTGAAAGTACAACTGTTTTCGATAATTGCTGCTTTTTAGATAAAGAAACTGCATATTTTTTATGAATTAATTTTTATGAAAATGTCATACTACGTCATTATATTGGGTGATCCATCAATACAGTATTTTATTTAATTCGTTTTGATTTCAAATATCACGCGAGTTATATGAATATTTGTTTACAGAGTAGTATAAAAATGGGCCCCTTCCATTGTAAAATAAGATTAGATTAAGATTTCGATGTCATGAATAAAGACATTATTACCTCACACCTCGCGGTTTTTACTTTTCCTTAACTCGCGCGACCAGTGGTATACTCTTCCTTAATATCAGGGGCGGCGGAAGACGTGGGTATGGTGGGTAATACTACCCACCTGAAATTTCCCATAATGGGTAATTACCCACCTGGAAATTCAAGCAGAAAGCATGGAGTCAATTTGATTCTGGTTTATGATGATAGCATTGAATGAAATTTTCGATCGAATCGCAATACTCAACAAAGATCTTCAAAAGTCGGAGCGTTGAGTAGTTGATTCGTTTAGAAAAACAGACGCTGTTACCTATACACTAGTGCCTTCCCGTTACTCTTACGTTTCGGAATTGAAGAACCTGTTTTGCCACACAAAATTTCCAAACGAGTAAATGACGGCAATGCTAAAAGTCATACATTTACAATACCTGAAGATTATTTCCAAAGAATGTTTCTCCCTCACAAGTAGAGTTGACACTGAATCAGCGAAGGTTCATAAAACTCTAGGATGCAGTCCATAAGTTAGATCTAGAAATCTTTATGAATGATTTCATTTCTCGGAATTCTAAACCAATGGCTGTATTTTCATTGTAGAAATGAAACATTTTCCAAATAATTATTTCCAGATACCTTTGGAGTTTTTTAAGTTCTGTTTCAAGTGTCAAGCGTACGCTGTTATGCAACAACAATGCCAGTTTTTTTTATTAGAAAAGTATTGGAATAAGAAAAATGCAAAGAAATCGTATGTGAACATGTCGCTCTGTCTGTTGTTGCATTTTCCAATACTTTCCCTAATAAAAACAAAACTGGCCTTGAGCTCAAAACTTATTTTTGATATATATCAATTAGGCCGAAAAATTAATATACAAATTAACAACAACAAGTAGGAAAGAGTCTAGGTTCGGGCGCAACCGAACTGACTTCAAATCTGATGTGCGTACCGAATTTGGTAGACTTTGTGGCATAGTTTTAAAGATATACTTATTTCCTCTACAGTGGGCACATTACCAAATTTTTCTTGCTTCCCAGCTTTGGTGTAGCCCCATCCTTCAGTTTTTAATTTAAGCGAATTGTCTTTAATGCTGACTTAGTTTTTCACGTTTTTTATTTTTGTAAATTACTGCTACATGAGAGGTGGGCGCAGTTTTTGCCGGATTTTAAAACTTTTCGAAATTTTGCTTGCTAACTTGATATGCAATATGTTTATCAAATTTGGTAGAGGTTGGTCTAGTAGTTTCGGAGATAAAAGTGTTTCATATAAAGTGGGCGGGTCACGCCCATTTGTCTTTTCGAATTTGTTTTCTATGTGTCAAATTTAATCCAATTATCTTTCCTGGTTACCGAGATATCGCATTCTTTCAATTTTTACAAAACATTGTTCTGTGGGCGGGGTTATTATCTGATATCTATTATTTGCAAACCCAAAGTATTTTGGGTCTACGGGAATGTGTATGCCAAGTTTCGTTGAGATAGCTCAATATTTACTCGAGTTATCCGGCAAATGGACGAACAGTCGGACAGACAGACAGACAGACATGGCTTAATGAAATTCGCTATTGATTGTAAGAATTTTGGTATACATTTATATGTCTATATTTATCTCGGTTGGTTTAAGCTGACACCAACAAAGTTAGGTGAAAAATGTTTTTGTTTTGGAAAGTTAAGACTTTCTGACAAAATTTTACACAAGTTTATATTTGTGGAAAACCGTTGTGAAAATTTTATTCTATCAAACGTTTTTGCTTTATTTTGGAAAGGTTGAATAAAGTGCAAATTCCTAAATTTGTTTGACGATTCACGTTTTTTGTGTTAGCAGAATTTTAGAATTTACAATTCTGAAAATATTTAAGGTCATCCATTACAATTGGATTACCTATCGTTTCGTACCTCCATACTAGTAGGATGGCACGAAATAGGAGGAGAATTTTACTCAGAAGGATGTTATTTCTTGCCACACAGCTGAAAGGATGGTATGTTTATCGAGATATATCATTGCTAACCGAGGTTTCCATATTCCGAAAACTATTTTTTTTTTAACAATAAATGCTACAAAACTAAAAAAAAATATATGAAATGCAAATTGAGTGCATTAGTATGAATTATTTATGAATTTATATAACCGGACTTGTTCCCACGGTATTATAACTTTATTTACCAAAAAGGAGTTTGTAACAGTCTAAAACAATATGTTCAGAATGAAATGAGAAATTGATTAGGTCAAGTCTGTCTGTCCGTCCATCTATGCATCGGATTACTCGCCCACTTTTGCACAAATTGTTATAACTCCAAAACTACTGTGTACTCTATCAAATTTGGAAAAAAATTTGCATTTCAAGTCAGTAAACATAATTTTTAAAATTTTAGAAATCGGAAAAAACCACGCTTACATCTCATAACTATAGCTTACCAAAATTTAAACAACTCAATATTTTAGTAACTATAAAAGGAAATTCGCTCAAATTCAATATTAATGAGTTGGGGGTAAGCCGCTGCGCCAGTTTTTCGTAGAGTAGGAAAATAAATAACAACAATGAACAATTGGATTAGAATATATTTTATTGAAAATAATTCGTGGAACTTAACTTAGCACGTCAATCTGCTGTGGAGATCGCAACGGGTTCCTTAAAATTCGGAGAGGCCGAAATATTTAGTAGAACTTTTGGACTTTATCAAACTCTACCAAATATGGTGCACACTTTGCATTTCTGAAGTTATGTCACAAAATACCTCGAAAAGTAATAAAATTTGTTAGATTTTTTAGCCATTTTTTGGCACACAACTGACCAACAGTTAGAAACTCGATAAGACTGCTAAAATTTGGAATATAAAAACTTGCGTAAATTTATTATCAATATGGAACAGTTTTTAGGATTCCGATTCGTAAAACAGTGTTGAAAACCTTTGCGGAAAAGCCAACCTTCGTTAGGACAAATCTATGCAAAAACTTCACCACCCTGTACCTCAAAATCTAGACATGCTGGAAAAATTTGGGTGCCATTTTCAGAATCAGCGGACCAAAATCCATATCAAATGAAATATTACTGAGTCTACCTTTAAAACGATAACCATAAAGTTTAGGTTAATTAGCTATTCTGGAGTTTTTTGGCAATAATTGCAAAGGATCTTGAAAGCATTGGCCTTGCGTATTTCTCAAAAACGCTTCTTTTGAAAAATATATGACAATCATTTTCATTTTCGGCGATCCGTAATTAGTATAAAAAACACTTTTTGAAGTAAAACTTCTGTAGCGAAAGTCGCGTCAAAATATCGTGTAACGAAAGTTTACTAATTTCAACCACTATGGTTACTAATGCTACTACTCATTTCTACCACCACTTTTGCTACTTTCTACCACACCTTTAATGCTACTACTTATAACTATCACTATTTCTACTAATTACTACCACTAATTTTATTAATGCTACTACTAATTTCCACCATTATTTTTAATAGTTTCTACCAGCATTTTTACTACTTTCCTCCACTATTTTTCCTAATTTCTATCACTATTTTTCCTAATTTCTATTACTCTTTTACTAACTTCTACCAGTATTTTTACTAATCTTTTTCTACTATTTTTACAACTTTCTATTACTATTTTTGCTACTTTCTACCACTATTTCTACTAATTTCTACCACTATTTTTATTAGTGCTACTACGAATTTCCGCCACTATTTTTAGTAGTTTCTACCAGCATTTTTACTACTTTCTTCTACTATTTTTACTCTTTTCTTCCACTATTTTTCCTAATTTCTATCACTACTTTTACTAACGCTACTTCTATTAACTACCATTATTTCTACTAATTTTTACCACTATTTATGAATGCTACTACTAATATCTAACACTAGTTTACTAATTTCTGTCATTATTTTTAATCAATTCTTCCACTATTTGTATTAATTTCTACCACTATTTTTACTAAAGCTACTAGTTATAACTACCACTATTTATACTTATTTCTACGACTATTTTTATTAACGTTACTACTCATTTCCACCACTAGTTTTCCGAATGTCTATCAATATTTTTACTAATGGTACTCCTAATTTCTACCACTTTATGCTACTACTATTTTATTAATGCTACTATTATCACTATTTGTACAACTTTCATCCACCACTTTTACTAATTTCTACCACTACTTATACTAATGGTACTAGTACTAACTTCTACCACTATTTCTTCCACTACCTTTACTTTGTGTGTTTAACTCATTTCTACCGCTATTTTTAGTAATTTTTACCATTATTTTTACTAATTTCTACAACTATGTTTATTAATTACTACGACTACTTTTATTAATTTCTTCTACTGCAAAGAAGTTTCACTTTTGGCTCGCGCGTTTAGGTGCACGCGTGTTTTTTTTTTTATTTAATTAGTGTTAATCGAGAAATCGAGAAAATGACGTCCAACTTTAAATAAATAGAAGTCATTTAAGTTTTCAAAATGAAGTGCATTAAAATCCAAAAGCTAAAAAACTTGGGGTTTCACTCAATTTTTTTATCTTGGGTAAAATCATATCTTACTAATAGATCGTTGTTTGTCGAAATTGAGACATGCAAATCGTATTCGTTTGTAGCTACTTCTGGTGTTCCACAAGGTAGTATCCTTGGTCCTATCTTGTTTATACTTTTTATTAATGATATTGGATCTTGCTTTAAATATTCAAGGTTTTTACTTTATGCCGATGATTTGAAACTTTTCCGTAAAATAACACGCCCGTCTGACGTATATCTCTTGCAATATGATCTGGACAATCTTGTTTCTTGGGGTCTTAGAAATAAGCTTTCTTTGAATATCGATAAATGTTTTTACATGACTATCTCTAAGTCAGCAAATACCTTAATTTCATCCTATAGTATATTAAATCATCAGCTCACTGCAGTGAAAGATTTCGTCGATCTGGGGGTACTGTTTGACAGTTGCTTTACTTTTGTAAATCATATATGTTACATTCTGCCAAAGGCATACAGTAATTTAGCCTTTTTACGCCGATATGCGAAGGACTTTAAAGATCCCTATACAAGGAGTTTTCTATTTAATTCGCTTGTTCGCTCAAAATTGGAATATGCTTCCATAATATGGAGCCCAATTTATAACTGTCATGCTAATAGAATTGAAAGAGTGCAAAAAAAATTCACTCGGTTTGCACTTCAACCATTAAACTTTGCGGACCGCTTCCCAACGCATAGTGCTCGTTGTATGCTTATACATTTGAAATCTCTAGAAAGTAGAAGAATTATTCAATCATTAATGTTTGTATACGATGTGATTTGTGGTTTCATTAACTGTCCTGAACTCCTTGAGCAGATAGGCTTTAACGTACCCAACAAAGTATTGCGTTCTCAATATCCATTTTATCTCAATGTTGTCAGAGCTAATTATTTTACCATAGCTCCAACCTATAGGGGACTTTCAGAATTCAATAAAATATCGAAAAAACTGTTTCCTGACTTTTCATTGCCAAGGTCGGTATTTAAATTCGGAATCGAATCATTGTATCCTTAGAATATATGTATATATTTTTTAAGTGTCGTAATAATTTACTTATAAGTATTACTTTGTGAGTCTAGTCTGTAAGGTTATTAAAATCATAGACTAATAAATTGAATTGAAAAAAAATTGAAAAAAAAAATAACTTAGACTCTTCTTTATTCTCCTCAGTTTAAACTTCTATCACTATTAAAAAAAAAAAACATTTGTGTTAATTTTTCTTCTCAATTCTAAATGAGATGGCTTTTTTTTTGAAATTCCTCGGTCCGGATATTGATAATTTTCATGTCATGCCAGAACAGCTACGAGCCTAATTCTTAACTGAAAGGAATTAGAAAAAAAGTATTAACAACTCGTCCGATAATGAGCACATCATAACGAAAGTGATCAAATAAGTAAACGGACTACAAACTAAGTACGGGTATGTGCTCTGGAAAATGTTCATATGTTTAAGAAGAAATTGCTTTGTTGCTGTATATATGTATGTATATGTTTAATATTAACGAGGACTTGAGTAGGATTACAAAAATGTCGTTAGTAATAAATTTAACGCGCAAACGATGATGGTCAGCATAATCAGGCAAAAATAAATGCAACAAAACTTCTTAATGTATGAGTAGCTATTACTGTATATAAAGACACACATACATGCATATACATACAATATACATACATATCTACATAATTGTGAACGTTTATTGGTTTGTAAAATGTTCCAGATTGGTCATAAATAACTTAAAGCTACGTGGACAACTTCAAAATGTTAAGATTGGTTGAAGTTGCGAGTTGAGTGGATCAGAGTTTTCGGATTAAGAAATGAGGAGAAATACATACGTAACAACTTACTTTCCTACATGCATAAAATGCATATTAAAAGGAACAACAACATCCACAAAAGCAAAACCAACAACTCAGCATTTTTAGCGGCTAACAATTGTAACAAAATGCACTCAAAATAAACAGCAACAACAACAAGTATCCCAATACTCGTACCATCACCAGTACAGAAACAATAAATGCAACATTAAAATCCGCCGTTACAAGCCGAGATGCAGCAGTCCAGTTTCGGTTGGGCTCTCCAGTGCCAGTGCAACCCGTTCCACCAACCAGTTGTTGATGTCTCAATTTTTATGCTGAGCAGTCAAGTCGCAAAGTCGCTACCCAAAACGACCATTTCGCCAATTGCGAGCATTTCATTTCGCTAACCACAATGAAATGATGTTGGTTTGGTGCAGCATGTAACGATTGAAAGAACAAAGCGATTTATACTCGATCCGCTGGATGATTTCAAGGATGGACGAGCTTGCGGCGCAGCGGTAATATGTATGGACGTCAAACTCGTGTAAGGCCGAACCAATGAGACGTTTTAAGAAAAGTTGTGTGATAAATTACGCTAGCGCCGCGCAGAAAGGATTTTGTTTTCCCAGTGGAAAAATTTGTACTAGGCGGGTTGTTTGAAATGCAGCTGCAGGTGAAAATAATTTTTTTATTATAAATGGTTCAATTTTTTAATGCTTGTTTGTATAAATGTGAAAAGAAAATTTTTTAAGTCAATTTAGTGTATAATAATTACAAACAATTACAAATAAAGTTGCAAAAAATTAAATCAAATATACGCAGAGCGAATTGCTGGAATACTGAGTAACACCTTTTATTCAAGCAACAGAAGTCTTCCCTAAATTCTAATCAATTTAATATTTTTATTTTTTGTGTATTTGTATTGGTTGGTGCAAGGGATGGCAAATCGGTTTGTTCCCAAAAATTCCGAGGATAATCAGTTTGAATCAAGAGCATATAGCACACCGCAGACGCTGGGTCCCAGGGTCAATCAAAACGTCAAAAAAATTTTCTAATAGCGGTTGACCCCGGCAGACAATGGCAAACCTCCCAGTGTATTTCTGCCATAAAAAAACTGCTCATAAAAATCATTCTAAGTTCGTAGTCCGCGTAAAACTCTACGCCCCTCAATTTGTGTTACAACATTAAGACAAATATCAAGCTATGGTGTATATTTAAAAATACTATATAAATAAAACCGGATTTGGTGTTAAATTAAAATTTCCAATGTAATTTCTTCGGGCTCATTCACAATAGTGCAACACTACATACATCTCTGGTCGCATATCATTTTACCGAGTTGGCTCAACTCGGATATTTTTCCGAGTTAGTGCTGTTGCTTTACATGCAGTTCGTTATCTTACCTAGTGTTTTTTTGCAACTCGGTTACAAAGAAACAGCCTATTATTAACTATTTAGTCGGGTTTGGTTGTTTGGCAATTTCTATAGAGGTGCTACGTGTGTTGCCGTTCGGCTGCAATTGTAACCAAAGTGCGGCATTTAACATGTAAAGCTACAATGCTATTGGGTCTATAACTTAATTCGTGCGGTTTGCTAAGAGATGGCGTAACTTGTATGAATTCCATCGTCCCAATATATTCCGAACATACGTTGGAAAGCTACTGTCATTTTACGTCTTTTTTTGAAGCGTAAACAACAATAATTTTTTTTTCACTCAAATATGTCGAACTCTGTGCCTGAAAAAGTGTTTTTGCGGGGAGTTCTTCTTCATTACTTTAATATGAAGAAAACTGCTGCCGAAAGTCATCGCATTTTGGTTGAAGTTTATGGTGAACATGCTCTAGCTGAGCGAACGTGCCAAAAGTGGTTTCCACGATTTAAAAGTGGTGATTTTGGCTTGGAAGACGATGAGCGTCCTGGGCGATGGAAGATGAAGAACTGAAGAACTATAAGCATTACTCAATGAAGATTATTGCCAAACGCAGGAAGAGCTCGCAGAATCTTTGGGTGCCACTCAAGCAGCCATTTCAAAATGTTTAAAAGCAGCTGGATGTATTCAAAAGCAAGGAAATTGGGTTTCACATGAACTCAAGCCGAGAGATGTCGAAAGGCGGGTTTGCTTGTCAGAAATGCTGCTGGAACGCCACAAAAGGAAGTCATTTTTGCATCGGATTGTTACTGCCGATGAAAAATGGATCCATAACGACAACCCCAAACGCAAAAATCATATGTGAATTTCAGTCAACCAGCCAAATCAACGGCTAAGCCGAATGAATATCCATGGCGCGAAGGTAATGCTCTGTATTTGGTGGGATCAGATTTGAAAAGAGTAGTAGCCGAAAAACGCCCGGAATATGCGACCAGACACGAGGCAATAATTTTCCACCATGACAACGCTCGGCCCCACGTTGCTATTCCGGTTAAGAACTATTTGGAAAACAGTGGATGGCAAGTTTTACCCCACCCGCCTTATATCACAGACCATGCCCCTTCTGACTACCATTTGTTCCGATCGATGCAGAACGCCCTCACTGGAATACGGTTCACATCAGAGCAGGATATCAAAAATTGGCTTGATTCATTCTTGGCTGCCAAGCCGGCGCAATTATTTTGGGATGGGATCCACAAATTGCCAGAAAGATGGGGAAAAGCCATAGCTTCAGATGGGCAATACTTTGAATAATACTATTGTACATATTTTTCTTAAATAAACGTTAAAATTTTGGAAAACCCCCGCACGAATTAAATTATATATCCAATACATTTTATGTTTTGTTTATTTTTGTATGGCAGAACATGCGCAACAGAACAGTTGCAAAAAAAAATATTAAAAGTCAATATACATTTTTAGCCAATTAAAACTTACACTTTGAAATTGAATTGGCTTCAAAGCTGCATACACGAAAAGTTTTTAAAGAACTCTGATTGAAATGTTTTAAAAGCGTATCTTTATATGAACTACATATAATTAATATGAACTACATTTAAAAAAAAAAAAACAAATTAAAAAAATTTAACTTGAAAGACATTGCCAATTGTAAAACATAAATTTTATGGTTTCTATAACTATGTTTTATATGTAATCAAATAAAAAATTTATAAAGTAATCAAATTTAACCAAGCAGTACTATCGAATAAATAATATTAATTACAAGCTTTAAAAAGATTGCCCACAATTCAGTCAGATTTTCCAAATTTCTGGCTACAAAGCAAATTTAGTGAATGGCAGCACTATTTGCCGACTATTTGCTCGACAGTGTGCGCACTCACATAAAGCACCGCCATGGCATTCAAGCTATCGGCCAATAGTTGGCCAATTTTTTAGTTTTAACGCAATCGGGTTGCACTGCCAACTCTTTAGTCAGCGGCGATTTAGTCGGTTTAAAAAGTTTATTTCAAATACAAAAATTATTCTGGTTTCGACTTCCGGTAATATCACAAACAGCTAGCAATCAGTCAAAAACCAAGTCTACGAAGTGCTCCTATACTTATCCAACCTTGCGAAAGAATATTTAGGCTTTCGATAGTCCTTTCGATATTATTTCGAAGTAAACGTATTGGTTTCTGCATAATATCGTTCCTTTAGGCTTGAAAACTCAAAACAAAACGGGCCGAAAAAAAATCTGCTATATTTTCTTTATTTAATTTATTAATTTTATTATTTTTTTTTTTTATTTATTTAATTTATTTATTGATGCTTCTTCAAAATGAGTAAAACCTACATAATATGGCATTTGTTTTCACTAAAAAATAGTAGGTAACTATTTCCTTAGCGCGAATTTATTCCCATTTTGCTTTCTTTTAATAGCTGTTTTTTTTTTCAATTCAAACCATTCATCAAAAAAAATTTCTTGGTTTTAAAAATCTGAAAATGTTTCATCAAATTTGCTTATAGCTCAAAATATGGATGTGGGAAGATTTTCGATAATATCGAATATTTTGCGAACTATCGATAGTGTGCACTATAGTGTTTTGTTACTTTTACAATCTTTTCGGATTAGTCTGGTCAACTACAATGATCAGATTCAAAATTTGTTCAACTTCACTCTAAAACCAAACGATGAAATGTATGCTCTCTACTTATAAATTATTACTAAATTCCGTTTCCAAACTGCATATGTGGTTTCGAACTTTTGTAATTCTTTTTGGAGATAAACAGCAATAGCCCTAATTCTCTGTAATCGACTGGCAAAAGAACGCTAAGTAGGCTAACGAATTGCATGCACATAAAGCAACAACAAAAAAAAAAAATATACGAGTTGACCCAACTCAGTAAAATGATATCCAACGTGAGATGTAGTGTTAGGAAGTAAATAAACTGCGCAATTGTGAATGGGGTCGAAGAAAATACATACGTGGAAAATTTCAGTTCATACCTAAACCTTTTTTTTATTTAATAGTGAACGATGCTAACAGGGTTGATTTTGCAACTAAAGGAAATGTTATACGAGTTGCAGTGCTGTTTTGCTAGTTGGCTACAAACAAATTGGGCTATTGCTGAGAGTGTACGCCAAAAATGTCATTCAAGTTTCTCAATTTTTTAGCCAGCAGTTAAAGATGAAAAGGGGTCACTTCAAATTGCAATTTTTTCGACTGGGTACAGGGTAGCAACGCCAAACAAATGACTGCGTGTGTGTGCGTCTGCGCACCATGAGAACCAAGCATCAGCAACAGCTTGAGTGCTGCAAAAATAATTGTTGCAACAATTGTTTGTTACTTGCAACATCATCAACAATTCAATGCTAACAAAGCAAATATTATGAATAATTCAGAGAGCAATGAAAAGAGCCACTACCGGAGTGCCGCAATTGAATTTAGCAAGCCAAGTAAGCGCCAAGGTCAATAATGAGCAACATTCGTGTTGTTGTTAAAATAAAAAAATAAAAAAATAAAAAAAAACATACAACGAAAAAGTTTTGGAATTGATAGTGAACCTGCTCATGACATTAAAAATGGATATATGCAAGAATATATGTCTATGTGATTGTTGCAATCAAATGAAATATGCAAAATGCAAAATGCAAAATGCGAACACAAATATTTCAATTTTAACAAACAAATTGCAATCATACACGGTCCGGCTACAGCAATGGCACGGCAAGAGATGAAGCAATTGGTAATCAAACACCAACAACGCTCAATGTAGCCGGGCAAAATTGGCAAGTGCAACTCCATTTGCACACAAAATGAACACTCAATACCCACTCGTGAAGCCGCAATAACTGCATTGAAAGTCTTATCAAAATACAATTAAATTTTAATTAATAAAATGCTGCAAATTGCAAATTTCTACTCATGTACACATAGTAAATACAGGCGACGTATTGTTACAAGCGACGATGTATGGCGGCGACGTGTGTGCGGAGCAGTTGAACTAAATGTCATTATACAATAATAATAAAAATATACAAATATATTCACATTTTCATACTATTTGATCGCACTGAGACAGCTTACAATCAAATCAGTCAAATAATAACACTACTTTACACACAAAAAACGTCATGTATGTGGCATATGTAGCAATAATAAAGTAGGTTAATTTCTATGGGTCAAATCTTGTTTTCAATACAATTGTACAAATAATTCCCAGTGCTGTACGTGCGTACGATAATATTAGTGGAAAATTTTTATTCACTTTGCAATATAACTTTTTTAATATTTAAGAGTAAAAATTCAATAACTAAAAGCACTTAACCCTTGTGTCAATACTCAGGACCGGAATAACCGAAACAGGACATATTTCCTGATTAGACGAGTATTTCATTTGATTTCATTTATTGAGTTTATGATAATATAAACCTCACTCATTAGGTTCACAAAATTAGACTTAATTTTGAAATTATAATTCGGTTTGAAAAGTAAAACGATGCAATTTCGACTCATTTTAGTTTTGGCATTCTTAATTCCGGGTGAGTTCTAATCGTGATACAAAAAAGAAAGTAGTTCCATTTAATGGCACTCCTTGTTGTTACTCACTATATGATTTTTTAATAAAATTATGAAATTTCATCAAATTCATGCCACCTGAGAATTAGCGGTGCCGCCAAAAAGCAGTCGTAACTTTACGTGGCAATGTAAGTTCGAACAGAGTAGCTTTTGAGTTTGAGCATTTAAACAAATATGTAAACTGTTCTTTGGAAAAATAACAACAGTTAACATTGCAAACTTTAAATTTTCAAAAAATAAATAGTAATAATAAGGTGAGCCAAACGATTAAACTCTCAGGGCAAGCGAAGAAGATGAATTGCTAATTGCTTTAATCAAATGCTAAGGCGAATGCCGGTGTCGACGGTAGCGTTCCGCAAGCCATAATATTGCGGCACGGTATTTCGGGGAAACCAACACTTTAGCAATGCGTAGAAAGAATATTTGCAATTTTATTTAATAATACGGTATTCCTCTGGTATAACTGCTTTCCACTTATTTTTATCGTTAAAACCAGTTTTTAAACTAGATTTTGCAAATTCCCAAGATTACTTATTAAAATATAGCCAAAATTACCGATAAATCGAAGATTTTCTCAGTTATATTTCTTTTCAATACCCACCCCCTTTTTACTAAAGCCATTAAATTGCAGCTTTTTTATGGCTAGAAACAACGCCCAAAAAATGTGGTGCAAAAATATGAACCTCCAGCTCAAGCGCTTAAAATGACTTGTCTTTCAATCCGAACGCAGAAATTTTAGTTTCTTACTATCTCATAATAGATAGTGCCCTTGAACACTCTGTGGATATCAACTTTTCGGTCTGCCCTTACATTTTGATATATTGGCAAAAGATATAAAAAACCTTTAAAAAATCCAAAAATTGCGCTTTAAAAGTAGATTATTTTTTAGACATTTGTTTTTTAATATTGCCTGAAATTTATAGCCACATCAAAATGAGCCATCGTAAGGAAAATTACGTTCACTACTTCTCGGGATATCTGCAAAAAAAAATGTACCACTTTCTATAAAACTAAAACAACCGCCAAATGTGTAGCGCGTGCGTGCGGAGTGTTCTGGTAATGTCAAATCCCCGAGTGTATTTCTGCCATGAAAAACCTCTCACACAAATTATTTGCCGTTCGCAGTCGGCGTAAAGCCATAGGTCTCTCAATTTGTGCTGCATAGCATAAAGACTCACTCCAGAAGTTCGGTCAAACGCCAAATTTTTATTATTACTAGAAAAATAAAAATATAAAATCAAAATCTAGGGTCGCCATGGATTTAATAGGAGCCGACTATTTTTCGTTCACATATTTTTTTGTATTTATAGCCAGTGAAAATTTGAATATTGGGCAAAATATCGAAAAACAAAAGTTTGTATTTTACTCCTCACTACTTTCTCTGGCATTATAAACAGATTTACACCCGCATTTACATTTTTTGCGCAATTCGAATGTGGCATGGCGCTGAATCGTCCTGAAAAGTTGGATATGATTCCCTTTTTGTTAAGAACTCCTCGCTGCGAACAACCCCATTGAGTACCTATAATAGATTCGTACTTTTTGGCATTTACTATACCCTTTATTACTATAATTAGGGGATCCGGTTTGTAATTTGAAATCCATTCCCATACCATGAGAGTTGTATATAGGAAGTATGCAATTTCCCGCAAATCATTCACCTGGTCTACGGCGAATGGTACGATGCCATCAGTACCTATCAAGTTTAATTTGGACTCCTCGAAAATATGGCGCGTCCCCTTTTAGATTCAGTCCATTTTACTCGACATTTGGCGCTGTTGAACCGCTGTTCCTCCATTTTTGCAATTAAAGTGGCTTCTTTGCAGTCTTCCTAGCCGACATTCCCATCTCGTTAACCGGTATTGAGCGGTTCGGATCAAAATACCGTTTGGTAACGATTAACGAAAAAAAACCCTTAGCACCATTCAAGTCATTTTATTAGTATAAGTGGAATCCGTAGTACACAAAAATCAAATTTCCGCGCAAGACTTGATGCGGCGTATTTTGTTGCGCTGGATGTAAAATGCAACTGTTGAGTGGACATCTGTGAGTTTTGTCATGTTTTTAGTGTTGTCTCGAAAACCACACAATACCCAGACTACGTTAGGAGGCAGTCCCTAGTGGGGCACACTTAGACTCATAGTCCATTGTGGTACCGCATCGGGGCTGTTAAGTGTGTCCTGTTCCCCTAAAACCACTTTGTACTCTTAAGGAACCTCTTCAGGTCCTAATTTCTACTGACCTGAGATCGTCAAGTTCATTAAGGAAGTAGCTAACCAACCATAGCTTCAACTCTCCTTCTAGCTAGTGCCGGATAGCGGCAGAGAAGATGATGTATGGTCACAGTTACCGGGAACCGTCACAATATGGTTTGGGAATGTCTCAGCCACCTTGTTAAGAGATCGGCCGCATTCCGCAGCTACGCGACGCTTTCATCAGGGATTTAATAGTCGCCTGGCGGTTTTGGAATCAGGTGGTAATCTTGGTCTTGATGGTAGAAGTTCGTTAAAATTTGTAATATGGTGTAATCAAGTAATCAGTTTATAATTTTTAATTGCACACAAAATTAATAAACACATAAACTAAATGCTAAAAACGATTATCTCGCGACACTAGTCATTTACTTTATGAGTTGTTGTCAAGTCTGTGTATTAAAGTCCCATAAGTGCAGCGGCAGGCGCTACGCTAAATGGATTACGTGATCATCAATAACATGAATTATCAACAGCATGTTGGAAAAAATTAAAAACAAAATATTATTTTTAAATATGAAATATGTGAAAATCAGCAGCATACGCAGCAACAAAGTTATTTTAACCATACGAATTCATTTATATTTATTTATTATTATTATTTGCGCTATTTGTACAATGTCATTGGGGTTCAATAACGATCGCTACAATCGCAGATATTGTTTTTTCCATTGAAAACTTTATACAAACATACATCTGTAATTACTGTCTGCTCTGGCGGCTCATCGTGTTTTTTTTTCGTCGCCTGTCCGTCACTGCTGATCTTTAACTTGACAAGTGTGTAGTTATATATAGCGTAATCGGAAAGTAGAAGATTGAAAGTCTTTTCTTATCAGTTGAATTAAATCTCAATTAATTTAATTACAAATAGCAATCACGCCAACGGCGGCTGTAGCAACACCATCAAGATCGCTCCTATCGTCTGGACTTAATCGTCTAACACGCGTCGCATCGAATGTGGTTTCATTAAAAAGTAACTCATAACACAAACACAAACCACATCGGGGCTGATTAGGTGGCATAAAGCCTCCTAAATTTTGCTATGCACAATTTCGATTTTGGTAGAGCAAATTTCCACTCTCTGACACTTTTTGGTTTACAACATGCCATGCTTTTTGATTTACAAAACATGCAATTCAATCAATTGCTCTCAACTTAAAACAATAAAACATTTGTCAAAACTGACCTTCCATTGAGTTATAGGGCATGATACGTCCATATCTAAAAGTCAAACGCCTTAGGTACTTATTATCAGGGATGTTCTGAAATCCGATTGGAGTAGATTGCACATCGATTTGAATTTCCGGTTCGGTGTGCAAAATGTGTTCGGCAATGCTATGGAAATTGGGAAATTCGAACAAAATACAAAATATTTTCGAACTGTCAAAAATTCATTGGTTTTGCACCTGTGGCCATTGCTTAAAATTCCAGCTTTTAACAAAGTAGAAAACAAATTAAAAAGGAAAAAATATAGAAAAAAATTTACCATACCACAGTCATCAAGTAAGTCTTTTAGATTTATTGTAATACCATACCCACCTAAAAAGTTAATAATCTCAAATCGAAGTTAATCAACATCACTAACTATCGCTGTCCACTCCGCGGTTTGAGGTTTACAATTCATACAAGAACTCCATTTTTTTTTTTTTTTTTGGTTTTGAGTAGAGTGTATGACAGAGAAACTAAAAAAGATAGCCATAAACGGGTGTGTACAGTACAGGAAATAACGAAATAGTGAATTTCACAAATCGGATGTAAATAGAAAGTGGAAAAGTAAAAAAAAAAATAATTCTGACATTTTCACCTAGCAAGGCGAAGATAGAACAAGCATTCAGCTCATGGGAGGCACCCGCCTTATGAATTCGTTTGATTTCACTGCAGTGTGACAGTTATTTTCAGAAACAGATTACGCAAATCAGGGTTGCACGGAGGATTAAATGTGGATTAAGTCCTTATATTCTCGGTGTCTAGATTTGCAAGTCTCATTCTTGTATGGTGAAATCTTGCCAAATCAAATTGAATGGCGAGATAATTACGACAATTACTTTTATTACAAGATTAAATTTTGATCTGGATATGATATAAAAAAGATTAATGAACAAAAATATTATAAACTTTTTAATCACTTTGTTTTACTTCAAAAAAAAAAGCCTATTAATCCAGGATACTAATGCCTGCATTCTCTAGTCACTAATTGAGACTTTTCGGTGATGGTATTCAGTAAGCCGTCTCCAGTCTCAAAATAAAGTCACTAATTTGTCAGCTGGTCCTGAGCAGGTCACAAAACAAACAAAAAAATTGAGGAGAGGATTGAATAAACGCGAAAATGGAGTAGTCCACGATCTGCCCCATGGTCGTACACTATATTTTGCTTAAACCTTTAAAAAACTACACTTAATTTTCATAACGCGCAATAAAAAGCAAATCTATTTGTCTACATTTGCTTATGTATCTTGTTATGCTATTTTGATCGAATGTGCATTTGAATGAGAAGGTGCATTTATCGATTGCCGATAGTTTTAATTTTTACACGTATTTTTTATATAATCGATTCACATAAAATGCAGTAATAAGAATTTTGAATGGTTAATTTCAATGTTAATTTTACGATAACCATATTGTTTTAAATTTTAAAGAGCAATGATGCTGTTGACAAAGAATGGAACAAGTACCTACATATATTGTGTGCTATCGATGAACACATTTTCATTGAGGTCGATTGTGCAACTCTAGCTGAGCATACCATCGGATGATTGCCTCTACTGGTTTTCACCACAGTCTTTGGTGAAAATTTTTGAGGCTGTTGCTTACAGAATACCGAAATTGTCTGAAGTCACAAATAATGTCTCTAATTGAAAGTCACAGATTTAGTGATTTGAGATGAGCCTGATTTACTGAATGCTGGCATAAAATATCGTGGCATACGTTGTAACCTCGGGTTCCAAGATAAATTTCGATAATTCAAATTCAATATGATCGATTTCAATTCCGATTCATAAGAAATTTGATTTCTGAACAGCCCTGAACATTTTTTTATATGACTCAAGTTGTACTGAAAATCACCTAATAAAATATTTAACTAGGCATTTAAATACCCAACTAAATAATCAGGTTGGCGGTGGGTGCACAGAGTGCAGACTAGATAGCCGGCCAATCACTGCAGAGACCCAGCGTTGCCGTTTCGTTACAATAGTTGCAATTGTAATCAAAGTGCTCCATTTAATATGACAAGCTACAATGCTATATTTTCATAGCTTCGACAATCAACAGCGCGTGAACAAAATTTACTTTTTATTTAGAAAAATGGGCGTTTCTAATCATTTAAAACTTCTACTGACTTCAAAACTGCGTACACAGCGAGTTTCTAAAAACTCTCATTAAAAAGATGTGAATATGGTTTAAGTTATATAAATTGCGTAAAAGATTTAACATAAAAAACACTTGGAATATTGTAAAAAAATCTCTATCCGAAATTCTGGCGCAGCATTGTAGGTATACACAATATTAAACAAAATGGTCTGAACAATATAAATAAATATGTGTCATATACATATAATCAAATAAAAATTTTGTTAAAGTAAACAATGTAAACCAAGCAGTATTCGTCATTATAATTATGGCAAACTTAAAAAAAATTAAGGAGCTTATACAGTGGTCACACTGTTGGCCGTCTAAAAAGTCTGTAATGTGCGGACGTAGAATAACTCCTTGCTAATCAACCCATTAGAGGATATTTGGTAGGCTTTTTTTCACTTTTAGTTAAAGACAAGTCTTAAGAAGTGTGTAGGAAATCTCAAAAAAGCAATATTTTTCGGCAATCATTGAAATTTGTCCTGACTTAAATGAACATCAATTATATTTTGATATTTCTTTAATGTAATAAACTCATCGAAAGAATAATGAAATTGTGGGAAAGTTGTCAAAAAAAGTCCAATGAGAGAAGGTAATGGATTTACGGAATGGCAATACCAAACAAAGAAAGCTGCTTAATTTAACAACTAAAAATAGCGTAATAAAACTATAAAAAAAGGTGAAGATAAAAAAAAAAATTTCATAGCTAAACTCGGTAAAGGATTAAATGTAGCTATAAAGTAGAAAAACTGGCACGCACTGACTTTTGATTTTTTTTGCATTTTAATTTTTAGTTAATATTATTCACTAAATTTTTAAGATTACCAAAGTTGTGACATAAAACCCGCACAATTCCCAAAAGAGTAGAATACTTAACTTCATTCGAAGATATTTCCAATATACTATGAACACTGGAAAGCTAGAGATGGTTATAACTTCGTTATCAGTTTGACATTCGTATTGGATTTTATAGTTATTTTTACAGAGTTTCAGTTTTTAAAACCAGTGGCTTTTATTGCAGAGCAATTGTTTCACCAGTTACATAAATTCCAAGCCGAGAAATACGCTGAAGACCACGAACTCCACAACCATAGCATTTCTCCTGGGAAAGTTGATAGAAAAAGACATCGGAACTTATCGAGTGTACCCGATTTACCGAAGTCATATTATCCACCACCAGCCGCGCTAGAAGGCAGCCAATTTTAAACTTCCCGAGTGCACTTCTGCGAACAACAAGCTTCACATCTAATTCGTCGGTCATTCGTAGTAGGGCCCACAGTTTGCGGTGCATTATGAAGATATGAAGATTACAGGAATAGCTCGATGAAATTTCGAGCTGTATGAAATAAATATCAATATTTAATATTTTTTCTACATAAATAAAAAAAAAAGCTCATGTCACGGTGTTGTGGTTGCATTCCTTCGAAACGGCACGACCGACTTTTATGAAATTTTATATGTATATTTAGTAGGTATATGAATTTTTTGATAGGAAGAGGTTTGCCAGCTGTTTAAAAAGTCAGATTTTCTTCAAATATACACAAGTTATATAAAATATTAATAAATGGGAGTCAAGCGGTTCTGCTCGGCAAGAAGCTTCATAGCTAACTTTTATGAGGGTTTGAAAAGTCGAATTTAATCAAATTTTACATAAGTTATAAGTGAGAGATAGTGAAATAGAGTGAAATGCGGTTTCTGATCGCATAAATAACAAAGGACAATTAATAAATAAAAATAGGCACACAGAGCGAACATACCACCTAGAAAAAAATTTAGTGGATTTCTCTATGATTTTTTTCCAATAGAAGATCTGCTTATTACGACTGCATATGTCTTTTCAATAAAATCAAGAAGATAATCTGTAAAACTAAGGTGAAAACTTTTCAATGTAATTAAGAAGGATACCCGTAGAATTAAGGTGAAAACTGTTTCAATAAAATCTAGTAGATAACCTGTAAAATTAATATGAAAACCTTTCAATATAATTAATAAGGGAATCTTAATTTTCATAAGAACCTCCTCTTAATTTTAATATGCCGAAGATCTTATCAATTTAAAATTATTGGCAATTAAATTTTTTGAAGTAGATTATGGATAGTTATAATAATTTTAAGTACTTAGATGTGTATGTATTATTATAAAAGGTTTTACATATATGTTTATAAGACATAAGCACAATTAAAATAAGTATTTATAACAACAGGTGTTGTCAAATTATGCGTTGGATGGCACGTGCCATTTCTTGAACATTAATGCAAATTTAGACAGAAAAATATATTTATTTTTGAAAACATTTATTCATAAATCATATTTCATTTCTGAAATCATATTTTATTTTTGCAATTTTTGAAACTCTATTTAGTGAAAAGTTCTGGAACAATAAATAAGTTTGAAAATTCAAAAATCTAAAGAACAACATTCATAATATTAAACTAAAAATCAAAAATGATAGAAAACCAGATTACGACAACGCCAGGCAGCGTACACGTCACAGCGTTTGCTGCTACAGGAATAGCGAGACGAAAAGGAAGGTGATAACTGCACTTGGGCGTTTTATTTGTACTGCAACTGCTTAAATACAAAGCTCGGCTCTTCACATTTATTATTCTGTGTTTAAGTTTTTGTAAAAATCACTCAAAACTCTGAAACCCCAACTTTATAAGAGCCATCTGTGACGTCAATCGGTCAAACGAGGCAAGTAAAGAAGAAGTAACGGAAGTGCTTTTGTCGTCAACTTATTTTCTCTGCATCGTGACTAAACACAATATAATTTATTTACAAACTACATGTGTATGTTAAGACGTTAAAAGCAAAAATATAAAAAGGTTCTTTTAAAAACAAAAAACTTTTAATTATTAATAAATTCAATAAAATTCTAGTAAAAATGAGAGGGTATCCTTATTTATTTCCTTGATGTGATTTTTAACATAAAATTATTAGATTTCTTTTTACACCTACAACAAAATTCAATAAAAATTAATAAACAATAAGTTATCTCCTTATTTCCAGCCCTTTTCCTTTTCAATAAATTAGAGAAAAAATTCAAACCAATGTTAAGAAGATTTTCTAGTACAAATTTCTTCGATTTTGTACCCTCTCGCACTCCTTGGCCATCAAGCTTTTTTTAGACGTCGATCACTTTAATTGTAAGTGAACCTTTTAGCTCTGTTCAGGACAAGGTGTGCTGGGTTTTCCTATATCTTATATATAAAAATGCCCTTTGTGTCTGTTGGTATGTAGTTTCTAGACTCTCAAACTGCTGAACCAATTGAGCTCAAATTTATAGCAAAGGTGTTTATCGTGCAAACTTAAATTCCGCTAGGTGGCGCTAGGCTCGAGATGCTCCTAACAACCGTATTTATAATCCGATTTAATTCAAATTCATAACATCTATTAGTCGCATAAAAATAAATATTTTCTTTAAAAATTTAACAGATAGGTGGCGCTGAATCCGAAATATCTCTAAAACCCAAATTCACAGTTCACTTTAATTAAATTTCAGCACATATATTTATTGTCGCTGGATCCACTAGTTATTATATGTAGATTTTATAACATTTTTACGATTTGATGTCGTTTTGTTTGACGTTGCCCAATTTTTAGTTGTAAACATGACGCAAAAACCAATATTTAATAAAATCTTTTTTTTATTATAACTAAAACTCAAATTATACAATACAAAATTATTGCAATTTACAATCCTCGAAACATCGAAAATATCAATATTTATGGGGCAGGGGCTTATACGAGTACTTAAATATATATATAGATAATGTGTTTACAAGTGAATAAATAATTGCCTGCACTTTTTGCATTTGTATTTATTAAAATTAAAATAATATTATTGAGTGTCAATCGATTGAGGTAAACAAATTAACTGTGTCGTCTATAAATGTCGCAATTCACAACAAAACGATAATAAAGTAAAGAGTTCAAATTTAATTTATAAATTTCGCATTTTATCAGCGTGTTCTTTTTTTATTATATTCAAAATATTTAAGCGCATATTTCCTATACAAATACATTGCGTGTGTGTGTGTGTGTGGGTGTGTCGTAAGTGCATGGTTTTCCAGCTGATAAAGCGCGAAGTTTATAAATTAAAACTGAACTCATTACTCAACAAATAAAAATTTACAATTAATTGAGCTCTGTCGATAAGACGACGACTGATTACAGCCAGTAATAAAATATATGCATATGCAAATGCACATATGTATATTGATTTATATATTTATATGTATGTACACTTATGTAAAATGAATATTCAACCCTTGTGTCAATTTGTGTAGTTTCATATTTTTAAATATATTGTATGAAGGCTAAGGAGCTTATAAGAGTAAATACTATGATATTTCAGATTAATTTAATTATGGAGTGAAAGGGAGAGAGAGATAGAGATAGAGAAAGCAAATGCCATCAAATCTATTGACAAATCGGAATGATAATTCATAAAGTTTATAAACCATCATAAAAACAAACAAAAAAGTATTATTTGAACAAATTAACTCAACACTATCACAACGTACCAGAAATGTTCAATCTACACTGTCACGCTGCCTCTTATTAATGAATGAACTCCAACACATTCGCCATATTTGATCGTGAAATCATCGATTATATCGAACCTTCACAAGCACCCTAAAAATGCAACCAGTACATTGGAATACAAGCAATTTTTTAACGAAACATTTTATACTAATTTAATTTTAAAAACAAATAAATTAATTTCAAAATATTACTACAGTTTTAAGATTTTGGCAGGGGTTTGAAAAAATTGTCAAAAATCCACCAGAATTTTCACTTGAAAACTGCACTTTATTAACGTAAAATTAAATGGACTAAAAAACTGTATACGCAAGAAGTTTGTAAAAATTCTAGTTCAAAAGTTTAGAAACGTTATGAAAATTTTTTCAAATTTGATGAATTTTGTAAAATGTTTCAATTTTTTACTTATATAGTTTACGTTACATATTGAGTTATACTTTTATAAAAAATTATTACATATAAATTTGTGGTCCATTGTATTATATTGAATTTTGTTGTTTGTGATACGCACGCACCCAAGCTTTGTTCCATGGTAATAAAATAACATTTTTAATTGGAATATTTTTTAATAGCTGACATTTCTCGTTTAGAAATTTCCAAGGCGAATCCATACAAGGTGGTGTTATAAATACAACTACAAAATTCCTATGTATTTTGTTTTTGTTTCTGCGTAAGAGTTGTCAAAAAATTTAAATACATTTTGTTTTGAAAGCTCATACGCAAAAGCAAAAACAAAATACATGTAGCTGAATAAGAAAAAATCAAATCAGCTGCTCTTATGGCATCCCCTTCTATAAATACGCCTTGGATATTTCCGTCCTCTCGCATTTGACACTAAATTTTTTAATATGAATAAGTGGTTTGTTTATTACTAGGAAAGGACTTTTATTTAAAAAAATATTTAGTCAAGTTTAACTGTTATTAATAATAATAATAATTTGGGGCTTACACCATAGCTTGATATTTGGCCGAACTTCTCCACAATTTGCGGTGTGCGTCTTGATGCTGTAACACAAATTGAGGGATCTACATTTTACGGCCGCCAACTAAAAAAATAAAAATCCGGATTTTTCCATTATTATATGTGTTTTTCCCAAAATGTTAAATAAATAAAAGTATCCCAGGATTCTTGGCCGGGAAGTCCCGGTTTCAAAGGAACATTGATATCTTTTTTCTCCAGCAATATTTTGCCCAGAACTTTTATTACATCGAGTAAAAAAACACTGTTATTGCCGGTCTCTGGTTTACAGTTAATACAGAGAATATAGTACCACTGGGGATAATATAACTTTACGACAGGGACTTATTGGTTAGTTTTATTACCTTCACCACTGATTCTGATTAAATTCATTATAAAAATATAATTCGTTCTAGAACAAAAACCAATTTGTAGCGCATTCAATGTTAGTGTAACAAACTGCAACTTTAAGGTAGATCTAAAATAATATGGTGCTTCGATGCTTTTTTTTTTTGGTAGTTTTGTAGCGCATTTTCTTTCATAAAAAAAATTTCATTACCAGCAAAAAAAATTTTTAAAAATCATTTTTTTCTCTGTTCATTAGCGTACGCTTTCTTTACTCACCTAAAATCCTTTTTTGCTTGGCTTTTCATATAAATTTTTTTTAAACAGCATTTTGATCTCATTTTTAAGCATTTAATTGAATTGTTGCTTTAATGAATAAAGTTATAGTTTCAGAAACTTACAATTTATATTCAGAATTTCCATTTCCAATTCAGAATTTTCACTTCAAATTCAGAAAATTACAATACAAATTCTGAATTCCTATTTCAAATTCATAAAGTTGCAATTCTAATTCAGAATTTTCATTTTAAATTCAGACAATAGCAATTCAAATTCAGAAAATTACCAATCAAATTCAGAATTTCCATTTGAAATTCAGAAAGTTACAATTCAAATTCAGAAATTTCTAATTTATGTTCAGAAAATTTTATATTCGCTAAACGATTTGAAGATTTTATAACGCTTCAAGTTCTTAAAAATGTACGTTGATTTTTTGATAATTTTTCTTGCCAACGACGCTGCACATATTCTTGTAAAATGATAGTTTAAATGAAACAAAGTGCGCAACACTTTCAAAAAGTGCCTATGATCTTTCAAAAGCCGTAAAAGCAAAAACAAAATGTATGTAAATTTTGGTAACACTTACGCAGAAGCAAACGAAAAATACATAGGAATTTTGTAGTTGTATTTATAACACCACCTTATATGAATTCGCCTTGCTGGAAATGTTTATAAAAATTCTAAATAGACAATTGAAAATTTGAATGTAATTTTTTACAAGTTTATTAAATTATCGAACAATTTTCAGAAAAATTAAATTTTATTTTTCATGCTTTATTATAGTGAAATGAACTATAGTTTTATAAAAACTGCTCGATTTAAGCTGTCAGCCACTATATGTATTTTTCTATTTTTCTAAGGATGGGCATATACATGTGTATATTGAATTCAAACGAGTTAGAAGCAGACCTGTTAAATTTCAAGTACAATTAGTACTCAATACAAATACTATTTAAAGTACTTATAATGAATGCGTAATTGTTTTCTAACTGAATTGAAATAAATCAAAGTAATTGAAAGTAATTGAATGAATTTCAATCCTTTTCCAAGTACTTCAAAGTAATTGAAAGTAATTGAAAGTACTTGGAAAAGGATTGCAATTGAAAGTAATTGAAAGAACTTGGAAAAGGCTTGCAATTTTTTAGCGAGTATTTTCGAGTACTTTCAGTACTTGATGGTATTTCCAAATATTTGCCAATTACAAGTACTTGTACTCGAGTAGTAATTGATACTAATGTAATGTACTTGAAAAGTATTGAGTACTTCTCTGGAAAGCCAAAGTCCTTAAATTGCTACTTAGTACGAGTAGTACTCATGACTTAACAGGTATGGTTAGAAGTTCCCTATGCAAAGAAGTTTTCATTTACACGAATTTAATTTTTACGCGGAGTTCAATTTTTTTTATTTTTAAGCGGTTTGTGTTCCTAGTTAACCGGATAAAAAGAGTAGTGCAATTCACTAACTCATTTTAACGATATTCGCATGGTTAACTTATCTTAACGAAAATTTTAACAATGTTGCAATTCAATAGCCATTTTTTAGCGATTTTCGCTATCGCCGAATCAGCTGTTGTCGTTAGTTAGTATATTTTCGAAAACTAAACGACAACAAATTTAATGTTGACAACTCAATCAAGAAAAGACAAGTTCGTGATTTCAACTTAAATAAAATAAAAACTTAAAATTCGTCGCTTTGTTTGCTTGAAATTAAAAGAGAAATATTAAATAATATCGTTTGAATAATTGGCATATGATTTATCACGAGGTGACGAAGAAGTAAGCGCTCCAACAGCGGATCGACGATTACTTCGGGAGATGGAAATTCTCTTTCATTGGAATGAAGCTGCATCGGTTAACACCAGACTTGGCTGAAGACTTTTGGCGCCAAAGAATCATGAAGTACTCTGGACCACAAGACGACTCATAATTGAGCGAATTTTGAATACGAAAACCATGGCATATTTCCAGGTGATTCCGGATATTTCTTGGAGTCAAGTTGATCAAGTTGATGACTCTTCTACCAAATCACCCAGAGGGGAGTCCGAAATTCTGCAACCATAGAACATTTAAATATATAAAACCAATTATAAGTATTATCTTATAAATATAATAAAAACGCACTTGTCGACAAAAATCGCGATTGTCGGATCGTCTGAAGTTAGTGACTTACACTACAGGTGTTTCTATTGAAAAAAAAACGGTTCCAATAAAATATGGTAGAGTATATATATGTATGTGCGTGGGAAAATATGATTTTCAGTGTACCATGGTGAAAAGAATACAGAAGGTGGCGCAGATTGTGGCACCGCTAACCCTCTTTTGGAAATTTTGACAGAATTGCTACGTCACAAGAGATGTTGTTTACAAAAACCGTGTATGTATGTATACTTGCAATCATGTGTATTCTTTCCAACGTGTTTAAAATTTTTCCTCTATTCTATCATTCTTGTAGTTGAACGATCTCTTAGCTTATTGGCATAAAAATGTACAATAAAGTAGGAAATATGGCTAGTACCGAAACTTAATATTTTAGGCTACTGTCTTAACAGAATTTGTAGGAGATATGTTTATTAAAAATAACTTAACAGCACTGTCACGCTAATTCCAATTGGCCATCAACAATATTATGAATGCGCTCCCAACAATCTCATCGCCTTTAAACCAGTAATGTACTGTGTTTTATGACAATTCAAAATTAATAATAAAGTCGATATTAATTGTGCGACATAAGAGGGCGCCTAAATCGACATGAGGCATATAATCACCGGCAATTAGTTGATGATTCCACTACCCCCCACTGACTAACTGGCCAACTTATATTTCGATTTAATTTGTTCTTTGTTTTTGTAATGAGCTGATTTTGAAATGCGGTTGGCGGCCGGTTAAATGAACGGCTTGCCTTGTTGGTTGTATTGTCGCTTTCATACGATTTCTCCAAATGTCACACTGATTGTTGCATTTATTAATAATAAAAAGTGTAAAATTATGCAGAGCGCCACAGACAGATGGCTGCCAAGTAGGCGACAGTCGACGTTAACGTAAGAGGCAAAAAGCTACCGACAAAGCTGGCGATTATTAATTGGATTGAATATTTTAGACAACAATACGATGCGAATGGAACGGCAGGTGGCGCTTAGTGGTGTGGTGTAATTTTTGTTGTTTTCTCTCTTTGTTGTTTCCACTTTGTTCACTGTACGCGTCTGAGGGCGTAGTAAATGTGGCGCCTCGTCCCACACAATACCGCACTGCCCGTGTTGCCGTGCTGTGTCGCTGTCCGCTGTCCGCTGTCCGCTGTCCGCTGTCCGCTGTCCGCTGTCGGTGCCATTATGAAATAATATCCTGGCGCTAATAAACAACAAAAACAACAAAGCCAAGTCTACAATAACAAATAATAATAAAAGTATGCAAACTCCAACAGCTGAAACCCTAAAAACGTGCTCCCCAAAAGCGCGAGGAGTATTGCCGGACCGGACAGCGGACTGAGCTTACATCCACACATCTCAAAAATCTACACAGCATACTCCCCGCCGCGCATTCGGAAAGCAATTAAGCGTTTGTTCTGCTTAATGGACGCAGCGCCGCCTTTGTTGATTGAGCGCATTTGTTTTCACTCTTCCGCTGCGGTGCGGCGCGGTTCGCAACGCTCAACCGCTGGGAGGCTGGCAATCGGCGGTCGCAACGTTGTGTAAATGTTTACATTCATGCTTTTTGAACGCTTTGAACACACACGCACGCACATATGAACTAAATATATAAGCGTTGCTCATTTAAAGGCCGTTAACTGCCCAATCAAATATAGAGTCATCTCAGGCGCAACGGGACGTCAACGCCCCCAACTGTGAACGCATTGCATGTCGTACACAAATACAACTAAGCGTTAACGCTATGCAAGTCACTTGGCTGTTGATGGTTTTATAGGAAGTTGGTAGTTGGCGGTTAAAGCGGTTGAAGCGGTTGAAGCGGTGGAAGCGGTAACAACAGGCTTGTGTTGTGCTTTTGCATTGAGGTTATATATGTAATGCGTACATTTATTTCGTTGCCGATTGGGTGCTGCAAGTGTACCACTACTATAACTGTGTGGTTTATGAGCCATGGCAAGCTAAGCTGGGTGAGTGTTGATGAAGCGTTGACAGGCGAAATGTGGAAACAAAAAAATGGATGCGAGTATTTTGTTACTCAATACACTAGCACTTCCGTTGATTTCCTGTGAATTTTACAAGTTAATATGTTCTGAGTTAAGATTGCACATAGCTAAAAAGTTCACATCTAATTAAAGAGATCGACGTCTAAAAAAGCTTGGGGGCTGAGGAGAGCGTGAAGGGACAAGATTGAAGCAATTTTTGCTAGGAAATCTTCTTAATTTTATTTTGAATTGCAGCTAAAATTTATTGAAAAGGAAATCGGCTGAAAAAAGGAGATAACTTATTCATCTCTTTTTGGAAATTTGTTAAAAAATATTCAATTGTAAGAAAAAACTCCTTGTTTTTATGTAAAAAACCACATAAGCGAAATTATTAAGGAGATCCTCTAATTTTTACCAAAATCTAATTGAGTTTATTAATAGGGAAACATTTTAATTTCTAAGTTGGAGTTTAGCTTTTAACGTTTTAACATATATACATATGTACTTTGTGAATAATCCACTTCATATTGTTTTTAGTTTAATATTGTGAATATTGAATTTCGAATTTTGTATTTTCAACAAGATGGATCTATAGAAGGTGATAGCAAGATAAATAAAGCGAATCTGCTGTGTATTTTGTTTGTGTAATTTTGCGTGTGAAATGTCGAAATCTGAATTCGCCCAGTTTGTTCATGTATTTTGTTAGTGCAACTTTGCGAGTGAAATGTCAAAAACCGAATTCGCCCAGTTTGTTCATGTATTTTGTTTGTGTAAACCAAAGAACGTAGCGAATTCGGAGAGAAGAACAAGCATTCAGCTCATGGGATGCTATCACCTTGTATGAATTCGCCTTGTATTTTCAAAATGAAAATTTCAAGGCGAATTCATATAAGGTGAAGTTACTATAGCAGCCGATTAGATTTTTGTATTCACCTACATGTATTTTGTTTTTGCTTTTGCGTATGAGCTTCCAAAAGCCGTAAAAGCAAAAACAATATGTATGTAAATTTTGACAACTCTTACGCAGAAGCAAAAACAAAATACATGGTAATATTGTAGTTGTACTTATAACACCACCTTCTATGGATTCGCCTTGGAAAGTTTCTGATTTACTTATTTATTGTTCCAGAAGTTATCAATGAATAAAGTTATAACCAAGGCGAATTCTGATCGACTTTGCCGGAGCTCGAAACCTTGTAATTTATAGCACCAGGTTTCAACACAAGAAGATCCTTCAAGTCACGTGGCTGCCTCCAGACCGAAAAACGGGAAACCAAATCGATCATATTGCGATAGGCCTGAGTTGTATGGAAACGATATCGGGAAGAGCGACCTATTGTTCGCAGAAAGCAGAAAGAGGCCGAAAAAGTGAGTGCGAAGAGCTTGAGATGCTAGCCGACAGGTTACAGGTGTTCTACTACTTTCTTAATTTGAATTGGAATTTTCTGAATTTAAATTAGAAATACTGAATTAGAATTGCAATTTTTTGCGTTTTAAATGGAAATTCTGAATTTGCATTGGGATTTTCTGAATTTGAAGAGAAAATTCTAAATTTGAAATGTGAATTCTGAACTTGAATTGAAACTTTCTGAAATTGAATTGTAACTTTCTGAATTTTAAATGGAAATACTGAATTTGAAACGGAAATTCCAGAAGTTTTCAATGAATAAAGTTTCACAAATTTCAAAAATAAACTGTGATTTCAAAAATAAAATATGATATATGATGAATAAACGTTTTCAAAAAAAATATTTTTATCTTCTAAGTTTTTATTAAAGTTCAACACTAATGGTTATACTTATTTTGATTGTTATATGTATCTTATAGCTTATAAACAAGTATGTAACACCCTTTTAAGCAAGCACTAAAAATTATTATAATTATCTACAATCTACTTAAAAAACTTTAGTTGACAATAATTTGATAAGATCATCAAGGCTTATTAATATGAAGACGAAATCCTATTTAAACCAAGATTCCCTTCTTAATTTCACTGCAGAGATTTTCATCTTAGTTTTACAGGTTAGCTATTGAATTTTATTGAAACGGTTTTCATCTTAATTCTACGGGTCACCTTCTTATTTACATTGAAAAGTTTTCATCTTAGTTTTACAGAGTATCTTCTGGAATTTGATTGAAAAGACATGCCCAGTCGTAATAGTAAGCGCTTCTTATTGAAAAAAAAAAAACGTAGAGAAATCCTCAAAAGTTTGTTCTGATTTATAGGGCATTTTAGGTGGTATTTTCGCTCCGTGTGGGAAGAAATTTGAAAGGTGAGATGGACGTTGAACCATTTGAGCCAATTCTTTCCCCAACCAAGTACCTTATGATATAAATTTTCTTCAAACGTACAGTGCACGACATAACTATAGAACAATGTTCCCCACAAAATTGTACGCGGAACACTAAGCGCTAAAGTGTAGTTCCTGGCACTACGGGACGAGAAAAAGGGGAAGCGTACACAAAAAAAAATAAAATGTAATCAACAAATGTTGGCAGATGGATTTCCATAAAAAACAACAACACTGAAATTATAGCTGACCAAAAACTGTTATGCACTAGCATTTGGCTCTTATGCTAGAGAAGTTGGGAAGAAATTGTTCTGCTTTGGTATTAATTACTATAACAAGTCCAGAAATCGATTGATAATAAGTGATGCTGTGATTGATACAAACTGAAAAATTTATTAAAAATTATACTACGTAAAAAAATAAATTAAACTTTTCGATTAAAGTTTATTTTTAAATTAATACATTTTTTTTCAACCATGTGGGGCCTGCTGATTATAATGAGATCAAAGTGCTCCCTCGTAAAAAAAAAACGGTTGGGAAACACTGCGATAGCGCAGCCACATATTCCAAAATTTTGGCTAGTTATTAATTCTAATTATTTGGTGTTTTTTTTATAAAAATATAGTTCGTTCTACAATAACCAGCGGTAAAATCCAAGTTTCAAACTTTTTTCAAATGAGGGAAAAAATTCAAAAAAAAAATTACAGAAGATTTTAAAACTTTCCATTGACTTTTGAAAAAGTTTAGGTGTATATTTTTTTAGCCAATTAAATTTTAGTATAGTAAAGGGCATGTTTGAAGTGCCTACAAATTACCGTTGATTTTTGTAAAATTTTTATTGACGTTGTTCCGCGATTTTTTCTATACAACAAAATCCGAGCATTCGTTATATGGACGAATTTGCGGAAGAGAGCCAAGCAAAAAAATTCCCAAAAATCAACTGTAATATATCTAAATGTTCTAGGGGCATTTCTAAATCTAAAAAAAAATGTTTGAGGTCAATATATGTATGTATGTATCTATAATCTCTTTCAAAGGCTAGTTTCAATTAAATTATGTATGAAATCAAATACTACAATATGGTTGGCATTTTTTTTAAAGGTAAAATAAAGTAAGTTTATAAGTTAAATGAAGTTTTACATTATGGTGTCAAAAAGAAATCGTTTAAGAAAGCTAAATTTTATTTTTGGAGAGCAGGCCCGTAGCCAGGATTTAGTTTCGGGAGGGGCCCGCAAATTTGAAAGTGATATCGGTTATCATTGCTCATCTATGTATGAGGTGAACGTTCTAATTATGGATTAGCCGAGAAAAAATTAAATTTCAACACGTTCATATTTCTTCTTCTTCTTAATTGGCGCTATAACCGCCTAGGCGATTTTGGCCGATTTCAATATTGCACGCCAGCCGCTCCTCTGCTTTGCTGCCTGGCGCCAGTTAGATATCCCAAGTGTAGTCAAGTCCTTCTCTACCTGGTCTTTCCAACGTAGAGGAGGCCTTCCTCTTCCTCTGCTACCACCAGCGGGTACCGCGTCGAATACTTTCAGGGCTGGAGCATTTTCTTCCATACGTACCACATGACCTAGCCAGCGTAGCCGCTGAATCTTAATTCGCTGAACTATGTTTATGTCGCGGTACAGCTCATACAACTCATCGTTCCATCGTCTGCGGTATTCATATTTGCTTCATATTTGCTTTAATTAAATAAATTTGACGTCATTCTTTCTACTAATGGAGTCGCCTATATCTGAATTGCAATAATGTAATAACTGAGATTCGAAAAAATTATAATTAATGTTAAATTTTGCTGTTTTATAATTTCTTGTCCCTGCAGTAATTGATATATTTGTGTTTATATAAATAGGCGAATCAATCGGAATAGTTTTTAGTTTCGAAATATTGCTTTAATTCGTAGAAAACTATTTCAATATAAAATATATATGGCTTGTGTTTTTCAATTTTAATATTTTTAAACCTGTATTGCTCACTCAGCCTTTATACATCACTGAATCATCCACGCAAATCTGAAACCAAAGCTAAATTATAGCATATTGAAGGATAATATAGCTGTAGTTATATCGTATAATAGTACATAATGTAACTGTATCATTGGAAATCATTGATGTCCTAATTAATGATTGGACATAGCTGAAAACTCATAATTGCGCAAAACTAGTATTTACGTATGGAAAGCTACTAATAAGGACATAAATTCTAAAAATTATATATATTTTGAGATATATGATTCTACATTAATATAATACAAGACAAAAATCAATAAAGAATAATTTTCTTCTTGGTGCATCTGATTAAAGGAGCAATCTCCTCGATTTTTTTCTCGATAAAATGTTGGTCCCTTCATCTGGATCGACAGCAATATCCCAATGAATTGAAATCATATGTAGCCAGTGCGCTGAGCCTATCATGACCCATTACACTTCAGCGTAGAGTTTTTATTCTCTTCATAGTAGAAAATGATCTCACGACGCTAGCTGTTGTTACTGGAAGTGTGGCCAAAACGGTAAGAAGTAGCTAGTTTCATAGCTCGAAAATACGTTCCGTCACAATACTCCAACAGTTTCAAAATTTCAGTTGAACAGTCGACCGACGATATTTTTGCACACCACAACCTGTATTCTGCTTTCACCGCGGACGATGACATCTTATCTTCGAAGTATGGTGTTAACTGGTCCAACTCATCCGATTTACTTACAGCAGCAAATCCTGGAAGAAGCAGTTGAAAGTATTAGTAGTACAGATTCATTTTCTAGAAATAAGCTCCACTTGATGAAGTTTGCGGATTAGCATGGTTTTTCTGTCGGGAAACAATTCTTGGAGCTCGAAGTTCTGTGTCGATGCGGATCGAAAAATTTCTCCGAAAAAACCATCTGCAGTTTCTCGAATTTGCTGAAGTGAGTATATTTTTTCTCCTTTGTGCGGCTAATAGCACAGACAAAATCTAACGACATTCCCAGAAGTAACACCGACAAGGGAAGAGTCTAGCTGAGCAGTCTTTCACAAACGACAAGGCTCACTATGAAATCACTTTTCTGAATCGCAGCAAGAAGAGTCGATGCTGTTGATGATATAGATCACGTCTTTTCAGCGGTTTCTTGTAGACTAATAGCAATGCATTCGAAAAGTTCCAAAAATGTGATTATACTGTCATGCGTTTCAATAAACCTCGTTTTGCAAAGACGAAGAAGTCGTTTCTTTTTACTTTCCGGAGCATGTGTTTTAACGATTTCTTGGAGAGTTTTGTTTGAATTTGAAGAGTTTCGAAACAAATTCATGACAGTTACGAATTACAGGGATAGACAGATTTTCAGAACACTGATCATCGATTGGAACAAATCGACGAAATCTTCTCTTAGCACAGGAACATTCTTCGAAAAATCGACGTAACGTAGACATAGTGAAAGCTGCTCGGTGCCCGAAACATCCATGGTTTCATCGCCGAGAAGACTGAAGCTGTCAGAGTTATTGACTTTATCAGTTATTTTACCAGTGACGATATCAGAAAATGTTTAAATAATTTCATTTTGTATTTGGGAACTCAAATATATAGTGTTTTTTGCACTGTTGATAATATGGTTTTCCAAAACTTTGTCACCAGATTCGATTCTGAAACGCATAAGGACCAGAAACTTTCTATATTTTCTTTCAGGCCGTGTCAAAGAGAAAGTGCCGCTATAGTTATCACCTTTTAAAGGTATTTCCTGTTCTGCGCAAAAAAGGATCGTCTTAATAATTGGTCGAAGTACAGCTTTGTTTACCTCTTTTTCTTTAGCAAATTGAGTATTCAGTTGAGATGAGATATCACTGTGTTTTCCACTTGATACTAGAAGGAATGAAGTCGCTTTCACTACGCAATCTTTATGATATTCCTTGTTTATATGCTTTTTCCAAAAGATTCTATGGCTTTCATCCAATCTCGGAAACCAACGCTGACCAGTTTTCCTGGATTTTGATGACATCCTTTTCCGACGCCTTCATGAAAAGATAACCAGCATGGTTTGCAGAACACACTGTCTCCACTCGTTGAATAGGCCAGAAACGCAAAACCACCTTCTGTTATCCACTTAGCTTGAAAACTTCTTTTGTGTGAGTTTTCTTTTGTAGCAGTAAACTTGCAAGGCAGTTTAGGAAGCACAAGTAATGTAAGTATATTTTTTTTCGTATTGTCATCAAGAGAATCGCGATTTGTCTTTATGATGTCGAATTGGTTGGCTTGCCAAATACATAGATTGGATGATTTTTTGAGAGTTAGTTTGGCTAATCTCATCCGATCTGTCGTCACGAAGAATTATATCCGAAATTTGGTCTTTATCTGTAGAATATTGAGCTTTTATTTCATCAGATGATGAGGATATAAAACCGTTTAATCATTATATTTAAGGTGCTGCTTACTCTTCGTATGCACATCCGAAGGGTTTGTCCCTGATCCGACCGCTAATAAATTGTAATCATACATTTATCATTGGGTTATTCGTTTTCTTATTGAATTGTATTTTTGTACAGTTTAACTCTAAATTATTGCAAACATTTCATTTTGTCTCATATATCTTTCTAAAATTTCATTGACTACGATGATTTTCAACCGATTTTTTTTTTCAATGCATAAATCATTGTCAGTTTTGAAATTTCGGGGGGGTGTTACGACCTATTTGAAAAATTAAACTCAATTATAGTACAAAACTAAATCAAATATAGCAATATTGGTGTCAAACAAACATTGTGTTGGCTAAAATATCCACATAACTTTCTTTCGTCGTTATTCCATCGATCCGAAAGATGGGCTCCATTCCATACCATGAAAAACAGCGCCAAAACAGGATACTTCCGCCACCATGTTTTACAGTGGGCTTCGTACATCCTAGATTGTAAGGTTCGCCTGGAGGACGGCGAACAAACTTTTTGCCATCCAATCTAGACAAAGAAATTTTGCTCTCGTCACTCCAAAGCACATTTCGCCACTGAACGCTTGCTCTAGAAGTAATATCCTGTATATGGTATTTCGTAGCTCATAACATGCCACTTTGTTGATGTATTTTTTTTTTTTTAAGTGGAACTTTCCTCGGTACCCGCGCGCGAAGGCTGGATTTTGGCCAGCTTTGGACGATGTTTCTATTTTTTTGGCCATACCCATTTCATAATTCAATTTTCGGACAAACTAAGTGTCGTTAATCATAAAAATGTGTGTGCCTTTAGCCCGTAAACCGATGTACGCCTACAAGTGTCCGTTTTATGGCATACTTTGCTGCATTTTCTACGCTTTTGTGGTTCTCATAAAATTATTACCTTTAATGTGTTTATTAATTTTTCCACGAATTTTCCAATGGAAATTATTATAATGACAATGAATTTAAGGAAAAAGTATGCATTTAACTTTCAACGGCTTTTTATGGGTTTCACCTGCATATGTACATAGATAGAAACGTTGTATGCGCGTATGAGTTCCATTTGCTTGTGGTTTTCCGCCAGCTTCGTTTAATGGCTACATTTGCGCCACACAGTCACTGCCAGATACAACCACCTTTCTTTTCAACTCATTAAAATGTCTAAATAGGGCAATTACACAGAATAATTTTCTTCGCTTATTTTTTTAATTATTACAGTTTCACACATACATAGATACTTACATACATACTATGTACGTTCATTGAAATACAGCTAGCGGCTAGCGAGACGGACATTTAATATTCATTGCGATAATTGCGTTTAATCTCATTATGGGAAGATATGCCAATAAAAAATATATATACAATGTATATATGAAAAAACTGTATTGTATTTGTGTGTCGACTCTTTCGACGCTGTACACCCACACTAATTTCTGCCAAAAACGTACACATGTACATATTTCTGCTAGTTGTATTTTTGTGTACCACGCCGCGCTCTATGAAAACTTCAGACGAAAAGTGTAGAAAAAAAAATTAATTGACTTGAAAATTCCATGGAAAATTAATCATTTGCATAAAGTTTTCGGGACTGATTGCGGTCACAGCTAGCCAGCATTGGCCGGCAGCAGAAGCAGCAACAGCAGCAGCTTGCGGTCCGATAGACAGCAATGGCCAGGGCGCACACAGCTACTCGTTTTGCCCGTTCGCCCAATCTAACCAACCTAACCACCAACCTGTGCCAATGAGTCTGAGCCAGCTGGCCAACTGGCCAACTGTCTGGAGGGATATTTGTCTACACGCTGCTTCAACGCAGCTCAGGTGGTTGGTGTGCCATTGCGCGCGCCGCGACACACAAACGAGCGTTTTACGATTGGCCAGCCAAGAACAACAAACAGCCTTTGCATTGCTTGCTTGCTACGTCGCTGATAGAGTTTTGGAGCTGTTGGAGCGAACACTTTCATGAATTACGAGGTGAAAATATTATACTATTTTTACAGCCTAATTACCTCAATTTATTCTCGGTAATGCTCGTTGTTTGCATTTAATTAATAATTTCCATATAACGCTCTACAAAAAGATTAGTGAGCCAATATTCCGCAGAAACCTCATGCTTCCTCTCTTCTACATACATACATATTTACATATGTATGTACATATGGATGTAAATGTGTAAGTTTATTTTCCCCCAAAGTAGTTTTTACGATTTCATGCCTTTTTGCACTTTTAACCGTAAATTGCCAATTGTTTGTGAATGAAGTCACCCACCAAAACCGTACAGTTTGGTTTTTTTTTCTTTTTGAAAAAAAAAAAAAGAAAAAAAGTAAGGCTGACCAGCGGCGGCTCTATGGCTGCGATGAATGTTGTAATTGCGCGAACGCATTGAACATTTTACAATAGCAACAACACAAGCATTTATTTTTTTACCTGCGAAATCAGCGAAAGCAAAGCTATGCGCATTCACCACTGGCGCTGGCCAGCCAGCTAGCGGAGTCAATATCGCGGAAATGAATTTCCCTATTGTATTTTATTTGGTCTGGAAAATGTACGATTTCGATTTCAAATTACAATGAAGTTCCCGGTACACTGGTGATTTGGTTTGAAATTTTAAGAAATTTGTTAAATTCCAGGTATTGAATGATCTCAATTTCGGATATATGAAAAGGCGGAGCACCTGTTAGATTTTCAGTAACAGAAATGATTCTTGAAAATAAAGGAAATCCAATTTACTATTCATATTTATATCTAGTGAATATGTAGCTACGAGTATACAAGGAGAAGACGACTCAGCTTTTAATTATGAGGATGATCTTGGGGCTCGTATTTATCTCAAAGTTGCACACATAAATTAGTTGTTTAATTAGTAAAGAAACTAGCAGCGGTGGTTGATTCGCGGCCTAATAACATAAAAGACTTCTGATACTACTACTACTAATTGCTAATACTATCACTATGACTATTGCTGCTACTACTACAAATTCCAACTACCATTTCTACTAATTTCTACCACTGTTTTATCGAATGCTATTACTAATTTTTACCACTATTTTTAGTAATTTCTACCACTATTTTTACTTGTGCACCTATTAATTTGTACTATACTTTTTACTAATTTCTACTACTATTTCTAATAGTGCTACTACTAATTTCTACCACTATTTTTACTGATTCTACTTTTAATTACTACGACTATTTTTACCAACTTCTACTACTTTTTCTACTAATTTAACTACTCATTTCTACCACTATTTTTACTAATGTACTATGTTTCCTAATGCCACTATGTTTACTAATTTTGACCACAATTTTTACTACTTAGCTTAGGTTAGGTTGGAGTGGCAGCCGCCTGTAGCGGCTCTCTTAGGGCACTATTAGGAGGCCCATTGTGTTACCACAAAGAAAAATTTGTACCATCCAAGAAGAAGAAATTACCCCTCACTAAACCATTTTGGCTCACTGATGAACCTCAACAGGCAATTTACGTCGGTGCTTGAAACCTCACTAAGGTCATCCGACGGTGATCCCAGGTATCGCATTCTGCTTTTACACAGTGTAGGACACTTACACAGTAAATGCAAGATCGTTTCCTCCTCCTCGTCATTATTGCAGCTCCTGCAACCTTTCAGCATGTTTTCCTATCAGATAGTGCCCTGTTAGAGCCCCGATCTCGTTGTCAGCTTGTTTATATATACAATCTTTGAGTAGCAGTCTGCAAGTTGCAAACGGCATACCAATGCGTTCTTTATCCGGAAGAATCTGCTTGGTCGTACCTTGTCTTGCAAGATCATCTGCCATGCAGTTTCCCTCTATATCCCGGTGAACAGGTACCCAAATGAGGTGCAGTCTGTTCTGCTTAGCCATCTCCTGCAGAGATCGGCGGCAGTCCAGCGCGATATTCGAGTTAAACGTGAAAGAGCTCAGATATCAGATTGCAGGCTGGCTATCACTAAAAATGAAGATGTCTCTTCCTATAATCCCGGTTCCAATCTTCTCTACCGCTTCCACGATAGCTGAGACCTCAGCCTGGAAGACGCTGCAGTAATCTGGAAACCTAAAGGAAATTTGGAGGAGAGGGTTTCGTGAGAAAACGCCTCCTCCTACCTTTTTATCGAGTTTCGAGCCATCTGTTTAGATGGCAATGCTATCAGGTGGAGTATGAAACTCAAGTTTCCACTCCTCCCTGCTTGGAATTCGTGTAATAAAGTTACTTTCAGAAACCGATGTCGAAGCTCACCGGTCCGTGCTGCTCGGAATAGAGCAGAACTTGTTCAAAATACAAAGTGCCCTTGGCTTTCAGGATGCCACTGGGATGTCTCTCTTAGTCGCAAAGCAGTCATCGTTGACATCTGTTGTCCGACCAAATCTAAAGGAAGGAGGTCTAAAATGGCGTTCAAGGCCTCCTTTGGCGTGGTTCTGAGCGCCCCACTTATACAGATCATACCAGATCTTTGCACCTTGGTGAGTAGTCTGAGGTTAACCTCTTTTTCTAATGCAGGCCACCACACGATCACACCATATAGGAGTATTGGTCTGACGACCGCTGTGAAAATCCACCGACAGATCCGGGGATTAAGACCCCATTTTCTACCAATATTTTTTTTTATTTACTAGTACTACTATTAATTACTATCACTATGTTTACTAATTTCGGCCACTATTATTACAACTGCTACTAGTATTTTCTACCACTATCTTTACTAATTTCTACTACTATTTTCACTCATGCTTCTACTAATTTCTGCCACTACGTTTTACTAATTTCTACTTTTACTAAATCCGCTTTCTACCACTATTTATTGCGCGTTCAAAGTAACAAAAATCATTAGCTGAGATTACGCTTATTATTATTATATATTTCTCCTAGGGATTATCTACCTTCATAGCAATTCCTATGTGGAAATGATAGACTGAAATAGGTTTCAAACTACTGAGGCACAATGCCTGTAGATTCGTTTGCAAACAGAGCTGCAAGAATGTCATTAGTGGAACAGAATTTTTCAAATTCCCGGTAAGCATTTCGATGCAAAATACTGAGCGTTTTGTCCGTATTGTAAGTGAATCTTCACTTGCAGTTTCAGACACAGTCGAGAGCAATTTAATGTACTTGAACTTGGAGCAATTTTTCATAAAAGCGTAAAAATTTGCAGTCCCTAAGTGATGGGTTTTTGCTGGATTTTAGAAACATTATAACTTTTTTGTTTGTGAATAAAGTCTAACAATTTTTTAGCAAAGGCCTCATCGTTTTTGGCGTGCAAATCAAAACCTTTTCAGGCGAAATTTTTTTTACATACTAAAATCGAATATAACATATTCAAAAGTCAGTCGTAAGCCTCTACTGCTAGTTCTGTGTTATATGGTGTATATATATAATAATTGTTATAAAATATAAAAAATTAAATACAATGAAATTTCTCATAATCAAACACTTATCGTCGCAGTTGTCGCTTTTGATGGATATTAGATCTTTAAAAACAAAAAAATTGTACACAGCTTCATTTTTTCAGCGCATTAAACTTAACTGCCCTCTATTTGACATATAAGGCATGAAAATGTATAAAGTTGCTTAAAAGTTAATCACCAATTTCCTTTTTAATAAAACCAAGCTTGTTTGGAATTTTTTTTGAGTTTGTCCGTTTGTCAGGGATTGTTTGATCGAAATGGATAGACTGTCTAGTTAAATCAATCAATAACTTGCGCTATAACTGCCTAAGTTTTTTCCCCCAATTCAAATCAAGCCCGCCAGTCCTTCCTTTATTTAGCTACCTGGCGACAACTAGGAACACAAAGTGAATCAAAGTTCTACTCCACCTGGTCTTCCCTCCGTAGAGGATGCCTTCCTCTCCTACCACGAAGATCACACAGCTCATCGTTTCATCATCTTTCGCAAAAATCTCTCTCAAAATCTTTCGGACACTCCAAGGGCCACTTCTTCTTAATTTTGACAGCATGATGAGGGACTTATAGAACGTGGTTTTCGTTCATCGAGAGAAGTCTTTCCTGCTCGGCAAGAGAAATTCTTGGTTGGATTTCGAGGCTGACACTGTTGTTGGTATTAATGCTGGTTGCAAGATAGCTTGGAAAAGGCAGAACTAACGGGGCGGTTGTTGAGGTCAATAATGTCGATATCTTCGGAATACGCCAGAAGTTGCAGACTCTTATAAAAGTTAATTTAATTCGGCAGCTTGAATTATATTTTCCAACATAATGTTAAAGATTCACCCTGTCTGAAAGCTCGTTTGTATCAAGCAGCTCGGCGAGTTCCTTCCCAATTCTGACTGAGCTGGTGGTGTTGCTCAGTGTCATTTTACGAGTGTATAGCCTTATTAATTATAATCGAAAGCTGATTTAAAATCGATAGATAGATGGTGTATGGCGATCTTCTTCTCACGGGTTTTCACCAATATTTGGCGTATCATGCATATTTGGTTGATGGTAGATTTGCCAGGCAACACGGTTGGCTTCAGGCTCTCGTGCGATACGCTCGAAAGAACCTTAAACGAAATGTGAAGCAGGCTGATCCTATCGGTTACTAGATCGCCATTCTTGTTCATACAGCAGTTTCCCCGGTCTTAAAACCCTTCCGTAAGACGCCGCATCTTCTGATAAAACTTTCGGGCGCTTTTCCTGTCAGCTAGCATCTCAAAATTGTAACTGTCTGTTGCAAGATTGCTGGGTTATTAGGATGATGTTTGTATGGAACTTTTTTCCCGGTTATTGAAGCTGTTATAAAAACTGTCCGTAATGAGGAATTTCATTGAATATGCCAATGAAGTGCAAATAGTACAAATTTTAAAAACTCAAAAATTAAAAACAAAACTAAAGTGATCTTAAAAAGTTTACTAATTTCAGGTGACGCAAAAAACGCTTTAGAGTAGTGGTTGGTGTGATCGCTGTGAATGCGAAATATTCGCTGACGCTGAATTGCGACGATTACCACATCCGTACACATATGTACATACGTATGTACATATGTATGTACGTTTTTACCGCATCATAGATATAAATTTACATTTATTTGTGCACAGAATCTGTGGCAAGCGTTTCTAAAATGGTTTGCAGGGATTTCTTGGAATTCGCACACAGAGTGCTAAAATTAAACACTAAATTAAAATATATAGAAATTGTCGCATGATAAGCGCGTTCTGCTATTAAACGAAAATGTTTATAAACCTGTAGGTATACAAACACATACACACACATGTGTGCATATGTACACTGTATGAAGTGAAAATTGATTGTAATGAGGTATGAAAGAGCACATACTCCATCGCTCAGGCATATGAGTGCAAATATTTGAATATAATTTTCATTGCAGGCACACAAGAGGAGCGAACCAGGAGTTCCTTCGAAGCAAAATTTGCAACCAAAAACAAAAAACAAAAAACGCACGCAGTTGTATGCCACCTGCCCGTCTGTCTACCCAGCAATCCGCCATCACTCACTCACTGCCGAACAATTTCAAGGAATTGAGCATATCAAGCGCGTCGGCACGCTCCGTTTCGATTCACAATTAATTCCGCCAGATGAGAACACAAGCACAAGCAAACAGCACAATCGACGACTTTCTCAATGCCCCACAAATAAATTTGAGGAAAATCTTAAGAAGCAAAAAACCAAAGGGCCTGTTGCTGTGTTGTTGTTGCTGGCGTGAGCAAAATCCGTTTTCACACAATTCGCAAGCAGGCAAATAAGAAAAGTCGCTAAGTTTTATTCATGCAACGCGACTACATTGAATAACTTGCCACAGCTGGGTGCATCTGTGTGTGTGTGTGTGTATATGTGTATGTACATGTGGGAAGGACACAAAAACCGCAAACATCATTTATCTGCGCTTTGGTATCACTTGTGGCAACGACGGCGAACGCGACGAAGGGCCAGCCGACCCCATTCACAGACGCCTTGGCTGCGGAACGCAATCTACGCTGGCATGCGAGAGAGCTGGGCGCGGGTTGCGCAGCAAGATAGCATTGGAGGCTGCCGTCGCTCCTCTCAATGATTGCAAGTGGTTACAAGACAATTCACTTTATGTTCTATGCAGGCAACGATTTTTTTTTTTTGTTTTTCGACTCACAAATGTACGGAGCTCTATGTGCCACTGGCCGCCGCCAACGAGAGCAAACGCGCGAAAATTAAGTGGCAACCACACTCAGCAACGCAACGAATAACTAATTACATTCGCAATTATTTCATGTTTTGGCCAATTTAGTGGGACAAATTTATCTGAGCGGTGTCATCTATTTAGAATTGTTGTTGACGGTGGGCGTCGCACAGCCACAGACGACGGACGTGCAGGCGCGACAAAACTTACAACCAGTCACAGGGCCAACAACACATCAGGCGAAACGTCACAATGAAAGACAGCGATTGTTGAACGAAACAGTGAAATCATTTTAGTCAACTCACAAAGAAAAACAAAACAAGAAAAAAAGGAAAAAAACAACTATAGTAAATTTAGAAAAAATTTATAAGCAATCGCTTTGAATATATGACGGTCGCCAGACTGCTTGGGTCGGCCAGACCAACGGCCACCGGCCGCCAGCAGTTCAGTTCAACGTTTAAGATTTTCTAATTAGATGCGAGTGCAAAGGCGAATGCGCCTGCAATGAAATTACATGAAAAATCCACAAAATCCATCTGATATGCTAAGCTCAAAAGAATGGAAAAGAAAAATATTAAAAATTAATTTTTTACAAAGAAAAATGAAATAGATTGAATTAGACATCTTTTTGAGCTGCGGGAAAAGCGCAGGAGCCACATAGGAGAACCTAATTAAAGTGAACGTATTTATTTAAACATATACAAATTAAATAGCTTACAAAGTTATTGGGTGAAATGTATGTAGCTATTTAAAGCTACAAACTAATTTACTAAATTGGGATTCTGATAATCTATAATGAATAAATTAGAACATTTAGAATATAGTAGAAGGCTTAACAAATGTGTCTTTATTGTTTTGTAATCGATAGATCCCAGTAGAAGTGCATTTTAGATATGGATTATATTGAGTACTTTCAGTTGGAAGCTAGTCGGTGGATGGCGGCTTCCAAAAATAAATATAATCAAAACATGTCTTATTGTTTGCGGAATATCTTCAAAGAGAGGGAGAGGTCTTTAGAAAGGTATACCTCTTTACTGCTTAAAATTTTGACAGTCAATCCATATTATACTTTCGCTCCACGAAACTATTTAACAACGTAGAGAATTGTTACAAATTTAAGCTGGCGTTCAAACTAGGTGTAGATAATTTTAGTGCCACATAAGTGTGCTTAGCATTTCGGAAGCCTTATAGTAAACAAGAATCTTTGTCTCAAGATCACAAGTTGATCCGTTATATATCCACACTTAGACCCACTTGCGGAAGAGTTAAATTTATAGATAAAGAGATAAGTAACTTGGATTTATATTTTACTTTTTGTAACCTAGACAATGTCTTGTACCGAGTATTTTTTTAGACTGATAGAACTTTCGATAGGAATAGCTGTCACTTGACAGCTAGTAAATGACATTTTGTTTTGACATTTCTGTTCAGTAAGCATTGACAAATTATCATGGAAAGAATGGCGCCGCAACAACGTTTACAAATTGTGGGATTTTACTTTAAAAATCAGTGTTCTGTTCGCCAAACTTATAGAGCACTTCGTGAATTTTATGGTCCACATAATCGAGCATCAGAGCGGCTTTTTCGTCGAACTGTTGATAAATTTCGAACAACATTTACTCTACTCGATGAAAAATCAACAACAAGAGAAAGAACTGTACGTACGAAGAAAATATTGGTGCTGTAAGTGATAGTGTTGGAGAAGATCCGAATTTGTCTATTCGCCGCCGTGCTGAACAAGTTGGACTTTGCCCATCCACAACATGGAACATTTTTTCGCAAAGATCTTGGTCTACACCCATAAAAGACAAGTCGTGGCGGACATATGCCAGAAATCGTTTTTAAATATTAAACGTGATGAAAATATCTTTCAAATAAAATTGGCATCATACTTCATTTTTTATGTGTTTTATTTCAATTTAAAGTTCTATCAGTCTAAAAAAAGCACCCTTTATCAAATAAATCCAGTAATCCGGGCTACGTATATTTCTTTTTTGACATTTTTTAGGAACTTATTGAGATTTAAAATCAAAATAATTTGTAGTACAACATCGAAATGCTTGGTATGCTTGATCTCTAATCTCGTGGAAGTGACCGTTTCGCTTTGTCAAAGTTCTGTTCGTTTATTTCAAAAAAGTTTGTTTGAATAATTTTTTTTTTTAATTTTTTTATTACAGAATGTCACAAACTTACAAATTTACCGCTGAATCAAGGCGAATTCATACAAGGTGAAGCTATTAAAACAGCTGATGTCTTCTTCTTCTTCCACTATATTTGTATTTTCCTTCACCCTTGACTTCCTAAACACGAAAACTAATGGCGTCCATTCTGCAATTTTATTTTATCGTGACATCCTAAAAACAAAAAAAACAAAAGACATCCTAAATTGAAAAAATGCGTGCGTTATGCCATTATCTTATATGAATTCGCCTTGTCCCGAATAATTGCTAAGTTAAATATTTATGTTTTTAACTTTTAGATGATCCCTAACATTTTGCTCTGCAAGCAAATTTATCAATTTAACCGGTAAACTCTGAGTTAAAAAGTTAACATGCTTCCCTGCAAGTGGGCCTTATCAACTACAGTAGCTTTGACATTTTCACACTTGTGAATTACAGTTTTTTAATTTAACTCCTAGCTACAAATTTCAGTTTCGTTTTCAAAATTTCAGATTTAAATGAATAAACTAAATATTTTCTTTTTTTTTTTGAATTACAATCAAAAACATTATTTTTTAAACTAAGAAAATCCTTATCTAATCTGTGATTACAACACATTCTTGCTTCAATGCGTCATTTTAATAATTAATAAATGTATTCTGCATATGAAGAAAATAAAAGAAACGATTTTATTTTTGCTTTTTTTCACGTTAATTGATAAATTATGTATTAAATTCAATAACATATCCACTCATAACTACTTTAAAAATTTGTAACTCGCAAAAGTATATTGCATCGTTGGGTAACTCACACAAGTATTTTGCATGTGACTAAAAGTAATATAGAAATAAATGTAAAAACTATCTAGTATTTCGTATGATAGCCGCTACTTTTAGATACAGCTATTTCCTTTCGTCGCTAAATATTACAGTTTTCCAAAACCAGAAACTTTTACTTTTGTAGGTGTTGGCTTATAGATTTGTAAAACAACAATACCGACCACGCTGTTAAGCACAAAGTGGTGACGTCACACTTAATAGCGGTATGGTTGGAGATAGGAATAGTGAGAAAAGCAAATCAATTTCACGCGGTTAGCGTGGCTGAGTGGTTGCGTGCTCGTCTAGCAACTCCCAGTACCATGGTTCAAAGCCAGGTAAAGTCAAGAAAGAAAGAGGTCTGATGAGGAGATGTGGGGATCCCCGAAATAGCAGCTATCACTTCTACCACTTTGAAAAATTTTTGTTTTCTCATATTATTCCCTAATACAAACCTGGCCTCAAACTCTATAAATTATACAGGCGATTTATAAAAATAAGGCCAAAAATAATAAAAGTCGCTTTTCTTTATTAATATTTGAATTATGTAAGTGGTTTTCTTCGAGCCACGCGATCATGAATATAATTCGTCCTGTCTCATCAGAAACTTGGGTGTGTAGATCTGTTTAACCCTGCTGTTAGGTTAAGACCATTTGGTCCAATTTTTTTTTTGTTTTCTTTGTAACTTTGGAACGGTGATATATACTGTCTAAATTTTTCAGCTCAGGTGGTCTTTTTATAAAACAATATTATGTGCGAAAATTTAATTCTCTGACTTAAAACTGGACTAAGATAAATTGAAAATTACGAATCTTAGGTTAAGGGACCATTTGGTCCATAGTATATTTTCTTTGATTTTCTTTACATTAATTTTCCAAAAATAAGCATTTATTAGTTTGTTCGATATTTTTTGGCACTACATGATGAGCAAAAAAATGTTTTTCGGTTGGTTTTGCAAATAAACGCACTGCAAATGGAGCATTTTACATCAGACTTAGACTTGCAGCAACTACAAATTCCTCGCTTTCGAGCTTCTGAACTAGAAGCATTTTTAGAGCAGGCCACTGGTGCTGGGTTTTACCAGAGTTGAGTAAATAATAAAATAATAATATTTAGCAAGTATTGAACCAAACTAAATATAAAGACTAAGATTAAATTGTTATTTTGTATGAAAACTGCAGTATGGACCAAATGGTCCTCTAACCTAAGATTCGTAAGTTTTTTTTAACCTAACAGCAGGGTTAAATTTGTCCTTAAGCCTTAAATGTGGATTTTCGCGGTTGCATTTAAGTATTTTGCGTTCCTCTACCATAGTTAGCATCTTTGGTCGACCATAACTGGTTAAATTTTCAATACCGCTGCGCACCTTACACCGTTTTAATACATTTTCTATTATTTGACGACATCGACTAAACATATCGTAAATGTATTTTGTGAATTTTCCCTCAATGTGAAGGTGCAAAATTATTTTTTTTTCGATATTGTCATTTCTTTGCCCTTTGGCATTTTTGATGTAGTGCACACTATCACAATTATAAACGATAATGATTATGACAATCTCAATAGAAATACGCACCAGAAACTATAAATTCAACTGAAATTTGCATCAAGTAAACAAATCTGCACCAAATAACGAATTATAGAAAAGAGCAAAATATTTTTCGGAGTTACAAATTTTGAATTGTTTACAGTTTGTTCCTATGCAAAACGATGGTTTATGTGTTAACGAAGTCTCAGCGAAGTAAAGAGTAGATATGTTATTGAATTAAATTCATAAATAATTTATAAATAAAACAGGAACAAAAGCAAAAATATTATCGTTTGGTATATTTTCTTCATATCCAAAATACTTACATACATATGTGAGCCACTCTATGCAAATATGTATGTAAAATCGGTCCATAACCACGCCCACCACCCATATATATCAATATTTTTAAATTGCATAACATCGAAACTAATTGACCACTTTCAGCGTAATTTGGCAAAGGTGGTTAAAAAAGAAAGCTTAATGTAATAAACAATATTCGACACCTGCCACGCCCACCGGCCACGCATTTCAAAATTTAAAACGGTATAATTCAAAAGTATTTAATTATGTAAAACAGCTTTCCATCGCTTTCATCGACCCGCCCTGGGAAAGACTCGAAACCAATTCCTAAATGGCTATTTTCCAAACTGTTTGGCCGACCTGAGCTCGGGAATCATTCCCGATCTTCTGTGCTACGTAAGGCGCACTCGGTGGTTCACCTTCTAAGGGAAGTAAGAAGACTTGCATGGATGCAGCCACTCTAACATAACCTAACCTTCCATCGCTATTAGCATATGTGCATTTCTGTACTACAATGCCATACGATGCTTTTGTTTTTATCTGAAAATAGTATTTTTTCAATTTCAGACAATTCAAACATCAATTTATTAGATTTGAAAGTAGTATATATCATGTTGAGATCGGACAGAAAAAGGTACACCCCCCGCCACGAAACAAGTATACATAACATGCACTTAACACTTAACACTTAACATGCACAGATTTTATTTAAAACCACAACTGTAGTACATACCATTGATTTTATTTTACATCCTCGTCGCACTGGTGTTCAATATAAGGTCCGTTTCCTTGTGCACGACCTGCAAAAGAAAGCTCCAATTTGGAAAAAATTTCCCTTAGTTGCAAAAGCAACCCTACTAACATCTTTCATAAAACATCCGATTTGATTACTTACCGACTTACTTAGTTGGCTCTATAACCATTTAAGAGATTTTGGTCGAGTTCAACAAATTGTGGCAGTCACTCCCTATTCCTGTTAACTGGCGCCAATTGGAAATACCACGTGATAACAAGTCCTTTTCCACTTGGTCCTTCCAATGGAGAGAAGTCCGTCTTCTTCCTCTACCACCACCAGCTCGCACCGCGTTGAATACTTTCAGGGCTAGAGCATTTTCGTCCATTCACACGACATGTCGCGGAAAGCTCATCTTTCCATCGTCTGCGGTATTCGACGTAACAAAGACGTAGAGATCCATAAATCTTACCGAGAATCTTTCTCACGAATACTCCAAGGACCACCATCTCATCTGATGTTGACAGCGTCCACTTTTCTGTGCCTATTGTAAGGCACGGGCATATTGAGAGGCTTATAGAGTGCGGTTTTCGTTCGTCGAGAGAGGGCTTCACTGCACAGTTGCATACTCAGCCCAAAGAAGCACTTGTTGGCGTTGGCAAGGCAGATTCTACTTTAGATTTCCCGGCTGACATTATTGTAGATGTTAATGCTGGTTCCCAGATAAACAAAGTCTTCCACTTTTTCGAAATTTTAGTTGTCAGTAGTGATGCGGAAGCCGAGACGCGAGTGCGCTGACTCTTTATTTGATGACAGTAGGTATTTTCTTTTGCCCTCGTTCACCTCCAGACCCAAACGTTTCGCTTCTTTATCCAGTTTGGAAAATGCAAAACTATCGATGGTTCAATTCTGCAGCTCGAATCTTCTCTTCTAACATAAGTTTAAAGAAGTCGCACGAAAGAGAGTTACCCTGTCTGAAACTTCATTTGGTTTCAAATGGCTCGGAGAAGTCCTTCCCAATTCTGACTGAGCTGGGGTACCAAATTCAGACATTGCAGCAATATTTGGTCGATAGCAGATTTGCCAGGTCGAAAGCCACACTGGTAAAGTTCAAACAGTTCATTCACGATGGCATTTAGCCGTTCCCATAATATGCTCGACAAAACCTTATTAGTATGCTATGCTTAGAAGACTGCACGCGGTAGTTGGCGCATTTTGTAGGATCGCCCTCTTTGTGGATTGGGCAGAGTGCACTTAAATTCCAATGAGCTGGCAAGCATTCGGAACGGAAAATAGTTGTGCTGGCAAATTTTTGGTTGATTTAAATTGAAATTTCCTATGCATTTTCTTCTTCTTCTTTTTTTCTGATTCCCAATAGTGCAGTTTTTTTCTCTTCCCAACACTACAACTCAAGTCGGATATCATATTTTTCTGGCCTTGTGTTGTTACTTTACATGCAATTCGTCGTCCTACCTAGTGTTCTTTTGGAAGTCGCTTACAAAGAAACGAGTCTATAATAAAAACTTAGTACAAACTAGAAATAAATACAGTTTAAATAAAATTAAAAAATTTAAAAATATCTTAAATTATTCCTTCAAATCAAAAATTTCAGAAAAACTGTTTTGTCCAATATGAGGTAATTAAGGAAACTGCGACTTTGTCTAGGAAACTGTAATTTACACTTAAAACTGTGAATCTGAGAATGCATTAGCTTCTCGTCGACCAGGTGAGGGATTTCCGAACTCCAGAAGCGGCAGTTTTGCTTATTGCGTGTAACTTTGACGTCGAGATGGAAATGCCGAAAAGAAAAATTAATTTATATTCTTTTTGGCCTTATATTTATGAATCGACTGTAATTTATAAAGCTTGAGGCCAGGTTTGTATTAGGGAATAATATGATAATATTAATTTCTTCTTATTTTCAAAACACTCTATATGAGGTACACTACATAAATTAAGTTTACATTACTTCCCAACGTTATTCATGCGTGAAACGATTCATTTATTTCCGGGGATATATGAAACTGGGTTTCTATGAAGATTTCCAGCCAGAAGAAGCTATCAAAAATAAATAAAATGTCAAAATAACATATAATCTTACAAAAAAATTGTCAGCCTAGAAAGCTAGGCGATAGAAGTGAAACTTCATGGATCTCGATGGGCACTTGAAATGAAAATACTCACTCTAGCCAGCAAGTTTTATGAGATAGAAATGTTTCCTCAATAACAGAAGCCACTATTCATTATTCTGGAATTTTTAAGGGTGTTAGGTTAATGAAAAAAGTCAGTGCGGCATTGTGCGAGGCCTACGGCCACGCACGGGCTGTCGTGTTATTTCGAGGTATCGTAACGTTGAACGTTGAATGACGACTATTGTATTGGTCGTCGCTGAGAATAAGTGAGTAGCAAACATTGAGCAACCAGCTGACATGATACATACATACATAGCTATCACTGGCGTTAATGAATGTGGTCACTGAGCGCTCTGTCAGTATGTATGTATGCATTAAAGCAACTAGTGCAAATTTTATGGCCCGTTCACATAGGACTTTTGCTTTGCTTTGCTTCAGAGTTTCGCTTTGACAGATAAGTTCAATACATGATGTTATATGAGTCCTGCTAAATACAAAGCGAGAAAAGTAGAGCAAAGCACAGCGAAGCAAAATTATGGGCAACTCTCAACTTTTGTACGCTTTGGCAATCAGCTGTTATCATTTCCATTTTATTTTTATTTTGGCGTGCGTATACACACTACAGACACTCGCGAATTTCACACATTAGTAGCATAACTACTACTACTTCCATCATTTCAGTAAAATTCATTTTTTTATTCTATCTTTAAACAAAACAGCAGAAACTGTCAAAGCGTTCTATGTAGCTGACCTCTACGCCTCACGCTTTGTTGTTAAAATTCGAAATGTCAAGCAAAGCGAGGAAAGTTCTATGTAAACGGCCCATTATTCTCTACAAGCAAGAGAATAGAAAAGTTCGCTCACAAGCACGACCACTATTATATTGGTCGTCGCTGAGAATAAGTGAGTAGCAAACATTGAGCAAACAGCTGCCCCAGAAATGCCCCCCACCTCACTACACTTCTGTTCCTCACTTTTTTACTTCAGCATACCCGCATCTATCTCTTTACCCTCACTTTTTTTACAAATTTCTCTCTGGTTTCAATTTTGCCTGAAAACCCTACCGTATAGCGTCATTCAACGCTAAAAAGATATTTGATGTTTTCGTCTCCATTTATACAAAATCTATTCATTCACTTCCATACTTTCATGTTCAAGAAAAGATACAATTGGGGTGTGGTATGAAAAATATGAAATGAAAACTCGTGATTGTAAATTATTTGAATATCTTGAGAAAATTGCATCTATTGTCGTGCCTGATCTGGTTGTTGAGTTTTTGGAATTATTATTCATTTTTAAATTAAATTTACTTTCTAAAAATTGTACAAGTGGTTGAGCTTCTTCCAAGGCAAAATTGGCATTAAAATCACCGTTTAAAATCATTGGCATAGTGTGCAAATCTTCTCCTAATTCTGCTGCACCAGAGGGAGTATATGCCAATAATGCTCTATGTATGAATTTTATTATATCGTTAATTCTCTGGTTCGGAGTAATGTAGAGAACAATCATTGCCACGCTCTGTCCGCTTTCTATGACACATTTGGCCGTACAAATATCTCATGGCTTATTTCGTCGGAGCTAATGCCCCTCCACGCATGCTACCCCTCTCTCGTTTTTTCCTACTCCGAATCTGTCGCGTTTCGTTTCTCTCCCATGTCTCCTTCCGTCCGACTGCCCCACCATGCAGTCCACTCCCTTTTCCTGTTGCTTTTCCGTTTCGTTCGGTATTGGAATTACAGCCCAACGAGCGCAAAGAAGTTTCAGATGTCGTTTCAGTACAAGTCACATTTTTAATGGGCTATTTTTACTGATTAAAATAACTATTTTCATTGCATAAAAAGTATTCTTAAACAACAAATAATGGGCACTCTAATGTTAGCATCCATACGGGAGTGCTTAAAAATCGATCAGCTAAATTATTCCTCATTTAAAGTAAAATAGGTTCCCTAGTTTGGAACCCGCGTTATCAAGTTCGCTTAGATGGGACGAAATCAATTCGAAAACTTTTCTTACATTTACCCCTAAGGGACTTTAAATGGAATTCTCAGTTGTATACTCCCCATTATACTAATTGTTTGAAACTAATAAATCTCCGTACTCTTTTCAGCCATTGGAAAATGCTAGGCATAATATTTATGGCTAAACTACTCACAGGATCTAAGTATTGCAAGTGCATTTCTTATTGCCGCAGTTAAACTTAGTGTTTTCCTTCTCGGTCTTCAGAACACTTTAAACATCTTTATTTAAAACAGTGTAAAACCAATTATGAATTAAATGAACCTTTCCGATGTTTGTGTCCAAAATTCAACTACCTTTCCAGCACTTTTGATATTTCGGACTCCTCACACACAAAAAGCTGTACTGTCCTTTCTCCATAAATGTTTAGCGACGCTATAATTTTCTTGGATTTTATATAAGTATTATATTATATTCAGCTGATGAAGTTGTTTTCTGTAGCCGAGTAGTTTTAGATCCCGACGCTTAACAAACTTTTCCCGTTTGACAACTCGACACAAAACAAACAAAAAAAAAACAAAAGATTCGCACGTCAGAGGACCTAGGGTCGGTACGGCCGGAAAGAGGCTAACCGTTGGGTTTATTATTAAAATATATAATAAACACTTTAATGAAAACAAATTTTCATTCTACATTTCACAAATTTCACTACTCTTAAAGCCAGCGTAACACCTTCAACTTAAACCAAAAAAAAAAAGAAAACGATACACATCCTTTGTGTGTTTGCTAAAAAATCAATAAATGACATTCTCCCCTCCCTTCCACTACCTACACACTTTTTCACTTGCTCCATTTTCTCCTTCGCATTCACTGCAAGTATGTGGCAAAAGGCAGCACAGCATCAGCTCCAGACGCCACCCTTAGCTCACATTTTGTTGGTTTTCCACCACAACGAAGTAACTTTCATCAAAGGCCATAAAAACGACACTCATACTGCTACAAAATGTAATTACACGTACATACATATATTTTTACATACATATATACCTAAGCACATTATATAAAAGATACAAATAAAATAAAAATATATATATGTGAATGTAACAACATGCACATCGCTTGTCGAGAAGTCTGAGTTGGTGATTTCAACGACCAGCAATTTGGTGCGGTATGGCCCTCTTGCCTCGCGGCCCCTTTTAAACGGTTCAAGTACTTTTTAATTGGGCTACCTGTCCGCCACCTGGCAATAATGGCTGCCATTTTGAACTTTCAACACACACACTCCACTGCACATCGAAGTCCAATGCTAGTTAAGAGTGAATGGATGTGTGTGTGTGTGTTTATAGGACGAGAACTGAGATTCTTCCAAAACGATGTTTTGTGTAGAAACGGATGTGGATGCGGATGCATTTGTGGGAGGTGAGGTGTCAATATGTATGTATTTAGTTTCAAGTGTTGAGTATAAAAAGCTTAGAATGAGTGTAGGATGAGTTGGCGTTATTAAAGAAATTAAATATTAAAATACCATGGTTATTGGTTTCTGTACAATATTTTTGAATGAAGTATGAAACATACAAATATATATATATATAATAAGTAAATTGCAAACTTTAAAGTCGTTTATCTCGGTAAATTAGTATTTTTTGAATATACCGTTCTCATTCTTAACAATATCTGCACTATGAACACGAAAACTCGATTTCCAACTGCATCGCTACAATTTCGTTATATTGCCTACTGGTTATGGAACTTAAAATATCATTAAGGTTTGTTTGTTTCGAAGTATTTAAAGAAACATTTTAATTACTCGTTATTTGTCAAAGGATCGACTGAAAGGTATTTCGCGTGTTTTGCGTTTTTTTTCGTCAACAACGTGCATTGACAATTCAGCCAGCTATAAATATATAAATTATATTAAAAAATAATCATCGCATTAAAGTGTAGAACAAAAAAAAAACAATTTTTTTCTTAGTAAATATAAAATAAATGCTTTGCCCGCTAGTAAAAAATGTTTTCATTTTTAATATAAAAATCAAGAAAATGGCCCACATAAAAGTTTCGCATTGTTGTGATTTTTAATATAAAAAACAAGAAAACGATTTACATAAAAGTTTCGCATCTAAAGTAAATTTAGTAGCCTTCAGCTTTATGAAAATCTATTTTTTTTTTTATTAATATGTAGGGGAGACCGGGCGTTGTGAGACGGTTTTTTTTTGACAAAAAATACAATAGAAAAGCCATTTTATTTATTTGTTTTTATTTATTACGACTTCGTAGAGTCTAGTTCAAGCAAAAAAAAACAAAAAATCACTTAAGAGATATTATTATTTACATTTCATTAGCAATATGTACTATGTTTGAATACAAAATATTGAAATATTGATATATTTATCTCAAATCAACACAAACTACAAACTCTATCTTATATTCAATGATTTTGTATAATCAAATAATCTTTTTTTGAACAAATTAGTGTCACAATTTTTAATGTTTTCAGGCAATTCATTGAAGCATTTTAAGCCCGTATAAAAAAGGCTGTTTTTTCAGATTCTGTTTTATAATTAGGCAATTTGAAATCATTTTTCCGTCTGGTATTTTTGTCATGAACCTCGTAGTTAAATTTAATACTTGTTCTCAGATAATCGGGCATTTTTCTGCCCGTACAAATTTTTAACTCATGTTTCAGTGTAACTTCACTCAGACTAGAGTTTCGTTTGTTGAAATTTTAGTACGACCTTCAAGTTTTGCCTGCCTGCTCAAAAGTTGTTTTTATGGATTTTCGCAATGTTCGGAAGGTTGTGAGACACAAATTTATAAGAATGAAAATGGCTTAATTTTATCAAAATTGTTTATTTTAATCTTTAATAAGGCATATTATGTGGTCTACAATTTATTCAAATTGCTTTTTCTCGATTGCAACCTCTTTTATAGCAGCTACAAAAACATTGACATCAGTCGCAGGTTTGCCAGTCTAACTATACCTATGACGCACCATGATGACTAAATAAAGTAGTTACGACCTTCAAAAACACTGAATCCATCAAAAATAATAAAAAACAAGTAAAAACAGCGCTGTCTTCGGCTATGCCGAAGGCTTCATACCTTTCATGAATGGACGAATAGTAAAAAACGTGTTATTGTATTACAATTTCGTATTACCTATAGTTAAAAGCGAAAATTTCCTTCAAATCAATAAAAATAATTCTAGTAAAGGCATTGTTATAAATTATTTAATGCTTTTCCTTATGTAATTAAAAAGAACTATGTTTTAAGAAGGGAATGGTTTTTGAATATTTTTAATATCGTATCGACGCTTGATATTTAACATTTAAAAAATACAAATAATTAAGTATTAATATGTAAGACCTACATATGTCGGTCTTTGAAAACAGTTATCAGATCCGTAAATAGTTCCCAAACGTTTAACGCTATGATTCATGTGATATTGCGCTGAGCTTATTACTTTTCGCAATAAATATTTGTCCTGAATTTATCTTGCCGATTTACACTGCGAACTCCGATCTTGATGAATACTAATATATAGCTAATAATGGTTGATGTTTGTGCAAAATTTCAAGCCTTTAGCTGTTTAAATGGAGGAGTTATGGTGCAAAATGCAATATCTGAACAATCGGTTGTATGGGAGCTATATGTTATATTTCTCCGATCTTCATGATTTTCAATACTGATACGTAGCTAATAATGGCTGATATTTCTGCAAAATTTCAAGCCTTTAGCTGTTTAAATGGAGGAGTTATGGTGCAAAATGCAATATCTGAACAATCGGTTGTATGGGAGCTATATGTTATATTTCTCCGATCTTCATGATTTTCAATACTGATACGTAGCTAATAATGGCTGATATTTCTGCAAAATTTCAAGCCTTTAGCTGCTTAAATGGAGGAGTTATGGCGCAAAATTCAATATCTGAATAATCGGTTGTATTATATGTTATAGTCACCCGATCTGGCCGATTCCGACAAATGTTTAATCATTTGTACAACGACACCTGCTCACCAAATTTCATCAAAATAGCTCTAAAATTGAGGGACTAGTTTGCGTTCAAACAGACGGACAGACGGACAGACGGACAGACGGACAGACGGACAGACAGACGGACATGGCTAAATCGACTCAGCTCATCGTCCTGATCATTTAGGTATACTTTTTGATGGGTCTATCTCTTCTCCTTCTGGCACTTACAAACATCGGACCAAACTTAATATACCATTTCATTCTCATGAAAGGTATAATTATCATTAAACGTTTTGGTTGTGTACACAAACGCTATATCTGGCTATAAAATACAATTTGAAAAGACAGCAAGCACGAACGGCCTACAAAACTTTCGATCACAAAATTGGAGTCGCGATTTGGGAAGACACAAAGAATCGACATGAGCGAAACATTTGTGATGTGGATATGAAGATTGGAAATAAGCAAGAAGTTTCGCAGTCAGCAGGTGGATGTCGCGCTTTTTAGTTCAGGGCTGTAAGCGCGTCTCACGACCCCCCGATCTAACCTACTTTCAAATCATCCAAATAAGATATGGAAACCACATCGCAAAAATTTTAAAGCCATATTTACTTAAGAAATTATGATAAAAAATTATCCGATAAATTTGGCATTCACTTACAAAATATCCAGAGATAAATTTATAAAACAAGAGATAGGTAACTCAGATTTGAATTATTTAACCCCGACATTCTCTTGCGACAAATACAACCAACATATAATTAAGTAATCCAGATAATGTCTATTTATTTTTTGACATTTTCTTTGAATATTAAGAATTTTTTGAAGTTTCTAGAGATGACGACGAGAGATGGTCGCGGCACTAAATATCCGGTACCAATCCCAACATTCAATTTTTAAATCCCGAACCCGTCCAAAGTATCAAAGTTTTTCAAATTAATCCCGTGGCTCCCGATATCTATCATTGCATAAAACTTTGAACACCGACGGAATTTTCCAAAACGTTTTTCTCCCAATAAGAGTACTATATTGTCGTCTCAAAGCCCCATCACTTTGCTAAACGATCTTAGCAAACCATTTCCAAAAACGTGATTCTATTTTTTCGAACAAATCTCATCTAGTTGAAGAATGAATTTAAACCAGAAAAAAATGTGCTATTCTTATTCTGTGGTATATAATTCTCAAGACCCTCATCAAGAACCAAGCACATTTCCAAAGACTTTCGAATATATTAAATTGCCCAGACGATATGAAGAAAGATTAACTCTATCCCAAACTAATTATTATTCTATACAACTAATTTAGCTATGATACCTTTTTGTCACAAATGTGAATATGTTAGTAATTTGGTTTTTATTTCTTTAAATATAAAATTAAATTAATCTGAGTATTACAAGAGAGTTTTTTTCGGATCATAAATGGAAGAACAAATCTAGCACAAGAAATCAAAAGGAAAACAGTTATTTATTAGAGCTCTTGCTAAAAATCGACCAAAAATATGTTTATATAGAGTTGCCACCTGTTGAAAAATTTAAAATATAAAAATGTTTTGTGTCGCGCAAAGAAGGTTCATAGCTAACCTGGATGAAAATCCGAGTTCAATCCAATTATAAAAAAGTTTTATGAAATAGTAACAAATGGATGTCAAAACATTCGCTTTGCTAGGAGAAAGTTAATAGGTATATTTTTCAACGCTATTAAAAATTAATTTTTTTTGTTAAGTAAAATTTAATTATAATATACACAATTTTATATGAAATATTAAAATTTGAGTGTCAAACTGTTCATATCGGCGAGGACAAGGTGCATGCCTAGATATATTTTAGAAAAGTCAAATTTAATTTAATTATACAGAAATTGTGGAAAACATTGAAATATAGCTGTCAACCGGTTTGTCTCGACAAGATGGTTCATAGCAACCTTTTATGAGAGTTGCCACTTGTTCAAAAAGTCGAATTTAATTGAATTATACACACGTTATATGGAATATTAAAATTTCGATGACAAACGGTTCTTTCACTAAGAATAAAGTTTATAGCTGGCTAAGTTTTGAAGAGCGTTGCCACCTGTTTGAAAGAGGACTTTTAATCAATTATACACTGGTTATGTAAAATAATAAAATATGAGTATCAAACGGTTTGTTTCGACAAGAAGGTTCATAGCACATTTTTATGGGCTGCCTCCTGTTAGAAAAGTTACAAAATTTCACTCAATTATACCCCCCTAATGTGTGAGAGAAACCGAATACCTACATATGCAAAGTTCAATTGATAAATAAATTTAACCAGAACAAAGTAGATGGCGAGATACTTCTAAATACCGTATTTACAGTTAAATTAACTTCATATTCAAAATACATATTTGCCAAATATGTAAATATAACTTTTGGATATCTTTAAAACCGTATTAACGTCCGATTTAATACAAATTAAAGACACATATTAAGTAAAAAAAAATATAAATATATTATTCGAAAATTGCGTCGATAGGTAGCGCTGGAGACGATATATAATATGCAAATGTACACAAACATATATAATCATAATCGTATTCTATCTGTTTGAAGAGTGTAGCGAGGCGCACCGGGTGTTTTTCTAGACTGATAGAACTTTCGATAGGAATAGCTGTCACTTGACAGCTGGTAAATGACATTTCGTTTTGACATTTCTGTTCAGTAAGCATTGACAAATCATCATGGAAAGAATTACGCCGCAACAACGTTTACAAATTGTGGAAATTTACTTTAAAAATCAGTGTTCTGTTCGCCAAACTTATAAAGCACTTCGTGAATTTTATGGTCCACATAATCGAGCATGAGAGCGGCTTATTCGCCGAACTGTTGATAAATTTCGAACAACATTTACTCTACTCGATGAAAAACCAATAACAAGACAAAGAACTGTACGTACAGAAGAAAATATTGGTGATGTAAGTGATAGTGTTGGAGAAGATCCGAATTTGTCTATTCGCCGTCGAGCTCAACAAGTTGGACTTTGTCCATCCACAACATGGAAAATTTTGCAACATGGAAATTTGGACTGATCGCATCCGATTCACCAAAGCTAGTCGTGGCGGGCATATGCCAGAAATCGTTTTTTAATATTAAATGTCAAGAAAATATCTTTCAAATAAAAAAAAACTTGGCACCATACTTAATTTTTTTTGTGTTTTTTCAATTTAAATTTCAATCGGTCTAAAAAAAACACCCTTTACATACATACATATATAAATTCAAACTCAACTTTGAGATTTTGGACGAGTATCAACTTTTGCGTCCGTAACAACAAAAAACAGATCTTACATTTTATACATATGTTTGCCGTACTACGAAATAAGAAACGCTTGTTTAATTTTTTCATTCAGTATTTTTTATATAAAATTTCAAATGGTTCCAATATTAGTTCCAACAATATTCGGTTACTGAGCCAGTTTGGGATGGTTAGAATATAAATAAAGAAAACGATGTCTTTGGTCCTGCCCGATGTCTTCATACATTTCATGAATATAACAAAAAATATAAATTTTCTGAATAGACTTTATACGACTGAAAAGTAACAAGTTCACAAAATTTATTTATTTTTATTTTACACTTTCTGTTCATGGTAAGTTAAATGAGTGCCAAATTCTCTGTTCTTAGTTGCTTTGGTGTAGAAGTTATAACGCCAACCTTCGTATTTGAAAAACCAGTATCATATATTGTAAAAGTACATCTATATACCAAATTTCTGTCATACATCTCTAAAACTGAGTGAATAGTCTGCGTTCTAATACACACAGCTATATAGATTCACCTCGTCGTCCTGATTAATTTAGAATTCTTAGCTACGGCTGTATCTCTTCTTCTCTTATGCTTACAAACTTCGGACCAAAGTTATAATACCATTTCATCTACATTGATCGCTTCATTTCTATTATAATTTATAGTTAAGACTGATTTAAATCGTACTAATCTAAAAATAATTATGTCCATTGCCACAATTTTGTGCTATCCTTTCACTCAACCCACACATACATCTGCGTGCGTAATAATAGTAGCGCTATATGTTGACAAATTTTTATAATTTGGTTGTATTTTATTTTTGTTCTTTTTTACTTCAATTAAAAATTAGTTGATAATCTTAAGCTCACTTGCAAGAAAGTAGTTAAATATTTAATTCACAATTTACCGGATAAATTGAGAAATTTGCTTGCACAGCAGTAAATTAGACATTGATGCAGTGCTAAAAAAATAAATATTTACCTAACCTAAGTATTTAGGGTTAAATTCTCAAGTTTGTGACATTCTGTCATTAATAATGAAAAAATTAAGTTAAACAAATTATTGAAAATATTTAAAAAAATTAAACTTTTTTCCAATAATGGTGAGGAAGCCTTTGAATACGTTGACTCCAATTCTTTTAACAAAGCTTTGGCGAACGGAAATGATCCCTACCACGATATTGGAGACCAAGCCATACCAAGCATTTCGTTGGTGTACAAAATTATTTTGATTTGAACATTCAAAAAATTTATAACATTCAGAGAAAATGTCAAAAAAAAAAGAAATGTACGAAGTCTGCGAGACATTGTCTGGGTTATGAAATTAAAAATGCAACTCTGAGTTACTTATATCTTTATTTATAGATTTAACTCTAGATTTTCCGCAAGTGGGCCTAATAGGTTTCTTAGTTTCAAACTTTGTGCAGAACTAGAAAAATTAAAAACAAAAAATGCATCAAACTTTCAAGTTTTTTACTAAGAACCCTGATACAAAAGAGAAGGTAGTTTAAAAGAAAACAAATTTTGGCGGATAATAAATATTTTTGAAGTTTCAGAAATTGTAAGTATTATCAACGGTCTTGCCACTTTGATTGCATTAAAACAAAAGTTCTGAATAATTTCTTTCACACATTTATTCCAATGCTATAATATTTCATGTCGAAAATGCTTATAATTATGATGCTTGATATTTTTTTTTACTTGCGCCATTTGCACTTTTTTTACTCATACCTATTCTATATACAATTTAAACATCAAACGGAGTGTTCATTATAATTAATCTTTTCATTCTAGTAGAATAAAAGCAACGAGCGATTATTTTGTTATTTTTTCTCAGGGTTTTAAAAAATCTTATTCTAAAAAGTCCTCAAATTAAATTTTTCTTTATCATTTTGACCATTAACTTTAATAAATTTTGAACTTAATATTTCCAATTTATGTTATTATTTTAATTCGGCTTTTAAGACAATCGTCCCATAAATACTTAACAAACGTATAATTTTGATCATTTCCGAAGAAAAATTTTGTTAGTCCCATTATTCTACCATTACTTTCGATGGACTGATAACTCTTCAACTTGATGCCCTTCTTCAAATTACTTGATTAAAAATTGCACGGAAGAAAACTGTACTCCAAATAATTCACATATTTGCTATGAATTTTCACAGTTTATGAAGGCTCAGCTTATTTAACTTAATATTTTTGCGAACATAAATAAATTTTTTCATTACATTTTTTTTCTTTGTTTCTTTTATGTTTCATAATTCCACTGAACTTCAAATATTTTCGTTTACTTTTACAAGAAAAAATTGTTACTTCTAATGAATCAGGTAGCATGAAATTGATGAAATGTCATAATTTTATTAAAACTCAAATGGTGAGCAACATTTGAACTACCTTCTTTTCTGTATCGTGAAAAATTTTATCGCATTTTCTGCCATATAAACGGAACACATCATATTGAAAATTTCTCTAAAAATTCTGAATAAAAAATTTAAAATTTTTAGAAAAATTTATTCAATTTTATTTAGATTTGTACAAAGTTTAAAACTTAGTTTTGCTCATGGCGTAATAAAGAAACGTGAAATACGTTCACGTTCCCCTCACTTTAATCGCCATATTGAACTCCCTTGGGTTACTCAGTTTGCCTCTTGGAGGAGCTTATTTTTATATTACAACGATTTTTAATAAAAAGCGCTAAAAATAGTAAATTAACAAAAAAAAAAAAATTTAAAAATATTACTGATATATTTTCATTGTCGTTCGTTGACATTCGACATTAAAATTTATTGGAATAATTATATTTTTTTCGTAAAAGCAAGAATTTTCAGCTTTAGAAAGGAATTTTGGGAAACTATTGCTAACATCGTAAGTACTTTATGTGTATTATTTGTTATATAAGTATACATTAAATTATTCTACAGGCTTTCTGTTGTTGTGCATACCCGGGCATTTCATAGATTTGATTGACTGCCCTGTTCGTTATATAAAAAAAATCATATTGACTTGAAATTTTGTACAAAATTTATAAAAATCCAACAAATGCTCGAACTTTTTAATCAGAATCGCTAGACAACTTCTGAGTATTTAGTTTTCTGGTTCATTCGATTTTAGCATAATATTAGCAAACCTTAAAATTCCGGTTTTTTTTTTTTTTTTTATTTTTTTTGTGATTTTGGTTTTAGAAACTTCCTTCCATTTAACGCATGCAATTTATATGATAGAAGATATGCAAAACTACCAGCAAAAAAAGTTCCGAAAATCAACGGAAATTTATATAAAATCCATCTATTAGGTGGAAGCATTTTTGTAAGACCAAAAATTAAAGAAATTATCAACAATCAATCGAAATTTTCAGCCACTTCAGTCCTGCATATTAATATGCTAAAATCTAAAACTACATACCCAGAGGTTTTCTAAAAATTCTAATTAAAATGATTGTTGTGGAAAGTTTTATAAAAACTTTACACAGAACACTTGGCGTGAAAAATATTGTAAGTAAATATTGAATAAAATCACCACAGGCTCATTTGCTAGACACACTGTAAGTCTAATAATATATAAAATCTTTTATGAAAAGTTTTAAAAACACTTTCTTATTAATCATCTAACAAATTTAATAAATAAGTCACAAATTTTTCAAATATATCTGGCTTTAATTTCAGCTCAGAAAGTTTATTAATATATATTATAGAATTCGAACAAAATAACGGTAATTTACATAACATCAAAATATTATTCGATAGTTTATGAAAACATATAACAAATTCGCTAAAATTTGGTAGGTAGAATTTAATTAAAGAGCGAAATGCGTAAAAACACATATTTTGGAAAATGTGCGTAGTACGTTAAAGGCATACTAATTTAATTTTGTTAATATGTAAATAAATAAAGTCGTTTAAGTTTTTAACGAGAAGAGTATTTATTGTATACAAAAACACAAGTACTGTTTATTTAAAAACAAAAAAAAAAGCTTCCATGGGCTACTTAAGTTTCGGTTGTACCCGATCTTAAACTCTTCCTTACATGTTCCAAGTATAGTGAAATCTAAATCGAATTTATCGAACCCCAAATAATATAAACAATCGTTTATTTAAACTGAGTTGCTATTTATTTATTTTATAAGTATACCGCAAAATATAGCATTCATCTTATATTAATAAAAAAATTTCATAAAAAATAGTAAAATATCTGTTTTTCAAGCATTTTTTATTATTTCCCCAAACGGGGAAGATGAAGGAAAAAATTTCGTAATTTCGGCAGAATGAGCGAAATTTACCATTCGAAAGATAACCAGTGGTGGAAGCGTGCAGAATCTCCTACGACCAACATAAAGAACAACTTTTTCAAGAATGAACTAAAAAAATACCTACCAGCTCTCGGCCGAAGGAGTGCATACCAAAAGGATCGGCTTACACTTCCTTAGATTCTGTCGCAGTTTCGCAATGACGCAGTTTCCGACGAAAGAGAGAGTCGAACACTTAATATAGGAGTGCCCAGTTCTCCGAAGGTTGAGTGTTAGAACACTCGGTCAAACCCATTCCTACAGAATATAGTTCAGAGCGCAGCTGCCTATCTCTGTGCGACGTATTTTTAAAAAATATTACTTTTGAAAGGACACACAAGGCACTCACTCGGAAATTTCGTCGATACCTATACTTCAGTAATAATAAATAATAAAATAACAAAAAAAATAAGTATAAGTAATAATATGTTCGTAATCGTTATGAGCGTCCATAAATCCTCTTTTTAGTCAATGAAGATTTTATAAAAAATATTAAAGTTATGAGCAAAAATACTATGAGACCCGACGAAAACGAGTTTTAACCCTAAATCCAGATTTTGTGGGTGTATTTGGGATTTCGAGTGTGCAGATTTTTTATACTCAACTAAGCTAAAAAAAACCCTGTTTCTGAGTAAGTTAAAAAAATTATTAAATGATTTGTGAGTGTGACAAAGTCCGGTAAACCATCCAAACCATTTTTTCGACTATTTCGAGTCGTAGCTGCGGAAAAAACGTAAGCGAAAGTTCTTCAAAATTTTCTTTCTAATGATCATAATAAATAATGAATAGCCTTCAATAGTTAAATTAAGAGAATTTTTGATTGAGTTTGTGAATTTTGATAGCTTATATAAATATATACAATAGTTCGATCCAAGGCGAATCCATACAAGGTGGTATTATAAATACAACTACAAAATTCCTATATATTTTGTATTTTTTTCTGCGTAAGAGTTGTCAAAACTTAAATACATTTTGTTTTTGCTTTTACGGCTTTTGAAAGCTCATACGCAAAAGCAAAAACAAAATACATGTAGGTGAATAAAAAAAAATCAAATCAGCTGCTCTTATGCCATCATCTTCTATAAATTCGCCTTGAGTTTGATGAATAAAAAAAAAATTCTACAGTAACAGATAAGATGAAATCGATAAATTTGAAGCAGTTGTTTTTAATAATTTCTTTTATTTATTTTATTATTAATTCAGTCAAATGAACTTTAATTTCTTACCGTCAATAGGTGATCGTAAATTTCGTTTTACGTAAGCTAAGTTTATTGCATCAGGCTTTTGGTATAGAATCGACTGTAAGTTAATTGCAAAATAGAACAAATATTTGCGAAAATAAAAATTATATCAACCTGTGTATGTATGTCAGTGTGTAGCGCTACTATTATTATGCCCTCAAGTGTACATATCCTCAAGCATACTTTCTTTCCATCCGCCAGAATGTGTGATATGGGTGATTTGTATTGCAATCGCCAGTAAAGCGACGAACAATGGACCCAATAATAAAAGTAGTAACAGCAACAGCTACATACGTACAACAAAAATGGGCAACGAATGCTCCGAAAATAGCAGCAACAACAACAACAACAACAACTGCATTGCCAGCCAACAATTTGAACAAAGTTGCTGCTGCTGACGTTAACTGCTATTTTAAGTGAGTGGAAATTTGCTACATTATAATTATTTTCCACAATTGGACATATTGGTATGGTTTGCAACGCTATTATGCGCCGCAAAGCACACATACACCCAAATACACAAATACACACATACACACACACACATATAATATATGTACACACACACACATAGTATGCGCCACACCAACACGCGGTGGGTGGCTATCGTTATTAATGGCGTCGTGTCGAGGCAACGACAGACAGCAAGAGCGCGGTGGCAGCGACAGTGGCGCAGGAAGTGAAGGTGGTGATGGTGACGCCATTTTTATTTAGTTAGTTGTCATTCTTTTTCAAATGAGGAGTGCATATGTATATGTAGTATTTGTGTGTGCATGTATGTGTGTATGTTTGTGCATATCATGTACTATATATGTAGATAAATGTGCTCACTGGTTTGCAACGCTACTTTTTTTTTATTTACATAAATACTTGGCGTCTGGCCAACAATTCTGTGGGTTAGTCAATCAACCAGTTAGCGTAATATTGTTATCCTTTTTACGCCAATGCATTGCAGGACTTCACAATCAGATATTTACATGAGTAGAGCGCATGCGCGTGAAAAATATGTGCACATGTAGGCAGTAGAGTAAAGAAACAAAATCCAAATTTATATATTAGCTTCGACAGTTTATCAGAATGTTGTGAAAAGTGTGAGTGGCCTGCTTTCCAGTTCCCTCTTTTATATGCGCCCGCCGCACCTCAGAGAGCTTCCTTCCCCACACATGCTCTGAGGGTAGTTTTATTGATTGCCCTCAACTCTTTTGCTTTTGTATTTCATTGGAAAATTATTGGAACGATTTTATATAGACACCTGCAGCTACTCCACGTACACACTGTATGTGAGACTGTGCTAGCGTGTGTGTGTATGCTGTCGTAATGGTGAAAAAAAACGAAAACATTTGCTGTTATTTTCTTTGCTGTGTTCAATTATTTTAGCCAAACTTAGCTGCTCTCACTGCGCAATCGAGCGGAACGTCAGTATTTTTGCAGCGCGCAGGGCTACTCCTCACACCACCACTACATGCGAAAATTTCAATACTCTTGCAGTTCAGCGACTGTCTATCTGTCTGCGCCTTTTGATCACACACACATACACACACACAGAATGTTTCGCTCCCTTCTTTACCCCTCACATTCGCGCTAAAGGAGAGTACACTCTTGTTATTTACTAAATTTTGGGGGAAAATTTGTGCATCCATTCTATGGAGTTACGGTGAAGCTTTATATACAGATGTATGTATGTACATGAATTACTACCAGCGCCGCACTACACACATACATATCTGAGTGTATGAAAAATGTGAATGTGTATATAATAATCATTACCCCACCACTTTGCTTTTGTTGTTAATAAGTTTATGTATCTCTTAGTATTTGTTTTCCTGTTGGTGGTGGTGGTACGAATATTTTGTGCTGCTTTGCTTTGCGTTACGTTGAATGGGCGAAGGAAATGCTGCAATTAGAGCCATATTAACCGTAATTAAATTTAATTGTTTAATTAAGCGTAAGGAATAAGACAATATTACGACTGCGACGCAATGCGCCATCGACCTCGCCATGGCCATTGTCGTTTGTAGACAAAATTGCCGAACGACTTTGCACAAACTTTTAATATGTACATACAGATGTATGTATAAATTCATTTGTCTGTCATGATTTTTGTGATACTTATTGCTGTATATACATATTTAGTTATGATAATTATCGCTAGAAAGAATTACTGTACCTTCAGGAACATCTTCTTTTGAGAGCTTATATATTAAATTTAAGTGAATACAGAATTTATAGTGGAATGATACGAACATGCTACGAAGAATCAAAAGCCGTCGGAAAGTCCAAAAAATGGAATAGTTTATTTATTTGCGTAATAAAAGCCTTAATCTTAATTTAAGAGCCAATTACAACGAAATTGAGTAATTTCGCCTTGTAAAATCTGTCACAATCTGATCATAAATAAAAAACGAAATCACAAAAAAATCAGTATCGGCCCTAAATTTGATCGACAATAATCGAAAAATGTGTTCTCGCATAACCAAACTGCATGATGCCAAGGCGAATTCAAATAAGGTGTAGTTACTATAGCAGGCGAAGTGATTTTTTTTTATTTAACTGCACGTATTTTGTTTTTGCTTTTGCGTATGAGCTTCCAAAAGCCGTAAAAGCAAAAACAAAATGTTTGTAAATTTTGACAACTCTTACGCAAGAGCAAAAACAAAATACATGCGAATTTTGTAGTTGTACTTATTACATGACCTTATATGAATTAGCCTTGGACGATGCATTTCACTCAACTGTTCCTTAAATTTTGCTGCCTCTAGAAGCTTTCCTTAATATGATTATAAACTTAAAAAAAATATTATCACAATAAAATCTAAATTTATTAAAAATGTACTCCATCTCTCACATTTTCTCCTTTGATCAAAATCAAAAGACTAAGCTACCCTGTAGGGCTACAGAACTTTCAAGATGAATTAGGAATGACAAGTGCGGGCACACTTGGTTTATGCGAAGTAATTTGGAAGAAAATAAGTAATTTACGTTGTAGGTTTAATGTTTTTCTTTTTTTCACTCTCTGCTGAAGCTGAGAGTACTCTCAAACATCAGTTTCAATAATTTTCGAGCCTGAAAAAATATGCATTATTTTAGCTTGGCATACATTTTTCAAGGATTTCACCATTTCTATAACAAATTCCATATTTATTCAATTGTTTTGCTATTCGATGAAAATTTTGTGCTGATTTCAGTAAACACATCTCTTCGCTACACAGAAACACGAAAATACCATCTAAAATTCTCTATTAATCAGAACAAAATTTAGCGGATTACTCTATGGTTTTGTTCCAATAAGAAGACCTTCTTATTAGGAATGGGTGTGTCTTTTAAATTAATTCAAGGAGCTAAACTCTACAACTATGAAAAGGAATTTTTATTTTTATTACATTGAAATCTTTTCAATAAAATCTACCCCCTTATCAGTTTTAGTTCAGAAAGTTGCAATTCAAAGCTACCGAAAGTTACAAATTCAAGTTAAGAATTTTCATTTCAAATTCAGAAATTTCATTTCTAATTCAGAAAATTACAATTCAAATTCAGAATTCTCAATTAAAGCAAATTCCAATCAAAATTCAGACATTTTCATTTCAAATTCAGAAAGTAATAGAATACCTGTAACCTGTCGGCTAGCAATTCAAATTCTTCACACTCACGTATTTCGGCCTCTCTCTTCTTTCTGCGAACAATACGTCTCTCTTTCTTTCTCAACTCCCTTTAGCATTTTCATACAGCTCAGGTATATCGCAATATGATCAATTTGGGTTCGCGTTTTTCGAGGTGGAAACAGCCACGTGACTTGGTGTATTTTCTTGTGCTTAAACCTGGTGCTACAAACTACCACGTTTCTAGCTCCCGCAAAGTCGATCAGTTTCAGTCTGTTAGCGGAGGTTTCCTCATGAAGACTGAATTTTCCGGCGGCGTGACCAAACATCACTTCCCTACCCACCTTGGCAATGAAGTCGCCAAGTACTGTAGTTCACTCCGGTGGATCCAACACCGAATTTGTGGCAGCTGTAGTAGACGTTGCAAGGTGCAATGACTTTCTTATTTTAACCCGTCTATTTCATTTCTTGGACATCAACCAACCGGGCAGAGGCACATTCCCAATTAAGGATTGGAAAATTCTAGATGCATGCCCTCAAATCATAGTCCTTAATGCATTGCGTGTGGTCGTCATTTTTATAGTTCTTACAATTCTAAAGTGTCTGTTTTCCAATATTTTTTGACCTATTTGACTTAAAAACGGGCTCTTTTAAAAATCAAAAGTTTTCCTAATGCTGAAATTCAATAAGATTCAAGGTAAAAAGGGAGGATCTCCTTATTAATCTAACTTATATGGTTTTTAACATTTAAAAACCAGAAGATTTCTTCTTTCATAATTTTGGACAAAATAACTATAACAATTAATGAAGAAAAAGTTATCTTCTTGTTTTCAGCCGTTTTCCTTTTCAATAAATTCAATAGGAAATTCAAAATAAAATGAAGTAGATTTTCTAGCAAAAATTTCTTCAATCTATTCCCCTCTCGCTCTCTTTAGCCACCAAGCTTTCTTATATGTCGATCTCTTTAATTATAGGTGAACTTTTTAGCTTTGTGCAGACAAAGACTCCGTCATCTAGGTGAGATCGTTGTCCAACCACATGGAACAACAATCCCAAAGTAGTGCTAAAATATATGAAAAGTTTTAGGTTTTAAAGAAAAAGGGCATGCATAATAGATCAAATCCATGTCGTAGTGATTTGCTGTGCCAGCTGTCGTAGAAGCATATATCTATTTTGCAAAATTTCACTTTGAAAGCCGGTCACATTTACGTTTGGAAGATTTTATGAATTTTTAGTAGTTGGCGCTTTTATCGGGAGTATCGAAAAATGATTTTTCGACCCGCCCCGCTTCAAATTTTTGAATATCTTCCCTAACCCGCCCATCCCGGCCATTTTGAAATAAGTACCGCGCCCGTGTTCCGCGCCCATCTCTAATACGAATGTAGCAGGACAGTAAAAAAATTTCGACCATATGCATCTCGTGAAGATGAAGATTTTTTTCAAAAAAAATCGCAATAAAATTTTCCTCTCATATGTAACAGTAATCCTTAGGCTATGATGACGGTTTAAATGTAAATAAATACATGCTTTTACGCTTTTTGAAAATCCATCAATTAACACTAAGTTAATAACAGCTTTGTTTATTATCCACCAACATAATCATTACTTTCGTTTATCTTATGTCCACGCCCTCAGGTTATAGAAAATATATACCACGATGTCTGAATTTGATATTGCTGCTAAACTAATACGACTATTTTGAGCCACAGCTCCAGCTTAATCAGAATTCCGAAGGACCTCTTCGAACCGTTTGATACCAAACGAGGTTTTAGATAGAGTGACTCCCTATCATGCGAGTTCTTTAACATATATTGGAAAAAATAGCTCGGTCAGAAACAACTTTTTATAAGACTGTGCAGCTGCTGATGACTTTGAGACGGCGACTACTGCAAACGATGAAACGATGAGCTCTATATTGACATTGATATAGTACAGCTGGTGGTCGGAGAGAAAGAGGAAGGCCTCTGCTCTCTGTTGGAAATGCGAGGTGTTGAAAGACTTGGGTTCACTTGGTATCGCCAGTTAGCTAAACAAAGGAACGACTAATGTGCTTTATTAGAATCGACCACAAACGCCTAAGCGGTTACAGCGAATACTGTTCTGTTCCTGCTCCAATTAAAAAAAAAAACTAAAATTTGTGTTTACGAATACGTATTTCGAATTTCAACCAAATTATAAATAGGGTTGTTATAAATATCTCGACTCCATCACCACAGTCATTATCCCCGCTACATTTATTTATTGACTGCCTTTTGCATAACTAATCAAAAAACGGTTTATATCACATATAACTGATGGATAATTTAATTAGATTTAACTTTTCAATTGATGCCACCCACCTCAGAAATATAGGTATGAACCAGATTTTTGTATATGTATATAGATTACTCGTATCATTAAATGGGGTGAACTATTCTAACAGCACAGTAGGGGAGCCTAAATTTATTTAGGATCCGCGCCTGATACCTGCGTTGACAACAAATGTGGAATGTAATTGAAGCGTCTACGCGAATAACGTTGTAACCCACAAATTTCAAATTGTTCAGGAAGTGGAAAAAAAAGTTTAAAAACTTGCAAATTGAATTTTGAAGTTTTGTTTTTTTATTTATAGTAAAAGGACTTCATTTAAAATATTTTAATTTAAAAAAAAATATTACAAATGTATCTAATAATATGAATAAAAACTATTTCAGTATTCCTTCAGTGGAAAAACGTTATACATATATACAGAAATGAATGTTTGATAACACGTTTTATTAATATGTAAGTAGTTATTATTAGAAACCTAAGCGTGGCAATGTTATAAATAAAAATACATTATTCAAGTTTTCAACAAAACGAAATTATAATTTTTCGAAAATCATAAATCAATAATAAATTCATATGAAATGAAATTCTAGTTTTTCAATAATAAGAATAACAAATTTGAAAATTTAAGTACAAATATCTTTATAAAAAGCGGCGTATTCTTTTGGCAAATAAGATGCCATTGCAAGTATATCTTTTATTTTTTCTGCACTTAATGTTATCGGTGTATCTCTAAGTACCGGAAGCGAATAATTTTCCATGTTTTTTTTTTTTTTTTTTTTTTTGATTTCAAATTAAAGCATGTCCAGGTTTCTTCTTTGGTATGATTTTCTCTCAATCGCAATATATTTGGGGGGGAGCCCCAGCGCATGCGTTATTTTGCACTTAACATCTTTGTTCAAATAAGTTGTTAAGGTATCAAAATTTTTGAAATCGTTTGGAAGCATTTGATATATGTACATTAAATTGGATTTAATGTTCTTGCTGATGTAATAAAACGACATACATTTTCCGGAGTATAGAGAAGTGGTATTTTTTTTTTTTTTTTGTTTCTCGATGAGCGCAAAATCGCGATCGCATGGAAGGAAACTGTGTCCAGAGATTAAAAAGTATTGGTTAACTTCAAAAAAAATATTTATTTAATACGCTATGACACAATGCAATCATCGTCCAATTATTATTCTGACCTACACATCTGACGGACCATATTATTAGTTTCCTTATTTCCCCTTGTTGAAGAATATTGTAGTGAGTTGTTATATATTTTCAATATGCATGAAGCTATCTCGTTAGCTCCTCTTTTTGCCACGGTTTCGTGCCATGTATACATATCCACTATATTCTGTAGAAGATTATGAACCGCGAAGCTATATTTGGCATATTGACGCTGATAAAAAACATCAGAGTGAATAAAATTGGGCGTAAAAATTACTTGTTGCGTATCCACACAAATAGCAATGATACCATGGTTAATTCTGCCAGCATTCGTATCATCTCTAAGTTGCGAATATGCTTTTCCGCTTTTTCATGATGAACTCTTGCGAATTCTTCAATTTGGTCAAACTTTTCAGGATCCCCAGCTGCTACCATTTCAATAAAAAATCGATCACAAACTTTGCAGGTATCACTTCTTGGAAACCCAAAGCGCAATTTATGTTCTGTATTAAAAATATGTCTATATGTGTTATAAGATAGCAAAGTATCTGGGTATTTGTTTTTGTATAAACCATACATTTTCTTAATGCTCAAATCAGGATTCAAGCAATTAATTTTCGACATTGAACGACAATAGTGACTTTCTTGACTTGGAAAGCTTACTATGTGTTCATTAACACTTTTTTTCTCATCGTCTATTATTTTGTAAGGACTATTCTCATGCTTGCCACGCTGATCATCAATAACTTTTCCATTCTTTAGGTTTTCAGTCAAAATTTGCATTCTGCGTTGCGTTTTCTAGTGTTGGAAATATTATGAAGTATAAGAAGAAAAAAAGAGAACTCAAGTTATTTATAAAATATTTGCCTGATTTTCTTTCACCGTTTTGGTACAACAAAAAATAATGTGCGGTGATCATTCTTTGTGAAATGTGCCCTTTGACAGTACTTCTCTCCAGCTCAACCAATTGAACGAGCGACGATAAAAGTGCCGTTTGTTCATTATAAATTTTGTAATTAAAATTATCAAAATGTTTTTTTATTTGTTCGACACTGATATTTCTGCAAAAAAAATTACAACAGCAGTCACAAAGCTATATAAAATAAATTAATTAATAATACAACATATTTTGCACATATAACTTTCTTCCACTCTACCTCTTCAGGAGCTTTTTGGGAATGTATTTTTTTATTGTTTCTATTAAAATATTCTTTGCCACTATTTCGCAACTTTTTTTTATTTAAATCCTTCCAATTTTCCAAATTAATTGTTCTTTTTTTGCCTCTATTGCATTTAGAAATAACTTTCGACGCTTCTTGTTCAATCATTTTCACTTGTACGTACATATAACGTTGTTCCACTGACTGCTAAACTAAACACTATTTTAATAGATAACGTATGCTTAATTTTGCCTCATTTGTCTTTTGGCAATAGAAGAGAGTAATTCAAACGGGAATGTGCAAAAAAACAGGTTTTGAAAAAATTGTGGGTTACAACGTTATTCGCGTCGATACTTCAATTGTATTTTTAATGAGCTCCTCCTGTACGATGTAATGGGAGTGTAATAATTTTAAACACAATTCGACAACAATCGAAATATCGATTATGAAATTTCCAAGATATTTGTGATCGCGTCCTGGATATTCATTGGATATGAGATGTTACGAAAGCCATTTAAAGCTTTCTATAGATATAAGCAAAAAGCTGCGGTCGCTTCCTATGTACATATACAAAAATAAGTTTGAAATAAAAAAAAGCCAAAAAATTTCTCTCCATTCTTTAAATACACACATGTACATATTTACATACTTATGAGCTTACTTAAATCACTAAATCCCATTGTTTTATTGCAACAAATATCATTCACCGTCGGCTTAAACAGACGGATCAGCATCATAAAATCGCCAGAATTTCGGAGACATTTTGTGTTTGTTAAAATTTCAGAAATTTTAATTTAAAATTCTTCACTTAATGCTAAATTGATTGTTGTTGCTGGCTGGGGATTGATATGAATGTTTGCATTATTGCCATATTCCCCCATTGATTGTTGTCACCACAATAACAGACCGTTGCCACTGACGCGCTTATTGTTGTCGTATAAAATTTTTGCTTGTTGAACGGCCAACAACAATGGAGGAAAGTTGCAGCACGCGGCAACAACAAAAATAAAACAAGGACGAGCAACAACAACAAAACAAACAAAAAATTCTCAGTCTATGTGAGCCATCTCAGCCAGTTGGAGGATTGCCGATCGTGTCGCTCGTTTGTTTCTTTGGAAATTTTCAAAATTCGCGCAATTTCATGTTCGTTAAATTTTGATGTTGCATATAAATTGAATTGTTAAACGTGCAACTGCATAGAATGAATGCCCATGCGGCGCGCGATTACTAACTACCTAGCTAACTGGCTGGCAGACTGTCTGTCTGTCTGTCTGTCTGTCGGTCTGTCCGTCTGTCTGTCTGTCCATCTATCTGCCTACCTCACTATTGGATTGCTCTGTATCTGTATGCTCTGTTTCCTGGCCGATTTGTTTGTTTTTGTGTCTCACTGACTGTTTCTGTGTCTGTCCTCGTACGTGGCGGCAGCAGCGTCGCATATTTAAACAAATGATCCGCGCGCATATATACAGATTATGCCGCGTTTAAATCGGCAATTGTTGCCTGCCCAGTCAGCGCATCAAGCCAGCCAACCATCCAGCTATACAGCTAGCCAGCCAAGCAAAGATTTGGCTCAAAGGAGCACTTGGCTTTCGATTGTATGCCGTTGTGACTACCGCCGCCGCCGCCGTTGCCGCCGCTGCTGCTGCTGTCGCTGCTATAAACAAAAGGCAATGAATCTTTCGCGCTTTCGTCGTGGCTCAAGTCCAAGTCAATGAAGTCAAGCCGCGGTCTCAAATGATCGCCGCAACATGCCGCTCGCCAGCTCGCCGTTTACGCCAAAAGTTAGTCCGTTCATAGTCGCGAATTCAATTCAATTCATCCCTTTTACTACCTCTCCGCATTCAGTACCATGGTCGGTACATACCTACATACCTACAAATCTTGCCTCATTTTGTGGCATGCTCATAAGTTCAACTGCTGCCGGATTTCAACTTTTGCCAATCAGATCAATTACCATAAACTAGGCTGCGCTTGTTGTTCCAACAAAGCGTTAGGACTTATTAGGGCAACCAGTTAATTTTTTACACCTTAAATGACAACATTAAATTGGTTCAACTATGCAACTAACTAACAAGCATGCTGAGATAATTGGGAAAAAAAAGGAAAGAATTCTTTTTAGCGCTCAATTAGAGTGATTTGCACAATTTAAGTTGGTCTATACAATTTCCATGAAAATGCAACAAATTGATAAATATTATGCAGACATTTTTGTTTCGTTCTTTTCTAATGGAAAGCAAAAAACAAAAAACAACAAAAACAAAGATTGTCCATTATGTTCCCACAAGTATTTTAATGCCTTCAATTCCCTTCACTCAGAATAAATTGCCTGCCTCGCCTTTTCAGTGTCACCATTGCCATGTCAAAGTTGTCAGTCAAAATGCTCGCTCGATCAGTCAGTCAATCGATCGGTTTGCCACAGTTGGTTCAATGTACAGTCAGCGAGTAGAGTAAGTGTGTGTTCGGTTGTACTATCTGTGTGAAAAGCAACAAAGAACAACTCGGTTATTGCAAATGGGATAGTACTCGTATTTTTTGCTTATTTCGCCCTTACTTTTTCATGCATCTATTTAATAAGCAATGAGCCCTGAATTCATATATATAATATATATATTTGTACATACATAATGATATATACATATATGTACTTATATTTATATGTAATGTCATGTACATAATTAATTGTAGGTGTATGCGTAGTTTTAACTAATCAAATAAGGCGAATCAAAATACGACGTGATACTCGTACTCTAACTGCTAAGTTATTACCAGTACCTCATTCTTTCGCTCTAGCTCTGCTCCGAAATAAAATATTATAGCTATGCATGGTTTTTTTCGTGAATGTCTAACTTTTACACCTTTTCTAATCGAAATTAAGACAGAGTATTTAGGATTACGATTACAGGGGATTTAGGATTACGATTATACATTTTGATTACTAGTGACTACGATTACTATAATAAAAATCCCGAAACATTTTTCTGCATTACAATTATAGTAATAATTATAATCATTCAATAACTGTAATCATTAAATAGTCATCAAATGCATCATCGCGAATACAATAATTGTAAACCTAAAAATTTAACAATTACGACCACTGTAATCGTACATTTTATGGCAATAATTGTAATTATAAAATATGATTACGAATACTTTAACGGTAAGTCTAACTATATTTCGATTACAATTACTGTAATCGTAATCAAGAAAATCTTGATTGCTATTAAAATAATTGTAATTCAATAAATTAGAGGATTACAATTAAAAGAATAGTAGTCGTATATTTAATGATGACATAAAAAGTGAAGATCAAAAAGAAATGATTACACATACAGTAGTTACAGTAATTAGAAATACGATGGCGATTCCTTTAGCTGCAAAATTGATTAACAGGCACACAACATTTCAGAACAAATGTAGATTTTTTTTAACTTGGCATTCAAATTTTATGATCATATAAGAGTAGATGCATCTTACTATTTACTTAAGAAAAATTTCGTAAAAAGTCTTCAAATGCTGGAATGATCCTGAAGCTTGGGTAGAAGTTTGGATCATGTATGCTGCGTTAAAAAGAGTTTCACTGTTATTACTTCTCTACTTTCCAGAGCAAATGTTGATTTGTATCTTCAAAATGGTTATATTTTATATGAAAAATTATACACAGAATAAAAATTAATTTAGAAATACAATTAAAATGTATATTCAAAGCTTTCTTGATTACGATTACTGCTATTGTACTCTTTAAAGTCTTTAAGCAAATCGTAATCGTTAAATTTTTATGATTATAATTAAAGCATGCACCGAAATTATTCGTTAATATGAAGGATTTTTGTTTTTGAAAATGATAATTCAATCGTGGCGGAGGGGCGAACGCTATTAGAAAAAACGTTTCTATAATTTTTGAAGTGAAACTTCTTTGATTTCAATATCGGATGAAACGAAAAAGCGACAGGAAAAGGGAGGTGATGGCGCACGTGGTGGGGCAGTCGGACGGAAGGAGAACTAATTTCTACCACTCTTTCTACTAATTTTTACCACTATTTTTACTAATTTCTACGACTATTTTTACTAATTTCTACCACTAGCTTTACTAATTTCTACAACTAGTTTTACTAATTTCTACCACTCTTTTTACTAATTTTTACCACTATTTTTAACAATTTCTACCACTAGTTTTACCAATTTCTACCACTATTTTTACTAATTTCTACCACTATTTTACTAATTTTTACCACTACTTTTAACCAGTTTCTACCACTATTTTTACAAGTTTCTACCACTAATTTTATAAATTTCTACCACTATTTTTACTAACGCCACTACTCATTTCTACCACTATTTTTACTATATTCTACCACTATTTTTACTAGTGCTACTACTCATTTCTACCACTATTTTTACTAATTTCTACCACTATTTTTAGTTCAGCTGCTACTAATTTCTACCACTATTTTGTTACATTTTCAATAAATTCTACCACTATTTTCACCAATGCTACTACTAATTTCTACCACTGTTTTTCCTAATTTCTTCCACTATATTCAGTAAAGCTGCCACCAATTTCTATCACTATTTTTACTCATTTCTACCTCTATTTTTAGTGCGGTCGTTACTAATTTCTTACTCTATTTTGTTACATTTTTACTACATTCTACCACTATTTTCACTAATGCTACTACTAATTTCTACCACTATTTCTCCTTTTTTAATTACACAGAAGTTTTACTTCTGGTTTGGGCACTTAGGTGCACGCGTGTTTTTTTTTATGTTACTTGCCCCGGTCAGAATTCGAACCCGGCTACGGCGGTCGCCGATCATTTTAATTATAAAAATCATTACTGTTACGTTCTCTGAATTAAAGGAACTGCGGTCATGTGTTTCATGAATACCATTACAGTAACCGTAGTTCTTAAATTTTTCCAGATTACAATTGTTATACTCGTACAATTAAAGTAATGGTAGTCGTACATAATTTAAAATTGGAATTACAGCAATCGTAATCAAAATGTAATCAGCCCCGTTTCTAGAAAACCACTATTGAATTAAAATTTTACATATTTGGAAACACCAAAAATTAATTTTAATGAAATAAAATGCTTTCAAGAAAAGTCCACTCATGTTTCAGAATAAACTAGGGCTTTCGATGTCAGCTCGCACTTTCCCGAGTATTTCGATACTCGAGAAACCGAGAAATCGAGTTCTCGTATAGTCTCGGGTATCGGCGTTCTCACGAGAAATTTCGAGTATTTATCAAGACGAGTTTGTTTCATTGTTTAAAGTAAAAATAAGGCAACAAGTGCGAAGTAACAAAATTCGTAGAATTAATTTGACCATTGAGAAGTTCGCTCTTTAGCATTACTTATATTTATTACGCTTTTGTAATGTAAATCCATTTTACTATTTGAAATAAATTCCCACTCTCATTAGTCTTCTCAACCGTTAGCTTATACGCCTAATCGTAAAATTATAACCCCACCACAACAACTTTTGACAACTTTCGATAATTTATTTGTCTTTATTTAGTTTGTAATTGTTTTGTATAAATCTAAGTTTAAAATTTTGTGCCAAATTTGAAAAAAAAATTATTAAAAATTGGAAAAAGTTTAATCAGAATAAAAAATTCCGTGTTTTCTTCCATATAATCGCGTAGGACCGTCATCAAAGAAACTGTCAATAACAATAAAATGTAGTCACTTAAAATTTGCACTTTATCATGCCAAACCTTAATGAAAACTACATACCCAAATTTTAAATTAAAAGTTGCTTAGTTTTTGTTATAGCATGGGTTATAGGTTTGCTAAAAAAATAATTAAAACTAAATAAAAAAATTTTAATTACAGAAAAGTTGTCAACGTGTGGTGGGGTTATAATAATGCGATAGGTCATATGTAAGTAATTGTTTTATTTGGGCTGATTAGTAAATTAGAATGATTTCAGAAACTGTTATATATGTATATATATTTCTTCACTACATGAGTTAAAATCCCGGCACTGAGTTAAAATCCAAACAACAGATAACAGTAACAGGGTTTATTTTTGTTTTCAGTCGAAAGGTGTACATGATCTGTCAAACGATATAGCTAGGCACTTACAGCACTTACAAATGTATTCTTCTTCATTGAATTTGCACAGAATGTTTTTGACATGTAATGGACCATTAGCAACAACAAAATACACGCCAGAGTTGTATTTTCTCTAATGCAGCTACTTGTTAATGTGCTTTGGTTAAAATAAAAGAGTTATTAAGATACAGGTTTATGAAAAATTCTTTAATAAATGAGTTGGAAAAATATGTTACTGAAATATAAATATGTACTTATTTTTATTTTCGCAATTGTCGTTGAGCTTTCTTAAAATACATATGAGCCTTTCTGAAATCTATTTAAGGATTTCTAAATGATTAGTTGAAGAATTATATCAACAATATCCTTAAATAGTGCCTTTAAAAAAACATATGTTCCTTTTCTTTCCTTTTTTTCAAAATATTTATTGGAAATTTCCAAAAATTATACCGAAAATCTCTATGTGATACCTCGCTTTTTAAAGTCGATTTATGATATCGCCCTGCATATTTTCACAATACTTTTTACTTTAGATACTACCAACTACTACAGACCAACTTTAAGGCATGAAGCAAATTAGTTCCGTTCCCTAGCACCACGCCAACTAAAGTTCACTGACTTTTAACTCTTTGCTCCGCGCCATGAGGCTGCAAATTATAACTGTACGCCAGATAGCCTGTATTTAGGGATGGCACAATATTTTTCTTTCAATAACGAGTATTTTGATATCCATACTTTTATACCTAGTACGGAGTGGGTATACGAAAGGATCCGATTTCCGGTTTTAATATAGATATTGGCAGATTTAACATCCAATAAATGTTTGAGTTTAAAAGAAATCTTGTCATTATATGTATTTACTATTATCGCGTGTAGAAAAGTATTACTAAACCTCTTCAAATTTTATGGAAGTAATTTATTTAATTTAAATGTTTGATTTCTGTTATAAAAATGGTATAACACTGTCTATACTAATAAAATAATAAATCTGAAGTTTTAACTGTAATATATTGTAAATAAATACCCATTACACAGTACGATAAAATCAAATTCAAAGGACCGTGGAGGTTCACTTCTAATAAAAAAAAAATATAAAAAAAAACTTAAAATATTAATAAAATAAAAGTATTACATTAGAAGTGAACCTCCACGGTCCTTTGAAGCTTAAAAATCGATTTTCTCAAAATTCTGACGTGCTACAGCAAAACGCCGAGACACGTATTTCTTTTTATTTTAAGCCTATTTTCATATTCTGTTAACATTTCTCATGTGTACCAACCACTGTCGTACTGAGTTATAAGACCCGTTTCTTTAGCACCCGAGTTACAAAAGAACGCTCCAACTCGGATAAAATTTCCTTTAGTTGCAAAAAAAAACCCCGCTCGCATCTTTGATTATATATTTAAAAATACTACGCAAATAAAAATAAATTAGGTTTTAAACTGAAATTTCCCATGTATTTTCTAAGAGCTCATTCACAATAGCGTAGTTTTTTTACTTCCCAACACTACATCTCTGGTCGGATAACATTTTACCGAGTTGGCTCAACTCTCATATTTTTCCGAGTTAGTGTTGTTGCTTTATATGCATTTTGTTATCCTACCTAGTATTCTTTTGCAACTAGGTTACAAAGAAAGGGCCTATTGTCACTTTTCTACATAAGAAGTTTATGTGGTTTAAGCCAGATTTCCATTCCGGCTCTGTAAACCAAATCTTTAAATAAAAAAAACAAGCGAATTAGATTAAGTCAAATCAAATTTACAAGTATGTTAGTATATATTAAAAGAATATTTCCGACGTATGATTTGAAAAGAAAATAGCGGGGCAAGCTTGGAGAAAACAGGGTTGCAAATAATGCTGTACATGGAATAATCATTTTTGGGGGTTTTACGCCAATTTGATTTAAAAAAAAAGTAAAATAATTTCAAGACAGATTCAAATTTTTACAGTTTGGGAGGGGTTGGAACCCCAAACCTCCAACCTCCCCATCGTCGAGTGCGAGAAGTATAAGAGAAGAGTAGCATTTCCCTTAAAAGTTTGAAGTATAGCGTTTTTTTATGTTTATATGTTTATTTACAAGATAAAATACTTTTTAATAGAATGGTTGGTTTTCCATATCCGAAAATAGTTTCTGAAAAAGGGTAGTACTTAATTTTGAGAAAAGGTAAAAAAAATCAAAATTTTCAAAAGTCAAAGGCTCTTAAAGATGGTAAAATTATCCTTTTTGCAGCAAAACGGCAACTTTCAGGAGGACCTTTTATAAAGCTAAATTGGTAAAAAGTTATGTTTAAAAGTATGAGTTGTTCGTTTCTTTTTAATAGAAATTTAAAAATGTAGAAATTAGACAGAAGAGAGCTGATTATTTAATGCTTTTCGTATACGATAAGAAATATCAGCATACATATTCTTTCAAAAGAACACTTGCGGACACAAGAATTAGCTCCAAATATTTAAGAAGTACTGATTTTGAAGAAGGTATGTTATTAAAAATGGGTAAGGTTTATTATGGTGCCGGCTCTTATATGGGAAGGCTTTGGAGATTTTTATGACAAGATATATGACCCTAAACGTCGGGTACTGAAGAAGATGAAGTATTAACTGTGCGAACTTTATAATGACGTTGGCTTGGGCTTGTCGTACGTTTGGATGAAGATATGCAATGGCGTCCACGAACTTAGTGGCAGGACAAAGTGCAGAAGAACAGGTCAATACTTGCAGTGATTTCTTGGTACAACTTCCCAAAGGAGAGAGACGATTGGCGAAGTCTTTTGATCTCGGCCCAAACCGAAAAGGATGGTTATATAAATGCATCTAAAGTTGTCTTAAATAAATAAATACTTTTTTATAGTAATTTTCGTGTTTGCCTTCGAAAAGAAAGCATGAAGCTTAAAACTGTAAAAAAAAATAGTTCCGAAATGAACACGTATGCTAAAATGTGAATTCAATATTATTTAATGTTTTCTCAAAATAGGCAGATCAGATCATTACTAAAATCAGGTAAGTATTCTTCAATATATTTTACAATTAGGGGAAATCGCTGCAGTAAACCAGATACTGGCAATTTGGCTATTTGAAAATTAAATTAAAATTTAATACTAATTTAGTTTTTTTTAATAAAACTCACTAATTTACATTGCTATTTTATATAGTTTTTTATTTATAGCTAGTTTGTTTTTGCATTTCTATGGTTTTGAAATTTTGTTCATATATTTTACAAGGAAATGAATTCGACATTTAAAAAAACATTCATTTTATTTCCATACCACTGGAAATATTCTTACTTTTTTCTATTAACATATCACATAAATTTTTTACATTGCTAATTTTACGCCCATTAATTTCCATAAAGATGCTTTCTAAAAAACCGGTGGTACCATTAAGACTGCCGACGTTTTGAACGTGACATTAGTTTGTGAACACTTATCAACCAATACAATCAAACAAATAGAGAAATAAGCACATTTACATTTTTGTTTTGACTCTACGGATAACTGTATACTGTTTCATTTCATTTTCATTTCATGTTTCAAGTCAAAGAATGATTCAATTGACAAAACAAAAGGAGTCTTAAAAAATAATTGGTAGATTCAAAACTTCTTTTAGGAACTTGGTTTGGTTTTCCAAATTAGATTTTTTAATAGGGACATAATGAAAAATGATTAAAAACGAAAACACTAAAAACAGTAACGTAGTTAATTTTTATTTTTTTATAAACCTTATAAAATGTTGTAATGTGGTTCATGGCTTTCGAAGAAACCTTTACTCAATCGGTAGAAAATATCGCAATTTGAAGAAGAAAGAAATTACATAAAATGAAGTAAAAATTGTCTTAGGTGGTTTTGCTTTTTCAGTGTTGGCACCCAGTACTGGTCTTATCATGCTATATTTTTGCTAACCTATTTAGAGCATAAATGACATAAATGCATATACTCGGCATTAGCCATGGCCAACTTTTTTTAGAAACACAGGTTGTACCAGCAATCAATCAACCATCAATATGTTTGTATGTGCTCCAATATATGTGTACAAAAAGATCACAAAATTTTTCCCATCCTCACTTTGTTTAAGTTCTACTAAATCCCAATCCTACTGCTAATTGTGTCGCCTGACTCCCTAACCGCTGTCTGTGTGTCTTTCGTCTGTCTTTCGTCTCTGTATCGCTGCGTTTTGTTCTTGTTCTTGTTTGACATTTGGTCCCTCATCTGTGGCATTGTTTATTAAGTGTTTCTATTATTTCAATCATAATTCATCATTGTTATGTTGTCACCAGCATATTTGACGTTAATTTCATGCATTCCAGTCAACTAACCAACCAATCATCCACCAATCTGCTTGCTCTCTTAATAATGCAATGCAACAATATGCATATAATAAATACAACATAGATATGTATAGAAGTATATTTTTAAATGACATTATTATATTTTAATTGATTAGTATTTTTAGGGTTTGACAGCTGGCATGCACCTGCAAGTGCATGCACACATACATACATACTTACTTAGTGATCAAAATGTATGTATGTATTTGAATACATGAATACATATATATATATGCATACATATGTGACTGGCGAGTATTTCAAACACAAAATTTACGCTAAATTGGATATTCTAAGAATTTTGCGCATTAAGAAAATTGATGCATGGATTGAAAAACATACATACATACATACTATGTAAATGAAATTTAACAAAATTGGTATTTACGATATACCTATAATTTACTGAATCTGCATCTGAATACGAGGCTAAAACTTATGTAAATAAGAGAAATAATTATATTTAACATTTCAAATAATTATATTCGATTCTGGCTAGAATTCTCATGATCAATATATGTTTACTAACAGTAAGCCTTAGTTGCTCGATCGTTTCAGTGATTTTTTCTTTTGTAGACTCGGGAAAGATTTTGCGACATTTATTAACACATTGCAGTAAATTTTGACACTGGTCCTTCTCCTTGACTATTTTCCCCTTTGAACTTTTCATCTAAAGATACCATTCTTTCCGCAATTTCGTTTGTCACTTTCATGTTTTGAATTTTAAGGTTTAACCCAAAGGCTGGTTCCCATCCAATTTCTTTTCACATTTCTATTTTAGAAGCAGAAGGGAGTAATTTAAACTAAAAATGGAAATAATCCATGGAAGGAATTTTAAAATAAATTGATTTTTTTAAGGTTAATTGCTCCACAAATGCCAGAAATATTTCCACATGATATATTTTTGGCTTACAATCCATATTTTTCCTTAAGGGTTTTATGACCAACTACTATACCTATTCTTCTAAATTCGCTGTCATCATTTTCGATTTTTTACGTTGTTACAAAGTTATAGTGCAAATATCATACTCAATACAATTTTTGATGAACTAGTGATAAAAATTCGAATCAATATCTGTTTTGTTGGCAATTTATTGTGCTATTCATCTACTATTCTCTTGTCTACATTTAAAAGAATAGTTAAAATAATTTGGCATAAAAAAAATGGTTTTTCACGTTTTTTTTTTCAGAAAACTGAAACGAAATTACATGGGGTGAGCAGTAAAGTTATTATAATATTATTTTTTACGTGTAAAAAAAGATTTTAAGCCAAAAATATATGATGTGAAAGACGTTCTGGCGTTGGTGGAAAAATTAAAATTCAAAAAATCGATTTTTTTTTAATACCTTCTATGGATTATTTCCATTTGTTTAGCTTAAATTACTCCATTCTGCTCCTAGAATAGAAATATGACAATAAATTGAATGGGCACGAATTTTTGAGGTAAACCTCATGCAAGCGCATCGTGGGGGATTTTTAGTCAAGAAATCGCCGATTTTTAGTAATACTCTTCGGTTTGTAAAGAGCCTGAACCACTAACTTCTCGTGGAATCAAAATATCCCATACCCACTAGAATTTCGTTGATGGGCCAAGTGTACCCACGGGCCTGCCCTGAGGCAGAGAATGGAACTTGAGCTGGTTGGCACCTGGATGGTAATTTTAGATGCTTTTCTGTCTTAGGTACAATGGTAACGGTTTATCTATCGGAAATATTTCTTATACTTAAGGTAGCGAACTGGATAATTGGCGAAAGATGGCGTGCAGGGTGACAAATTTTCAGGAGCGGCTAAATTCAAATAAAGTTTAAAATTACTCTTTTTGGATTTTTTTTCTTACTTTCTTTGGCCTTTCTTGCATATAAGAACCCCCATCCTGCCCAACTCTACGTTATAACCAAGCATTATTTCCACATTTTGTCGCTTGTTTTAGTTTTGCATTCAAGCACTGGACATAAAACTTGGAAAAATAAATTAGTTTTAATTTTTTCCCTTGTACAGCAAATCATATAAAGCAGATACTTTGAAACAGCTCAAAACTGTCGATATCACAAAAACTCCTAGTTATTACAATTCACTTTTGACAAAATTTAGTGTCTTGTATTTTATGGATGGTCGGGTATAAGAAAGCGACAATGTGCGTCAATTATCTTCGGTCCCTATAAAAACAAAAGGTCGACAGATTTTTGAGATTGAATGGGTCACGGGGTTTAGGTAAATCCGACCCTGTGACGTTGATACCAAATCAGAGTCTGCAGTGACAGCCAAGCTGCGCTAAAGCCTTAGTGACTGCTCGCACCTCCTCAAAAATTGGCCAATAAACTAGGTTGAGGCTGAACTCTCTTGAAAACTAGAAAAAACTTGAAGTTGTATGTGTGCCGTGACACAGAAGTATTCAAGGTAACGCACTGGCTGGCGGATTGGCTCATTGCGAGTAATTGGCAGACCCCATTAGACCGCATCCATAGATAGATAGAGCCAACTATAGCAAGGATGGTTAAGCGGCTCAGGATGTCATGAACAAGACGCATGAGAAATAACCAAGTGATTGCTGAAATGACCGGATTAGGTGGTGGCAAAATTTCTTCTTAGACAGATGAGGAAGGAGCTACGAGCCCTGGTGGACAGCACATGATAGCCATAGGTAGGAGGTATCATCGATGATCCGATATGCACATCTTGTCTGGAGGATGAGGATGCCACAGAGTATTTCTTCTGTATCTATCCTGCTTTCGCTAGGGTGATTCATAAAAGAGTTGGAAAGACTTTTCGAGGAAAAATTAAGTCACAACCCCACCCTTTTCCCCAATGTAATTGGCAACTATGTCGAAGTGCTGGGAACCCCGATTTTGGATTTCCGGCCTACCTCAATTTCATTCCTATTTTCGGTGCGAAATTTAGGTTAAAACGCCAATTCTTGCCGGGTTAAACTCAATTTCTAAGCTTATCAAAATAAATCCATTAAAACCATATCATTAAAAATCTCAGTCGATATGTGTTCCATAAAATACACCAATTATAAAGAGTTGTAATATCTTGATAGAAAATACATTTAATATAAAGGATTTCTTGCGATGTTATTACCCAAAGGATTAAAGGTGAAACAATGAGTTTGTTTTTATTATTCCTATAGGTGTATTGTTCCCTTTTTATGTGTAGAAAAAAATATTTTTTTCTAAGTTTCTACAATGTATGGCGAACTGTTTGAAAATCTTCAATCTCTTTCTCTTTTTCATTTTCTTAACCGTTCGTTGCCCTTAAAATCGATATATGTTTCTCGCCCTTTTTGGGTAGTTTTCTACCCATATTGAGATTTCATATATTTGTTACGAAAAAATTTAAAATCGGTGAGTCGTTTGTGATTTTTTTTATTATTTTATAATTTAAAAATTTGAGAAGTTAATGTGGAACAAAAAAAAATAATATTTGTTTTCGTAATAAAAAAAAACACAAACGGCTCAATAAAATTACAAAAACATTATGTGAAAATATTTTTGTAATTTTATTGAGCTCGATACCACTTTCTATTAGGGAATAATATCTACATTTTTCTACTTTTTTCGGGAAAATTTAGAAATTTGAGAAGTTAATGTGGAACAAAAAAAAATAATATTTGTTTTCGTAATAAAAAAAAACACAAACGACTCACCGATTTTAAATTTTTTCGTAACAAATATATGAAATCTCAATATGGGTAGAAAACTACTCAAAAAGGGCGTGAAACATATATCGATTTTAAGGGCAACGAACGGTTTAGAAAATGAAAAAGAGAAAGATATTGAAGATTTTCAAACAGTTCGCCACATGTCCAACGCATTTCACCATTACATTCAAATTCTGGAACACCTAATGAATTCCTGAGCTTATGCGACACTTTTTGACCCATTAACTTCACACAGTTGTATGGAAAATATTTTTGAAAAGGCAATGACTTAGTGATCACTATGTTTTCGATGTTCAGATTTTTGTAAGTGATGATATTCATGATGAAAAGAATACAGAAGGTGGCGCAGATTGTGGTACCGCTAACCCTCTTTTGAAAATTTTTGACAGAATTTCTGCGTCACAAAAACTGTTTTTATAAAACCACGTATGTACACTCGCAATTATGTGTATTCTTTCTAACATGTGTACCAACGTCTTTCTTCTCATTCTCTTCGCCGGTAAATCTGGTGTGACGTCACAGCCAAGTTACTCTCCGAATTTCAGATCAATCAGCTCAATCTTGTATTCTATCATTCTTGGATGATATTCACAATCGCAGTATCGCAGATTGAGGCTCTTTTTTTCTCACACCTTCAACCACTCCACCTCGCGTCTAATTATACGATTTGGAATAGCATGTACAATGCATGTATGTATGTACATATATATGTAAATAATTAGATTTGAAAAAATCAGAGCAACAATTAATTTTGTGCCAGACACACGTCAATGGATCAGCCCACCGGCCAGCCGCTTCTGTAAAAAAAAACAAATAGCAGAGCAAACTAATCATCATCGTCGCCCACTGATTACAGTTATTGTGTTACGTATTATTTATTAGTCTCTTGTAAATACGCCCTTAAGCGATTCTCATAGTACACATTGTACATATATCATTCGTTGGCGGAATGGCAGAGGTCGCGTGAGTGTTTTGTTTACATTTCTCATGCAATGATTTTTTTGAAGCTCAATGACTTTTTTGTTCCACCAAGTAGACACCATCATCAGAACATACCGACTGTCGCGCCACACCAGCCAACCTACCTAATTTCTGCATAATGCGTTAATAACATAATTTCTACGTCAAATCATCAAATCAAACAAAACACATACATATAAGAGACAAAAACAAACAGACCAATAACACAAAACACAACACACACACAACATTGCAAATATACATACATACATACATAAATATGCAGCTGAAAATCAAAGACAAGCGATTTCCTCCTTCAAAAAATATGATCTGACGTTGATGTCAACGATGGTGCAGATAAACAAACGTCGGCAGCAACAACAATAACAACAGCACCAACACCAACACACGCACGGACACAAGTTTTTTATTGTAATTGTTTTTGTAATGATAGGGCGAGTTTGCGCATTGCAACCCTTAGCGGAGGATAATAGGATGCTAAAGGCAAAACGAGTGAGAACAAGGACTAACTGTCCCTTAAACTGGCAATCAGATCACAAGCAAAAGTCAATAGTCGAACAAAGCTAATCCGATTAGAAATCATTGCTCGCAGTAAAAGGCAAGAGGCATCCATCAGCAGCAGCAGCAGCAACAGCAGCAGCGGCATTAAAGCGGATAGCAACCGATGCGTGCGACTAGTCGAAAGCGGATTACAGCTTGTTTGGAAAAAGGAATTTTTGTAATTGCTTGCTTTTGATCCTTCTGGGAAGTGTACACGCGCGGTAAGTAAGAGTTTTTGGTTGTGTATGGCAAGTAGTAAGGTAGTTTTATTAAGCAGTGATTTTGGTAATTATGAGAATTTTCATTCCAGCATTCGGCACGCGGCTGCACTTATGCAATTTTCTTGAACACATCGCGTTTTGTACATATCCAGCGGCAATGCAAGCGTCACTGGAATTAAATTGATTATGCAGTGCTGGAGCCGCGATGGTTCCAATTCAATATCAGGGTACTAAATCGACATAGTAAATCCACTACAATTTGTTTGCATTGTCTGGTTAAAGCTTTCGAATGAACACTTTAAGAACATAAAGAATTGCAAATGCTATTTAAAACCAAATTCACTTTGAAAGGTATGGTATGTTTCTACTAGAAGTAGTTAAAAAGCAGAAGGACCTTTGGATATACATACTTTTTATTTTCACACCAACGTAATGATTGTACTTCTCATTGGGAAATAATAATTTCCGTCATACCTTTTCAAAGTTGGAGACAACTGGTGTCAGTGTCAGAACGGTACATGGCACTCAAGATGGTATAACGCTGAAACTTATTTGCATCCAAACCAAATGTGACACGACACGTTGGAAATACTCTGTCGTATGAAACAACAAAATAATTATAAATTTTCACATTATCGTAATCGGCCCTTACTTTCTGCTATTATTAAGGGCCAAGTTTAAGGAAACAACGAAGAGTCTCACCACACCTATTCCTTCTTTCCGAGTTTCGTTCACTGCGCCAAGATCTGAGAGCGTTTTAAATTCAGAAATTTTTTTTTTTACCTCATTTAGAACGATTTCTCCAAGTGTAGATTTCTTTGGAGATAACTATCTTTTACCCGCGGCTTCGCTCGCATGCCATTCGGATTATGGATTCGACGAATTAACGGAAAAGGAAATAAATAGCTCTACCAAAACTAATAACTTTTAATTCATTTCTGGTAGAGGTTTTTATTTTTTTTTACTATCTAAAACAAAATCTACCACTACTTCATAATTTTCGATTACGGTTAGTTGCTGAAACTTTTTTCTCATTGTCAACTGCGCATGCCATTTGGGTTTAGTGATACTTAATATATTTTTAGAAATGCCCAACATATCAAACGGTGGTGGCATTTATTTAGAAATCTCATTTTCTTGACTAAGTTTTCTTAAACCTTCTTGTTTTGAATCCCATGCCGTATATTTCCTTTGACTTAATAATTTAATTCTATTTAGTTTTTGTTGTAGGTGGAAACCCTCTCCAAGGTGTTTTTAAAATAAAGCTTTCTTACAACTTCTTCGTATTATGCCCATATTTCAATATTTGATTTTACTTATTATAAATTTAATTGGTTTTTTAAGCCCTCTCCAAAAAGATTTTTGAAATTTGCTGTTCACATATTATTTTTTACTTTGATACTCATATTGTAAAATATTAGTTAATTTAACTGAATTGAGCTTTAAGCAGATGTCAGTCTTCTTTTAAAACATTTTAAAAATGAAGTTTTATTAATTTCCTTTCGTTTAATATCCATATTGCTATATTTGGTTTAATCCATTTGTTTAAATAAAATTATCATTTTATCCTGGTTCTATTGTAACAGTTATAACGGACTACATATACATAAGTACATATATGTATGTATGTATGCGCCAAATCTGTCCTCAATCTGTGCAGTTATCATCGTTATTCGATTTACCTTATTGAGCGATATAGCGAAACTTTCGCAACAAACCTTTTCACATTACATTTAAACTTCCCCATAAATCGTAAAGGTTATTACGATTGTCAGTGTAGGTCGGGACCAAACACTTCGCCAATCGCCTCTCTCGTTCGCGAAGTTGCGCCAGTTATTCGTAGCAGGAGTAGATAGCTTCTGCTGCACCTGGTTCTTTATTATATTCATAAGCGCCCATGCTTTCGTTGTACACCAATTGGAGTCGAGTCCAAGGATCCTTTCACTGGAGCATCATCAATCTATCGTTTTATGAGTTTGACTATTTCTATGTTATATACCTCGCGCAGGGCTATAGATCTTATTTAGAATATTTCTCTGGAAGGCTCCCAGTGCCTTCTCTTCTACCTTAAAAGGTAGTGAGACATTTGTAGAGCGGGAATTTCGTTCGCTTACTTTCCAATTGCCTACCGAGGCCAAAGCAGCATCTCTTGGCAAGAGTTATTCTTCGCTTTAACTGCCAACATTGACGGGTGGCAATACACGAATACTCTTTGTATATTGCTAGAAGGTAATTTGTTTTGCCCCCCTCTATTACTTTACCTACTTCTTTTGCCTCCTTCTTTAAGCTGGAGAATGTTATCAATATCATCTGCACTTGTGACAATTTCTAGCATCAGATTCAGGAAGTTAGCCAAGAGCTGGTCACCCTATCGTAACTTCTCTCCGTGCAAACAAAATCGGATCTAAAGTCGACGAAAACATGGTGTGTCGATTTGTTTATCTAGCACTGAGACTATCTGGTCAATGGTGCGGTCTGAAGCCGCACTGTTAAGGTCCAATCACTTGGTTCTTCAAGGGCTTCAGTATATCTCACAGTAGCAAAACGACCTAATAAACAATGTTAAGAAGGTCCACCACGTGATAATTGGCGAAACCACAGGAACACAAAATATACGGTAATTTCATTTGTATGCTGCATCCATTTCTTTTCTGAATGCCGGATAGTCACTTCCGTTCTTCCGAAGAGGTATGGAGTCCCATTGAACAGTCGTATCCAGGCGATGAGGAGTTGAATGTTTAAGCAGAATTCAGATATGAGGGCGAAATTCCTCGGTAGTCCATTCTCATTGCAGCTTTTCGACGTCGAACCTTCGGCGCGCTGTCGGACGCTCGCTTTTAGCTGCGTAGAGGCGCTTGCGGACCTTAGCTGCGGCAACGTAGCGATCGGAGTCGATGTTGGCTCTACGGATAGAAAGAATGGCAAGCACGCTCGAAGCATATCTTCCGTCTATCTCAACATGACCAATTTGGTTAATCATTCAGGTGTCAGGAGGAGCCTGGTACTGGTCTCTCCCATGTTCCATGATAAGGTGAAGTCGATTAGCCTATCCCCATTGTCGAAGTTATTGCCGTAAAGCCTGAATTTTCCGGCTATTAGACTCAATGCCTCTTCTTTGTCCACCCTAGTGACGGGAGCATTGCTCATACGTTACTTGCAGACGCTCGTAAAGTTCCTTTTTGGTACCATCCTAATTCCCTCTGTCGGGCGCGTACGCATATTATATTAGACCAATATTATTTAACTTTGATTTCATGCGGATGTTGGCAATTCGTTAACTAAAGAAGATAAACCTGCTGGGAAGGTGTCTGAGCCTTCGCCCAACCGCAAACCCCACACCAAACTTTTGTGCTGGCTCATGGTAGTTGTAATAAACGTCACATGTAGAATACGTCTTACATCAATGCCCGTCCATCTTATGTACTGCGACGACGATAACATTTTATTTCCCTAGGACATCTAGTAGTTGCACAGAGCCCCCATCGCTATGGAGTGTTCGGGTATTTCAGGTGGATATGCCGTTTGTAGGGGTGTACAATGTTGCGGATGGTAATTATCTGAGAATTATTTGGTATTTTTATTTTTTTAGAGACATGTCTTAAGTCATTACCACACCTACTGACGAGCAGATGTTGCTGACTTTAGTGAACCGATAAATAGAAAAAGCCGCAGTTGCACCACTAAAGTCCTCTCTCTTTTAGAATTGACCCAAGGCTGCACACGGCTTAGTTACCGCTTATCGAGCAGGGACGTAATACGGGCTTAGTACAGCCGCTCAATTTTAACTGCATACCCTGAAGAGCGAACATACCCCATTGTACTCCATTGCACATTGTGAAGGTTTTAGAGGAGGCTAACCTCGATCCATCAATGATTTCACTGCACACCTCATAAAAACAAAGCTTTTTTGTTAGAACGATGAATCTGCGCTGGCTCTATTGGATTTGCCTCTTTAGAGAAAGAATGCCGACAATGTATCGAGAATTCAGAGATTACCCAACAACATCCGACGCCGCCTGGTTCTATGCAGACCAATTTTCTTTGATACATAAATGTTTTGTGCATCTTTTATTTATTTAAAATGTGCCTACTAAGAAGCGCAAGTCTACTTTGAAGGACAGAAAACCCCATATATTCATCTTTCCCACTCCAACTTCAAATGAATGAAAGAAGTTTTCAAATCAATCATTTATTCGAATAAGCCAACACGTAACACTCATTTTGCCAAATATTCAATGCAAACAGGTTAATTGCCAGAGGCTTAAGGTAAATTAATATTTTTCTTCCAGCAACTAAAAGCTCATTAGTGAATTATCAATAGCATGAGGTGGCGGCTGGTGGGAGTGCATGAATTATGAGAATTTCGAATGCATACGACAACGGACAGCACACGCTTTACCGCGCACGCATACTGCCAATACTCCCATGAATAACTAACAACGGCGGCTAGTGATGCCTAGTAGTGGAAGGATCACAATAATGCCGACGGTCGGCAGACAATTTGATTTAATTAAAAAAATGATGGGATTACATACTTGGACGCAATATATATGCAAATTAAATGCCATAAATGCAACAACAGTAGAAGCAGCAGCAGCAGCATCAGGGTAACACTCACACACACACACACACACATTGTCGGCGAACGATTGCCACTGAATCCTTGTGCAAATAATAAACATAAAACCATCGCATCACTCTCCCACTGATGGGCACTTGCCGTTAAATACCGTCGAACCGGTTGGTCCTTTGGGTCGGTGGGTGAAATCTGAAAGTGTGTCGAGTAAATAAATTTTGCCACTGTCACTTGGCTTAGTTGAGGATAACAACCATTTGCACACATACTCAAACATAAACGTCAGTGTGGTTCATGAAATTGTGTTATGCAAACACCAACAACAATATGAACATCCAACCAAACCTTCTCCGAGAACCAACCCTCCGCTACAAACGAGCAGTGCGAGTATAACCACAGGGACTCATCAAAAATTCATAACGTGCCTCATAATAAAAATTATTCAAATTTAAAAAGCGTAAATGATATCACATACAATATAAAATATATGAGAATATTTACTGAAGTGTGTCAATGTGTGTGTGTGTGTGTGTTTGTGTGTTGGACCGTAGGATATGAACGCTTTTGCGGTGATGTCGCATAATGTGTGCGCTAAGGAAGCTGATGTGAATTATAGTAGATGATGAAAACGGAAAAAACCCGAACAAATCACAGCGCAAGCAACAAGGCAACAACCCCACTTAGCTACATACAACCTACAACCCACAACCCCCAACCCAACAATAAAAATATATATGTATGTAGTTCTACTTTTTTTTCAACACACACACCTACAAAATCGCTTGTTGTCCTCGGTGACGAAGGTAATTGTAGAGACATCGTCGTCGGCATCGCTCAGCCAGCCACCGGAAATTGAATGATTTTGCGCAACAGCAACGGAAGTTGCTGCTTTATTGTCATTTAGTGGTTGGCTGGTTTACGGCACTGCATAGAGCTGGTTATAGCTGACAGCCAACTCTACGAGTATATTGTTGTTGTTGTCTTTTTTTTTTGTTAACACTATTATTACTATTATTATTTTATGTTGTTGCTGTTTTCGTTGTTGTAATGTATCATCGTTATCAAATAAATACGCCCGCAATATGTTTCAAATCTTCGTTTTATTTATGCCCTTTGTTAGGCAATAAATGCCGACAAATGCCATATCAGGACTGGTAGAAAGTTGGGGCGAGCAATCATAGAAAAATAATCGAATGTGCGCACATACATATGTAAGTAGGTGGTATGTGTGTATGTGTATACGTATAAATTAATAAGATGTAGTATGAATGAAATACGATATCGCATATAGTTAAATGTCTAGGCAAAACTTTGACACCTTGTGAAGTGGATTTGGTTAGGGAAAATTACATTTTTTATTGCTATCCATCTCTCTATTAGGGACATCACTCCCGGTTTATTTAATGTACCGAAAGTGCCGGAATACATATCAACTAATCCCGAGATTTTACATACTTAATATAGAGTTTCTCATAACTATAAGCCAAGGACTTTTCAACAAGTTTCGACACATTATTTTTTACTTACTAAATTTGTATTAATCTTTAATAAAAATACAGTTTATTTTTGTGCAAATTTCAATAAAATGCAAGGAATTTAAATTAAAATTTAAAACTTTTTCATCATAATTTTAAGAACATTTTTGGGTACTTAATGATTTACGACATATTATGGTACCTTGCGAATCATCCAAGTGTTATATAAAATTCAATTTCAGTACAATGAAATGCAAGTTTACAGAGATTTTTGATATTTTTTCCCCCTGATGGTGTTGCCTATTTTCTCCATATTACTGCAAAATAATTACCAAACATCAATGGAAATGTTTAGTAGTAAATGTTTTAGTAGTATACAAAAATGAAATGGGAAGTTTTGGTGAAAATTTATTGACATTCGCACAAATAATTTATGCGGTTTCGGTTGTAGAATAAATTGTGTTATATAAGGAATTTAGAAAAAATAAGTGTATAGAGTGACGAAAGTTGTCAAAAAATCGGTGTTGACAAAAAATCTGTAACGTATAGATATGATAAATATTGAAAATTCCGTGATTAGTTTATATGAATCCCGCCGCTTTTGGTACTTAAAAATAAAATCGGAATTCTCTGGAAAAAAAGCCACCCAGACACTAATTTTGTGCAAATTTTTTTGTCAATAATTGTGTGCATAAAAACAAATCATTGTTGCATTGCTTTTGACTCTGCATCGCGTGGTTGCGGTATTATCAGGATTTTAACTATCGCCAAATATAATTTTCTTATTAACTTTTGAATGGATTACTCTATTAAAAAAATGGTTTTATGCAAAATGTTCGGGTGTTAAAATAGACTTCGTATTTTTAGAAAAAAAAAAATTCTTTAAAAGAGTTTTAAAAATTGTATTCCATTTTCGCCTCACACAAAGGGCACTAAATCGAGTTACTTTTCTTTTTATTTTTGTAGAAATATTTTCTTTTTTTATTAATTTTTTTTTTTTTTTCAAATATTTATTAGCATTTATTTAATTGTTTAAAACATTTGAATCTTTAAATAGTTAAACCAATACACATAATATTACAACGATGTGTCTTTCCGCTTGTGTGCTGTTTTCGAAAGAAAAACTACTGATGTTTCCGAAACGCCTAATGTTTTTAAAAAGCATTGATTATTATCACTTGGTAAAAATACATGCAATTCTTTGGAGAAATTGTTTTCGCTTATGATAACATTTCCTGTAACAAAATTTCAATGTCATTGGTATCCTCTTTCGAAGAAAAGAACGGGAGTATCTGCTGTTATTATTTATAAATAAAAAAATCACAAGGGGAATAAAAATTGAGCAAATTTATTTCAATGTTTCTTAAGAAATATTTTTCCCCCAAATCTATTACAAAGTTTATTTTAAATATCAGAAAATTCTGCATAAAAACCGACCCAAAATTTTTTTAATAGTTATTGTAATTTAAAAATTAAGTAAGTATAGCGAAATTTAGAATCCTGATGATATGCGTGGGTTGAAAACTACGCATATATTTTTGACAAAAAAATTGTAGAAAACTATTTTCTGAGAGGCTGTTTCAGTGAATGCCTCTCAGGTATTTTTTTTTTTTTTTGCAAATAATATCTAGTAAAATTTTTAGTAAAATCTTTATAAAAGAAAATGAGCAATTATTCCACATTGTACTCATGCATTGTGTAAATACTTCATAACTAGTAGAAAATAGTAAAAAATTGCTCATTTTGACCAAAAGTAAATGTTTCAAATAAGCTCATTATAATTAGAATTAGCATAGAAATTTAAAGAGAAAAATACGCATTTAATTCACTAGCATTAACATTGCGATTTATTAGAGCTGTTGCACTAGATTTATTATTTTTTTTTTTTTTTTTTTTTTTGTAGATTTTACAGATTTTAGTTGAGAACACCCGTAGTAAAAAGTTCCGGGAAATATTTTCTAGAACATATTTACCTCTACAGTTCTAGAGAAATTTCGCAATATACTTGTTCATATGTAAGCTCAAGCTAACATATATATATATATATATTTCGATCGGTATTTCCACATTTTCAAAAACTCGAGAGTAATTAATTTAAACCTTATAAACAAAAGTTTGATCTGAAAATATAAACAACTTTGATGGATTTATTATATAGTTCTGGTATTTTTTATCCATAACTGGAATCATTCCCACCTCAAATATTGTCTCTAAAATTGTTGCTTATTGAGAGGGAGAGACAATCTCAACACTTACTTAGCCTTAAATTCATAAAATTTTATGTCAATATTACTTAACAGATTTATGTAATATAAAAATAAAACCCAGCCTATTAAAAAAATGGTTTATACAAATTCCAATTATTTTTACATTACAAAGTCATAAATGAACTAACATTCGACACTATTTGCAAAAGTTCTTCCAGTATGGTAATTTATTTTGAGCTCCCCTGTATGTATACGATATAAACTTTTCAATTAAATTGCTAAATAAAAATGATAAATAAAATACTGAAAGCCTGAATCTTGGTTATTTTGCCGAAATAACAATCTCCGATATTTACCTTTTTGAAATAATTTCAATTAAAAGTTGGACGCAACTAGGTGGTCCATTAGGAAGGTCAAATTTTCAATTGCTCTTTTCAACATTGCTACCAGTACCTCGCGAATTATGCGAGTAATGTTGGCTTACCGACGAAGACTTTTGATTTCACATAATCCCGACGTCGATCTAGGTGGTCAGTTGACAGGTCCGAAACCCGAAATTAGCTCCTCACCGAAATTTTTTCTAAGCCATTGTTTCGCACAATGATTTTCATATGAATTGTCAAATAATACTCTAATGAAGAAAGAAGATCCAAAAGGTCTAAATTGAGGTGATCCAATGATACTATGTAGCAAAAATATGGTGTTAGTAAATCAGCTTCCGCATTGACCTTTTTTCAAATATAATATACATGAGAAGTAGGTATTGAGGGTTCCATCCAGATTATTCAGCTAATATCCCTTATTTAACTTTGTAAAGTGTCACGACTAAAGAAGAGGCGCATACAATGGGGCAACAAAACTCTTCTTAGAGCGTTCAGGCGAACTCAGATAAGCTGATGTTATTGGAACAGAAACATAATTTACATGTATTTCGATTACGGTTTTTTCGTACCGATTGCAAATGTCAATTGAGTACTTCTTTCAGAAATTATGAGAAGACGGTTCCCATGACAAACACCCAGAATGTAAACAAAATATTTCAATTTGAAAATTCAAGGCAAATTCATATAAGGTGAAGTTATTCAAGCAGCTGATTGAATTCGCTTGGTGAACGTTAAGTCAAAATGATGTGTTTGTTGTAAACCATACCGTCATTGTGCATATAATTTGTTGATGTAAAGTTTTGTTTTTTATACGTATAACATCACCAGATATTTTTTTTGTAGACAAATGTAGTTCATACTATAGCAAAACCCCGTTAAGTTAATGTTTCAAATTAGATAAAAATGTACAAAACTCAATAAATTTTCATCAAAATTGTAAAATTTTTTCGAGTACACAGTTTCATAGCTTATTCAATTTTAGTATACAAAATTTTCAAGGTCAAAATTAAAAATAAATTATAAAAAATCAGCGTTAGTTTCTAGCCACTTCAAACTAGCACTTTATTATACTAAAAATAGTTAAGCTGTAAAACTGCATACCCAAAAAAAATCAAAACGTCCTTATAAAAGGTTAACAAATTTGTATGAAGATTTGTTACGTTTTTATAAATTGTGTATAAAGTCTGAAACATTAATTTACAAATCAGCTATCCTTTTGACACCACCTTCTATAAGTTTGCCTTGGTTCGAATTAAAAAATTTAAACGGGTTGTTATAGTAACACCACCAAGGCAAATGCATACAAGGTGATATGTAGTATTCCATGACTTTCTTATTTCCGAATTCGATGGTTGTTTTGTTTACGCTAACAAAATACATGAGTAATACTGGGCGAATTCGGATTTTGTCATTTAACACCCAAAATTATACAAACAAAATACCCAGCGGATTCGCCTTATTTATTTTGCCATCACCTTCTATGGATCCACCTTGGACACCACCTTATAGGAAGTCGCTTTGGATCAAGTTTAGAATCATTTTCTTTTGAATAAAATTTTATTTTCTCAGCAGTGTTTATTTTTTGTTATTGTTTTTCTTTTTAACCATACGAAATCTAACTACTTCAACCTCCAGCAGGAAGCAAAAGATAAAATCAAAGTGTGGATTATTCTTAACATTTTATGTACGCCTGACCACGCCACAACGACACTTTCCTCTCTCTAAGATATTTTGTTCACCCTTTTATTTCAACTTAACAAAATTTAAGTATACAAATATGACTTTTATAAAGTTAAAAAATATCACACAGATATCCATAAGTACATATGTACTTACATAAAGCTTATTTAAATAAGGGTGTTTGTTTGCCAGCGTAATGGGCGAGAACGTGTGCCGATAAGCGACACGAATTTAATGCGGAAAAATCCCCAACCCTCAACAACCAACAACTCACTTCCGTACCCTTTCAGCTGCCTGCTTGACTCGAATTCAGTCAGACTCAGCAACAACTTCAACACAGTACTCATCCACGACACTCGCAACCGTCTACGGTGGGCAATCACCGGAAGTGTAATTCGATACTTGCACGTTCGTTAGATGGAATGGAAAGAAGTTATGTCAAAAATTTTAAAATTTACACACCAGCAATAACAACAACAGCAGCAATATTATTTAAAAAAAAAATACCTCGAAATACAGCAACAGCAAATGCAATGAACAAAAAAAAAACAAACTGTGCATGTGGCAAAAACCACAATTTACTGGTGTTGCCAATGATGTTAATACCAATGTTGATGCCTATTTTCATGCTATCGCTGGTGTTACGGTGAATTTGGCTGTGGCTGTGGCTGTGGCTGTCGATATGGCAATTGATGCTGGTTGATGTTGATGGTGATGTCGTTGCTGATGCTGATCTCTGATGTGAATGATGAACCTCTTTTTTGGCTTTATTGCCTGGCTGATGACAGCCAACATGAAATGTGCTATTTGAAGCAAGAAAAAAAATGTATTGGAATTGAAATCGATATGAAGAAATGAAGAACAATTATTTGCGAATACCCTTTACAGCGCCGGGATTATCGTATTGATGATAATAAGATGTTGGCATGTTTCTTTTTTTTTTAATTTACCCCTATATCGTAAAGAAAATAACATCATCTCATAGATCAAAAAACAAAATAAAAATATAACACGCGTTCACCTAATGCGTGAACCAGACGTAAAACTTATGTGTCCATCCTACAAAAAGATAGAAAGTAAAATATGGGACTAGTAGTGGTAGTAGTCGTTAGTAGTATGTAGTAGTAGTAATAGTTATGGTAGATGTAGTAGTAGTAATAAGTAGAACCATTAGTAAAAAATAGTAGGATCAAAAAGTAGTTGAATTATTAAAAAGGGTAGTAGAAATTAGTAAAAATAATAGTAGTAGCATTAGTAAAATTGTAGCAGAAATTCATAAAAATAGTAGTAGCAGTGGGAATCGTAGTGATAGGAGTAGTAAAAGTTGTAGTTGTAGTAGCAGATGTAAGATGTTATATGACAAATAATATTCTAGAGCATTGAAAGGTTATAAAGTATTTGGCGTGATGTTTTGGTCCATAGAAGTGGTTTCTTTTTAAAAATTAAAAAAAAAAAGAATTCACAAAAATCAATTGAAATATGTATTTGAAAGAGCCTCATCTGGCTTCAAGATATTACATTCTGTTAAACCGGTTTTCCAAGATCTTGGTAACATTTTCTGGCTCAGTTTAATGAATGGCTTGCTCAATATTTGCCTTAAGGGTGTGAATCATTAATGGATTTTTCGGTCCTTCCCGCCACCCCACAAAAAGTCTAACGGCATTAAATCTCAGCTCCAATATGGCTGATAACACTATGACGATTATGGCATGAACTATCTGGAATGGGCCGCTATCCTGCTAAAACTAAAGATCGGCCACGTCGAGGTCTTCGATTTCCGAAAACCAAAAATCGTTTGTCGTATCTCTGTAGCGCTCAACAGTGAACGAAGTGGCGTTTCTAACAGCATTTTCAAAGAAACATGGATCAATTATCTCACAGCTCCAAATCGGCACTAAACTATCACTCTCTGGGGATGCAGGAGTTTTGCGTGTTAACATAGCTGCCAAGATAAAAATACGGTTTATCCAGATTTCCAGATGGTTATCGAACGATAAAAGGAAATCTCTGAGGTAGTCTACTGACTAAATACCAATACCGAGCATGGATTATTTATGGCCTTAAAATTTATTCCGGGTCAGTCATCTCTGGAGTATATGTTGAAAATAAGGACTATAATTTTCAATAACCTGAAGAGATATTAACTTAAAAGTATTCTTACTTTTTCAAAAGTTAATTTTCATACAGTGGCAAATGAGGCTACAGTACCAGTGAATGAAAAATTTATCAATTTGACAAGAGTTTCTCGGAATCAATTAAATCCCACACAGATGATGGACTATGGCTTTAAGTGACTACTAACTACTACTACTATAACTACTAATTACTAAAACTACTACTAGAACTACAACTTCAACTACCACTATTCTTACACTATTTCTACTACTAATGCTACTACCAGCTACGACTGCCACTATTTTTCCTAATGCTACTTCTAATCACTACCACCACTTTTACTTATTTCTACCATTATTTTTGCTTATGCTACTACTAATTTCTACCACTATTTTTACTAATTTCTACTACCATTTTACTCATTCCTAACCTCTAATTTTTCCCTCTGTTTTTACTCAAGCAACTACTGATTTCTTCCCCTATTTTTACTTATTTCTACCACATTTTAACTTTTTTTAATAATGCGACTACCATTTTACTCATTCTACCTCTAATTTTTCCCACTGTTTTTACTAATGCAACTACTGATTTTTACCACTATTTTTAATAATGAGACTGCTACTTATTGCCTCTATTTTTTATTAATTTCTACTACTATTTTATTTAATGCTACTACTAACTACTACTACTGATATTTTTACAAATTTATACCACCATTTTTGGTTATACTACTACTAATTTCTACCACTATTTTTACTAATTTCTACCACTCTTTTCGCCAATGAGACTACTTATTACTAACTCTATTTTTGACTATTGCTGCTACTATTTTTACCAATTTCTACCACTACTTTTACTACCATTTTTTCTACTACTAATTACTACTCCTATTTTCACTTAATTCTACCATATTTTTATTAAGGCTACTACTAATTACTACTACTACTACAACTACTAATTACTACTACTACCAGAATGATAATACATTCCAAAATATTTTGGTGGAAATTTTGAAACATAATAAATTTTATAATTTCGGTGGATAAATATCTACATTATGTTTAAGAAAAACTTCGTTTTCAACAGGGTATAGCGACACAACTAAGCACATCCCTTTGGCCTAGCTCTGCCCGTTAGCATATTTTTTCTGTACAATATTATGGATCCAGCGCTATAGTTGACAAAACTAACGAGTTCCTTATTCAGCGCTTGAGTCCAAAGCTGTAGTTGGATGTAGTTGAAGCTGTCGTTTTTGAATTGCGAATTTAAATTCAATTTCCTGCGTTCGAATGCAGACATGCAACGCTTTGCAACAATGCAATCCAATAACAACGCAAACAACACAAACAACACAAACAGCAAAAGCAACACCAACATCAGCAGCAAAAGCAACAATCCAAGTCAGCAGGCTCACATGGACGAACGACGACGAACGACAATTGTGCGAACTGTCACAAATGACGTGAGGCGTATAAATTTAACATTTAACGAAACGTAATCGAATTGGGCGCTGCGTCATGTCCGTATTTGGGCGTTGAAATGGGCGCAACGGCAGCGTCAGTATAGCATCACCAATACACGAGAATTACCAGCAGCAAGCGGCAAAAGCGCCATCTAACCAACCATGCAATCAGCATAACCGTCGTCGTTATAAAGACATCACGTTCTTGAGCTTCGCAACATACATAACTGCCTTCCGCACGCCCGCCCTGCAACGCCATCAACCAACTCTACCCAACCAACCAGTAGCAGCGTGGAGCCAATTGTTGCTGTGTTACTGTTCGATGCGTCGTCTCGGGCATGTGTGTGACATTTGCGTTTTGGGAAATGCAAAATGGCCAATATATGACCAACAAGCGGACCGGGTGCTGCTAGGCATCCTCCAGCTTCAGCAACCAGATTTGAATGCAAATTCGCTGTCATTTAGCACCGTTGTTGATGATGCGTTCCGTTTCGTTGCGTTCGCTGTGGCATTTCATGTGCGTGCAGTGAAATTTTCAGGTAACCAAATGATTGGTAATTTACATACAAATACACATTCGGGTGTTCATATGTACATATGTATATTCAAAACATTCATACAATTCATATGTACACACGCCCTGATGGTGGCGGTGAGATGCTGGATAAGCCGGGTGCATTGCATGAAGTGTTCGCTTTCGATTGAACGCAAATGAGTTGACGGAGTGAAATGATTAATTCGCTACTCAATCAGGCGATGCAAATACGAGTATGTTAACTGAAAATAACATTTTGATTGAAAATCTATTAACGGTGCTGTGGAATAGGCGACTTTGTGTGCATCGTTGACATGCAGGGAACAATGACGCGTTTAAATGGCTGTCGTAATTGTATACTAAATTTTCTGTCAGCAGTTTTAGCTTGACGAGACATAGTGCATGCATATACAGATATGTGCATATATATATATATATATACGTATTGAAAAACTATGGAATCAAAAAAAGTTCTGCGTGAGAAAATCTTTTTAAGCCTAAGCTAGGTCGTGATACAAAATTAATTAAAAATTAATAAATAAATATACTCGTGGTAGAGTAAAAATTAGTTTATAAAAAAATTAACATATATTTTTTGGCCTGATTTTTTTAATATATGTATGTATATATGCTTTGCAGGCGGATAACCGGAAATCCATACCTGTAGTGCGATTCACTAACTCATTTTAACGATAATTCGCATTCATCCAACCAATGCGCTCTCGCTCGTTAGCTAGCGGCGAAGCACGCGTAAAGATAAAAAAAATTCATAACTCCCGAAGTTTTCATTTCTACATCGCAAATTTTTCACAGGTTATATAGTAATCACAGGCAATCATATTAAAATAAAAAAAGTAAAAAAAATTTGTCCCAAATTTGGAAAAAGTTTAATTGTTAAGGAAAAAAATAATAATTTGTTATAAAAAAAAAGACTCACAGAACGTCTACTTAGCTGTGTTGCGAAGATAGGGGAATAACGCAAATTTTCAGTACAGGAAGAATTTTTTATGACCAAAACTTTTTTTTTTATTAATAAATGAAATGAAATGAAATGAAATACTGAAAACACGTATTTTTTCAAGATTTCAAAAATTCGAAAATTCATTTCTCGAAAATTTTAAGTATCATATTAAAATAAAAAATACGAGTCGATTATTTTTCAATATAAAAAGCGAAAAAAAATATGTTTTTCCAAAAAAAGTTTTGAGTGTAAATTTCGCATGGAATGACCCATATACAGGGTGGCTGATGAAAGCCGCTACCAAAAAAAAACTAAATAACTTTTTTTCTATTTAATGAATCTGGTTAATTTTTTTTTATTTTGCAGATTGATTTTTACATTTAACAAAAATGGATAACTGGGACACTGAAACAAGAATTTGGATTGTCCGCCGCTATCACGCACTGGAGTCCGTAGTTTCGGTTCAAAGAGAGTATAGGCGCACGTTTGGCGGCAATCCTCCGAGCAGATGGACCATAATGAGACTTGTAAATAATTTTGCCGAGCATGGGACAGTCAACAGAAGACCTTACCATCGAAACCCTTCAGTTCGAACGGAGGAAACAATCGCTGCTGTAGCTGCTGCCATACAAAACAATCCACGTGTTTCGACAAGAAGCTTATCTGCTCAAATGGGTATAAGCAGACAGTCATTACAGTCAATTATGCACAAAGATTTGGACTTATTCCCATATAAAATTCAAATGGCCAACAAACTGAACGCTGCAGACTTGCCGATTCGCTTGGAATTTTGCCAGAAGATGCTTCAAATGGTGGAAGAGGATGGAAACATGTTGAACTGTCTTTTCATGTCTGACGAGGCCTATTTCGATTTAAACGGCAACATAAACAAACAAAATTGTCGAATATGGAGTGCTTCCAACCCACAGATACTCCATGAGACGGAATTGTGGTGTGCAGTTTCATCACGCTGCATTGTCGGGCCCTACTTCTTCGAAGAAAACGGTCACACCGTTACGGTTACTGGAGACCGTTACTTGAGCATGTTGAGAGAGTTTTTCTATCCAGAATTACGCCGAATGAGAATTTCTTTCAACTCTGTGTGGTTTCAGCAAGATGGTGCAGCTCCTCACATAGCCCAACCTGTTATGACAGAATTGCGACGAAAATTTCCCAATAAGCTGATATCCAGAAACTCCACATTCCGTTGGCCACCCAGGTCGCCTGACCTTACTGCACCTGACTTTTTCTTGTGGGTTTATTGCAAACAGGAAGTCTACAAAGCAAAACAGGAAGTCTACAAACCAACCAACAAATTTGAATGAACTAAGGCAATCCGATCTCAACTCTCCAAGCAGTAATGAACAACTTTTTGGTAAGATGCCGCACATGCATCAACGAACAGGGGGGGCATTTAAATTCCATTATTTTTAAAACTAATTAAGCTATATTTAATAAAATTGAATGAGCTTTAACATGAATAAAAGAAAAATGAATTCCATACACTGAAAAAAAAATTATTTGAGTTTCTTAATGTAGCAAAATTCATCAGCCACCCTGTATATATATATACATACATATTGAAAAACTATGGAATCAAAAATAATTCTGCGTGAGAAACTTGTTTTTAAGCCTAAGCTAGGTCGTGATACAAATAAAGAAATTACGAAGAAGCATTCGTGAAAATATTTGTAAATAAAAAAGGCATAAATAAATATACTCGTGTTAGAGTAAAAATTCAGTTTATAAAAAAAATAGGCACATATTAAAGTAAGTCTGATGAGGGAAAGTGACGATCTTCGAAATATGAGCTTTAGCTTCTACCACTTTTCCAAATAAATAAATGGCATTGATCTCATAAAAAATATTGTTGACACAAATTAAAATAATTAAAATATATTATTTTTCGAGAAAATATTTATTTCCTTTTCTGTTACAAACGAATTTATAACATCAAACTGAATGCCGTGCGAGCCGCTGGAAAAGCTAGTGTTCGATTTTGTACCCGAAATTTTGTATGTATATTTTGTAGGTATGAGAAAAGGTATATTTTATGCTTGAGAAGGGATTGCCACCGGTTTAGAGAGTCATATTTAAGTAAATAATATAATATATAAATATAAATGAAATATAAGAAATTAGTGCTGACATGGAAAACAATAGCAACAAGTAAAGAAGAGTCCATGTTCGGGTGAAACCGAACCTTAAATACCCGGCCCTAGTTTTTGTTTCAAATAAATAGTACGTGTTTTATGCAATAAAAGACGTTAATATAATATGCTTTATATAGAAAACTTAAACGACTTTTATTTCTCTATATATATAAAAATCTAGCCGGTATATATCGGTATATTCCTTAGACTCGTGGTACAGATAAAGGCCATATTTTAATACGCTAGGTGGCCCATGAATGGATTTATAAAATTAAAAACGTGTAATGGGATTATGACGTGAAATACTTTTACGAAAAATGAATCCGCTAGATGGCGCTAAAATCGAGCAATTCAAAATATCCGTATTTATGGTATAATAATAGAAAAGTATGCTGCAGGTGCGATTAGAAATGTTCTTATATACCGATGTACATACATACATATCTATACTATATTTCCAGAAAATCCGTATTTATAATTCGACTTAGTGGAATTCTTCAAAATCTGCTGTATTCAAGTATATCGAAAAGTACTATGCAACGTAAACAAAGTCGCTAATATTAACCAGTTGAAATACACACCAACGAAAAGAAATTATTATACTTTGGACGTACCCCGCCTATTTTCGAAGATTTTCCTATTCATGCATTTTTCTCTCTAATTAAGTCCTTCATACCCAATTTGACCAAATTGGCTACATAAGTTAATAAAATACCAAACATTTGGTTTTCTTATTATATGAGAGGTGGCGTGCTTACCGAATTCTATCAAATTTGATACTGTGGGTTCGGAAAACCCCCTATTTTCTCTGTGGGGCCACACCTATTTCCAGAATTTTTTGATTTTATGTATTTCTTTATCTAATCCCATTCTGCACATAAAATTTGAGCAGATTTCCTTTGATAGTTACTAAAGTATCGCGTTTGTTTGATTTTTTCTAAATTACCATTATAAGAGTGGTGGACGTGTTTTTAGCCCGATTTCTAACATTTTCGAAGTTACGGTTATTAATTTAAAATCTATAAAATGTATCAAATTCGGTAGAGTTCGTGAAAGTAGTTTTGGAGATATGCCTATTTCGTATGGTAACGAAAACACAATGGCCGAGCGAATCGGAATCTCATCCATTCGGACCGCCTTGGGAGATACGAATACAGGAATGTCCTAAGACTATAACCAATAAATAAATAAATAATAAACGACAAATTTGGTCAAAATATCTTTTACTGATATCGCATTTTGCTTATCCCAAACCACCGTTATGTAACGCTTGAAGCCTTTAAAACAAAGAAAAAAAATGCATGTGGTGACCCTGAGGCTTAACGAGCTATTCTTAAACATCAAATGGCAACGCTAGTCAAAAGCACCAACGAGTACCATTCCGACCGCCGGAGAGAACAGATTGTCATAGATAACTAGGTATGAAACTCTTTACTACGTGAGAGCGATGTCAAAATGCGCATTTTTATAACATTTTTCAATAGTGCCACTATGAAAAAATCAAATTTGGGAATTTTAAAATCATTTTTAGGAGATTTTGCCGCTTTCACACTACCGTTGAAATTTAATAAAGAAAAATGCAGTAAAAAATACAATTGAGTATTAGGATTAAAAAAGGTTCTTGGTTTTAAATTCGGAAAATATGGAATGAACATTATAATATAAAAATATCAAAAAAATGCATCAGTTTTCGAGAACTTATAATGCCAATATAAAAGTTAATGCATTTATACATAAAATACAGCGGATATGAATATGATTTATAAAATTAGCAGCATTTAAAAAACAAGTTTTACCAAGTTCTTTAAAAAAAAGAAATTTAATCGGTATTGTTAATCTTATTTTTTTTTTTGATATACACAATAATTGTATGTGAAATTAAGCACTATATTCTTTATTAATGTTCAAAATCAATATCAATATTTCAATATTCAATTATCATGATTTTTAGCAAAACAACATTCACTCCCTTTTTCTATTCTAATAGAAAACGCACTGCCTTTGCCAATTATTTCGTGTATTTGTCTCTGGCAGTCTGCCTTTTTGTCTATCAGCTGATAATAGGGGGACTGAATTGGCAATGTTGCCATCATCAAACACGAGTTCAGTCCCCCTATTTTGTGAGCGATTGAGAGAGTTTCGTATCTAGTTATATGGGATTGTCCTAATTGAACTTTGCATTATTAACCTTTATTTCACATTAACTACCATTTTTTAATAAACATTTCAAATTTAAACAAAATTTTGGTACGTGAATCAGCAACCAAGAATACATACAGTGCCGGAAAAAAGTATTGCCTCAGTAATTTCTTTTATTATAGTCACTAAGTTTGTTTTGCTAAAACTTGATCGTTAATTTCTTATCGAAATATAGCTCATTCTATAAAAGAGCCATATATTCATATTTATTTGTACAAAATTTCATTTAACAAAAAGGTTAACCAAAATTTCAAACCTCTTAATTCGAATTTTAAAGTGAAAGTTTTAAGGGCTGAAAATACCCGTCGACTTTTTTTGCTGACATTGGTGCACATTTTTTCCTATACGTCTAAACAATATTTAAAATTTAAAATTTTTACTTGTATGTTAACATTTTGTGATAATTATAAATAAAAAAAATACTATGGAAATACTTTTTTACAACACAGTACATAATTGCCAACTGAAATTTACTCTATTAGAGAGATAAGTTCATATCCTTAGGGTTTGAATATAATTTCGGGCACGAGGCCGACGCGACTGGCGCGCAGTGGAGGTAAAATTTTCAATCCTTTTCACCTGCCTAGTACAGCCAGTAATTTCAACGAAACCCAATTTTTTCGCTTTCTGCTTTCTATGGCACCTGTTCAATTGTTACATAGAGTTCCAAACTCTAAACCTACCGAAATGCGACTCCACACTCCACCTAAAACACTAAATTTCCACCGTACTCATACTTCCCGCAAAAGCATATAAAATTTATTTTGAACTTAGCTTAGCATTTTATGTCTCACGTAAAAATTAAATAAAATACCCCAAACTTTAAGCAAGTAATTTTAGAGATTATCTACCATCTTTCGCCGTAAGTATATGCACAGAGTACTAGCTAGCAAAATTTCCATACGTTTAAAATCGTTTTCAAATCACCCCAAAGGACACATTGAAACGAACGAAAGTTTTTAAATTATCGTAAAAAGTGGCAACAGCAATTACCCAATGGCGGCTATGGTTTGAGGTGTGGAGAAGGTCGCCATTTAAAAGACATTCGCAGCTACAACAAAGCAATTTGAATGCGAATAAAAGAAAGTATTCAAATGGAACATTGTTAAACTCATTGCAAAAATCACTACGAGTACTGACTATGGCAAAAGTCATTTTGATAGCAAATTTCATTTGCATGTGAATAAAAATTGGAATAGTATTTGTTGAATGAATAGCATGTATGTGTGTCTGTATTGGTGTATGTACATAGGTGTGTGAATTTGATTGAGGATGTTGATATGTTTTCAAAAGAAATTGATTTCGCTTGATTGGATTTGTACTATGCCATTTTGTTTACTTTATGCGCTGGAAATTGACTGATTTTAGATTGACTATCAAATCGACAAATAAAAATTTCATGAAAGAGCAGGCAATTGTTAATTTTTTTTAAATCCAATTATTTTCTATCACAGAGCAAAAGTATCTGTGTTCTCTTAGTTTGGCGTTCTAGCATTTATTGAATGTAATTTATTTGCATAAAATGGATTAATTCTAAAGTATGATTTGTTCCCTTACTGCCTATTATACTTTGGCTTAGTGGGAATGAAACAATCTGTGCCAGATACAGACGGCAGTCTTATTAAGTCAAACAGCCGTGTCAAAAGTTTGTTTACATTGCTCAAACTCAACATTAAAATGTATTCTAAATTTTAATAATTTTTCTTTTCTGCAATAAATGTTCACTTAAATTTGTGATACTGTTAATAGATTCAACATGAACTGAATTAAATCTTTTTTCAACATCAACAACGAAACCTAAGCTAGCGGATTAAATTGATCGACTTTCCAACACACGAAACATGAAAATCTCTAGCGCCGGGTTTCAGCACAAAAAGATCGACCAAGCCACGTGGAGGTCTCCATATCGAAAAACCAAACCGATTATATTGCGATAGACCGAAGGCATGTTTCCAGTGTATTCGACGTACGTACACTCCGAGAATCGAACATCGAATCGGGTCATTAAATACACACAGAGAACTCGACGTCGGTAAGCTGCAATCACAACAGACAACGAAACTTATCCACTCAACGTTCATACCTGCTCATTGATACCGCTGCTGAGGAAGTTCGTGAACTCCAGCGATCCCGAAAGAACAACTGGTACGATGAGAAATGCCGCGCTTACGTAGACGTAGAAAAGAAAGATGTTGAGTACAGGGCCACGCTACGATCGAGCGCAACGCGAGCTGTTTGAGAGCGCTATCGGGAGTTGAGAAAGTATGAGAGACTTATTATTCAAAGAAAGAAAAGAGAGACTGAAATACGTGAGTACGAAGAACTTGAGATGCAAGCCAACGGGAAAAGTGGCCGAAAACTATATCAGAAGATACGGCGACTTACGGAAGGTTTTAATACCGGGGCACATTCCTGTAAGAACAAGTACGGCGACCTGGTGAATGATTTCCAAAGCTCACTTGAATTGAGGAGGAAACACCCATTTGCCAAATGATGACAGCGAAAAAGTCGCCAGAGTAGATGAAGATCTCGAACCCTAAATTACTAATGACGGCATTAACATCCCGTAACCGAATCTCTATTAAGTTCGAATAGCAATAACGTGGTTACGGAACAATAATGCCGCTGTAGCTGATGAATTACCAGCTGAGCTATTCAAGAGTGGTGGCGAAGAGCTGGTAAGGTGCGTGCCCCACCAAGTCCGCCGATTGGAATTTAAGTCTGCACTGCCACAAAAACACAAAAATGTTGATCCTGCAATATGAGCCAACTACCGCGGAATCATGCAAGGTTCTATCGAGCGTATTGTGTGGAAGACGGAAGCCAACAGACCTTATCAGTGTGGCTTCAGACCTGCCAAATTTACCATCAACCAAATATGCACGATACGCTAAATATTGGGAAAGACACGTGAGAAGAGGGTCGACGCACACCATCTCGTTGTCGACTTAAAATCAGCTTTCGACTGCACGAAAAGAAGTTGCCGCGACGTCTGAATTTGGTGTCCCTGTAAAACTTATACGGCTATGTAAAATGATGCTGAGCAACACTCCCAACTCCATCAGAATTGGGAAGGACCGCTCCAAGCCGTTTGACATTAAACGAGATTTCAGACTTCAGATTCCATGCAGTGTGACTTCTTTAACATTATGCTGGAATATATAATTGGAGATGCAGAATTAAACCAGTCAGGCACCATCTTTTATAAGAATCTCCAACTGCTCGCGTATGTGGATGGCATCGACATCATTGGTCTCTGCCTTTCCCAAACTGGATAAAGAGACGAAGAACGAAGGAAAAACGAAGAACGAAGGGTAAACGAAGTCTTGGCTCCCGCGTCACTGCTTACAGTTACAATTTTGACAACTTGCCTTCACTTGGTGTCTCCAGTTGGTGTCAAGGACGGATATAGCGTCAGTGTTTGATTGATTGATAGAATTTTCGTGCAATCTACGTAAAGACTATCACCGAATCCATTGAATATACTCGTTTTTTGTTCATAATTGTTTAATTTTTTTCAGACTGATCAACTTTGCCGGCGCTCGAAACATGGACTAAGTTTTTTTCGGACTAACCGATGACGTTTTCGAAAGCAGAACTGCGACAGATTAGCGGTAGAGCTGATTATTTAAGCTTCTTGCCGCCTCTTTTTTTGAAAAGCACAACTGGAAGTAGCTGTTGTTAAATGTTGTTCTGTCTATGGAACCCGATTTGTTGGCGTTGTCTTTTTTAATTCGCAAAACGTTTTTATTTTCATTTTTTGGAGCTGCTCTTTTCACAATATTAAACGATTAGTTTGAAAATTCAAAATCAATATTTCATATAAGCATTAACAATTTGGAAAAAAGGCATTACAAGACTGCCGAATGACAACGCCTGTCTCTACTTAACACACTTTGGGTAACTTGAGATGCCATTAAATCAAAGTGAAAACAAATACTCTCAAACAAACATATACATAGTACAATTTCACAAATATTTACGTTTGCATTTAAATAGTTTTCTATTTGAACTACCAGCACTTTTGTAAAATTAATAGCAAATTAACAGCTGCTCCTGCTGACGGCCAGATTTGTGGTCGGGTTCATAAAAAATCAATAATCGTTAGTACTCGGCGGATGGTAAATATTTACGTAGGTGCTCGCTTAATTAGTTAAATACCTAAAATGCGTACTGTTTGTATACAAAAAGAAAATTTCTTATGTTTCCGCTCGCTATCACACAAACACTATGAGACAGATAGGCTAACACACACAAGCCACAAGCAATATGTTATGTGTGTTGGTGACAGGATGTGCCTAGGCCATAAATCGCTTTCGGAACAATTCAAAGGTAATATTACTATATTGACTTAGCATTAAACGATGGGATTTATTGATTTTAGTGGCATCGGCGCCTCTATGAAGGATATGATTCAAACGATCATGATTTTAAACATTTCGTCAGTATGTATGTTTCTATTTTTATGAAAATACAAGGAAAACAATTCCCTAATTATTTGCCAATGTGTGATGTGCAATGCTACTCGCGCAACTTGCTACTGAAAACGTTAATATAATTTAAAAAAATTAAAAATTAGCGCTTACTTCATATATGTAGCTCGTTATTTGGCCGTACTTCTCCTACAATTTGTGGTGAGCGTCTTGATATTGTGCCACAAATTGTAAAATCTTCTGTTTTATATCGACTTCGAGCGGCTGATAATTTTTTTGAGAAATTTTTTCATGACAAAAATCACTCAGCGGTTTGCCATTGCCAGACGAGGGGCGACCGCTATTAGAAAACAGCTTTTGGTGGCAGAGGAAGAGGAAGCTCCGCTACGTTGAAAAGACCAGGTAGAAAAATACTTGGCTTCACTTGAGATCTCCAGCTAACCCCAGTTAGCAAGGCAAAGAACGACTGGCGTGCTATGTTAGAATAGGCCAAAATCCCCTTGGTTAATATAAGAAGAAGAATTATTTGAAGTACAATTGAAGGTTAGGTTAAGTTATGTACGGTTAGGTTAAGGGGCTGCTCCTAGGAGCTCACAGAGACCCTCTGGGATCCATTGTGATACCACAGTGCAAAACAGAACGGAAATTTTTTGTCTTAATTTGAAAACTGCTGCATGTCGTCAACACCCCCATAGTCAATGAGAGCTGTGGCTTGGATAACCGTAGAAGCTTCCGTGACCTCCTTCGGTCTACTACTGGCCAAAAGGATCTCGTGATCCTGCATGTTCTAGTAGCTACCCACAGTTTGACAAGCTGATCGCAATCCCATTTGTTCAGAAGTAGCCGACAGGTGGCCATGGGAACCCCGTTAAGTTCCTCGGGTAGGAAGCCATCTTCAAGTGTGCCTTGCTTGGCTAACTCATCTGCAACACAGATTAATTTGATGGAGAAATACTCCGAAGAAGCTCTCGAAAGCAACGTCCAGCAATCCTTGACTACTTTCGATCGCATTGTTATTGAGCTCATATGTAGCTCTGATTACCGCTTGGCTATCGGAGTAAATATTTAATTCCCATACATACGTCGTTTAATATCAAATTGTGATAAGTTAAAAGTCAGAACTTTATAAAGATATGGAAAATGCCCGCCGATACATCTTAATCGTCAATATTACTCATTAAAATGACCGTATTGTCTCTATGTCTATTCTTATTGAAGTAAAACTTCTTTAGCGGCAGTGATTTTTTTTACATCGCGTAAGGAAAGTCGCGTCAGAATCCATTTACTAATTTCTACCACTATATTTAAAAAATTTCTACTACGATTTTTACTAATGGTACTACTAATTTCTACCACCATTTTTGCTAATTTCTACTTATTACTATTACTATTTTAACATATTTCTACCACTGTTTTTATTAATGCTACTACTAATTTCTACCACTATTTTTACTAATTTCTTCCCCTATTTTTACGAATTTCTACCACTACATTTACTAATGCTACTACTTGTTACTATTACAATTTTAACTTATTTCTACCACTATTTTTAATAATGCTACTACTAATTTCTACCACTATTTTTACTAATGCTACTACTTATTACTATTACTATTTTAACATATTTCTACCCTATTTTTATTAATACTACTACTAATTTCTACCACTATTTTTAATAATTTCTACCACTATTTTCACTAATTTCTACCACTTTCTTTTTAATAGATTCTACCGCTATTTTTCACTCATTTCTTCGACCGTTTCACTAAAATCTACCACTATTTTTACTAATGCTACTACTTCTTACTACCACTATTTTTACACATTTCTAGCACACTTTTTACTAATTGTACTACTAATTTCTACCACTATTTTATTATTACTACGACTACTTTTATTAATTTCTACTAGCACTAAGAAGTTTTACTTCTGGAAGAATTTTTTTTTGAATACAAAACAATAACATTAATTTCAAATGAAAGATATCAAATTTACTAGTATTATAAAAATCTTTTGCTGCCAATGCGTTCTGCTGTTCAGTTTCAAAAGAAAATAGCGGTGATAGATTTTTTCTTATCGGGAAATTTTTTTGGCATGGTTCAATTCATATTTTCTAAAATAATCTCTGAAAAAGTAATCAAAGCCGCACATAATTTTGGAAAAGGGTATAAAAATCACAACGGCAATACTGGTAACAAGTAAGTTTTTGCAAAAAAAAACGAAAACTACCAAAGTTTTCGATAAAAATATCACCCCTTCACACGTAACCACCACCACAAAGCGCCAAATATAAAAGGCAGCTCTCCGCAATGAACTCGCAAACAACATTTTAACGATTAAATGGTTTAAAAATACATCCCACTCTGAAGTGTTGAGAAAACTCATCCCTCGTTTGATTAACTTTATAAACTCATTTAATTTTTGCACACAAAATTAACACCATCGCGATTACTTTGTATATCCTTTTGGATGCACCAACACCGCATAACCATAATTTATCGAATTATAATGCACATATTAAAAAAAATAAAAAAACTGCATTTTGTCAAACCAACAAATACATACATACATACATATATAGTTTTCTTTTTTAGATAATGCGCAGCCGAACTCTTCAGCCTCTACAAAAGCCTAGTAATCGGATGTGGCAATCACGGGCGTCATGTCGGCCGTTCGTCATTCGTGTATGCCACGTGGCGCTATCAATAGCGGGGTGTTGGTGTTGGGTCGTTTTGTATCAGGCTGATCATTCATCAAGATAAATGTCAATGCTACAATGTAACTGATGCTGCTGTTTCCAATTTTTGGTTGCACATTCCCTTTGTCTGTGCATTTGTGCAAGTGAGACTTTTATATTTTAGATGAAGGTGCATGAGTTTTAGTTTCCTCTTTTGCTAAACATATCAATGTCACTCAAGTGAAAGAAATCTTAAATTGAATGCAAAGAATTAAATACTGATTATCAAAATGAAAGGGATATTTATTCACTTGACATCGATGACGATGTTTGAAGAAATAAAAGAAGAAAGGCAGAAATTATATTTGATTGATACTCAATTTGGTTTTAAAAGGGATTGTATTTTTATAGACATATTATTTTTTCACGTGGGAAATAAATGTATTTGACTGGCTATCGTTAATTTGAAAATTGGATTCAGTGTTCTCTGTAACAGATAGCGAGAAAGAATGGGCCATTCCGGTTGGTAAAACCTGCCATGCCATTTGAATCCGACTCCATAAACTGCACTTAAGATAAAGTTCAGACATGCGCCTTGATTAAACAATTAACGAATTTGCTCAAATAAAGTTTCGATTGAACCATCCTACAAAAATTCAACTATTAAATACTCGGTGTGTTTGATTTTGCTTTTAAAGGATCTTTAAAATGCAAACGGCAATCAGTTTTCCTTATACCAAATTATGACAACGCTGGCAGCGCATACTTCACTGTTGTATCTGTCACAGGAATAATGAGAAGACAAGGAAGATGACAATTGCACTTGTGAATTTTATTTTCGCTGCAGCTGCCACAATGCAAAGCTCGGCACTTGACACTTATTATTATGTGTTTAACTTAATGTAAAAATTACTCAAAAATCAAAAAAATCAACTTTTTAAGAGACTTTAATGACGTCAATCCCTCAAACGAGGCAAGTACGAAGTAACGGACGTGCTTTTGTTGTCACATATTTTTCTCTGCATCGTAAGTGAAAATGATAGAAGATAAGTTGTGCAACTTACCATCAATGGGGTTGCGATATTAATCAAAAGATAAAAGCCTTATAATAATTTCATTTTTCAACTTTAGTAACAAGCTTTGAGCAAGCTGTACTCGTAAAACTTCTTCTTCTCCTGTATGACTCCAGTTTGCGTAGTATGTGGGAACACTAAATTCGATTACCCGATGTTAAACTGAAATCGATTCGATTAATACAAATGTTTGAACATGGCGCAATGGCATAAACTATCAGATCGACCGTAGGCCTAAATGTAACTGCCCTTGCGAGACAACCGGCCTAGTATCGTTTCACCTCTAAAATGCCTTTGATATCGTGAACCACGCATTGCTATTAGATGGCGTGGAGGCACCATCTCTCGCCCAGGGACTGGTAGCGGTGGACCACGAAATTGATATTTATTTATTGATAGACAACAGGGATGATGTCCTATCTCTATGTCCTATTTAACTAACTTGTCTCGAAGAAAAATAACCCACCTGAAGAAAGTTCCAAGAATACCTTACCGATGATTCTTAGGTTATGGTGTGATATTGAAATAGACAACTTATGCTCAAAACTGAGCTTTTAACTTTCCAACTTACTCGGCTTTTCGCACAACGCTCGCCCACCGAATAAGTTAACGGCGTTAGGGGTGCGTCTCGGGTCCGTAAATAATCCGAAAATTGTAATCTTTTCTAGAGTACAGAGCCGCAAAAATTACCTGAAATCGTCTGAGCGCTTAGCCAAAAGAAAGTCGGTTAGGCGAATCGTTGGCAAATTCCGAACTATGGCCCGTGACTATAGTCGAGGTGGATAACTTATGCACATCGAAAGAAGCTATAGACTTTCCAGAATACCTTACTCTAGACACAACTGATAACGTTCACAGTGAGTCGTATTCATTCCCGATAAAAAAAAGCGAAATATATATGCCTATATTTATATGAAGCAGCCATTGCCTTCAACTATATATAGACAGGCAATAAACTGGCAATCTAACTTCAAGCCCATCTACCGCGAAGGGAGGGCTCGTAAGACCCACGTTATTTGGGCTTAATGATCTACGGTACATAATCTGCGTCTGGAGCATATTCCACTAGTTCCCAACAGAAAATACAAGCAACCGTGGTACAATAAAGAACTGAATCATCTGAAAAATCGCTGTAATAAGTTCTGTAAAAATTTGAAAGTGTCAAATAATACTTCGAATTTTGATATATATAAAGACTATTAGTCTGATTTTAGAAAAATGGATAGCATCCTCCGGTAAAAATATATCCAATATTAAAATTAACCCCGAAAGTTTTTCGGTCATATAGTAAATCTAAAATTACATATAAAAACTTCAATGGTCTATAATATAACTGGTATGTTTGCCGATTTTTGTTGTGAAAATTATGTTTTGGACGATGGGTTGGAACTAAAACCATCAAGCACATCCGATTCCTCTCTATCTTTTAGGTACATAACCTTTTCTTGGTGGATGTGCAAAAGGGTATTGCTTCCATGAAATCATCTTAACAGGCAGATATCGATAGTTTATCACCCGTTTTTTAACCTGTCATTAAGGCTTTAATGTTAATTTTCAGTTCATCGCTTTCTTCGGGAGTATTTATATAGGAAATCTGATCTGTTGCACCCTTTTCTCCGTAAATAAACCAATACTTTAGTTTACTTATTTTAAATTAAGACTTATTTATTTAAAAGTAATTATTCAGTTATAATTCCATGTGCAATAACTTTAGTTTTAGCGTCTTATTTCTTCGTATGTCGGACTCATAATGTCCGTTCGTTTCTTCTTTTAAAATGTTGCAACCTGTCGTTTTCGCGTTTCGTTCAATCATCGTGCGCTCTTTAAGTTTAAGGTGGGTACTCAACATTAACAAACAGTCCGACACCCTACATCCAGCACTTCATTTATTAGTGATTGGAAAATAGACAAATTTTACTTCAATTTTTTAAAAGTGGCATTGATGTGACGTTTAGAACGCTTTTTCCGTTCGAAACTTCATATCCCCGCATCAGCATGGCTTCAACAAAGGGAGATCCACCGTTTCTAATCCAGCAATTTTTACTGAAGGCTGTCTTGTATGTTTTATGGCTGGGTATCAAATTGATACAGTATACACTGAGTTTTCTAAGGCGTTCGACAGAGTTGCTCCTGGTTTAGGTATCCACTCCAATTTCCTAGCATGAATCAAGTGATAAGTACTATTCTGTTGCACTCGACAATACGTCCGCTCCTATTATTTATTGATATTAGCTCTTGCTTCCTTCACTCAAAATGTCGGCTGTACGCGGAGGACTTGAAGGTTCATTCAGCCGTAGCACGAATGGAGGATTATTTTGCAACCCAATCCTATGTCGACAGAGTTCATGCCTGGTGTTTGCAGAATCAGCTTTTTCTTAATATCGATAAATATTCTAATTTTTGCAGAAAGCCGAATACTGTTGCGGGTTCTCAATTGAAGCTTTCTTTCAACTCCCTTTGTTTACTCCTAAGTTTAGAAACACTTGAGAATAGAACTGTCCTGCTATCCTAAGTGGGATTCCTCTTAATATATCTACTAGGAACCTACCTCATCCCTTTTCAAATACCCTACTCATCTAACACTCTTCTCAATATATCCACCTCTGTCGAAACAACATGTGGTTTGTGCTTCCCGTTAGCAGATTCCGTAGGCAACGACTGACTGAGGGTTTAATTGACCCCAGCAAAATTTTCCTAACTGCTTCAATAACAACCACAAGCAGTTTTCGAGAGTCCAAATTCACAAAAATGTGAAAAATCTTAATATGGTAATTTTAAACCCCTCAAAATTGTACCGTAAAAACTTGAAAAAAATTAAGAGCATGAAAAGATGTATTCTCCTTTCTATTCACAATGGCCTAGAATAGAAAATAATATCCCTACAAATTATAGATAGCCAACTTTTTGTTTCTGAAATAACACGGGCGTTCGACGTAGACGAGAGGGTTCAAATCCTGGCCGGGTCAAGTCAAGTCAATATCAAAAATTATAGAAAAACTGTTTCTAATGGCAATCGCCCCTCGGCAAGCAATGGCAAGCCTCCGAGTGTACTTCTGTCATGAAAAACCTTCTCACAAAATTCGGAGTTATAATTTGTCGACTCTCGCATTGTTAATGCTGTAATAGGAGCCCAACCACCACCAACTGCAGATGAAGAGTCTCTGCTGCCCCACGAGTCTCGCGCTACTCTGGCCCATTTAAGATCTGAATATTGTAGTAGACTTAACTCCTACTCATCCAGAATCAACCTTGACATATCCAATACATGGCCGGCATGTGGAGATTCTTCGCACGCTACCAACCACCTGCCGAAACAGCATGTTTCCTGGGACTACCCCTAGATGGGTGAATCCATTCTTCACAGGGTGTGACTAGCCGCTACAACAACAACAATAACTTGACAGTTATTTCCCGCGAACTACTAAAGTTGGTCGTCTAGACTCTCTCAGACGCGAAAACAGCTGTTAAAATTTCCTTTCAAACAAAAACAAAATATTTCGCAAAAAGCCAATTTATTTTAAACTGTTTAAAACTTTACACTACTTGTACATAAATTGTATGCAAATATTTACATAGATACTATGCATCTATCTTCATTTTATTGTCACATCGAAAAACTTTGAGCGCTACAAATTATTCTGTAATAACTGCAAAACTTTATTTGTTTATTTTTGTGATATTTATTTCCATTTGTTGACAATAAGTTTGTTGCAATGTCTATGGTTTATTATTATTGTAAAGTTATTTTGCCGCTTGTTGGTTTTGCTTTATGCTTATTGGCATCCTTTCCATGTCCAATGCCATATCAATACCTGCAGTGCAGCAAATCGGATATGTCAATATTTTACCTGGTAGAAAAAGTTTTCAACAACTATGCAAAAAGTTTGTCAATAAGTTCAGAAATATTTTGCGCAAAAGACAATGCAGTGTTTGAATTTGGAGAGACATTGAGAAGCAATTCTTAAGCAGACTTAAAGTGCTATGAAATGTATTGAGAGATCGAAAATGTGTGACTTATGCTAAATTGGGAAGCTGTAGACATAATCATATTATTATATACCCCGAACGCAAAATTAATTAATTTATTGCTTGATGTGTATTATACTAAAATATATATAACAGTTCTTCACAGATATTTCATAAATTTTTTGCTTTAAAATATCTACTCTTATTCTTCTATACTTATTATATAAAATTGATTATATGGATAATGTTTATGAAGATTTGGCTCTCAAAGTTCTGAACCGATATATACTTATATATATATTATTTTTCAATGTAACATTTACGAGAAGCAATGTAATGGTATTTTTAAATTTATTTTTAGATGAATGTGTGCATCAAAGTGCACTATTCTCATGGATCTTTCATGAAAGATACAATTTGTTTAGTTCTATGTAAGATCAGAAAATAGTTGTGCAAACAAATTTTTGTTTGACGTAGTTATATTTTAAAAATACTGTGCAAATAAAAACGAATTAGATCTTAAACTGAAATTTCCAATTTTATTTCTTCGGGCTCATTCACAATAGCGCAGTTTTTTTCACTTCCCAACACTACGTCGCAGGTCGGATATCATTTTACCGAGTTGGCTCAACTCGCATATTTTTACCGAGTTTGTGTTGTTGCTTTACACTAATTTTGTTATCCTACCTAGTGTTTTTTTGCAACTAGGTTACAAAGAAACGGGGCCTATATTAAGGTTTAGATATACTGGGCTGAATTTAAATTATCTCATGTTTTGGGGGCTTTTATAAATAAAAAATCTTCTCAAATCATAAAATATTTTCAGCGTAAAAGTTAAGCACACAAATATTTAAAAATGAATTTAACGAAATATTACTAATGAACTTTTTTATGCTTTTTTTGACCATTTTTGCTTAAGAAAAACGTGAAAAGTTCAGCGAAACTTCACCGATTTAGCCTAATAATATCATATCATATTCACGTCGCAAATTTTGTTCACATGCATATATTAACTATTATGATTACGTCGAAGAAATTTTTAAATATTTTGAAACAAAACTGATTTTTAACTTTTATTTAAACTTACACTATCGTAACTCCATTTTTGGAAAAAATTTCAAAGCATTCCAGCTCTTAAAACATATGTATATTTTCTTAGTTGAACCCAAGTTTTTTGTTTTGAGTAAATAGTTTCAACACTCAAATACATAAAATTGAATACGTTGTCCTTTTTGAACAGTGTCATTGTATGCCGGGAATTTTCTAGTAAAAAATAAAACAAATTTGAAAAGTGAAGTTGTAGGTCTATTTATTTGTAATGAACTCCGTTTTAAGTTTTTTATAATATCAAACCCTTTTTTATTGGTTTAAATTTTTATCAGTCGAATTAGTGAGGGTCTAATTGCAATTAATTTTATACTGAGTATTTGAAATCTGAAATATTAATCTTACAATTTGATATATAGGAAATTTATTACATTTTATTGCCATTTTTTAGAATTAAGTAATTAATTTACAGAATATGTACATAATTATTCAATAAAATCGATTTCAGCGGCAATAGCAGCTTACTTTCTCCTCCTCGCACTTGTACCTTGTTCATTTCAATATTTGTCATCCATTATTATTCTGCAAATTTCTATTCTTAAACAATCAACGATACTAAGGGAACGTTTACTTTATTAGTTTAAGCTTTCTATACTATTAATATAATAATTTGGCGCTATTATATTGGCTGAAATAAAGCAAACGAATTTGCAATAGGTTGAAAGTTATCATGCGACCTTGAGATCTCTTGTGCCCCGATTTTATGGGTTGTTTAAACTTAGTATTTAAAAAAATAAACTAAACACCTATCCCAGCATCATCTTAATTTAGTGAACCATCCACGTACCAGGTTATCATATATTAGTTTATCTTATATGTTTTAGATATACCTAACCACTCCTTTTTCTTCAGGGAACTATATTATATGAATATGAAGCACCTCACGACTTAGACATCTTTCTGCCTCGATATTGTTACTAGTCATCCCCCAGATAGCTCTCTTCGTTTGAATCTGTTGTATCGAACAGAACTTCCATTGATGCTTCTCATATAACCTGCCATGCAAAAGCAGGCCAGTCTTTGCAGCTTACTGTTGATTTAAACAGAGCTTTTCTGTCTACCCAGATGATGGCCGTCAATGTTCGTACAATAGTCGACCAATATAGATCCAAGAATGATAGAAAACCAAGAATGATAGAAAACAAGATTGGTTCATCCGCACTGAGAGCAACTGATAGTGACGTAATAATAGCTTGAGAAAGAGATGGCAAGTGAAAAGTTCTAAAAAATAAGAGGACGATGCGGGCAACGACATAACTTTCGAAAGTTTTGTCAGCATTGTTTGTGTAAAATAAAAGCAAACAAGCAAGCAAGTTACTTTTATTTCCTCGGCGAATGGCTCGATGTTGTCAAATCGACAAAGAGAGGACTAGCTGTCCGCGGAAGGTGCAATCTTGATTATATCATTCTAGATAGAAAACCAGATGGGGTATTCCGAGCTCAGTGCAGCTGAAAGTGACGAAATGATATATAGAGTATGAGAGAGTAAATAAAAAAGGCTAAAAAAGAAGAGGAAGAAGCGGACAAACAGAACGATTGCAAGTTTTGTGAGCATAGTTTGTGTAAAATAAAAAAATATACCTTTAAATTCGTCATCGAGTCTATCTGTCGTGATCGAATCTATCTATTCTAGTAATTTTGGTATAGATTTATCTCAGTATTTTTGGGATGCAGCCCCAGTTAAAAATATCAACGCCTACCTCAATCTAGGTTAAGAGCATATTTTTTTTTGTTGTTACCCGCTGATCCTAATTATTTTCCCAATTTGTTCGATCGGTTCTTCCTCTGGTAAGGAGAGAAGGCCTTTGAAAATGAATATCTAGAAGTAGTTTGGTCTCTTCCTCCTCTCTCACATAACTTCAATCACGCTTTTTTATACTGGCAGATGTTATACCGTTGCTTTTGAAAATTACCTTATAGAGTCACAGAGTCACAGAGTCACAGAGTCATCAAAGTGCAGAGATCTAGTACGATCTGCATAAGCGGGGCGCAGGACAACAGATGGCAGCGATGACTGCTCTGTGATTAAGTGCGACTTCCCAGTGGCGTCTCGAAACCCAGGGACACTCTTGTATATCAAACAAGTTTCGTTTCATTGCGAGCAGTAAGGTGCGAGGGGGCGATTTCACACGAAACCCTCCGCTGCAAATTTCCTTTAAGTTACAAGACCATTTTAGTGTTTTCTAGGCTGTGGTCTCAGCTACTATGGGAGCAGTACAGAAGCTTAGAACCGGATTTCTAGGAAGAGAAATCTTAGTTTTTAGTGATTGCCAGGTTGCAAACAAAGCTCTGATAATACGTTTATTTCTGCAGGAGGCATGCCTCATTTGGGTCCCTAACTACAGAGACATCGAGACATTGAGGGAAACTGCATGACAGATGAACTTACAAGACAAGACATGACCAAGCAGATTCTTTTGAAAAAATAACACATTGATATGCCGCTTGCCACTAGCAAACTGCTACTTAGATAATGTATCTATATATATAAACAATCTGACGATAGATGTAGTCAAACCCTCAAAGCAGACGTGGCCTAAATGGGACCGGAAACGGTCACGACGCGTATACTCTCTAAAAAGAGAAAATACTTCTAACGTGGTTGAGGCTCTAACCGTGCGCTGTCTAATAGAAAAACGTGCTGAAAGGCTAGGAGTACTTTTCCGAAGATTCTGCAGTAGCTGTAAGAACTTCGAAGAGTAGGAAACAGTGTTGCATCTACTGTGGAAGTCTCCTGCACTGTGTAAAAGTAGGCTGTGGTAACTGGGACTACCATTTCTGTATGACCTCAGTAAGGTTTCAGACACAGAGGTAAATTGCCTGATGAGATTCATCAGCGAAGCAAAATGGTTTAGTAAGGGGTAATCTTTCTTCGCAGGATGTCAGTTTTTGTGGTAACAGGGCCTTCTATTTATGGTGTAACTTCCGAAGTTGTGTTCCAAGTTTGCTGAGGCCGTTGTTCCACCAGAGTCGATTCCTTACTTTTGTTTATTTTCATAAACATCGACGAGTAGTCTGTCGAAAGGTTCTACCATAGATTCTAGTTCATTCGAATTTCTGACATTTCCTGCCGGCCCCGAATGAGCTGATTTTAGCCTCAGGTTAGGTTTCAAATATTATCTATTTAAATTGATGTTATAATTAAATTAGCCATTCACACAATGAAAGAATGTGCACTACCAACCAAAAAGTAGCACAGCATATGCTATCACTCCTCTCTTAGTCCTTTGGTGTCACTTTGCAACCACTTTGATTGCACACGCGGGTAGCCTTGGTGGGCGTGTGCGTCGTGTGGCGGCGCGTCATGCGGTGATTTACATTAATTTGCAATTATTCATGCTGTGTTTTATTGGTGAAAAAGAATTTACTTTTGAGATTTATGATGACATTTTCGCAAAGCATACAGTTTCTTCTAAGCAATAATAAAAAAAGTGGAAATTTTATTTTATGCAAATTATTATGACAAGGTTTTTGGGTGAGTACAACGAATAAAATGTGAAGCAGATGAATGAGGGTGCAAAGAAATGTGAATGTGTAAAAGCAGATGGTGTAGTAAAGAAAACACTTTGGTAGTTCAGTGAAAGCGAAGAGTATGAGAAATTTTTGATGTTGGCTTTATTGTTGGTTAGTAAAAAAAAACGAAAAAAAAGGAATATAAATTAAGATTAAATAATTTTCACACAAGAAGCTCCTCTTCAAACTAACTTAAAAAGATTATGTAAAACATAGTATGTATGTATGTGCGGCTGTAGGTGTTTCTTCTAGCAATATGATGTCTGTCAGTGGGTTTTCTGCCATTTGCATTGTGGTTTTCACCAAACACAATCAACTCCACAATCTGCTGATGCCTTCAACTTCCTTAGTTTTACTTCAAAACATCGGTCACTTTTTTAATATGCGGTGTAACTGTCGTAAAGAGATTTGCATGTTTCCATCTAAACTGTGATATTTTTTGTGCCAAATTCAAATTATGCATGAAGACAAAATCCTCAAATAAAGTATTCGAAATGCAATGAAATGAAAGAGGAATTAAGTGAAGAATTGTGGCTAAAATATCACAGCATCAAATCACACCACGACTTTCAAACTTTTTTGCTCTGTTTTCCGGCCAATGATTTGCATTTGCAAAAATGATGATCTTCGAAACCATGTATAGTAGTGGTACATATGTACAAATTTATGTATAAGATAAGTGCATATAAAATATATAGACGTCTCAACCGGCCCTTCTAGTAGAGCCCAGTTTCATTGTAAAAATGTCAATTTGCCCAAAAAACTGTATTCAATGCAAAACAGCAAAATGCAAAGAACTAAGAGCAGAATACATTCAAATAAAATTCCCTACACCATTTATTTACATATCCACACTGGTATGTAAATACATGCTTATAAATATATACATACATATATACATATGCAGATATATATAATATAATACACAAGTGCTATTGTCTTACGCGCATATTGACATTTCAATTTGATGGTTCCCTACGACAGTTCAACATGCAAATGTGAAGGATTTTGACGCCAAAGGTGCAATTTGAATATACTCTTGAAAATTTTAAATAAAATGTAAACTATCAATATCCAGTTGCTTGCAGATGTTTTGTCATTTTAAAGGCTATTATATTTCGATCATTTTTTGGTTGGATTTATTTTTCAATTAGGCGCAAGAACAATACAAATTTCTACATACATTTGAAAAAGATGGAGAAAATGGAATTAAGGGAATTAAGAAATTTCGATTTACATACATAGATTTTTATGAGAGATGTTGTTTATTGAATTGAAATAAAACAAATAAAGGAGTACTGTCTTCGACCCTTTCGAAGCCGTCATCAATATAAACAAATATAATTTAAAAATATAAAGATATAACGATATAAAGATATAAAGAAATAAAGATATGGAAATGTAGCGATATTAAGCGCTAGAACTAAAAACTATACCGTTATGGTCATTATATGGAGTTTCACTACTGAAAGGTAGTGAAATGGTCAAGAAATATTAAGTCCAAAAATAGCGTCATGTAGGGGCTTCGTTGCGCGATATCAACACTTCCTTCCCTACGCGATATCAACACGCGATCGTTAAGCGATGTAAAAAATCACTCTCATGCCGCTAAAGAAGATTTACTTCGATACTTCCAAAACTCATATCTGAACAATCAGTTAATCGAAATTATGAATAAGTTATAGTGATCTAATCCTGATGGTTTTTATTAGACACTTTCTATTCTTAACAAGAGGCAGGAGTGAACAATGAGGTGTATGGAAGCTCTGCTCTGGTCGCCTCCGGCAAATGATTAATACATCATAGAAATACATCTGCCAATCATTATATAGCGCTCGCCGAAATGGGCATGACAGTATAAATAGAGTGAGCAAACTAAAATGTTACAGACGAAAGCAACCGCCTTTTATTTTATTGTTAAACGAGCTAGCTTTACTAAGTATTAGAGTAGGGGTTAAACAATTTTACTTTATTAAATTTTTGCTACACTTGAGTGTAAATTATGTAATTTACGATATCCAAGTATATTTCCTCTGTCATTTCCTTCACAATCCTTTTGGCTCCTTAAAATGCACAGCACATAATCACACTTTGTTGATTTAAAAATTTTTTCGAAGACTTTCGAAGAAGGAACGCAATTTTTGAATTTTAAAGGAGCTTCTTCAGCCATTAACATTTTACATAATAATTTTGAATAATTTGTCTGCTTTTTCTGTGGCACTCCATTTTTAAGTTCTCCACTAAGTCACTTCCTTCCCAATGGCATCTTTAAATTAATCCGATTTATGAAATTAATACAATTATAATTTAAATAAATAATCGTTGAAGATGTTCAAAAACAGATTATATACCAGAGACCGTAACGGTTATAATTTTTATAAGAAATATCATGATTTACTATTTGTGATTTTTATTTTTTCTATCAAAAATAATCGTTATTCTTGGACGTTTACTTTTTTGTTCAAGTTTGATCGTTAGTTTTAAATTTGTTTTTTTTTTTCGATAAATAATAATTGTTATTCTTGGATTTTTATTCTTCCGACCATATTTGATCGATGCGTCGTGATATTTTGATTGATCACAAAATATATTATTGTCATCGCCGTCAAATTTGCGTTTATTATGATCGAATAAGAATAAGGATTATTTTTGTTTTAAAAAATAAAAATCAAAAACTGCCGATTAAATTTGATCGGAAAAATTAAAATCCAAGATTAACGATCATTTTTTAACGGAAAAATAAAAATAACAAAATACCAATCAAATGATCGAAAAAATAAGAACCAATAATAATGATTAATTTTGATCGAAAAGATAAAAATCACAAAATAACGATTACGCAATGATTTAAAACAAAAACTCTTCTAAATAAAATAATTTTAGATTTGTATAGCATATAAAATAAGGATCAGATCGATGTATTCGAGTTTTATTTTGAACAAATTCTTGCCAAAGATTTTTTGATCCGAAAATATCAAAATAACGATTTCTTCTTACCAATGTTAATAATTTGATGTAAAAAGCATTTTGTAATAAATCTATTTTTAGGGATTGGCAAAGTATTTTGAAAGTGCATTAAAATCACAATTTTTTTTTCCATGACGAATTTTTATTTTCCTCCTTATTACCCACAGTATTTCTTATCTTTGTTTGTAACATGCGGCTTTTAAAGACTGCTTTTAGCAAAGTTTCAGACGGAGCACTTTATTCAAAATCGGTTGCGTTTTAGTGGTCGGCAAACGGTATAAGAATTTTCTAAAAAAAATGCGGACTAAAAAGTAAGAAATATTGATACAATTTTTTTTAAATTTGTCGAATAAATTTTCTAAAGAGTTTGAAACTTTGACAAACATAGTTTTTGTTATACAATTACGTATATTTTTATAGGACATAATTCAAATTAAATAAGGAAAGATCAAATTGTCAAAACATTTTGCTTTTATTTTTATGGACGCAATTTTTTTAAACATCTTATTTTCTTTTTGAACCCAACACACATTTTTTTAAACCCCACGTTCGTTCTCAAAGCCATAGTAGAAATTTTTTAAATTATTAAATATTAATATTATTATAAATGTATGTATATACATAACTCATCTATCACATACCTTGTAAATGAGATCAATTTTTAAGTAGTTTAGTCGAACAATATCACAAAATGAACTAAGTTGATTTATGTTTTTCTAAGTGCGCTCGACTTACCAACCATTACATAGTTTTTAACTTTTCTTTCGCCCCTTTGTTTTGCGTGTAATCAATTCCAAGCGATTAAGTGATTTTGTGCGCTCGGAGCGTGCGCCAGTCATAATTGGATTACCCTAATATGTACATATGTGTGTGTACGTAACGTATGCTAGAAATGTAAGCCAGCGGTTTATATACAGCTTTACTTTTGACAAGTAGCAACTAACTGCCTATCAAACTATATATTAATTTCATACTCACTAACGAAATATATTTCGCTTAAACTTAAACGCAGCAGAAATTATTACTAATCGCATTTAATTTTCAACACACATAGTTTAGCTAAAAGCACCCCCACCTAGCGGTTAAAACAGAAGTCTTCTCCTTCGCATGCGAGAAAAGAGCAAAAACCAACTTCATTACATCAAAAAGTTAAACATTTTGGCTACGGTTATCAACGCCACTAAAACTTTATCACGCGTTGCATTATGAATGATTAAGGATTAAATACGTATGTCGCACACACGACCATACTTGCGTATGTATGTATGTATGTGTATGAATGCATACACCGACGCGCGAACAGTTTAGTCCCTGTTGGAAAAATACTAACTAAATACTAACTATAAATATATATTCGGTATAAAACACGCACGAACAAGATATCGCACTGTACAATTTAGCAATACAATTTTTTTAAGGACGTGATATTAAAAAACCACACAATTACCGTTATCTCTGAAGCTTAGGATAGTTTAGGTTAAGCCGTCTGGTCCAACATAGACCTAGACCAAGTAAGTCCCTGTGTTACCAGAAAAGCGCACGACCGATGAAAACCCTTGTTTTATGAGCCGGTGACGATATCCAAGAGCAACGCCGCCCCCTTGGCGAACTGAAGTAGGCTCTTTGTCGGCGGCCGACTGCAGATCATGAGCAGCTCTCTCTCTACAGACTTCCACCTTTCGGTCGGTGGTCATCTGTTCATTGGGCTCGCTTTGTCTATCAGCGCCACGGTCAGGTGTTGTCTTGCGATTTCCCTGAGCTTCACCGAGGTTCCATCAGCAATAGCCCCTTTCGGGTTCCCGCTCCCCGAGCCTTGCTTAACCATGGCGTCCTGGAGGTTGACGGTGTTTCGGTATATCACGTTTAGTGGCGCCCCTGTCGCTTGATGGCTGACCTCGCACCTTCGGTCGATCTTTGTCTTTTCGACCAGCTCCGACCCTTTACCTGCATCTCCTCGATGCTTTTGCAGTATTTTGGGCTGCTCGAGGCGTGCCTCTCGCCTTCGAAATGCTTCTTACCTGCTTCGACCGCTAGACGTTCACTGTCCCATTCTGTGGGATCGACAACGGCTTCCAAGCGCTGCAAAATCCCTAGCGCCACCTTATATTGTGACATGGCTCTCGCACTCTCTCTCTGTTGCGTGCTCTATTTGTGGCTTTCTGGGCCGCTTTGGCAGGGCAAGCGAAAAGCTCCCTTTCACTTGCGAAGTTTAGCGAAACCGCGCTGTCCACGTCGCTGACCAGGTCTGAGTCCTCGCTGACCGCCTTTCTCCTGGGGACTCTGGCGCGCGGCTTACTCTCCCTGTCTTCCTTCTTCTCCTTTGTTGTTGCTGTTGTTGTTGTTAGTAAGTGTTGTTAGTTGTGCGCATCTTGTTCGTAGAGCAATGTAACTGAACAAGAAATCAACACTCACAATACTTTCAATAATTGGCACTCGAAATAGTGGCGTAATTATTTTTAATACACGCATACTGAATTAAAAATAAAAATATTTTTTGGTTAAACGAAAAATAAAAATTTTATAGTTACTAGAAAGTAAACTTCACTTACTTTTTTAAATAATTGGAAACGGAAAGGTTTGACGTTGATTAGTAATTATATTGGTTTTAAAATATTTTTAAGCAAACGGAATTTTAAATAGTAGAAAACAAAAACATTTCATTGCACCTGGAAACACCCAAATTTTGATGTTCTTTCTGTCAAAAAATTAGTTGAAGTAGTAGTTGAAATCAAATGTAGAGTTAGATAATTGACTTGCTCCTAGGGCATTGCCAAAGTTTGTTGGTTACAAGAAAAAGTAAGGAATTTAATTTGTAGATGGTAAAAAATGGCTTCTTAAATGGCTTTGAAAGTAATTCCATTCCCGACAGGGTATGTGTGTCTTCCCGACGTGCTCGCACAGTTTAGTTATACTAAACACACATAACGAAAGTGGGGTGCGTGGCAGCAACGAGGCATGGCAGGACACGGGTTAATCGCTTTAGTTGCTGCCCTGGTCATTCGCCTATTCGACCGTTCTCATCAGTCAGTGCGTTTATGTGTTTGGATGTTGGGGCGTTCGCCTGTCATAAGCCAATTAAGCAACAAAAACCATATTCTTGTCAAATTTACTTGGCACATTTTTGGCACTTTGCAACAGTTTGGCATTTGTGTTTTTGTTATTGTCGCTTGATAGGGGTGTTGCTCAAAACAATTATTTGACGATTGCAGCGATTTTCATGGTGGTGATGTTGGCAGCGTTTAGTATTTTGATTGTGTTGTTATATGCACATACTATGTTCGTAGTTATACACGCAATGAGTTTTTGATGATGCCAACCCAGCGATAACTTGGAAAAGGTCAGGAATGGAAAGATTATCTAAATTGGTTGTCGATAGAAAAAAGAAAGGAAAGTACGAAATTAGCACATATGGAAAGCATTTGTAGATCCAACCCAATCAATAAGAAAGTGATTACACACGGGTGCGCGTTTCACGGAAGGGAGCGCACCAATATATAAATAATGAAATGAAAAACTTAAAGATGTGAAAATTAGTTTTGACAAATAGCAAAGACATAAATATTATAAAAGAAAAGTGTAAAAGTTAATCAATAATTATTATAGTAAGAAACAAATTTTTCGTGTAATCTATAGCAATTATTTAAAGACTTAGATTATAAAAATCTTTTCATAACAGTTATCAGCGAGATAAATATTTAAAAGTCTTCAAAGACTTTTATTTTGAGATTTATGTTTTAAAAGTCTTCTCTTAATAATTATCGGCGAGATAAAAGTTTTTATGTCTTCAAAGACTTTTGTTTTGAGATTTATATTATAAAAGTCTTCTGATAACAATTATGAGTGAGACTAAATATTTTATGCCTTGAAGAACGGGACCGTTTAAGACCATTTCAGGATTCGTTCGTAATTTTGGGACCAGTTCGTCATCACTTCCTGACTAGTTCGGTGCAATTTTGAGTCTTAAAATAGTCCCGTCTTTCAAGACTTTAAAACAGTTCTCGTACTCATAATTATTATGCAATGACTTTTATTCTATAAGTCTCAAAATAAAAGTATTTTACTCTGTAAGTCTCTTTATTCTAAAAGTCTTTGAAAGACATAAAAAAATTTATCTCGCTGATAATTATTATGGAAAGACTTTTATAATATAAGTCTGAAAATAACAGTTAGTTATTGTTGATTTAAATAATTATTCTCACTCATAATTAATATGAAACCCCATTTATAAGACAAGTTTCAAAATAATAAATATCGATAACTTAAAAAATTTGTCTAACTCATAAATATTATCAAAATACCTGTACAACTATTCTCAAAATTAGGATGACTTTTTTAAAACTCAACGGTCAAATAATTATTATTGTGGATCTCTGATAAATAGTAACTATATCTTTATTGTTTTAGCTATATAAATGTGTTCGCTCAAATGGATGATGTGGTAGCAGCTAAAGCGACAGTCGTCTCCTAGCTGGGAATGGTCGGGTTATGCCATTGGCGTTGCGGTGACCCCCACAAAAGCAGTAATTTGTTTTGCGGGGAAACTGAACGAAGCTAGGTTATCCTCTCGTTTTACATTCATTAACGGCGGTGAATTAACCGGCCAAGAAAAACTCTGCATTAGGGCGGTACTTAATTGTATAATATTTCGCCTGGAGGCATAAACTTATGACAATTCAATGGATTTATGCTAGCCTCCCTGTTAATATTTTAACTAACATTTTTATTACTTCAAAAATATTTCACGTGAATTTCGATTTCACCTCCTAAGTTTATGGGCAAATGTACTATATTCATAGGAAATACAAGCAAAGCCTCTCGAACTGCTGGAAACTTCTTGTTCCTAATTTTTCCATGAGAGTATATATGTTTTTTTTTTATATAAGGACAACACATCGAAAGCATTGGAAATTGAATTGTACCTAAAATTCCTTGTCTGTCCATTGTACTGCTCCATCGGCGCTTACGGCTACCCAATCGGTTGTGGGTTCCAGCATTTTTCGCACAAAGTTCTGCACTGTGGGGCATTCGCCAAAATATTCGCTTGGACCTACCAAAGTTAAGGAAAAATGTTCCTCCTTAAATGAGTATCAAAAACTGTGGCGAATATTTTCGGGTATCAATCAAGTACATCTATCAAAACTCGGGGACTTATTTCTACAGATATATTTCTGCAACATCTGCAACTTGTGTATAGCTGAAGTTTTGTCGCTATTTAGAACCGTAACGGCTCTTGAGCTGAAAAATGTATTAATAATTTACCTCATACACGTTTCTGGGGTCAAGGGTATATTTTCACTCTTGAGACACTTCTTTACAAGCTTATCCCCTTCCCTCAAGGCTGACTATCTGTGTCGTCACAAATTTTAAGAAATCATTACCTCTTTACATTTTGTTTCTATATATATGTACATATATATAAGTATATTAAGCGTACGCTCTGATGCCGGTCCGCTTCAAGCCTTTTTTCTCACTCGGTGACATTCTGATCGGAGCTATGCGATTTCATTGCTTCACCAATAATTAGGTTTGTGGAACGTTTTCCTCGATTTGTTTACAATCGAAATAATGCAAGCCGTTGTAATTGCCTACATTAGCCGTCTACAGTAAGCCGTCTCAAGACTATAGCCTCAAAATAAAGTCACTAATTTGTTAGCTGATCTTGAGCAGGTCACAAAACAAAGAAATTGAGGAAAGTATTGAACAAACGCGAAAATGAAGTATGTAGCATTCGATCTGTTCCTTGATCGTACGCTATATTTTGTGCTTAGATGTGTAAAAACTAACAATTAATTTTCAATACGCAATTTAAAAATTTTTAAAAAGCAATAATGCTGTTGGCGAAGAATTGGAGAAGTACATACATATATTGTGTGCTATCGATGAGCACATTTTCAATGAGGTTGATTGTGCATATCTAGCTGAACATACCAACCGCTGATTGCCTCTACTGCTTTTCACCACAGTCTTTGGTGAGCTTTTTGGAAACTGTTGCTTACTGAATACCGGAATCGTCTCAAGTCCAAAAAAAGCCTCTAATTGAAAGTCTCAAATTTAGTGACTTCAGATGAGACTGAGTTACAGAATACTGGGATTAGATTGATGTTTGAGCTAAACCCCACTATATTGCACCTGAATGGGTCGCCCATTTTAAGTAGGATTAGGTAAAACGCTTCAGTTGCCTCGAGGACTGGTCTTCTCTTCGCATTCGTATGACGGGTGCCAAACTCAATGTCCACGCGTTGAAGTCCCCAGCAATTATGATTTTGTCCTTTCTCTATACTTGTTCACGACCTATAATAGCTGTAAACTTTGCAAGATCCATTCATGGGAAAATATAACATCTATTTTTCCGCTTTATGACAGCCACTTTTCCGCATTTAAAAATTCCGGTAGTAGGTTTTCAGGGTTTCAGATTTTCATGTTTTCAATTCGTTCATGTATAGCAACATTGAACTTTACACCAACAATTCAACCACTGGGGTATTTTGTGATATCACTAACACTTAGCCAGTGGTGGTGCGTATTTGGAAAGTGTGTAGTAGATATACATACATACATTTTATATTTACTTCATGAATATACTATAATGCGTGGGTAGGAATGGCATTTTTCCGCCTTTAACAGGCCAGTTCACACTGCATATAAACGTCGACTGATTATTATTTCTTAATTTATTACAACAGAAATGTAGCTGTCAGAAGCTATTAAATTTGAGGGTTGTAAAAAAAAATTCAAACAATGAAATTAATACAGCTATTTGTGGCTGCTAAAGTGATGGAAAATATGTTGTAGAAGCAAATAATATTTCTATAATAAAAATTTCAGCAATAAAATGAAAGTAAAAAAAAAATTAAAAAATAAACAAAAAATAAATAAAAAATGGAAAAGATGCTTAGGTTATAGCTTAATGATTCGATCATAAAAGATTATGCGAATAGTGATAGCTAAATTCTGATGCTACTCAATTTAGAGTTGCAGTTTGGAAGTCTACCTTGATGTCTTAAAATAGCATGGAAAAATTATGTACGTTGTAGATTGTATCGAAATTTCTTAATTAATAGATTAGATATAAACAAGTAGGTTAGGTTAGGTTAGGTTTACTGTGGTAGTTCCCCAAAGGGAACTCACTTAGACATAGTAAGAGTCCGTTGTGATACCACCTAAATTTATGAACGGTAACGTGAATCGGAAAGTCAGGAAAGATTAACCTGAGAAACGTTGCGTGCCCCGAATGAAGTCACGCAAATTACCAATCTCCACTCCAAAAAGGTCTTCTGGAGAGCTAAAGAAGTACGAGCCCAGGTACTTGAACCTCAGTCTCGCAAATGCAGGGCAGCTGAGCAGAAAATGACAAGATGAATCCACCTCATCCTCCTCCATACAGCTGCGGCAGAAAGGGTCAGAGACTATTTTCAGCCTTACCGCGTGAATACCCAACGGACAATGCCCAGTCAAAACACCAACCAGGGTCGAGAGTTGTCGCTTAGTAAGCGACATCAGCTCCCTTGAGCGCCTACGGTCCACTCTCGGCCAGAGGGACCTTGCAATTCTGCATGTCGTGGCAATTTCCCAGCGCTCGCTGAGACGACATAAAGCCCATCTGTCCAGGAGAAGCCCGTAGGCAGTCAAAGGAGCCCCCACCCCCTCCCTGCAAGGAGAGATGACTTCCAGGGTACCTTGCCGAGCAAGCTCATCAGCCATGCAGTTCCCTGCGATGTCGCTATGGCCCGGTACCCAAATTAGTCTAACGTCGAGATATTCCGAGGCGGCTGCGAGGGAAGTCAGGCATTCCCTGACCAGTTTTGATCTCACCATTAGCGATCCTAAGGCCTTGATAGCGGCCTGGCTATCCGAATAAATGTTGGCCCGTCTAGAGGGCATTACATTGGTAAGTAGCCAATCGGCTGCCTCCTTTATTGCGGCCACCTCTGCTTGAAATATACTGCAGTGGTCCGGAAGCCTAAATTTACGGTTGAGGGAGAACTCATCGCAGAAGACCCCTCCCCCAACCTTACCATCCAGCTTCGAGCCATCCGTGAAAAAGTTCACCGTCCCACCGCCCCACAACCCCCCCTCCTTCCACTCCTCCCTACGCGGGATGTAAGTGGATAGGGAGCAACTACGAGCTGGAGCAGGCAGACAGTAATCTGTTTCCGGGGGTACAAAGTCGAAACTGGCCAGAATCCTAGAATGCCCAAAGGCCGAGCTGAATCTGTATCCATTGCACTCTAGCCGTGCTGCTACATGGGCTGCTGCAACCCTACCTGCAATGTCCACAGGAAGTACGTTAAGCATAACATTGAGCGCGAGAGTGGGTGTGGTCCTAAGCGCCCCACTGATCCCAATGAGCGCGGACCGCTGCACCCGCTCTAGCTGCTTAACTTTAGATACCCTGTCTAGTGAGTTCCACCAGACCACCACTCCATAAAACATTATAGGCCTTATTATAGTCTCATAAAGCCAATAATTTACCTTGGGAGAGAGGCCCCATCTCTTCCCAATAGCACCCCGACAACAGTACACCGCAACCGAAGCCTTTTTCACCCTTTCCTCAATATTTGGCCCCCAGGAGAGCTTCCTATCCAGAATCAAGCCCAGATACTTGACCCGGTCAGAAAGCACCAACTGGACGCCACCTATTGAAGGAGGATGGGCGACCGGTACTTTGTACCTCCTGGTGAATAATACCAGCTCTGTCTTGCTAGGATTTATCGCGAGTCCACACCCTGCAGACCATTTCACGATCAGATTAAGGTACCCCTGCATGATATCAAAAAGGGTACTCAAAAACTTACCCCTGACAATGAGAGCAACATCGTCAGCATAGGCAATAACCGTGCAGCCTACCCTTTCCAGCTCCTTCAGTACACCATTTAAAGCAACGACCCAAAGGAGTGGCGAGAGAACCCCTCCTTGTGGAGTGCCTCTACTCACCTTTCGCTGGATGGAGGCGCTGCCCCATTCCGCCACGACAGTTCTGTCCCGGAGAAGGTGATTGATGAGCCTTACCAGACCCGACTCAACCCCAAGTTCCGCCAAGGATCCGACTATTCCCTGTGGCTGAATGTTATTAAAGGCACCTTCTATATCCAGAAAGGCACCAACTGCAAAGTCCTTGTGTTCAAGAGACTCTTCAATGACGTTAACAACCATATGCAGGGCCGTATCCACGGACCTGCCCTTCGAGTAGGCATGCTGAGCATGCGACAGCCGCTCTCGCGGTATTTCCTCTCTTATATGAAGATCAATCAGCCTCTCCAGGGTCTTCAAAAGAAAAGAAGAGAGGCTGATAGGCCTAAAGTCCTTTGGGGTTGTATGAGAGCTCTTACCCGCCTTGGGAATAAATATAACCCTCACATTCCTCCAAAGTCTGGGAATATAGCCCCTACTTATGCAGCTCGCGTAAATAGGCGCCAACCACCGACACGACACCCGTTCGGACATCTGCAACTGGGCAGGAATGATACCATCAGGTCCTGGCGACTTGAACGCTTTGAAGGAGCGTAAAGCCCATAGTAGGCGACGCTCTTCTAACATGTCGCAAGGAGGGACATAGATGGCACCTGGTTCCACGCCTGTAGTCTCACATGGTTCAGTATTTTCGGGGAAGTGGGAATCGAGGAGAAGTTTGAGCGACTCCTCACTGCTCATCGCCCAGTTTCCCGAGTCGTCCCTGAGACATCCCAAGGGGACGGGAGCCCTCGCGAGCACCCGCCTAAGCCTGGAGGACTCGTGGCATCCTTCGACGTTCTCACAGAAACTTCTCCACGATTCCCGCTTAGCCTTCCTTATTTCGGACTTATATATTCCCAGTCCGATCTTATAGAGTTCCCAATCCGAGGGTTTTTTGCTCTTCCTCGCCTGGTTAAAAAGTCTTCTACTCGAAGCCCTGAGCTCCGAAATTTCCAAAGTCCACCAGTACGGCTTAGATTTACCCGAAGGCCTCCTCAGCGGACACGAAATATTTATCGCTTTATTACAAGCTACGGTGAATTTACCCACTAAGCTGTCAATCGAACTTTCCGACAGAAGTACGTTACCCTGAGGTTCCTCAGGAAGAAACTCCTGCAACTTCTTACAGTAAAGATCCCAATCCGTGTTCCTCAGATTCCTAAAGGGACGATTTTGGGGGCACAGATCGCCCAAGGAGAATTGAATATATCTATGATCAGAGAAGGAGTGATCGTTAAGAACTCTCCAGTTCGAGATACGGGATAACAATTCAGACGACACCAGGGTAAGGTCCAAGACCTCCTCCCTTACCGAAGTTACGAACGTAGGGTCGCTCCCCCTATTACAAATAGACAAGTTTTCGCTAAGTATATAATCAAAGAGAGACTCACCTCTTTCGTTGATGTCTGAGCTACCCCAGCAGGAGTGCCTCGAATTGGCATCACATCCCACCACGACGCCGGCTTTCCTGCGCCTCGCTTCCGCCAGAGCGTTCCTCAGCAGAACAGGAGGTGGTTCCACCTCATCATCGTGAGCCATATACGAGGACATGAGCCAAAGTTCTTCGGCCCCGTCCTCGAGTCTCACCGTTACTACGTCTCCGTTACTGAAATTAGACAGAAAATAAGTATTTATTTCACGCCTGACGAGCATACAAGCTCTAGGTTTACCTGCGTCACTGGACACCAGAAGCTTGTACTTCTTCGTCCCGATACCAGAAATACCGTTACTGCTCAGCCACGGTTCCTGGATCAGGACTATATCTACCCCACCTTGCTCAAGGTGGAGCATCAAATTGGCGGACGCGGCCTTAGAGTGCTGGAGATTTATCTGCAGGATAATCATCCTCAGTAATCTCCTCCAGCCCCCCCGCGGCCACGTCCTCGCTATCCGAGGCAAGAAGCCTCTCCTCCTCCACCCCGTCGAACAGCCTGTTTAGGCTCAGGACGGACCCCGCTACCGAGGAGACTCCCCCGGCACTCTCGGCGTCCGACCTGACAGAGTCAACCTCCATACTCATGAAGGCCTCCATGACCTCCACCTCTTCCTCCGCATCAGGTCCGCAGACCTCCGGCACCAGCTCCGGTTCAACCGGAAGGATGGCGTCACTACCCCTGGCATCGGATTGGTAGATTTTTAGAGCTACCTTCTCGAAGCCATAGGAAATGACTCCCTCCTGCTCGGCGAGAGGGCCGAGGGACTCCGCGTTAAGCAGAATCAGCGCTTGCCGATATGGTTCCTCGGACCCCTCGAACCGAACAACCTTCCAATTGTGAGCCGGAAGGTTTGGGTTGCAATACCTGAGGATTTCCTCAATGTCTCCCGGTGCAGAGGGCTCCGCAGGGAGCCAGACCCGAGCCCTCGGACGCAAAGGCAAATCCTTTTTATCCACGGCCTCCAGTCTGGCACCCTTCCAGACCTCCCCCACCAAGGAAACCGCCGCTTTATAAAGCGTGGCCGACCGCTCGTCAGCACACGAGATCCTCTTGAAGAGGCCAGAGTGCCAACCCGCACTCTCGCAGCGAGGAGGTGGACCAGGATTGTCCCTGATCACCTTCATAAAGACGGCAGAGATGGCTGCCGCCACACGCCTCCAGTCCATCTTAGAGATGGCACCGTCCTCCTTACTGCGGTCCACGACACCCAGGATAATGGAGCCCGCCTGTTTCGCGACTTCGCTGAAGGTTTTCGGCGCTACCCCAGTCCTGGGCCGTTTGACTGCAGAGGTTTCCCCCTCCTGAGACCGCTGTCTTTTTGGGGCTGAGGTCTTCGAAGGCGCACTCGCGCTCTCCCTCAGCACTCCCTTAGCCCACTCGAGCGACTTAGCATGCCTCTCAGATAACTGAGCCCCCGCCTGGCCGCCATAGCGCTCCACAATCTTGGAGGCCATGCGACGATCGGAGTGGGCCCTCCTCCCCGTGCCCAGTCGCCGCTTAGATCCATCGGCGGGCTGCGTTTGGGTCTCCTTCGCCTGCACCGGTACGCTGCAGGATAAACCCTTGCTGGTACTGGCGATATCGTCCAGTACCCCCCCTCCAGAGGCCGCAGGCGATTTCCCCTGCAACTCACCTGCGCGACCAGCTGGAGTCACACCCCCAACTAACCTAGAGGCCGCGGAGGTCGGCTTCGACTCTCCCCCTCCAACAACGCGAGTGGCAGTTACTGTACCCGGCCTAATCACGACTTTGGATGTCGGCTCCGACGATCCTTTACCACCCTTAACTTTGGCCACAGCAGCCGTCCCCCGTACAGAACAGACGGAGGGAGGCGGTTTCGCCCTCCCCGCGTCAGTAGAAGCTGCCACTCGCAGCGATGAGCCAGTTTTGGGGATCGGCTTCGACGCCCCTCTACTGCTCGAAAACGGTTTTTTAGCTTGGTTATTTTTATTCATTTTGATTTTTTTTCACTGGGTCCCAACTCAGAGCCGCTATCCAAAAACCCGAAAGTGTAGTCGTCCTGAAAAGATGGTCCCATGGTTATCTGTGCCGAAGCAGGGAGGCCATGCGAGGGTTGACGCACACCCTTATGAGGTGAACGTTCAGAGCCAGACCAGACGTAAAGACGGGAGTCCTCTCAACCGCACCTACACCACCAACCTAATGACGACGGGAATTGGAACGTACTCTGAGACTTGCCAGATTTTAACGGGACGGAGGCGGCTGTGGCATTAGCCTACCAGCCATTTCTGCTGAGTTTCACCCCAGCATACTCAGGTGATAGAATACCACGATCGCCAGCCCAAAGCAAACAGAATCACAAAAGATAAGTCGAAGAATAGTCCATGGACAAAAGCAGGGGTCGTTACCGTTCAGGTTAAGGCCGTCAAGGCCGCACGATCATTTAGCGTTACCCAGGATGCACCACGAGGAGGCGACCATGCATTACATCCCTATAAACAAGTAAAGAAAGTTCCATTTTCGAAGCTCGCACATTTCATGAATATAATTTTTATTTTATTTCATTACTATGTTTGCCTAAAAATATTTTACAAAGTATGTACAGACATTTTTCGAAGTAGGCAACCCTGATGGCTGCCCAAAAGGGAAGTGTGGAGATTGGATGCGGTTAAAAAAAGTGGAGCCATCCATGTTTGCCCGGACCGGTCTAAGCTTGACGGGAGAGTTGGTGGTGTGATATTTTCGGAAAAGCTGGGCAAAACTTTCAGCTTCCGTCCACCTGATTACTGCAGTGTTTTTCAGGCAATCTTGATACAGTGTGATATGATTTCCGGCGACATACCGACAGCCAAGCGGCTATTAAGAAAAATGTCTCTTAAAGAAGTAGCTGAGACATTCCTTACACGCATTGTGTGGGTTCTCGGTCACTGTGACATACGGGGTAACTGCGCAGCCGATGAGCTTGCTCGTCAAGACACGACTCTGCCGGGTATCGATATTAAGGATTCACCTGGCATCCCTCTACAGACATGTAAGCTATTGGTAAACCAAAAATGTGTTAGAATCGCAAATGATAGGTGGAAGTCTGAACCCACTTGCCAAATTGCAAGAACAATCTGACCTTCGATGAGTGATCAGGGGCCCCCTGACGGGACTGCTGTAAGAGTTGTCGGGATGTGGAAAAAACCATACATCCCTACTCTGCCGCATTCGGCACTAGCTAGAAGGAGAGCTGAATGAACTTGACAATCCTAGATCAGTTGAAATTAGGAACTGGACGAGGTTCCTTAGAAATACGAATATTTTTAGGGCTACAGAGGTCACACAATAGCCCCTAATTCGGTATCACAATGGGTCAAGAGCCTAAGTGTGTCTCACTAGGGACTGTCGCCCAACGTGACCTACCCTTTTCTGGTGGTAGCGAGAAAGCTGCTTATTTTCAAAACCTTTCATTATTGAACCATGGGATAGCCCAAGTTGAAAAAAGCAGGTGTCAATAAAAGGCTTTTCTTCAAATCGAATTTAATAAGGGAAAAAGAAAATTGTTGTATATTCTGTTGGCAAAAAATACGATAAAGCCGAAAATACTCCAATAAACTTACCACTTTTTCTTTTGAATTCCCTCGCTATTTTCGCTCTTTCTTCAAAGTTGACTCATGCCATTTTTTTTTTTTTTTTTTTTTTGTTAATTTGCCTTCAACCACTTTATTAGTATAACAATTGGTTAAAACGGCCAACGAACGGCAGCCGTATTTTATTGTTCAAATCAATTATTAACCAACTTTAAATAAATATATGAGTTGGCTTAGCAGCACCGCTCTGCTCCTTACTTTGCTTATGGAGGAACATCTAAACCCACTTAAAAACGTTCAGGTATGTGATTTTGACTCCCAATTAAAGAAAGCAAACAAATCGCCTTGCTGACACAACTGCTGCTGACTGCGTCAATGCAAATACGCTACATACAAACATACAGCCTGAGCGTTGACGTTTCCACTTTGCCAGCGCAAAGCAGCACAGAGCCGCGGACAACATGTTGTAGAAAGTTCACGACGGCTGAAAAGTTGGCAGCAAGCGCCGTACTGCCATAGCCACTACATTCTACATACAACTTCCACCATCACCCAAATTTGTCAGTTGAGTTCGACGTGCAAATAGTCGCCAAGCGTTTCCTTTAGTCAAATTTTTGCCTTCCACGACTTAGCGGTCAGCTTGAAAGTGTTGCTGTTGCGGCAGGCAGCTTTTAGATGCGGCAGAAAAATATTTTACACAACAATGACAGTCAACGTTGGCTACAATAAAAGCCAAGCTGCGTATCGATCAAGCAGCCAATTGAGTTGTGTACCATAAATGTTTAGTTATTTACTTGTACGACGAGTATTGTGGTTGACACTGGGTCTGTTTGTCCAACTGTCTTTTGTGCCAGCCATACATCGGCACGATGTTTCAACCACAACCCATGGCAGTCTCTCTTTACCTGAGTGTACAACAGAAGCCGCATCAGCTTGTCCACTTTGCCTACTGTTGTCTGCTGGAAGCGCTTGTGGAATACATACATACATACATACAATTATATACATACATACATATCGGACGTCGCGACGTAGTCCGCCGCGATGTTCAGATTTCATACTTCGAGCACTCAAAGTGTGAGCCTTCTACTATTGTGAGCAGTGAGCAGCGACTTATTTGCACTTGGCGGCGCGTTCAAAGTCAGCCAAAAATACACTCGTACCACCTATACACTAATATATTTACATTACATATATACACACATACACACACATATTTGCCCATATTATGTATGTATGTAGATGCATTCACATCTTCAGCAAAAGATCTTATGCGAGGTTCGACGGCAATGCTAACAGATTTATGGTTTGTTTGATTTCCACCTGAAATGTTTTTAGTTAATTTTAAATCGACACGAATGAGCGAGTTAAAAACACATTTAAATGCAGTTTAGACCACCTGCATGCGTGCCGTTATATGGATTCACAAACCGACATACATACATACATACATACTTAGCTTTATATAAAGCGATATTTGTATATGAAGAGTTTTTATTTAGCTCTTTAGGTTGCAATAAATAAATTAAAAAGTCCCACCAGATACAGGATTATTTCCGGTATCAGAGTTACATTTCCCATGGCATAAAGTTAATGATTATAAAATGGCCAAATTCGTTATACATCAAAAGTATTATTAATATTCGTATTGGAGATGGGCGTGTAATATGGGACCCGCGTGACCAACGGAACTAATTTCAAAATAACCAAGATGGGCTGTTCGGGAAGGTCTTCAAAAACTTGCCGGCGGGCTAGGGCAAAAATCCTTTGCCGACACTCCCGAAAAAATGAAAACTAAAAATTCAGAAAATATCACTAAAAATTGTTTTTTTTTTAACTAGCACTTTTTTTGACCAATCATTTGGAACAAAAAATCCTTTCCCGACACTCCCAAAAAAATTTACCACTTCTAAAAATTAGCACTATTTTGAACTCTCCATCTAGGAATCTAATATGCATGAATGAAGAAAAAAGGAAGTCGTGCTAGTTACAATAAAATGTATGTTAGTCAATATAAAGAAACAGAGTATCAAAAATGCATTTCCAAACAAAAATTCGACCGCCTTCTAAAGATTTTAATAGGAAGAAAACTTCCAAAAATCCTTTTTCCAAAAAAGAATTTAAACACAAGCAAAAGTAAAAAGATATTATTATACATTTTTGAATTTAAAAAAATAGTGCTCAGTACTAAAAGTATGAATCCATTTAGCTACATTTTTTTTCAAATAAAATATATATATTCCTTTAAACTAATTGAAAATTTCCGTAAGTTTTATTCAGTAATATATATTGAGTATTGGTCCCACGGGACTCACGGAACAAATTTGAAAAACGTCAGGATGGGCGGGTTCAGGACCTAAAAATTGAATGTCTGGACGGCGGGGATCGAGATATTTAGTCCCGCGCTCGTCCCTAATTTGTAAAGTACCAAAGAAGGTTTTAGACAGTTGCCAGAAAATTTCAAAGCTATTGATAGATTAATATTAAAAAATAGCTAAAAAATAAAACTACAGCTAAAAAAGCTAAATTAACTAAATTTGGAAGTGTATTTCTCTTATCAAACGTTATAAAAATTGATATATTGAGACAAATTAAATGAAAAACACGATAGAAAATCCAAAAACTGCGCTTTAAAAGTGGATTATTTGTTTCATCATTAGTGATATTGCTAGTTACATCCTTGAGAAATAAAATATGCCACCCAAAGAATAATAACTTCATTATTTCTCGAACTATTAGTAAATTACTGAACCTACATATTAATGTTTGGCTACACCCTCGATGTTTAAAAAACCTACCGCAAGTGTCGTATAATTTTTGTATACTTGCAGCTGGCTAACAAAGATAGTAATTTTAATCTCAATATTTTTCAGAACTGTGACGACACACTAGATTTACCGATGGGGCAAACTGAGAGGAAACACGTTGTTGTACATGTTAGAAAGAATACACACTAATATTGTTATATTGTTAAATACGTTAGAAAGAATACACACGATGACGAGAATGGATACAAACACGGTTTTTGTAAACAAACTCTGTTGTGACGTAAAAATTCTGTCAAAATTTCCAAGAGAGGATTAGCCGTACCGCCATTTGCGCCACCTTCTGTATTATTTTCACCATGGGATTATTCTGTATTGAATTAAATAACATCGTCAAACCATTTTTGAATATCTTATAGTTTTTTGGGTACCCATACAAATAGTTAATATAAAAAATGGTTAAACGAAACACTGAGCTTTATTCTTATAGAAATATAAAAAAATGCTTTCAGAGATTTGTTTAATTTAAAATACTTGTGAAACTTTGTTCACTTTTAGCGTCCTCTAAATAATTTTATTAAAAAAAACAGGAATATTGTTTTTTTTTTTTATATATAGAACAATTCGAGGGGGTGAGAGGAATAAAATTGACTAGTTTATTTTTTTACATTCATTTTTCGGCCGGCCTAATGTGCGTACATTATAAAAAATAACAAAAAAATAACTATTATTAAATAACACAAATATGTAGCATTAATTTCGGCATTGATATATCTCCTAAATGTATAAGTCTAATATCTGAAAAACGTGGCAACATAAATCATTTTTTCCCCACTGAAATTCTATTGTTATTAATTGTGTACATATTATCAGCACTGTAATATTTTTTTTTGTAAACTATCAAATATAAGTATATTGTTCTTCCAACGGTCTGCTGTAATTGAAAAAATATCAATAATTTGGTAAAGCTCAATATTTTGCAGTAATCGTGGGCATTCATAACTACTGAATTCCACGTGTGCCAAAGGTCTAACAATTTTTGCGTACTCGTATATTTGACACCGTATATTCAATTTATTGAATTCGTCGAAATAATACTGAAACTGTGACAAAATAATGTTCACTGGGAGAAGTTAATGGACTATAATAAGGAAAGCAGCGGGAACTCGGATTAATTTTGTAGCTAAAAATGGTAACTTGATTGAATAAAAGCTAGAAAAAAGACTAATAGCTAAATCACAGTTTTCATAACTAAACTCAGAAAAAATAAGCTAGATCTAGCTAGAAAATGGCTCAAATGTCATAACCTCGTGTGACTTCCTCAATCTAATACTGGAAAGTGTATGAATTACGTGTTGCCAATCTGCATCGAAGAGGCACTATATACATACATACATACATGGCAAAATCACAATGATGCTGGCAAATGACGTCAGGGCAAACTTTCCATCTTAGTGAACAGTGCAAAAAGGATTGGTCTACCGGTAAACGGGGACAACACAAAGGTGGAGGTTAAACGAAAGATAACCCTTGGAATCAGGGGCTACTTTGTGTTCGGTAGCCGATTGAAAAACAGATCCCTCGCTCAACGAATAAAAATTTCGTGCTTTTATATTTGCATACATCGAAGGGGAATTAACGGACTCAACATTACATAAATTTAGTAAGGTAGTTGGTAAGACCGAAAACGGCTTCGAGTATAGGGAGATTACTCTGTACGCCTATCTGGACATCGAAGGGACTTTTGATAATACTAGGTGCCTATAGCTCTATCACTTGGGCATTGGTCCAAAGAGGAATAAATCACTTTACTGTTGGCTGGATTATGAGAAAGTTGATCGATCGCGATATTACATCTTCCTTGAAAATGGTTCTATGAACCTTAAAGCTGGGAAATAGTGCTTACAGGGAGATGTCCGGTCCACAGATGAACTTCTGATGATACTACATGAGTACAACACTGTAGCATCCTACGCTTAGGCAAACTGTCTCTCTCTCGTCAGTGGATCTATGACAACTGGTATAACTATGGCGTTGGATTCTCTTCTAAGCTGGACTCTCCTCCACATTTGCTTAGAGGTAGAAGGTGTCTCAAAAGGTCTGGAACTCCATATACCTAAAGGAACAGGAAATCTGTTGGTGATATCAGATAGATCAAGTTTTTGATTATCCTTTCAATAGAAGGGATATCGCCTCGCTTGGTGGGTCTGATATTATTCCCAGTAATCTAACCGGCAACAATCTCTTGCGTTTTCTGGCGCATCGTCTGGGTCTATCTACTGAGACAGAATACCGACTATGCTTTCAGGATGATCAGACATCGTACCATATATTTTGTTTATATCCGGCATCGGTGAGACAGAGATTGATATACTTCAACTCATGCAAGACCTGCCTACGCTTGGTAAAAATTACTGGCCCAAATGAACTTTCTATTAAAACCAGCTTTTCAACTTTTTTTTTTTTGGTTACGCACCCAGCCGCAATTTGAACCCGGGGTACTCTGCGTGATTGCACATACATACGTCCTATACACTCGACAATGATGAGAAAAGGGTGCCCTGTCATTGCCTTAGACTTAGCCGCTTCTCTACAGTTCCTCCAGTATGTAATTTACTTTCCTCTGTCCAGCCCGTGCTCAGTCCAACGCTGAATGTAGGCATTTCCTCACGCAGTAAAATATGGCAAATCCTTCTTCTATGGTTCCGATTGACTTATCTTTCGTGCATATGTGTTAAGCCCTCGATAGACGATCTCACCCTTGTCAAATTCATGAATAAATTAAGACGCTGGGTAAACACAGGTACTGGACGAAGAAGCTCTCTGATTTCACTGAACCAAGGAGCACTAGATTTCTATTATATTTTGTGCATTTCCCTTGGTCTAGTGCTAAACAACTTTAGACTCATCTTTCAATTTTCTAGTCTAAAAGCTATTATATTTTGATTATGAAACAAAATTGTACGCAGACTCAACTGCTTCTTAAAGAGCGGCATTATAATTATTATATTTATATTTTTACCACCTCACGAACTTTTTAATAAACATTTTCAAACCAATTCTTAATGCATTCCCGTTAACATTTTTATTAGGTAAAACTAAAAAAAAAACTGCCAAATTCTTGTTGAATCTAAGACGCCCAGCTTGTTACATCTGATTTGGAATAATCATATTTAAGCTCCCCTCTAAATACTTCCCCAAACAAGCAGTGAAAGATGATTATTCCGAAACTTTCAAATTAAACTTAACTAAGTAATAATATTCCCTCACTTATCATTCATTATTACTTACCACCTTCACAACCATAGCAATATTTTCGACAAAACAAAATCGGTATATCTTCTTTTCAACTTAACCCAACAGCATTCCAATCAGCCGTTACCAAAATTGTTAACACCTTCTTCTTGATTTTGCCGACCAATCGCGGTGTCCTCCGTTTGATGTATTGTACTTCTCATAAATGGTATGTATACTTTTAACTACTTCTTTCTTTCGATGGCCTGACTGAGCTAACAATAACGCCTAACTACAAATTAAACAATCATTACCACTTGGGCGGGAAGTGCGCACTCGTTATGGTCATTTAAACATTACTCACCCTTTGTCTAATTGCCGGCGTCACTTTGATGTCCGCCTACTGATTATTGGACTTTTAGCTGAAAATGACTTCACTTGCCTTGCAAACTATGTATGTATGTATGTATGTATATACTTCCTGTTGTTGGCATGGAAAAGTTTTGAGTGAAACTGTTTTGAAAGTGGGACATTATTTGTGCCAGTTTTGTGTGAAAATTAATAAAAGTATGCACTTTTTCCCATGCAAAATAGAAAGTTTAAAGCTACTGTTAAGAGATACATTTTTTCTCAATTAGCTGTATAATAATTAAATCACCTCTCGAAAGTAAGAGGTGTCTGCGATTAGCATCAATGAAAATGAATATGTTCTCAATGAGTCGATAAAATTCTGAAATTTTTTAATAGAAATTATAATTTTTCTTTGCTTCTAATTAAACATTAAGTTGAATTTTGAAAATGCCTAAGCAGCATCCATTTGTTCTTTTATTTATTTTTAGGCTGCGATAGATAATGAAAAAAACTCTTTTCTTAAATTTCGATTTTATTTCCCGAAGCTTTCGGCTAAAAACAGGTTTCCATAACAACTATTTCAAAAAGCAAAACAAAAACAAAATTTATTATAATGAAACTCTGGTTAAAATTATCATGAAGAATTATAAAAAACACAAGTGTAATACAAATTAATCATAACAATTTTTAAACACAAACTATAACTGAAATGCTCAAAAACTATGTAAGGATTCACAAAATGTCCTAACGTCATAAAATCAAAAAATACTAAAATAGCTAAAAATGCAAGAATGATAGACGACAAGATTACGACAACGCCGGCAGCGTACACGTCACAGACAATAACAAAGCAATTACAAAGAATGTGCGAACACACACACACACAGCCACAGCATGATCAGTGGGAAATTTGAAAAAACTGCACTTTCTATCTTTGTTTTTGCTGTTGCTTGTACTATTCAAAAAGCGTCACTTCATTTTCTTTATTTTTATAATAATTTTACACAAATATTTCAAAATTAACGTTTATCATAAACTCTCAGTCATAACTTTCTCAGTCTGTATTCGAACGGAACATCTTGGTACGTCATTCTGTCAAACGAAGCAAGTACGAAGTAACGGAAGTGCTTTTGTTGTCACCTTGTTTTCGCTGCATCGTGCTAAAAATGTACGTTTTTCGTTATTCTTGGAGTGCAGAAAAAAAGTAGTTAGTTGCAATATTTGAAATTTTTCGATTTTATTACAAAATTCTTTTATAATATACATATGTTAGTCTCAAAATTAAAATCTTAACAAAGATTTTTACAAACATATGAATAATTCTTACGAAAATTTTGATGACTTTTTTAAAACTCAATACTTAAATAATTACACTGTACAACAGCAATTTTGCAACAGAGCAGCCATGGTTTTTTTCTGAAAGAAGACAACGTACAGATCATTTTTGCTGAAGAAACTTAAAGTCCAGCACATCTGAGTTTTTTTTTGCGCTTATAGGTTAAGGCAATCACAATAGGGTCTTTGTATCCCAAGTACAAAAACTTGAAGAGTTAGAGCTTTGATACCTAATTGAATTTGGTTGCTTATACAAAATTAAACATTTCATTTCTACACTTTAAGTCGCCACCATATCTCCTTCCACCATTTTTCCCATCATTTTAATCGAATTTCCACAAAGAGTACTGGCAACTTTATAACTACTTTATAATCCATTCGAAAGTAATATGAATTGTCCATATGAAAGGTTTATCTTTTTATAAAGCAGAACATTTTTTTAGTCCACGTCCATCCCTTCATCAGACATCATCAGAACGGCGTCCCCTTTTAGGAAAATACCTTGGTTACTCTGTTGCAAAAAAAAAAAAAAATTTGTTGTACAGTGTTGTTATTTTTGGACACTGGTGAAAATTTATTTTTGAAGTACATATCATTGATGAAACCGAAGTTTTCCGTAGAAGTTATTTTATTTCCTCTCAGGCATATTTTATCAAAGCGTCTTGGTTTCTTAAAGTCCTAGAGCCGTAACTAAAAAATTAACAATTTTAATAGACTTTACAAAAATTGGCTACAAAATAATTACTTATGCTAACATTTAACTTTTTTGCTTCTACTTTAAACAAATTTAATTGCCAGTTAAGGAATTTGTTCAGTTCAACAGCAATATTTATATACATACATTCTTTCTTATGGTTGGGTTTCACCGGGTCAAATGTAGTCAGTTGAATGCAAACAGCCAAAATTTTTACATATTTCGATGTGCAAATCAATGCAAAGTTTTGTCGCCAAAATTTTACCTTATGAAAACCAAGCATTAGAAATACGCTTTTTCTATTTATTTCCTTATAAAAATCTCGCGATAAGCTTTAATATCATATACCTTGGATAGTTTTGTAATCTAAAGGATTTGATTTGAGCTAAGATTTGTGTTCTTGATTTCTGAGCCTTTCAATAAAGCCTTATCTTTACCGATTTTATTTTACTATTCATTTTTTTCTTTTGTTGGTAGTTTCAACCCCCACCTTCTCAGCAATAAGTTTTAGATTCTTGTATTTCTCGAGACTGCTCGAGAAGCAATTTTTCTCGTGTATCGAGAATCTCGTAAGGCTCGCGAGCTTGTCGATACTTAATTTAATTGTACTGGGTATGTACAGTCTTGTACGTATTTTGTTCTTTTTTTTTTGCACACTACTCGTATAGACTCAACATTTCTCACGAGAACGCCTATAGCCAAGATTATATCGAGAACTCGGTTTCTCGATTTCTCGAGTATCGAAAAACTCGAGAATGTGCGACCAGAAACCGAAAGCGGTAGTAGATACTTACATTAGTTTAAATCACATCCATTTCAGTTCATCACATAAATAACAATGGAAGATTTACATTTTCAATGCTCAAAATTATTATTATATTGCAATGTAAAAATAATATCGGCATTTTCAGACAGACAGATATTTTTAAACAATTTTTTTCAGCAGAAAATGTTTCCAAAAATGTCACCATTTCTTGTCAGCAGATCTTCATCGAGAAAAATACTTAATTCGTTATGAATAATTTCTTTTAGTATTATAACTATAAAAACAATTTTTCTAAAGAGAAACATATTCAAAGTAAAATTTATACAATTTTTATATTAGGATCGTTTCTTTGTACCAGAGTTGCAAAAGAACGCTCCAACTGAGATAGAACTTCCTTTAGTTGCAAAAGCAACCCTGCTCGTATCTTTCATGAAAGATGAGCTTTGTTGATTACTATTTAAGAACAGAAAATAGCTGTGCGAACAAATTTTAGGTTGACGTAGTTATATATTTAAAAATATTATGCAAACAAAAACCAATTAGGTCGTAAACTGAATTTTCCCATGTATTTTCTTCCGGCTCATTCACAATAGCGTAGTTTTTTTACTTCCCAACACTACATCTCTGGTCGGTATGATTTTACCGAGTTGGGTCAACTCGCATATTTTTCCGAGTTAGTGTTGTTGCTTTACATGCATTTTGTTATCCTACCTAGTATTCTTTAGCAACTAGGTTACAAAGAAACGGGCCTATTAATAAAAAAAAAATTACAAATGTGCGGCCAAAGTTCCGGTTTTCTTTTTGCTAAAGCCGAAGTTCGGCCTTTCGCTAAATTATTTAGTTATAACTATACCAGAGAAAATACATGTCTACATATGTCTATAATTGGAATTTTTCTATGCCAAGTGGAGAGCAGGATTTGCAGGATTTAAATTAAATACATTTTGTATCCCAATTGGTAGTGGAATACCTGTGAACTTTCAATACATAAAAGATGGCTTCTCTCCACTCCATTATTTACGCAAATTGTGTAAAACTTTGTAATGGAACTTCATTTAGATTAATTGTGTTCATTACCTGATCGCTAGGAAAGAAGCCTATTTGAAAACATAACAAGAAATATGAACACTCTGACTTCTTGGAACCTAGCTGATCAGCCAACCGATTGTTGGATAAACTTCGATAACTCCCATTTAATGTAGAACGCATTAATATTTAATAGACAATAATGCCGCCTAGTTTATGCCAATTTAATTAAGTTGTCACAAAAATAGCTAGACGACTCGAAACGCCTACACGTAGAGAGTGCCGCTAAAATTTTTAAATGCATATAAAATTAATAAACCTACATATCAGATCACAGAAACTTTACTCACTCCACAATAAGCAGTTAAATTGTAAATGAGTAAAACTAATGTTATAAACAAAGCTACAATGAAATTCCAGGAATAAAGGACAAATTAATGTTGCTACCAAATACCTACGTAGATACCAATGAAACTCAATAAAGATCAAAGTATTTAGCTGATGAGATGTACATAATTGATAAACGCGATACCCACCCAGTATATGTATGTATGTAAGTAGATATGTTGAATATTTGTACGTGGGTATTTAGAAAAACTCATAAAATAAAGAGCGGACCATGTGTCAAACGCTAGCCAGTAGCTGACGCCGCAACGCCCCTCAAAACATTCCAAGCGAGCATTTCGAGCTCCTGTATTAATTTAGTTAGCATTGCGGCGTTGCGAGGCAGACAGAAGGAGGATAAATTTTCCAACAATTTTCCAACAAAATTTTAGAAAAAAAACAAAGATAAATGCGGCTTAGATCTACGTATAATTCAGGTGAACAGGTACATAGATTGCAATTCATATTATCAGTTCAATAAAGATGTCATCAGATAGGCGACAATGAAATTGAATCGGGTATAATGTTGTTTTCTTCTTTTTTTTTGTGCGAGCCGAGAAGTGGCAACGCACAAGCAGTATCCTGGTACTGAATTGACGCAACGTACGTTTGTAGTGTGTGCAACTACCCTATAAGAAAAGTGGCACGTTCTCCAGAAGGACTTTTTTATTATTACTCACAGAGCGTCGCAAAATGAGATATGAATCAATAATAATAAGAGATATATATTAAAAATTTAGAGCCGTTTAAATCTTCATCTATGGATTAAAAGCCGACTAGCTTACGTAAACGGATTAGCTCTGTTCACCGCACATGTTCTAACTCAACAAACATCGAAAAGCTATTTCTCCTACTTTTGAGGAATTTTTAGCTCCCAAGTTGATACCCAGCAGCATTTTCCAATTGTTTTCTAACCTTTGAGAAATTTATAGTTCTCAAGTTAATAGGAAGTTGAGATGAAGTTGAAAATAAAAATTTGCTCCAAGATTGCGTCACCACTGCGAACAGCTGTTCATTGTGGAGGAATATACATTAGCAAATTGGATGGCATTTTGAAACTCAAGCCTAGCGCGTGAATAAATTGGTCGTGTAAAATGGTATCTTAGAGAAATCGTAAGTTATGAAGTAAAAATGTCAGAAAAATTTGATAACGGCATTCAACCAAACGCCCGAAAACTTGTATTTGAGGCCATCGACGTTAAGGAGTATTCAGAGGTGGGTGCCAACCCATTTTCGCATGGCTTTTTTCATTTATTTTATTCATGGCATTTTAACACAAGTCAAATAAAGTGGTAAAAATCAATCTTATGTTTAGAATTATCCAAGAAAGGAATGACTAGTACAAAAAAAAAAGAAAAAGCCTTTACATAACTACAGCAAAGGACAGAAATATAATTTCACTGAGGACAAAATTCGATTCAGTACATAAAGTAAGTATGCGTTGAAATTGATTATGAAATTGATGAACGCGTTAATATTTACCGTGTCTTTCGGGGTAGGGGCAAGTAAACATTGAGCTGAAGCCCAAAAGTTGTTATTTTATTTCATTTTTCTATTGAAGTCCCACCACAAAAGGTGTGTAATTTTATTAAGAAGAGCTTGGGATTTGAAATCAGAACTGCTGTAAGCTCAGCTAAAAGAAGAATGCGCATAGCATTCGCCAGAAGAGGCGATATTTACTGACGAGTGTAAATTGAATATAAAATAAACTCGGATGGGCGAATAAAAATATGAAGAGATACTAACACCGGCCTTTACAAGCGCCATCTGTAACCTTCTTTCAAACACATCAGAGGCTCATTGGCATTTGAAAAAAAATCTCCATAAAAGTGCCAAAAAAATTAAAACAAATAAAAAACAAATTTATATTTTGGCAGGATGACGATCCAAAATACACAACGGTGGATACGAGGCTCATTTATAAATGTCTGAAATATTTAAAAACATCACCCAAAAGTCCGGAAAAGATTATTGGCTTTAAAAGCAACGTGTATGTCCCACAAAGTATTAACAACTAAAAAATTAACACCTCCTAAAGTAATTTGTAAATGTATGAGTACTAATACGGTTTTTTCCTTTAGTAAAAGGAGTTAATTTGCTTATTTTGTTATTTCGTAAAATGTATTGCATTATTTTCCATGGTTTTGTTATTGAACCTTATTTTTATTGATTTTCCTGTGAAATAAATTGATTTAAACCGATTGTTTATTGATGTTTGCTTTCATGAGAAAGTGTTCTAATACGAATTTTGCATACTGTATTTTATTTTATTTTTCAGCATTTTAATCCTACTATTTGAAACCCTTTAGAAAATCACATTTGAGTTCAAGTTGAGAACTTTGTTTTACTCAATTTGAAAACCATTATTATTGTCAAAAAAAAATTCCCTCTTTGTTGAGATCACTATGATTCTCAAGTTGAGGTACTGTTGAGAAACAACGTTGGATATTTGAAAATTATGTTAGCTCTCGAATGTGACTCAAGCAAAAGAACATAGAAGTGTAAGAAGGGACAACACTTTACTTTTGGTTTACTAGTTGATCAACAGGGTAGCGCCTACTCTTTCAACCAAATGCGAAAATGATTGAATGAAAAGAGCAGGTGCTATCCTGTTGATCAACGAGAAAATCAAAAGTAAAGTGTTGTCCATTCTTATAGTTCTATTTTCTTTACTCAAGCCGAAGAATGATAGCATACAAGATTGCGCCTTCCGTGGGCCGCTAGTCCTCTCTTTGTCGATTAAACAGCAGCATCCATCTATTCCCGACGAAATAAAAGCATTTTGCACAAACAATGATAAGAAAACGTTTCAATCATTCTACCGTTTCTCCGCTTTTCTGCACTCCTTCCTCTTCTTTTTCTTAGCTCTCCCATTCACTATTATTACGTCACTATCAGTTACTCTCAGCGTAGAAGACCCAATCTTGTTTTCTATTATTCTTGACTCTAACCCAAATATTTATTGGGTATTGACGGCAGGGTATGCACACCTGTATGAGACTTTAGGTATGTATATTAAATGTTTATGTACCACTTGCAATGACGCAGTCTAAATATGCATTGTGCCAGTTGTCACATAAATGTCAAATGACAAAAATTAGTAGTGATCGTACATTTACATATATATGTGTGTGTATACGTATGTCTGCTATGTATGTAAGTCTCAGGTATCTCACATAGAGCATTGAACATCGCGTCAAGAGGTCCTTGTATTTGTTTGAACACTTTGTTTCCTAATGAACACATTGCTTGTTTGCATTCACATTTGCCACTTGTTACTGCTCAACCACCTCTTTCTCGGGCAATTGACATTTAACTAATGACAAACATCTTTTTAGTTGACTGCATAAATTCTTTATGGCATCAATCATGTCAAACGCTTCGGGTTTTTAATCCTAAATAAAGTTGTTCAACAAAATGTTGATAAATATCTAAAAGTAATTACCTATACCTTGCATATGTATATAAGTATGTATGTGTGCGTATGTCTGTATTTATTAATTTATTTAAAATGCATATACATACATACTATATATATAAATATAATTTTCCGATTCTTAACTTTTTAACTGATTAATGTGTTTGATATGATAAAAAAAGTATTATCACATGCATTCCCAGCAGATGGTCCGGCCGCAGTACTTCGCCGATTTGCGATCTTCATATCTATCAATCGCTTTTCTGCTGTTGCTGTTGTTGATCTTCGTGCCGCCTCCGAATTTTCGATACATTTACACAAATCTTCCAGGAGCTCATGAAGCTTTGTTGTTTTTTTTTGTGTGACGTCTGTGAAAGAAACATGAATAGAATTTTATTAATAAAATACCTATTTTTTTGCACATTAGGCATGTCCATGCAAATAGACTGTTAAGTCATTTTAATTTTGTGTGCAAACCGTCAAATATTTTGTTAAAAGGGTTACATAAAAATCGTATAGGTGCTTTCCAGTTCCATACAACGGGTCAGGTAAGGGCAAGGAGAATTCATATAAGGTGATAACAGTAGCACAAAAACAAACATTTACATAAAAAATATTAAATATTAATAAGAAGAGCAAGTATCGGGTCTTGTAATAGGAACGCTACAAAAGTTTTTTTAAATAAAACAAAAACAGTTTGGGATATGAATTAAATTATTTATTCCTGTGAAAGTACATTCTATGCCATTATGTATGGAACTCGATTTCTTTTGCATGGGCACCACGGGCACGCTTGCAGAAGTCCAGACGCTGAACCCAATTTTCGACGGTCTTCAAGCATAAATCGGCCGATACTGCTGCAATTTCACGTTCGATATCCGTACGAAGTTCATCAATCGTCGCTGGCTTGTTGGCATAGACCATAGACTTGACGTAGCCTCACAGGAAATAGTGTAACGGCGTCAAATCGCACGACCGAGGCGCCCAATTGACTGGGCCATTTCGTGAGATAACACGTTCACCAAACTTGGTTTTCAATAAATCGATTGTGAAATTCGCTGTGCGGCTTGTGGCGCCGTCCTGTTGGAACCACATATTGTCCAAGTCCATATCATCTAATTCGGGCCAAAAATATTCGGTTATCATTGAGCGGTAGCGATTCCCATTCACAGTAACGTGCCGGTCTTGATCATCACGGAAGAAGTACGGATCAATGACGCTGCCGGCCCATAAACCGCACCAAACCGTAATTTTTTCGGGATGCAATGTTGACTCATGGAGTACGTGTGGGTTGCTGCCTGTCCAATAATGCATATTTTGCTTATTGACGAAGCCATTCAGCCAGAAATGACGACGACCATAAATTGGACGTAGCGCTCTTAAAGTTGAGGCCATTGACTCCGAATTTCGATAGTAAATTTTATTAATTTCGACTCGTTGTTGGATCGTATATCTTTCCATGATGAAATGGCAAAACTTACTGAAGCGAAATGTCAAAAGAGCGAGAAAAATATGGCGTCGTTTGCTGTCACTATCGGTCTATTTTTGTGGCTTCCATATTGCAAGACCCTTTAGAATGTAAAAAAAAGTCAATTTGATATTCGAAGCCGCAGGGCAAATAAAAGAAGTAATAAATAATCTAAGTTCGGGTGCAATCGAACTTTAAATACCCATCGCACGTTTATATTTGAAATAAAAATGTTTAGTTGTGTGCTATCAAAAAAGTTAATCTTATATATAAAAATTTATGTGAATATGAATGAGGTCGCTAAAATTGAGTAAAATATCGAATATTTTTGTTTTTGTAAATTACCGGTATACAAGAGGTGGACGTGGTACGACTATTCCCAACATTTTTTATTACATGTGTCATTCTCAAAGCCAATCTTGTCCATTAAATTTTTGTAATTCCGAGTTATATTAGAAAAGGGCGTAGTTTTTAGCCCCATTTATTTTGTTCATCCTGAGTTGAATTGCAAAGCGTGTACCAAGTCGTGTTGATCCAATTTGACTAAATTAGCTCCCACTTAAATTATCTTTAAGTTACTAACATATACATTTTTTTTTGATTTTTGTAAATTAACGTTATATGAGATATGGACGTAATTTTGATCTGAATTCTGAATTTTTCTTAATGATTTAAAATTCAATGTGTATACCAAATTTGGTAGAGATAAGTGAAACAGTGTCTAAGATATACCAAAGTACTCTAAGGTTGCGGTGCCACGCCCATTTCCAAAATTTCTTCATTTTGTATATTTCTTATTCCAACCCCATCCTGCTCATTCGATAGACTTAATCAATAATAATTAATTAAATTAAATTAATACGAGGGTTGCCTTTTAGATTTTGCGCCTTCGCAACACTACATGTGATTAGCTGTAATTAGATATTTTTATCGTAAAGTTTGGTATTTTTTGGCATAAACTTGCATATAACGTTTTCACTTACGAGTTTTATTTGTGTTTATTTATAGTGAGTTTAAAAATTCATATTGCCTATAAATGGAATTAACCCGTGAACATTTTCGTGCGATAATTTACTACGATTTTCGACATGGATTGTCGAGACAGGAGTGCATCAATCAACTTACTTCTACTTTTGGTGTTGAATCACCACACTTAGCCACTGTGAAACGATGGTACAACGAGTTCCTACGTGTCCGCCAATCTTTGCAGGACGACGAATTTCGTGAAGGTCGTCCAAAAACGGTGGTTGTGCCAGAAACAGTCGATGCTGTGGGTCAATTGAAAATACAAGATCGTCATGTGACATATCGCGAGATAGAGGCATCCTTGGCCATTAGTGGGACCAGCATACATTCAATATTGCATGAACATTTGGTCGTAAAAAAGATTTGTTCTCGTTGGATACCGAGAGAAAATGTTGAAGAAATTTAGCCGCGGTGGATCAAAGCACGTCTATGACATCGTAACAGGTGACGAATCTTGGATCTATGCATATGAGCCGGAAACAAAGCAGCAATCGACTGTATGGGTGTTCCAAGACGAGCCTGTTTTTTCGGAAAATCTGGTCATGTTGCAACTGTTCCACTAGATAAACTTAAAACGGTCAATTCTGAGTGGTATACAGCCATTTATTTGCCAAAAGTTTTTGCAGAATTAAGGAAAACCAACCGCCGAACACAAATCATTCTTCACCAAGACAATGCGAGCTCTCACGTATCGATTCACACAAGAGAGTTTTTGAGGACTCACAAGGTCGAATTGATGGGTCATCCGCCTTACAGTCCTGATTTGGCACCTAATGATTTCTTTTTATTCCCGAACATCAAAAAAAAATGCGAGGTCAACGTTTTTCAACGCCTGAAGGAGCTGTAGAAGCCTTCAAACAGCTCGTTTTAGAGGTATCCTCTTCTGAGTGGCAAAAGTGCTTTGTTCAAGCAAATGCAGAAGTGCATTGACTTGGATGGAGAATATTTTGAAAAAGAATAAAACTATTTTCCTTAATATTTGACTGTGGTTTTATTATTAGGCGCAAAATATACAAGGCAACCCTCGTAATAGGCTTAATCAATTTCAGTATTGTATCTAAAAAATGTGGGACATATGTATATGTCTATATCTTTATATATATCTCGGTTGCTTAATGCTGTTATAAACAACCGTTAGAGGAACAAAGTTATAATATCCTGGACAGGAGTGCTCTAGGGTATAAAAATAGAATCAGCTGTTCTAGTAACACCACCTTATATTAATTCAGCTTAGGTACGGTCATACTTTTTATTTTCCGATGGCATTTAAATTTGTTGTTTGGTGGTCATGACTTATGACTGTCCATTAATTTACCAAATGTCTAAGAAATTCTAACAATTTTATTATATTAATTTTCAAATGCCAATAACTGTTATCTCTTTAGAAATTATAAATTTTTTATTGCACAATAAACTTAAAGTCCAAATGTTTTTCAAAATTCAAATTGTACTACATTCGAACCCATTTCCTAACGCAAACCATTTTTTTATCTATAATTTTTTAGAACCAAAATATTCAGCAAAAATATAAAGATTTAGATAAATTGTAGCAATTTCAAATTGCCTCCATTTTTGGCATTTTTTATAAATAAATATAGTTTTTTAAAATATTAGAAAACAAGTCACTACAAAAACTCACCTGAAAAGTTCATAATAATGCAATTTTGGATGCTGGTTTTGACCCTTTTTGGAAGATACGTTCAACCCTTGTGCGAAAACCTAAACAGTGTAACGTAGTATAACAAAAACCTAGAAAAACTTGAATCCCTCAGCTAAAACTTTGACCGATTGAGATTTTTAAGGTATCATTAGAATAGTACTTGCTCATCCTTTTTATTTTTCATCTTTAAATTCACCCCTGTCCCAATTTTTTTCTTTTTTTAAATATCATTTTTATGATTCCGTTGAAAATATGTTTAGATATTTTTATGAAGCACTTTTAACGGAATAAAATTCAAAGGTCTACATATCTGACTTCTTTTAATCGTCCACACTTTTATACAGCGGTCTAAGGAGAGCTGCTACTCCGTATACCTGAAGAAGAATACAAGGGTTGGAAATATGTAGAATTTCTCGATTTTTCAGGCCGATCTGGTGGCAATTTCGACCAGTGAACCACAAAGCCCCCCTTCCGCTCTTGGGTGTGATTGGTACCTGGGCACGATAGGATCGAAGGTAATAGTAGGTAACAACCTTAACGGGACCTGAACAATTTTGGGGCGGGTGGAGTGGGTGAATTTAGTGCAGAGTGAGTACTGGGCAACTGTTGCGGATCTCAGACAGACTAGGTTTCTCGGCTCTCGCTTCAGTAGAAGGGATATTGCATAGCTAGCTTCTACTGAGACAGAACGTCGACTATTTCTTGAGGATGATGAGACATCGAACATTTATTTAGCCAGACAAAGGTTGAGCACGCATGGTCAATCCTCAAAGTTTTGGGAATTCGCGTGCCAAAAATCTGCTAACGTTCATTAGGGAAGCAAAAGTCATCGGGAGAAATTAGGATAAGCGGCGTGCTGCAGGGTTGCAATAGAGCTTTTAGGTCGCAGTCCTACCTATCTAAGTTAAAGCTCAAGTAACATTTTTCGAATCTAAGAACAGATTTTTTTATGAATCTCAATCAATATATAATCTTTTATATCAGTTTCCTACAAAGCACGATGATCTGCACTGATAAGCCGAAATGAATTATGACATGCATAAATAATTTATTTATACATACATACATACATACACATTATGTGTTATTATTTAAACAACCCAACGAAAATTTCACCACAAAAATTGTTTTGAAATGCCGACGAACGAGAAATGAACAAAACGCTTGCAAATTTATGATCCCGATAATTTTGAATATCGCACGATATTTGTTGTATCAAAAGCAAACAAAAGCCAACTGCGCCACTGTAATATATTTTCAATTCATATTCGTCGATCTGCTGCTGCTGATGAAGATCCTTTTTGGCGAGCAATACACCCTTCAACCTTAAAGAGCGCACAAAAGCACAAACCCAAACATTCAGCTACAAAGAAATATTTGACTACACCTTTAGCTGAGTTTTGGGGTCTTTTGTAGCGATTTGACTTTGGCGCACCAAGTACATATTTGTTATATTTTGACAGCTTCTGCCTAAGAGATACTTATCTAAGACGTTTGCGTGCAAGCTTTATAGACGCCGATGAGCTCGCTGATCTCGCTCAGCTCTACATCGCGATGTATAGATTTGTGTTTGGCTTTTGTTTTATTCAACGTGGTAGCGGTTATAATTGTAGGTGTAGTTGTTGCTATTGGGTTTGTTGTTGTTGTTATCTGCAATCTTTCACAAATGTACATATGTGGTTAGTTTTCGAGACGCATACAAATGCTCTCAACAAATTGTTCATTCGATAAATATGTTTACTATATATGTATGAGTGCTCACATTTGTATGCATGTATGTATATGTGGACTCGTGTATGCACATCTGTATTAATAAATATGTTTAAATATATAAAAAAAAGTATTTCTCCCACAGAGCGGATGGCCTAACGATCCTTGGCACCGCTCTGCTTCAAAGGTGGAATTTTATTTCACTATTGTTTTAGTTGTCGAAATTAATCACTTCGGTGGATATTGTTTGTCATTTGATTGTACAATAATTTTGACAGTTCCTTTTTTTTATTGGGTTTACAGTTATTTTAATTGCAAATATTTAAATTGGTAGAGAAAATTATACGCGGAAACTGCGAAACCTTTATACCATAGAAATTAAGAGATTGAAGTTTTTTCGTTGAATTCCATTTTACGATTCCATGAAATTTTAATTTCGGTAAACTACATAGATCTCGCTTCAAGCGTTCTTTCAAAAATTTTCTCTCAACAAATTTGGATATATTAATTTGAAATCTTACATAGATATTGCTGTGCTGCCGACGAGAATGTAATTCGTGAAAAACTTACCTAAACAAATTCATCTAATGCCTCCATTTGCTGCGAAATATGTAGAAATATATATCTCAATTTCCATGTTTAGAAAATGGAAACTCTTTTTCAGATTTAGCGATGGTATGTACAGATTGCAATATTTGTGGATTGATGATGATCATGCCACGGAGAACGACACCCTAGAAATAAATATGGGCTAATCCCCCGTATTGGCTTAAATACGAGAAATACCATTTCTGCCAGTGTTTCCTAACCTTTTTTTGTTTAAAAAGGTGTCACTTTGATCTCATTCTTATTCGCAGGCACCACGTGGTTAAAAAATATGCTGTATAAACCTAAAAACAAACTCTAATCGAAACGGTTAAGTGGTATAAGTAACTAATCGTAAAGTTCCAAAGTAACAATAGAGCAGTTCCATAGGAAAGGGAAATGGTGGATCACAGATTCTTCTTCAACTCTGTAATTTTGTAGCACTTAGGGCGCTAAAAAACTATATTAACCAACTTTTCAATTTTTCTTTAGTTTGCAAGATATCCACGATTGAAAATTTTCAAACTGAAATAAATGCCTTTTTTAAGGAATTTTGATCTCGAAAACTATTAATCGTATAAGAAAAAGACATTTACATAAAATCTTTAAAAAATTCATAGTTATTATACTGTTAAAAAATAAATTTAAAAATATTTTTTTTAATAATTTATCTTTAAATAAGTTTTTATTGTTCAGAATTCATGCTAGGAACACCATAGATTTTCCCAAAGAAAAACATTTTCGTAAAATTTGGGTTTTCTTTAAAATACAGTGGAATTTTCGAAGAAGTGTTTTTTTGTTTTTTTCCGAGATAAACCAGTTTAGAGTTTGCGCTCCGAGTTGGAAAGGTTTCCTTCATAGTTTTCCCAATATTAGCAAAAAATTTAGCTGCAACTAAATGGCATGTTTAAAATATTATTTATTGCAAAACACTTAAGCGTTACAAACAACAACAATTAATAAAGAAAAGTTATAATTTTTGTTAGATCATTTCGTATACTTCTATTTTAGAATAAATTAAAGCTTTTTGAATATAATACTAAAAGAGTTTTGACAGATTAAAAATTGTATTATATTTTGAAGATTTATACGATATTAAATTTTGGTCATCAAAATTAGAAACATGTTTACAGTTTCTTCCTTTATTGTGATTGTTTCGCAAACTTTAACTCGCTCCGATAATTATATTTTCCAATTTTAATAGTCTTCGGAGCTATCATAGTGATTTCCTCCATAACTTTAACATTTAGGAATACCTCTGGAAGTCCACGGGCTATTGGTTGGGAAACATTGGTTTAGATATTATACTACTTATGATCGGCAATGTCCAAAGTACGGAGTTCGAAGAAAGACCTTCCAGGCAATATTTTAAAAAACGTTACTCGTACAACTAATTGAGAAGTAATACGTCTTGATCAACCATAAGCTATGGAGCTTTAGTGGGCGCAATCCCAAACTGCAATGTCCCATGGGAATGTTTTTGAATATTCTCAAAATCACCTTTGAAAGACTACAACCAATCAGGTTTGACTATAAGCAGTTTGCTAGAAGTAAACGGGGAGTTTAGGCTAAGCGAATATAAAATGTTGAAATAATACTTAGGTAACTGCAGCTATCTTTATTGAAATTGAAAAAAGTCCCAGATTTTCAAACTAAGGATTCCTATATGGCTTCCCAGTTCACCAACGGAAAAACCATCTAGCCAAAGATAAAATAAAAAATGGGAGCTGGTCTTTTAATTAAGAGGCATACAGTTTTATCATCTGCCGTCTTCGATTTGTACTTAACATGCGAGAATTCAAAAATTGTTTGGATTGAAGAAAAACAGCTAGCAACAGAAAGAAACATGGGAATGAAATGGCGATTAAGAAATACTTAATACTTCATTTTTTTATTCCTTTTAAAGAATCCCTCCCTCAATCGGGACAAAATATCACAATTTGAAGAAAAATTACGGCATCAAAATAAAGACAATTTACATACTACTAGTAAATAAAAGTACATACTCTATACTTTTCGTCCAATCCCAAGTATTTTTGATATCGATATTTTTACAACGAGTTCTGAGTAGGTATCGAAAGAAAGTGTTGGGATCTCGGTTTGAGAATTTTATTCCTTAGTCAATTTTTTTTTTTAAGTTCTATATTGAGAATAATCCAAACTTGTTGGCAAAATTTGATTTGAATTGATATCTGATGCTACATACGTCCTGAAACAATTAGTGTTGATAGTTTTTGAAAACATTTACGAGCATCTATAAAAGTTTAATACACAGAGAAACACAGAGTGCCCGACTTTTTATAAGAAGCAATTCAAACCTCAAATCTCTTTGCAATGCTTGGTTTACATTAAGTTAAGTTTGACGTCAAATGTTGGTAATTGAATGAAAACAGCCAACATTTTAAAATATTTTTATTTTACGCCAATGCAAAATTATAAATTGTCATATTTTGTCGACATAAATTTGACCTAATGAAAATCAGGCATAGCCCTTAAAAATGTACTACTTTTTGTAAAAATACCCAAACAGAGCCTATAAGGCTTTGAATGCAAATATAATGAAACTCATTTGTGGACTTTTACAAAAAAAAACTCAATTCGACTTTTCACTTGTTTTTTTTTTTTTTTTTTTGAAGTTTATAATTCATACTTAATTTATTTTGAGACAGTTCACTTGTAATTGCGTTTTTTATACATATTTCATTTCTACAAATATCGATACCGACTAGTACCGTCTCCCAATACTTAACAGGCATGGATAATTTCTTTGAATACAACTTCCAAGTAAAATTTTCGATACCTGTGTACTATTTGAAGTATGATTTACTAAATATCAAAAACAGAAAATGTATTATATTACATACATACGAAACGAGATTTTCGGCCAGATAATCGGCCAAATATTCCATAGCGCAACGTACGAAAACCATTACACTAGGTGTGTGTCTAATAAAAAATTCAATTTTGTCCTCCTTAAAAAAACCCAAAGTTTGTATTGTTGCAACTTTAATTGAAGAAACTTAGTTCTAGTTTTTGTTCGTTTATTAAAATTAGAGCAATTTAAAAATGAAATTATGATACATCTTTTTTTTTAATTAAATAAAACTGATTGTCACTACTAAGCGTCGTTTTTTGAAAAAAAAAACTTACAAGATTTTAAATTTTACTTAAACCCCGAATTTTGATTTTAAATTTATTTCTATACCAGCTATTTGTACCAAGCATGCGATGCTACGCTTTAAAAAAAAATAAGAGACATTGCTTTTCCTCATTTAATATTTTCATAAAATTTACCCTATGTAATTCCAGAGGTTACTGTTTAGTCACCAGTTACATAAGTAAAGTCACATGAAAATTCATTCAGTAGTTTCGGAGATTATTGAGTTTAAACAAGCAAATCGTCAAACAGAAAACAAAAATTTTTAAAATTATCCAAGTGTATTCTGTTACATTCGCTGTTCACCTTCGATCATTTTTTTACAGAAATTTCAAATGTACAGACACGACTTTTCCACAATTTTATTATAGTAAAGAAGAAAATATTAATGAAAATCGATTCCGAAAATCTCTATTAATCGAAACCAATTTCGGTGTCGGTGCTTAAATCTTTAAATAAGTATTTAGTAAATTTTGTTGTTAAAGATATTTGTATACAAGTAGAAATGTTCACATTTACAGAAGTATGTACATAGGTACGTGTGTATGTATTAAATGCCAATACCGTCTTTATTGCAACTTCATTTTTCCTTCGTGCAAACACATGGAAATTGCTGCTCTCACATTTATTTGCTATTTTCAACCAAATCGGTGTGTAATATCATCTACCTTTGATGTTGATTCACCGCATATTACCAAGTCGGACGGACGAATTTAAAGGCAATGGTCAAAGCGGTGTACACTAAACAAAATCTCAGCTAAACGAGATGAACAAACAAGCAAACAACAACCCACGCAGAAGCGGCCTCAGCATCAGCAAGCATACACGCACACACACATATGTATGTACATACACACACACATTATGGCTACAAATGCATGCACTTGCACATACTAAACAATGAATACAGCCGCCCAGCAGTATTTTTCAGCTGGAAAACCGCACTTCTTTCCTGCTGAATATTCAGTAGGGATGTAGTTACAAAATCTGAACATTCTCATTCGCTTTTATATAGAGATGGCGCTAAAAACGAACTATCTAAAAACTGACGAACGAGAAGGGGAAATTTCTGTATGAAAAAACGACTGAACATGCAGTGAGCACTTCCACAGTAAAAAGCTGGAGAACGGGAAGCGAGCATATCCACAAGAAAAAATTCTTAAAATTCAGGCGGAATTTCGATAGGAAAAACCATCTCAAGCGCAGTGGAAATTTCCTTTACCTTTCCAAATGTTTTTGCGAATAAAAGAAATAATTTGTTAATCACAACCATTTATTTAATATAAAAAACTTAAAATATATATTATTCAAAAATAAAAAATACGAGTAACTCAGTCAAGTTTAAAAAAAAAGGTGTAAGAAATTGAATTAATTCAAGAATAGTTTATAGTTTTTTAGTTTTCCTTTTTAGTTTGTAATATAACTATTTCTTATTTTAATCACATTCATTTATTTCATATCAAGAAACTTAAAAAATATATTATTAATAAAAGTAGTTCAGTCAATTATTAATAGAACAAAGTTGTATAAAATTAAATGAATTTGTGATAATTTTAGAGTATTTTAGTTTTCTTTTTCAATTGTAAAATAATATTGCTATTTCTTTTATCTAATCACAACCATTCATATATTTCATATGAAGAGACTTAAAAAATATATTATTAAAAAAAGGAATTCAGTCAATTATTAATAGAAAAAAGTTGAATTAATTCAAGAATAGTTTATAGTTTTTTAGTTTTCCTTTTCAGTTTGTAATATAACTATTTCTTATTTTAATCACATTCATTTATTTCATATCAAGAAACTTAAAAAATATCTATATTATTAATAAAAGTAGTTCAGTCAATTATTAATAAAACAAAGGTGTAAAAAATTTAATTAATTTATGAAGACTCTTTGTTTTCCTTTTCAGTTTCTTCATGACGTCTCATCAAGTTCTTTTTAAGAGATACTGCTTTATATTTTTTGTTTTTAATTTTCTGAAACGCCTGACGTACATCTCTTACGTAATCAGTCATAGAATAGCCGTCTTTTGAGACCGATTCTGGAAAATATGAAACGAAATTTAAGGAGATTTAATGAAAAATTTTAAATAAAAGTTGGTCAAAAGGTGCATTGACCTAACATTTTCTGTATGTCAGCAAACAAAATGATTACTGTAATTTTTGTAGTACATAATATTAAAAATGCAACATTTTGAGTTCATACACTTTTGAAGAACGTGTAGAGTATATACATATATATATATTTAAAATTTAAGAATATTTACCATATAAAGCTTTCAAAATGCCGTAGACCTTTCTTATTTGACAGTCCGGAGTAATTCATTTCAACGCACAGCTCTTCAGAAAGTATCCTATTAAGATATTTATGAATGCCATGAGGCAGAAGTATTGATTTGAAAAGGATGACCTATAAATTTCAAATTGATGATGTTAGTTAACTGAGGGTTTTGATTTTTTTTTTCTTACATATTTTTCAAAATCCAGTTTCACCTTATTTTCTAATTCTTCAAGCTCGAACACGGTTGAAACGGGAAAATTAGCTTTGGGACTTCTTATGTTTTCACAAATTTTCTCCAAGGCTGTCAACATTTTAGCATTTTGATTTACGACAACATCTGTTAACTCTGAAAAGAATGTTTTTCTTGTAAGCATATTGTATAGTGTGTAAGCTATTTATTAGTTTTCAACTAATACTTACTTTTCAAACTTTGAATTTCATTATTTATCTGCTGCATTTCCTTATGCATTTGTTCAATCCTTTTCTCCAGTGATGATATCTTTTGTCCAGTTTCGTCGTCAGGATTATTATTATAGTTATATATTTCAAAATTTGACATTTCCATGTTATGGCTTTTTAATTTATTGAATTGAAAGCGTATGAATAAGTGGTACTAATACTGCACTTGCAGATTTAAATGGCAGATACATATATTTTAAACTAATATTGCTAACCAAATGCAATTCAGAAATTTCGGACACTCTACTATCTACCAAGTGGATGCCTATTGTTTTGCTTTGTATTGGGAGTTCGAAAAAATTTCTGATATTTAAAAATGCTCGACCTTTTATTGATGTTAAAACGAAATTTTTAAAATTGAATTCAACTATTTTACCATTTGTGTTTAATTTGGGACCAATTTTATTTGGGGTTGAATTTGATTCGTAAAATGAAAATTTATTGGCTAACTGTTGCAAAATGTGTGTGGGTTTTCGAACATTTCGTTTAACTTTCTGTAAGAAATTTTCAAACCTGTAAGCTGAAAATGAGTTTATGTGTCCAATTTCCCTAACACATTGTGCCAAATGAATCAAATTATGAACGTTATAGTAGGTTAATCCCTCTGGCAGATAAACATTATCGAATTGTTGTACGAAATGCTGGAGTATATTTTCTGCTACTTCTATATTTGACCTATACGATTCGCTCAATAACAGCCTATATGCACACGTGAGTAAAAGAAAATGATAGTAGCAATCTTCGGGAATTATATCCTTCAATACAACTGGCCCAGTATATAAAACAAATTGCCTATATTCAATAGACTTCCAGCGTGGAAATTCATCAAACCCTCTGGGTTTTCTACCAAATTCTTTTGGTATAAAGTGCCTTAAGTCGAGAAGCATTGACGAACTATTTTCTAAATCACATTTTTTTAATTTAAAGTTCAATGTCCTTCCTTCTATTATCATTTCCAAAAGTTTTTTTGTAACACCAAGGTCAAGAAGATGCATTGGATCCAAGGGTAAACTATTAATCATATTTTTATTTAAGCTCTCTATCGACAAACTATTGTCATGAAAATATTGCAGATGATGCTTTGAAAAGGTTCTGTTTCTAAATTCCTCATCTGAAGTTAATTGGCCAGATTCTTTACTATATGTTGTTACATGATTGACTCGACAACCAATTTGTGTGCACTTCATGCATCCGTGAAACGAGTTTGTGCCAACGGTACCGCACATGAATGCACGCGCTGGTGCATCACAAATAAAAGATCGCAATTTTAATGTCACTAACTTTGTACCTACCCTAAAAGGACTACTAGTAAGTCGTAAGAGTTCAGTACAAAAGTCATGTAAATATTGATTTACATTTGCAGGCTTCTGACTTCCCACATACGACCCTATCATAAACACCTCGCTATTAGGCACATTTTGAAAAAACCCCAATATTGCCCACACATTAGTTTTTGAACTCTTAAACAAAGGCAACCCATCCACATTTATGTCTCACAAGGTAATTTACAATACCTATATGCATATAACTTCCAGGAGAAACGCTACGAATAATAACATCTGGCTTCGGTTGTTTTAATAAGCCATATGAAGATAAAGGAACATCAATATTTTCTGAACTTAATATTTCTAGCAAGCAATCTAGCTGACAACGTGTGACATTGAACTTTGTATACCACACTTCTAGTTTTTCTCTCAAACTGGGTTTTGGAACAAAAGAACTTTTTATATTTGCCGAGAAACCAGGTTCTGCCACATTTTCTATAAAAAAATAATTTTCACTGGCTTTCTTTGAGAATTTAATACTCGCATTTTCACTGGGACACTCGGACGGACATAGAACGGCGCTCCGCAGCATGTTCTGCTTAGCCCTTGCGGACAAACGCATTAAATTTCTTTTACTTAAACCACTCATTCTTAAACTTTTCTTTTATATTTTTATTTCACAATGTAATTTAGCACTTATTATTTACTTAATAAATTATCTAACTAAATTTTACCGGAGAGATTTAGTTTATTTACACTTTTTATTCTCTTTATCACAAAATATGACGCCACCGCAATGAATTTCTAGAAACAACTAAAAACTTCACTGCGCGTTCAGCGAAAAGTGCAACTACCCTGAAATCTTCACTACGCGTCAAGCACAAATTTCAGTACCCCTGAAAGCTTCACTGCGTGTTCGGTAAATTTTTCAGGCATTGATTGCTGAACTGAGTTTCATGTCATTTTTCGTACTGAATATTGTACTGAATTTGCAGGCCCTTACCTCAAATACTGGTGGGCGTACATACATACATACATACATATGGACAAAATTACATGTGTTCATACATTTAGGCAATAAACGAGTACATACAATGCAAAAAAAAGGCGAATAAACATTGAGTAGTATAAGTGCATACACAAACATACAAACACACATCCATATGTACTTACGTGCAAGATCTATTAACTCGTTTATACCCTTCAGTAAAATTTACGATCGGAAAGTAAAATATGCTGGCAGTTCTTACACCCTTTGTGTATTCTGCGCACAATTATTGGCAATAAATTTAAAAATAAAATCGTTATTTGCTGATTTTATTCTGATTGATCTTTTTTTATGTATCATATTTTTTCCATCATATTTGATCGATATTTTATGATTTTGTGATTTTGTGATTTTTATTTTTCGATCAAAAATAATCGTTCTTCTTGGATTTAAAATTTTCCGTTCATAATAAATGCAAAAAAAAATTGTCGGCGATGGCTATAATAGCAGCAATACCAATAATCCGATTTATGTTTTATGATCGAAAAAATAAACATCACAAAATATCGATCAAATATCGATCAAATATAATCGGAAAATGTTAAATCCGAAAACAACAAATGTTTTTTATACAAAAAATACAAATCACAAAATAACGATTATGCAATTATTTAAAACAAAAAAATCTTCTAAATTAAAATAAAATCAGACTTGCATATTCGAGACTTATTATATTCGGAATTTATTTTGAACGAACTCTTCCCAATGATTTTTTTATCGAGAAAATCAAAACAAAGATTATCCTATCTAAAAGAGTCAATTTGACAGTTACTTCAAGAACCCCCTCAAAAACAAATTTAAAAACTATTCTTCGGAAAATTTCTTTAGTAACTAATATTCCACAGATTATAAAGAATGAAATATGTGTGTATGTATGTATGTCGCCTTGAAATATGCAACACTTATTTATGCGCTCCTTTAATAACATTAGAGAACGACGGAGCATCGATCTTTAGGATCGAAGCCGAACCGACGCCGAACCGAACATTTTCAAAGTCTTAAAAAAGATGATATTTTTTTTTTGCTCGAAATTCAATAATTTCATGTTGTAATGTATAAGTAAATATAATAGCTTATCGACATTTTCAATAACTTGCAATCGATTCCGTATATCGGTATAAAGCTGGCCAGCAACACTGAACGATTCCTCACTAAAAACACTCGATGGAGGAGCAGATAGATATTTCAAGCCATTTTTTTTACAGAAAATATAGACAATATTTGAAAAATGTCATAATTCCTTAGCAACAGAGGCTCATTACGAAAATTGTCCAAATCGTTATTTAATGAATATTCTTTCAGTATTATAACATCAAATCGAAGCATTCTCAGATAAATCCGAGACATTCTACTTGTACTTTTTCCCACAGATCTACATACTAAAACTCAAACTTTATACAATTTTCAAATTATGGCCGTCGTTCTCTAATTAACATTAACATTGCATGCTAACAGAGCTGTTATCTAATTTTTATATGAAACTATTTGTTTTTTTTTTTATTTTGCGTAGAATTCGGCTTTTATCGCACATACATATGTAGATTTAATATGAGAAGGTCCCTAGCAAGATTTTCTGAGAAATAATTTTCTAGAACAGTTTAATTCTCTTATGACATTTCAAACTTATTTTTTGGGGGCTTTCTTCAAGTAAGGGTAAAATATGGGAGATAATGGTTTAAAATGTTATACGAAAATATTTCTCTTCAAATTTTATTGTATGTATATGAGTTAACCTTTCTTTTAGCTCAGACTTGTATTGTAACATTTTTGACATTATTAAAACTTTAGTAGGCCATAAAAGAAATTCCAGCAAACTTTTGCAAGCCCATCGAAAGTTTCATCACTGGAGTGATATGCATACTTTCAGAAAATATTAACACCGTCCGGGCCGGTATAAGTTGCCCTAAGATTGTCGCACAGTGTTATACAACAAATCTAACAAAAGTTCTTAAGCTGTTCAAGCCTCTTAATGCATTCGTAATATTTGGACTGTCGGGCTCTGATAACTACGATTTGAATATATTATATTTTTTTTTTTTATAAAATGACTAAATAAATGAAGAAAACATTTGTGTAAAAAATCAACGAAATTGTTGCTTATAGTGCCGTCACATCGTTTCGATCCAAATACAACTGTAACCAACTCAAAGGGAAGTGAGAATAATAATCGTCAATATTTCATTTTTTTTAAAGAAATGAAGCGAGTGAGAGTGACGTCAATGTGACATCAAATCTATGACTTTAATTGAGAACATTGATTCAATTACAGAAAAGCACTGCAGATTTGTTATGAGTAAACCAAGGCAAACTCATATAAGGTAGTGGCGGTATTACAAAAACAAAAATGTGCATATATTTTTTTTTGTTGCTTTTGCGGCTTCGGCTGGCAAATTATTTCAAAAATTTATATCGCAAGCCTCACTGGAACAATCAGAATATAAATAAGAATTTAAATTTAACATTATATGTCGTTAGATGGAAAAAACAATGAAATCAGCTGTTCTAGTAACACCCCTTTATATGAATTCGCCTTGGAGTAAAAATTTGTGAAGTCGACCACCATTTTTTCGAAGGTCAAACTTATTTTGTGAAATTGATTTTATAATAAGTTTAACGATTTTTCGAAATTCGAAAAATTTCTGAAGTTATAGCGATTCAGTTGTGTCGAATTTTATTTCCTTGCGATCGGTAACTCTGCTAATTTTTGCAAAACTTAAAAATGATGATGTTTTCTTACCATTTTAATTGTTTTCTTTTTTATAAAATTTTTTTTGTAATAGTTTTTAACATGTTTTAAAATGTCATTCATGATCAGTTTTATGCATAATATTGTAAAACTTTTGTACGTTTTCCAAAGTTCTATTTTTTTTTTCTTTGTGAATCAGAAACAATTAATTTCACAAAAAAAAAGCTCGGTCTTCGAAAAAATGGTTGCATTCCTTCACAAATTCATCAATTCAAGTTTTAAAACTACCCTTTACTTTCTGCGAGAGGCGATAAGGAATATTTAACTTGAATTCAAGATGGAAGCCTTCCCCATTTTCCTGTAGGGTGTTGACTTTAAAAATACTTACACTTTTGTGGGCATATGTAACTTATACATATGTACATACAGTAGATGGAAAAAGTCAGAGGTCAAATTCATTTGAATTTGTTTCTTTTCCGTTTACTTTTTTTTTAACAAATATATAGATCCTTCTAAACAAAACCAAGGAGCACTAAAAAAAAAAAATCATAAAACTGATTACTTTGTAAACAGAATTATTAAAACATTTTTATAGTTTTTTAGACCATTGAGTTTTAGTAAAACAAACTGGTTGGAAATTCTCGTTGATTTTTGGTATTTTTTTTTAAGAGGGTGTTTAGCGTTTTCTTCCATATCACAAATGCTCGAATTATCGCAAAAACTTTGTAAAATTCATTTTAAAATCCAACGAATTTGATCAAATTTTCGTATTTTTTACACAGATTTCTTTGGAAAGCTCCTTAAACTTATCAAATTTTAGTTCAATATATAGTGTAAATAATACAGTTCACGTTGGAAGTGACTAAACATCCATTCTATTTTTTTTTTTTTTTTCATGGTGTACTATATTTTTGGGCATTTGTTTCATAAAAAAATTTCATGCATTCCTATAAAAAAAAAAAAAATTAATTAATTTGAAACTTTAATTTATAAAATTAAACTATGTTTTTATTAAAAAATCACAAAATCGACTTAAGAAAAATACTGCGAAAATATTGTAAAGAAACTATTATCGTAGGGACGTTTTGGGCGTCCCCACTGTACATATATGTATGTATGTACATACATGCATATGTATGTGTATGAGTGAGTATGCTTGGCTCCATGTTCATATGCATATCCAATGGGTCAATTGTTGTTAAGCCGAAGTGAATTGAAATCGACAAGTTGGCTTGTCGATATGTTTGTATCTCGTCAAGTTGTTTGTGGTTCGGTTTGATTCTGTTTTATTACTGTTGTAGATTTGTTGTGTTGTTATTGTGGCATTACCTACTTGCAATTTTTTTTTTTATTGGCAATTTGAACAACTTCATTAATATCGATGGCTAAATGGTCAGTATACATACATACATATGTATGTATGTACATTCATGCATACAAACACACAAACATACTAAACACATACAAAGCGAATTCATTCACATAGAGTTGGTTTTGTGCCGCACGTTACAAAAATTGCAACAAATAGTCAACAACAAGCGAACACGACAACAACATTTACTCGTACAACAATCCATTAACATTCGCACACCCATTTCTTCCACCCCACCCGTTGCTGTGGCGTCTTTAACAATCGTCTAATTTCTGCTCGCAAAACTTCTACAAATCTCTACATCCAATCATAAAAATATTGAAGACGCTAGCAACAAAAACATACATACACATGTACATATGTAGATTAAAGAAAACGCATTTCCTTCAGCAAAGTAGTTGCAGGTTAACTGCGCCTAAAACTATGCGGCAAAATGCAACATTGAGATTATATTTGGTGTTATAGTTTTAGGCGCAGTAAACCTTTGAGGGTGATAGAATACAAGATTCCACCGTCTCGCATCGATGTGATGTATCCCAAATTCAGTAAATAAGAATATGGAGAAAGAAGTAGTAATAACTTCCAATATTTCAGTGACAAAGGTGTTTTAATTTGTCTAAAGTGTAAAAATATGTTTTTTAGGCAGAGACCTAATAAATAACTCTACAAAATACTAAAAAACAAAGTCACTCTTTGCCGCTTATTTGTCAAAAAAAGCTTTGGTCTACTTGTAGATAGTTGAGAATTGTCACAATCGGAAAAACCAAAGTAGCGGCACCTTCTGTATTTCAGTCCACCCTGGATGAATACGGTATTATCACGATGCAGAGAAAAGAAGGTGACGACAATAGCACTTCCGTTACTTCGTACTTGCCTCGTTTGAAGAATTGGCGTCACAAATGGTTCTTAAAAAGTTAATTTTTCTGAGTTTTGAGTGTTTTTACAAAAAGCTAAACACATAATAATAAATGTGAAGTGCCGAGCTTTGCATTTTAGCAGTTGCAGTGCAAATAATAAAACGCCCAAGTGCATTTATCACCATCCTTTTCTTCTCGCTAATCCTGTGGCAGGAACCGCTGTGACGTGTACGCTGCCGGCGTTGTCGTAATCTGGTTTTCTATCATCTATTGATCAAGGTGGATCCATAGAAGATGATAGCAAGTTAAACAAGGCGAACCCGCTGTATATTTTGTTGTGTAATTTGCGTGTGAAATGTCACCCAGTATTGGTAATGTATTTTGTTTGTGCAAAGAAAGCAACCCAGGCGAATGGGGAATTATGAATTCAAGGCGAATTCTTATAAGGTGATAGCAATAGTCAGTTGCTTTGTTTTTTATGTTTGTTTGCTTTCAGAGGGATAGTTGTCAAGGTAGTAAAAACAAATTACATGGGTTTCGTTACGTCATCACCTTGTACGAATTCGCCTTGTATGAATTCGCCTTGGTATCGATCAAGGCAAACAAAATTAGAACAAAATCAAAATTTGCATATTTTTGGACTATTTTTATCAGAAAGCATGAAAAATAGGTTCCCATGGCAACGAAACAACAAAAATGTAAACAAAATATTTTAATTTGATAATCCAAACACTGCACTATTATTGAAATAAGTATTTCATATGGCCAAAAGTCTAATTTTTAATTTTTACTTTGAAAAAAAGTTTACTAAACGGATGTTATTCTAAATACTCTAATAGGAAAATAAACGATAATTTTATGAGCGGAATGTACATAACTCTAAAAAGGAATTTCAACAAAAGTGCGTATTGCAATTCACTCTAAGACATCAACATTACTGAATATACATACATAGCATCAGTATTGAAATTGTTCAGGATTAACGTTTTTATGGATTTTGTCTACTTATTTTTATTCACACGTTAAGAACCAAACACAATTCATTCCAAAAATAAAAACCCAAAGAAATATGGTAAAAGTAAGGAGAAAATTGCGGCCCTTTACCATTTTTAGGGTCAAGCGATTGAAGATCTAAAATAAATGCGTACACAATTAAATATCTTAATATAATGGGTTTTTCATTTCATACTAGAGCCTTCGATTTATCGAGATTTGCTCGAGCAGCTTTTTCTTATGAGTTTGGCCAGAGAACTTACAAGGTACATATCTAAATACATAAATTCATATGCATCCATGTACAAACATACACACATATGTACATATGTACATATCTACATACATATGTACTTATGTAAGCGCATGTGAAAAAATTCAACCTTGACCTACGCTTAATCTAAGTAAATCAAATCACAGCGCAATCACAACCGCAGCTGCACTTGTGCCTGCGCTGGCGCCAAATATTCTAAAATATCTGTAACTACATACAACAACAAAAAAGTAATTCATAAACGCGTGCGCGTATTCCTAAACACAAATGCCGTTCATTCATAAGCGCAAGCATTTCATCTCCCCGCGCACGCAAATGTTCCCCTCAGCGATCTTATTCGCGACGAACACAAAAATGCTAAAATCTTCAATTTTACAAACCATCGACGGTCATTGAAAATTTAAACACCGCAATATCAGACAATAATGCAATTTGCCAACGTAGTCTGACAAATTGCTGCCATTCTAGAATGTTCTAGAACATTCTAGAACATTCTAGAACTTCTGCCCAAATGCGCATCAATTCATTTGCGTACACGTGCACGCGCAATTGGCGAATCGACACAAAATTGCCGAAAAACAGAAAAGAATATTCTTTTGCTTACCGTTCCCTTTCCCTTTCAACCCTTCTCTTATCAACAATTGTTGCATAACTCCTCTTCCGTCTCTACTTGCCCCGCTGGCAAGCAAGAAACAGTTTTTTTCTCGGGTTACTACTTTTTCTTCTTTGTTTCATTTTTAGTTGGATTCGTAAATTTTTCTTTTTCTTTGCGTACACATTGCTATGATTTGCATAAATGGCCGTATAAGCGAACTGCATAAAATGTCTGCTGTGGCTTAGCGCGTATAGTCGCCGGCCACATTATCATATTGCACGTTTTAGCTTTTGCCCCATAGTTCGAATCCCAGATTTTTTTTCGTGCCATGTCTAATTTTTATATTTTTTTTAATTCAATAGAAAATAAAATATCATACAACTTATCCTTCATTTTATGGAAATCATTTTTTATTTCATTACAAATGAATATACAAAATCGTGAAAGAGTTTTCACGTGTCGAATTTTTTGGAATAGTTTGAAAAGCGAAATGCAAACATATTACATATTTTATTTATTCAATAGGATATAAAATAAAATATTAACTATCCGTGCATTTTTTGTACTTACTCCGATCCCTGAAAACAGTTGCATCACTTCACAAAAGTTCTGATCTGTTTCTATTTAGGTTCAAATGAATATGATACTATAAAAACTCTAAAACTAAGTAAGGAAATGAAATTTCAAAATTTTTACAACATCAGTTAAAAAAAGCAAAATTATAATAATAATATTGGTAGGCACGCTGTTAATTGTCACATCTTAACATAATAAATATATGTTCACGACATTTTCTTACTGACCTCTCTGTTAGAATGTTATGTGGAAATGTTAAATAGGTGTGGGGAAACCCAGTTTGGAAACGTTTCAGACAACATTTTTTACAGTCCACAAATTTGCAGCTTCTCATACATCTAAGTTCTCTGGTTTGGCTCATTCAAGCAATTTTTCGCGAGGACCGCTTTCTCGCGAACTTCTCGTGCCTTGATAATCTCGTAAAGCTCGTGAGATTCTCGATATTCGATTGTAAATGCATAATCGACATTTCTCGCGAGATCGGGAATAGTGCTAAGCCCGCTAACATTCATTGTATTTGTTGTGTGTCTATATCAAGAACGTTATATATTTGTATCATAGTTTTAGGCGTAATAAACATGACCAAAGAACGTACGTTCTTTGACTCGATTTGGGGTTTGCCAATGTATCAACTTAGGCTTTTAGGTTTTCTACTCGCATTCATTCGAACATACATCTATTTAGAAGGATATATAGCATTTCAACTTCATGAAATATTTTGGGGCGCTAAAATATACTTCGCTCCCTGCAAATTCTAATATCGTAAGCTTATTATAAGAACTAATGTTCACCACACCGAATAACGCAGATACAAAGAACGTATGTAAATCTACGTTCTTCTATTACTATATTTTTTATATATTACATACTTTTATAAAACGCATTTATATGCATCTACAAAAGTAACTTGGCCGCACTACTCAAAATGGCGTTTACAATCAAACACTTTCCGAACGTGTCCGTATGTAGGCAAAATAAACAAGGCGTCATTCCGTAATTAATTGTAAATTTTGTGAAATACTTAATAAATCGACATTGTACTGTTGTGAATTTGTATGCACAATCTTGTGCTATGGTCGTAACGCAAAAGTAAAGTGTTGTGTTTTGTGTTTGTTGTATGCCTAAAGGCACGCCGTTTCTACAAGGTGTAGAAAAACCGCATAACCTCAAGACCAACAAAAACATCAGAGACTACGTTCGAAACGAGTATGAAAGAAGAACCGCCAAGCAGCAAAAAAATGCCGCGAAAACCAAGAGCACCGACAGCAACTCTTGCACCTATTACACCCACCAAAGTGGGAGGTAACGATGAAATATTAAGTTCACTTTTACGCCTCAATAACTTCGATTCGAACATCAAGGACGAATCGTTGGACATCGATTTGTCTGCCTGCGTCACCATCAGCGGCGATTCTGCAGCTATGCTAGCCAGCAATAGTCTATCTAGTACTGATTTTTGGCGTGTACTGGATGAAAGCGCACAAAATGCCCAACTGGAGTTGACAAATGTCAGCGATGATCTACAACAACAACTTTTAATTGGGAATGGTGGTTTAAGTGATGATGGTCTTGAGGACTGCCCCGTTGTGGATATATTGCCCGATGTTGGTTATGAGCGTAAAAATAGAATTGTAGAAAGGGACTATATACCGAATGGTGATGCAAAAGTTGTAGGCGGTGTTGTAATAAAAGAGGAAAAGTTACAACCAAATTTTAGTGGTACATTTTTAAGACCTGAAGCGCCTCCACCAACACCGTCTCCACTTAAACGCCTATTAATCAAACCAGTTCAGGCTGATCCACAAAGACAAGCTGAACGATGGTCGTCTAAAGAAAAAATTAAACGAGATTTGAAGAAGGACATTAATGCAATTGGTCAATCGTATCAATTGAATGCACCTTATCATATTGACGATGCGGCTGTGGATAATATCCAAACTATTACAAATAATAAAATCGATATCAAACTTGCACCCACCAATCATGTTGTAGTCAGTAGCAACAAATCGATCTCATCTAGTTTCAATATTTTTACATTACCAGAAGCCAATGCACCAAGTTGTAGTAATAGTAGTAGTCATAGTAATAACATTACAATACCAACACCAAATTCGGATGCTGATACAAATAAAGAACCTGTGCCCCAAGAAATCGCCAATATTGTACCCGAGCCGGTATTTAAGTGCCTGGACTGTGGTCTTATACTGCAGGGACGTGGGGAATATGCCACCCACGAGGCTATCGGACATCGCGTCCACTACCGATGTTCGGTGTGCGACCGTGACTTTGAACAGGAAGCCGGTTTGAAGAAGCATAGTAAAACACACCGTTCAACGGATCCGCGAAAAGACGCTTGGAAGAAATGTCCCGACTGTGGTAAATGGTAAGAAAAATTGTTAACGCATATACTGAGATAGGCAAATGTAAAATTAATATATTTTTTTCTCTGTAGCCTTAAATTGGGTAGCATGTGGATGCATCGTAAAATTCATAGTGATAACAAAAAGTACGGCTGTGATATTTGTGGCCAAAAATTTGTACAAAAGATCAACTTGACTCATCATTCTCGTATCCATACCGCTGAAAAGCCTTACGAATGCCCGGAATGCCAGAAGAGGTAAAGTCAATTTTTTTTTTAAATAATTTTCTGGAGTTGAACTAAATTACAACACATTTTGTTTTTTTTTTTTTTTTTGTTTAGGTTCCAAGAACGTTCTCATCTGCAACGCCACCAAAAATATCACGCTCAGACACGCTCGTACCGTTGTGAAAAGTGCGGCAAAATGTACAAAACAGAACGTTGTCTTAAGGTCCATAACCTCGTCCACCTCGAACAAAGACCTTTTGCTTGCAACGTTTGCGATAAGTCATTTATAAGTAATTCGAAATTGAAGCAACACTCCAATATTCATACCGGTGAACGACCGTTCAAATGCAATTATTGTCCACGTGACTTCACAAACTTTCCAAATTGGTTGAAACATACCCGCCGCCGTCATAAAGTAGATCACAAAACTGGCGAACACTTAGAAAACATTCCCTCCTACTGTTCCAAAAAGTCAACGAAAACTGTGAAAGCAAAAGTCGCTGAATCCAATTCAGAAACTCCACAACCTTCGGCTACACCGAAACCTATCATCACTGAGACGGATAAACCAGCAGTAACACAGAATGTAGTGTCAGGTGGATCTACTGTGGCAACGCCAAAATCTCAACCATCAAAGCGCAAGAAAAAATCGCCACAGCAGTTACCGTTGCCGACGCCAGCAGAACCGCCACCGCTAGTTTCGATTAGAGTTGATAATCCTTTGCCCTCAATTGTTGTTTCTACATTATCCGCAAACATGAAAAGCGAAGTAATACGCACGAATAATATTATGACAACGATTCCTTTATCAATGGCGGGATCTTTAAGACCAATAACAACAGCTTCCGTATTAAATAAAAATAGTACATGTAAAACTGCTAAACCAAAACGTGAGCGAAAGCAGCCTTCACCCAAACAAGTGCAAAAATCCAGTACGGCTCCTACGTTGCTGGCCTCCATCAAGCGTGAAATTGCCGAGCCATCTTGTCTGATAACCGATACTCGTGCAATTAGCAATTTTCCCGATCTGAGTATAACTTCGGCTGAGGAGCTTATTATGGAGCAAGCGCTTGAAATGGAGGAATGTGGATTGTATGCGGCACAACCTTCGGCATCCATGCACACTGATAATGCAATTTCTTCGTCTGAGACAGCAACAGCTCTGCATTTCAAAATAAAAAGTGAATTTGATCCAATGGATTTGTCACCGACGCGCATTAAAGAAGAGGATTATGGTAGGAATTTTGTCAAAATTTAATTCTTATTCAGTTATTTTTATAATTTATAAATTTAATTACAGTCACACTAAAGGAGATGAATCAACGGCTGTTATGTTCCTCACTAGAATCTTCGCCATACTCTTCACCAGCCTCTGTTGAAATGTCGGCAGCGCCGTCTGTTATGCCCACACTTCAGTCAAATGACATTAATGCTATCGTCAGCACTCCATCGACATCAATTGCTTTAAACAATTTCAATGTAAATTCCTTTACTTTAAATGCCAATGGTCCAAGACTTGTCACTAGTCTCAATAACTCTTTGACACATCAAACGGTAGCTGAATTTCAACATCTCTTACCCCAAGTTACAACACAACTTGTACAGTCAAACTCGAATACCCTGCCGACAACGCAGGCGATTATCAATCATTTCTACTTGCACCCGATAACATCGATGGGAATGCCGGTATTAACGCAGACCTCGTCTAGTCAAAAGCTACCTTCGGTGGATACATTGTTATTCTCTGCAGGCACTGCATCGGCAAACGTTAGTACCACAACGACTTCGAGCACCATAAATGACAGAAGATTTTTCCATGGCAAGAGAATAGCGTCGTCACACGCATCACCTGTTGGGCAACAACCCAAGCTATCTTAAGCGACAAATAAATTATATTGTCCACTTGACTAGTCAACTGGCTATTTCATAAGTTTTCCAGTGCGACGCGAATTTTTTTTTAAATATGTATTTTAATAATTTGCTACTAATTAAATAGTTTTTCTACAATTTTCATACAATAATAAAAAAATATATTTTATTATCAGCGTATGTATGTGTATAATTTCAGATATGGACGAAATATAAATATTAGCACATATTCTGGAGGAGGTTCATTATATAAGCGCCAATATCTTCATCCTGATTAGTCCAAGTTATGAGTAGAGTTTTATGTTTTGGATCTTTTTCATCTTCCTCAATTTTTAACTCCACTGACTCTACGCGTATAGTGCAACTCTCTTGCATGGTAACAGTCCAACCAACCAATTTATCTTGCAACAAAGCGAAGAGTTTTTCGCCGGTACGCAAACGTGGACCTGGATCGTCCATTTTAACTTTTGATGTGAAACGCATTACGTGCCGATTAATACCAAACTCCTTTAACGTCTCGTTTAAATTCTGCAACATCATGCGATTGTCTTTCATAACAAGAATGCCGTGAATAAGTCGTCTACGCTTGGGATCTGGTGGTTGGGCATTGTAAGCTCTTGCTTCTGCCTTGAGTAATGAGACAGAGGCATCAACTGGGATTTTTACAGGCGTTGAAATAACACAGGTCTCTCCATTTGCGGGCATGTACGTTTCGATGTTAAACTCCTCCATTATTTTGGTGCGTAAAAATTGCATCTTCTCAGCCTCACCATGTACCAACATGACATTCCTTGGCTCGCAATTTTGTATTAACTGCATGATACCTATGAAAAGTATTTTGTTTTATGTAGAAGCTAAGAAATAAAATAGATATTAATTCAAATTTCTTACCTTTTGCGTCAGCGTGTGCCGAAAAGCTCAGGTATTCTACCGACATTTTCACCTCGACTACTTGCCGGTTTTCAAATTCGACTTTTTTTGCGCCTCCAAGAATCTTATTGCCAACTGTGCCCTGTACGCAATAGCCGGGCATGATGACCATGTTATTTTCGTTCGGTGCCCACTTCTTGAAAATCTGCAAGGATAAACCGGCGTGTAACATGCCGGGTGTAGCAAATACAACCATTGCACCAGGATTGTCAATGTAGGCTTTATCGAATGGCTTGATATGCTTAAAATCGAACATATTGCGCTGGACAAATGTTTTACGTATCTTTTGATTAGTCCAAGTAATAAACATTTTATAATAGGTATTTGCTTTCTCCGTTAAACCCAAGGCGAAGTAAATCGGAAATTTCAAATTCATTCGTTCCCAATATGTTTCCAACAGAATACATAGCTCTTGAGCACGACCCAGAGCGAATACTGGAATTAGCACTTTTCCACCTTTGGCTACGCATTCGTGCACTTTCTTGAGAAAATCGCGTTCTCGGCAACGTTTTGAGTCGCGTATAGTTGTTGCATATGTGCTCTCGGAAATTAACAAGTCCGGTCGGCATTTATCTATCCATGCTGCTCCTAAGTGACGGTCAGGTGTCATATTGTAATCGCCAGTGTAGACGACCGATTGTGAGCCAACGCGTAACCAAAACATAGCAGCGCCCAATACATGACCTGCATAATAGGCCTTAATCTCCAACTCATTGTCCACCATGACACTTTGGTGCAGTGTGACGGCGGTAACTTTTTTCATGCAGTCCTTAATCATTTGTGTAGTGAAAAAGTTTGATTCACCCTTTCGCTCTACAGCCACTTTACGCATGTCCTCCAATAAAATTGGCGCAATGGCTTTGGTTGGATGCGTCATGTAAATGGGGCCCGAATAACCTATCATCTCCGACATGTAAGGTAACGCACCACAGTGATCTGTATCAAAAGAGTTTAATAGCTGCTAATGTGAAATTACTAATTTTTATATGTATACGTACCTAAGTGGAAATGTGAGATAATGACACAATCAATATGACTTGTAATTGGACCTTCTGGTACAATGTAAGAAAAGTCGGGAAAACGACGTTCATCATTATATCCCATATGCATGCCACAATCAAGCATGATATTTTTACCACCCATTGATAGAAGCAAACAACTACGACCAACATCTTGTCCAGCACCCAAAGGAGTCACTTTAATTGTTGGCATGGTTGTTGTTACATGGATAACATGAACCGTACGAAATTAACTGAGTAGCCGCTATAACAATAAACCTTCGCACCACCAACAAGGAAACGACTAGATAACTTTTGAAAACAGTCAGCTCTATTTGTCCAACACTTCTTCCAGGTGTAAGTCAATGCTAATAATCACCTAAGAAACAAAACGCCTAGACCTTGGCATATGAATTTCAGCTGAATTATTAAACAGAACGAAATTTCAAGGCGCTGCAAACACATTCGGATATGTTGCAGATAGTGATGTTCCGATACCGCTACTTACTTACTTACTGAATTGGCGCAATAACCGCTTAAGCGGGTTTGGCCGAATTTCTCCTACAATTTGTTGTGTGCGTCTTGATGTTGTAACACAAATTGAGATACCTACAATTTAACTCCGACTACGCACAGAGAATAAGTTTTTTTTTGTGAGAAGTTTTTTAATCGCAGAAATGCTCTCGGAGGTTTGCCATTGCTTGCCGAGGTGCGACCGTGATTAGAAAAGGATTTGAACCCGGGGTTGACCGAATGAAGCGTGCACCCGGTGAACACTCGACTACGGCGGCTGCCGATACCGCTACATTCAGGTAAATACTCGAGTTCCAGTAAAACCGAGTATTTTTTGTATATGGTGGGTGTCGAGTACATTGTACAAGTATTTACTCTTAGCAATATTAATGGAACTCGGATAAAAGAAATAAGCGAAGTTTCGAATTTTTTATGCTACTCCTCTTGAAAAAAACGCCATTTTAAAGGGCGAATACTTAAAAGTCCATTACCCAACACCTTATCCTTCATCTACATAGGTAATCGATGATGCGCTACCATCTCACGATGCGGAGAAAAGGAGACGACAAAAGCATTTCCCTTACTTCGTACTTGCATCGTTTGTAGGATTGACGTCACAAATGGTTCTTAAAAAGTTAATTTTCCTGAGTTTTGAGTGTTTTTTACAAAAATTTAAACACAGAATAATAAATGTGAAGTGCCGATATTTGTTTTGAAGTAGTTGCAGCGAAACTAAATGCTTAATTGTAGTTATCACCTTCCTTTTATTCTCGCTATTCCGGTGGTATGAACATCTGTGACGTGTACGCTGCCGGCGTTGTCTAATCTGGTTTTCTATCATTCTTGCTATCATCTGTCATTTTTAAAGTTAGGAGTGAGCAATCCGATTGCTTTGTGTGCAAATATGTTTAAAATATTATGGAAAATGTGTTGTTTCATTGCCAAATACATATTAATTCATAGTCCAATAGAAACAATCTCAATTTTTGGTTTCTTATTAAAATTCCAACGATGTTGCCGCCACGGAGTTTTCACGCAAACGAATATATAGTAGCTGTAAATGAGCGAAAATGACTATCAAGCAATATCCTCTGCCTTATATTATTGCCATTGAGCAATAAGCGGTCTCCATTGGAAATATATTCTCTGACATGATTATCATGACATCGGCGATTGCCTGTGGAGACCGCCCCTTATAAGCTTATTTTAAATTTGTTTTGCGTGGTAGGAACATCGGTTTCATGTGAGCATATATTTTCCAAAGCAGGGATCATAATTTCCCAAAAAAGAAATCGCTATTCTTACCTGTGTGCATTAACAAACTTCCTTTTTTAAACGGTTTGCCCGAAGCCGATTTTTTTCAGCTAGTTCAGTAGCTAATTCATACGAATGTTTCGAAAATTATTCATTTTTATATAAAATTAGAACGTTGGTATTGTTTATTTAAAAAAAAAAACTGAAAATAAGATAGAAGTTAATGCTGAGAAAGTACTTTTGAGTGCATAGTAAAATCGAGTGATATTCTAAAATACTTTCAATACCATCGAATATTATCTCAGATACTTTTTTAATGAGTGCAAGCATCGAGTACAAAGTCGTATCGGCAAAACATGCCTGACCATATAAAAAATAAGGTATCGATTGTACATACACATATTTCTGCAAACGATGAGAAAAACACCAATGCATACCAAGAATGATAGAATACAAGATTGCGCCTTCCCGCAATGAAATGACAGATTTCGCCTTTAGTAAACAAGAATACGGGAGAGAGAAAATTGAACAACTTCCAATATTTCATTGAAAAACGTGTTCTAATTGTTCTAAAGCGTAAAATATGAATTTATAGGCAGACATTTAATAAATAAATTCGCAAAATACTAAAAAAAGTGTCTCTATTTCTTAATTTGTGAAAAAAGCTTTGTCTAGTTGAAGTTGAGAATTGTCAAACCCGGCAAAACCAAAGTAGCGGTACTTCTAAAGGCGTCACCTTCAGTATTCAGTACACCGTGAATGCATACTGTTTATGGTTCCGCACGGGCAAATACATAAAAGAAAGTTCGAGTTTAATGTTAGCTGTGAAACACAACCAACAAAGAGTTTGTATATTAGAAGAAAATAAAGAGTTACATATGTGCATTCATTTTCATAAATGCCAAAAAGCGAAGATAAGAAGTGATCATTTGATACGGATGCCCATACAAAACTAACCGTTAACCTGGCCAATATTTTGAGTTAATTCGCCTGCTAATATAACCGATTGTTATAGGTCAGACTTCTTGTTGGGATATTCCTGCCAAAGCATATTGTATATTCTCTCTCGTTTACATCAAAGAAAATTTGGGTCAGTGTTTGCAGTGGACTATAACACAAGATAAAAAATAATTCTGAGAACTCATTTTCATAATTGCAAAAACCGCGGCCCACAGTTTGAGCTAACTTTTTCTCTTATATAACCGGTTAACGTAATGAAAATCGATATCAGTTAGGTCTGAGATACAATCGACAGTTCAAAACAGTTGCCACTATTGATGGTTTTTTAAAACTAAAGCAGGACTTGATGAGCTAATCTATCGTACAACTTGGGCTCATTGTACAGCAGGATGACTGCACGATTGCGACATCCGCAGGTCGCTAGTCCCCTCTTTTTCTAAAAATTTGGAGATCTTGACAAAAAAATTAAGTACCAGCAATTACGTAAAAACAATTGCAACAAACCAATGTTGGGTATTTCTGATCATGTACGACAAAATTCTGCACAAAAATGATGGGGATAGCGTAGGGCAAAAAGGGATATTTTTTTAAAAGGCCATGAAAAAATTCATCACAAAAAATACTTTGAATGGCATACCCAGACTTTACAATATCTCTGTAATTGTAGCCTATTTCACATTTCACGTCATATTGTGGATTGATCATTAGTGGTTTAATGCAATGTAAAAAAAATGTAAAAAACTTTTGACATGTCTGTTTGCCGTCAAATTGCTTCATACATATGTATGTATTGGTCTCATAGCAATTGTATGTGAATGAGAAAATGTTCACATGTTTCGTTGAGCTATCAGTGTAGGAATATTTCCAAATCAAGTTCTAGTTTGTAACCGGTAATTACTCACCGCAAGTTTTCTACAAGAGTGGCAACGCAACAGCCATCGCAGTTTTTTCGCGTTCGCTATTTGTTCTTATTCACTCGTTCGTCGAATTTTTATCGTGGTCGTGTTTTTGCATGCAGCTTTATTTTATAACAAATTGTTGGAAAAAGGTCACTCAAAACAGAAAACAAGTAACATAATAAAACAATCCGACTACCAATGTGTAAAAGTATTTATTAGTTGTGTATTAGGCATTAAAAACGTAATTACAACAGAAGTACGTGCTTGGTGATTACAGAGGAAGTCGTACATATGTATTTTTGTGTTTGCCGTTGGGGTGAGCAAATTGGAGGCGTCATATGTACACATGTACATACATATGTATACATATATATTCGAGGAATCGCCAAATTTATATATCATAACTTTATTTTATTTTCAAAAATCATTTTTATATAAAAAAAGACTCAGTTGTTGAAAAAAAGCGGAATCGTTTGTCATTAGCGTGAGAATAGGCCGAACACTCGGGTACCATAACCAAAGATTTTATCGTTCGCTTGTGCGTCCATGTTTTATATATTTATGATTTAAGTTTGCCTAATGTGAAAAACAACGCATTCAGTTTATTGTGGTTGATGGTTAGAACTTGGTAACTGAAATGTATATTAAGGAAAAAATGTTCATAGTTGCCAATTCTATATAATCAGTTCAAACCATGCTTTTCTTATAGAAAAGATGTCAGTTCGATACGCCATAACAATCGGTCGCGATTGGCTGGTGATGTTGTCATATTGTTTTCTAATTTTAGAAGAGGAGCAATCAAGAGAACCTTTAGAATAATTTGAAAGAGTGTTTTGCTCCCAGCGTGTGGGAGCGTATGTATACCCAGGAAGGGGATACGCTCTGTCGCTCAGAGGTTATTTTGCATCTTTATATCTCAGTGCAATTATCAACTAAAAACTACTAACACGTTGATTGATCACAGAGTTTGGAAACAAATTGGCGTGGTTTTGCATTGTATATACTTGAAAATCTGCAAGTGGTTAATACTTGTGGATCTTACAAGAGGTAGCAGTGTGTGGGCGATGCTTTGTTTGATTTGGATAGGGGATTACGCTTTATTTTTGCATATGTGCATGTCGTCTTTTGCATAACTCAACATTGCAAGTAATGCTGCAGTTACTTTATTTCTTAACTTACCTATTTCGAGATTTTGCATAACTCCTGAGTTAAACATTGATATTGCACTATTCTGCTCAATGAGCTTGCGTGACATTATGTGTGTAAAAGTTGTCGTATGTTCTTTGTCAATGCAAAACGATCTTAACGCTTTAGTTCAAATAATAAAATCAATTAGTCAAAAAAAAAAGTAATACCCTTTACTTCTGTAGTTCTAAAAGAGAAGCACTTACCCTCTTAAGTGAATTTTAGAGAAGCCCATTCGCGTTTGTGCATTTTCCTTTGCTCTCATTTTCCCTCTCACACAGATTCGCTTGTGGCCGTTTACCAACAATTGAAGGTACAATCTGTAGCACCTCTTCAAACATTTGTGACTGTAACCAAATTAAAAGGTGCAAAGAGAAATACGACGTTCGGGTGTTCTATTCATCTTTGAACATTAACGCGCTTGCTGTGTTTTTCTTTTTTATACACAAAATTTTCATTTATTTTGCTAAACTGTAAAATAAAAAATAATTTCAACATCCACATTAAAAAAATATAAAAACCGAATAAGGTAAGACATTCCCAAGTCAGTGCAGTTGGTGAAAAGTTAAGAAAAATTTGTCATGATAGATTCTGAAAAATAGTGAGTGATATAATTTACATGGGCTGTAGGTAGTCCTCAATTAAAAAAGAAACAAAGTACCTGCCTAAAAAGGTGCCCATTTTCTAAAACATATGTCTTCGGTGTATATATGTACATACATACATACATATGTATCTGTATGTACGTACAAATATTTATACATATGTATGTATGTACATTTGTATTTATGTGTGCATTACAATTTATCAGTAAGTTTGTCGGCTGTCATGTGTATTTTCAATTTATTTGCGGTGGCAATGATCGAACAAACGCACATCGAATTCGCATCCAATCACCATGGTAATGAGGCTTTTATTCCTGTGATAATGCGGATGTTGAACGCTACAAAATGCCCTCGTCTTCGCGAATTGTGTAATCATTGATTTTTCAATGTGGCGCTCCACCTCAAAAGCACACGCGTTATATATAAAATTCACATTAGTTTAGTTATAAAATAATTTAAACATTTTCTATGCATATTCCATATACAAATTGATATTAATAATAGTTCTTTAACATTAATTTACTCATCGTAAGTTAAATTTGTTATTAGACGCAGATTGCAAAGTATGCTTGATGATCCTTTCATCGCCATACAGTGGAGCTAATGTAAAAATTTTCAACTAGATATGCGAAAATAATGTTTGATCCTTTGCTGACAATAATTTCTATTCTGCTTTTCAGACAGCTGTGAAACGAACGATTTCTCTTAACGATCTCAGTAAAACAAAAACAAAATTTTTCGGAAACGTATCAATTTTAATTTGCAATCGAAGGAAAGTGTATTATCGAAACTATCCCAGTAACTAACCAACCGAGCGATCGATCCACCGAACGTCTCAGCTAATTTGCTACCCGCGCACTATTTAACACAGCATGCACAAAAGCGATGGGCGGTTTTTTGGATAAGCCGAAAACTACTAAGCATAATGATCATGGTGAAGGTAATAAACTCCTCTTCGGCGTCAGCTCAATGCAGGGTTGGCGTTGCGAAATGGAGGACGCGTACTATGCACGAGCCGGTCTTGGCAGCGGTTTGGAAGATTGGAGTTTCTTTGCCGTTTTCGATGGGCATGCGGGTTGCAAAGTGTCCGAGCATTGCGCCTCGCATCTTCTCGACAGTATAGTTGGAACAGATGAATTTAAGAATGGCGATCACGTGAAGGGTATACGCACTGGATTTCTGCATATCGACGAAGTGATGCGGGAATTGCCTGAATTGACACAAGATGCGGAAAAATGTGGCGGAACAACTGCCGTATGTGCGTTTGTATCGCCGACACAAGTTTATATTGCGAATTGTGGCGATTCACGGGCGGTTTTATGTCGGCAAGGGGTACCTGTATTTGCTACACAAGATCACAAGCCTATTCTGCCCGAAGAAAAGGAACGCATACATAATGCCGGCGGTAGTGTTATGATTAAACGCGTCAATGGTACATTGGCGGTATCGAGAGCACTTGGCGATTATGATTTTAAGAATGTAAAAGAAAAGGGACAATGCGAACAATTAGTGTCGCCGGAACCGGAGATCTTTTGTCAAACTCGTCAAGATACGGATGAATTTTTAGTTTTAGCCTGTGACGGTATATGGGATGTTATGACCAATGAAGATGTTTGCAGTTTTGTCCATTCGAGGCTGAGAGTAACAAATGATTTAGTGAACATTGCGAATCAAGTTGTTGATACCTGCTTGCATAAGGTGCGCACAACAATTCACCCAAAGACACAAATATACACATACGCACATACATATATTATTAATTATAATTAAATTGCAGGAAAATAATTATATTATGTTTTCACTTACAGGGCAGTCGAGATAATATGAGTATAATAATAATCGCTTTCCCGGGCGCACCAAAACCAACTGAAGAAGCCATTGAGGCAGACAAACGGTTGGAGAAGCAAATCGAGAAACTAACTAAAGGTTGTCTAAGTCGACTTTTTTGTTTTTAGCCATAATTCTAAGTGTAACTTAGTTGACGATCGCAATTCTTGATAGTTCAACGACATGAACAAAACAAATAGGCAATAATGAAAAGGATTTATTTAATAATTCGAATTACATGCAAAATATGTTTCTAGCACAATTTGCCTGTATTAGGAGAAGTCATGAAATCATTTACAGTTAAACGACAGAATCATAAACTAGTCATTTACCTTTTTGAATACGCGTTTAACTCATTTTTTTTATACAACTTATTATTTACAAAATGTTCCTTATCAACACAAATTAAGAATTTTTTTAGTAGACATCATGTCGATAAAATTTAACTAAACCCAAAAACTATGTACATACTACATAAATACCTTCCAAGTTTGAAAAATATTTCTTAATTCGTAAGTTACCCGTAAACATTTTGCTAGTCAATACCACAATTAGATTACTATCTACCAAATATTTTTAGATTCCAACGTCTTTGTACTCTTGATTGAGTTTGCTACAATGACTGCCATCGACAGGAGAACGCCTGTACCTATCAAACACATATTCCACAACTCTTTTCACATGTTTCGATATTTTTCACATACGTTAACCTATACGTACAGGCCTGTGAACATATTATTATAATTTAATTCAAAGAAGAAAAAAAGCCAATCATATCTAAAAAAGATATGCCAATTGAACAGTGTAAAATATAGGTAGTCAATTTAGTAAAGTGCGTCGAATTGCGCGAAGGCAAAAACTATCAATAGTTGTTAGTGTAAATATCACAATTAGAAAAGGAAGGAAGGAGAGTAGTAGCTAAAATGTTTTTTGAATTTAAGCCACAATTATAATAAATTATTCAAACTATTTATTGTACAGTGATAAGAAAAGTTGAAATAACGGTATGAAACTCATATTGAATGCATATCTCATATTTATTAACTAGCAGAGAATTACCCACGTTTAGCAGTTATCAGTGCCATAGAACACACTTTGAAAGTGTAGCCAAAAATATATTTACGTATATTTTTAATGTTCTTCTTTCGCTCGAGCTGTGTCTCTTCTTTCATCAGTAAACAGTATTACACTTATAGCTCATCTAAGGGTTGACTACAATAGCTACCTCTTAAAGAAAACAGAATTTAATTTAAATAATATTACATACGACAAAACATTTGATGCGATTTCTAACAAACACACACATCCTCGCTTATTTTATTTATACTAACAATTACAACACATGCAATCCTCTAGCAATTATTAGCGTCCTTATGCTCACGTTAAACAACAGTTTACAATTTGTTTATAATTATTTAAAGTAATTTAAATTAAATGAGGGAATACACAGTAATAAGGGAATAAATGGTAACAATCAAAATGCAATATTTGATAAGTAGATTTCATTAACGATTTACTAGTATCTACAATATGTATGCAATAACAAATAAAAGTGGAAACAAAAAATATCTTTAAAATAACTGTAAAATATTACTGATTTAGGTGTATTATCTAATACATATGTACATATGTATTTATGTGAACGGAATTTAAATTTAAATGCAAACTAGTATTATAAAAGAATAATATGAAAAAAAAAACATTATAAAATACCAATAACTAAATAAGCTTACATAGTTGGTATTGTAAGAAAATGTAAAAATGAATTTTGATGCGTTGCCACCAGACTCATAAGAAATAAATTCCTATTTTAAACATAAAACCGAAAACAAATTATGGAGTTGTACTTTTATCTGTATACATGTGTTTGGTCTCTTTTGGAGATCACAAGAACAAAGAAAATCTTTTACCTACATTTATCCTGCATTGCTTTTGAGTTTGAGTTTTAAATTTGACTAGTTTTGCTTTTCGCAACATTTGTACACTCTACTTTTATTTCATACATTTTTTGTTTTTGCTTGCTTTAATTTGCAATCTCGTATAATGTCATTTCGTTAAAGAAAAATAATAATAAAATCAACTTCTAAGTGCCATATAAAGAAAGCCATTTAAAATACATTTTTTATAATAAAATATACGTTGAACGTTTCGACCTCATAAATAGATTTGAGCGTGTTTAGAAACAGCACATTTATAGAAAGAGCGTGAGCATAAGGTACGTTATATCAAAATTCGTTTTTATTTTGTATGCTAAACTAAGATTGTTATTATTATACTCACAATTGAATTGTTAATGCCAAATCAAGTATTAACTAATCATAGTCATTATTTTTTCTTATAAAGTTCTTAATTTAAAAATATAGCATGCCTGTAAATGTAGTGGCTTAAATGATTTTTATTTGCAAATCCTTTTTTTTTTTAGAACGAATATTTGTTTTTTTCCCCTTTCATCACCTTGCCATTCAAATTCCATAACATGAATTGCAAAAAAAAAAGATAAACATATTTATTAAGATATTTGGTATTTAAAAACCCTCGGTTATGTATTAATCCTATGTTTATCGACACTCGGCAGTTCCCGCCCTATATTGTCATTTAAAAATCGGTAGTTATCTGTCACTATTTAAATGGACAGTAAAATGACCAATATGTTTATCTTATAAAGCTGTGCACCTGTTGCATTTCTCATACGTGTTTTTTTTATAAATATATTTGCATGCATATTTTCTTATTGTTGCCTGAGTTGTTGTGCATAATACATTGCCCATTAACTTTTGGGGAATGCTGCTGTAGTGACAGTCCTTGGCTGGGTATAGATTCGGAGCGTTACGGTACATAGACCCGACTGTCGTGTGAACGAGAGAAAGATCTTAAGTTTAACTTAAATTTTTAACGACGGAGATCTTTATGAGTATGAAAATACAAAGTTATAGAAAGTGTATTAAATAAATGTCTATATAGCTGTGCTCGTATTGTTGTTATTGTTGTTGTAACAGCATAAAACATTCCCCATAAAATTTTGGGAAATGCTGCTGAAGTGACAGTCCTTGGCCGGATATAAATCCGGATCGTTCCGGTATCTTAGAACCGACTGTCGTGCGAACGCTGTGCTCGTATTCCTCTACTACAGTTGACTATTGACCCATAAGAGGTTTTTTTTTTCGTTTTCAACTAACCAAAATTGTCAGTTTGTGCGGAAAAAAGTAAATAGTCTAAAAAGTTACTTCCGTGATCTTATTTAAATTAGAATGGTTTCAGCAGTTTGGGGTTCAAGTGTTGGCTTGCAAATCTATCAAAAAAACCAAATCTGCATTCAAAAAAGTGCTTAAGACTGCTTTTATGCTATTGCAAGCGTGCATGATTAATACACAATCAAATTTTTTTATAGCTTCGTGCTAAATGTACTAAAGGCTATTCGTTATATATCGTTTCTTTGTAATGGAATAAATAATCATACTTTTCAGTGTGTAAATCAGGAAGTTAGACTTCGTGGAACATTGTATTTTAAAATAAGATAAACAGAAATTTCCCAACAGCATGATATGAAAAATTTGATCGATTTAAACACTTTTGGTTATTCACCACAGAAATATTGAACTTCAGCGGATTTAATCGAACAACAGTAAATTTCAATTGAATAATTTTTTAGCAGAAGAAATGGATTGCTTTTTTTTTTAAATTAATATACACTAACACCTAGCTTTAATTTAAATAATATTCTTTTTCTTAAAAACGTAGAATATTATCATCAACTAAACCATTTCTTCTATTTTCTCTCGCGTTTCAGATGAGATAGAATGCAATGAAATCACACAATACTTTGATTTATTGCAATCCCTGCAGGATAAGGATATTGACGGTCTTCCTCCCGGTGGCGGCTTACAATCAAAGTGAGTAATTTTACAAAAACGAACACACATATAGTGGTACATGCACAGTGTTCGCCATAACTTAAGCACCAAAATTAAGCACGAAATTCACAAAAATTCAACAAATATAAATAAATCGATTAATCAATTTCAGTTCGCTGAATAAAAAGTTTCAAGTGACTAGAAATTACAGTTGAGTTTTGATAATTTATACTCAAACAGAGAAGAACAAACAAAACATTAACGACGCTAAATACATACGTCCTGAATATTGCAAAATTTAATGGTAAATTAATGTGAAAATAAATTGCAATTTATTGAAAAGTGCAGCTAAAGGCTTTCTCAGGTTTCAATTTGCGTAAATTGTCGGCAATAATAATAATTGCAGTACAATGAAATAAGATGGAAGAAATGCAAAAGTTCAATAAAAGTTCAATACGAGGAAAACTGGCTTGAATCGGTATAGCGAGCGTGGTTAAATTCGAATAATTGGGATTGCTGAGATATATGTCTGCTATATTTTTATCCGTTAGGCGGCGCATGAGTCGAGATATTCTGGAAATCCGCATTTACAATTGATAATATTAGAATGGCTTTGTGTTGGGCAATAAAAACACTTGTGAGAAATAAATGCGCTAGGTGGCGTTAGATGCGAGTTTATTCAAATTAGAAACTTATAATGAGGGTACGACAAGAAAAATATGGATCCGCTAGGTGACGCTAGAATAGAGTTATTCCGAAAATCCGTATTCTTGGTTCTATATTGATGATATAGATGACTTATAAAATGTTGATGCAATAGGTGGCGCCAGAGATGAGTAAATATCTATTTTTGATCCGATTTTAACGAAATTGTAAATGTATATAATGGAGTTTATTTCCAAAAAAAAAAAAACATCTATAAAATATATAAGATGGCTTTGTAGTCAAGATTTTCAGATAACCCATATTTATGGTTCGACTTAATTCAAATTAAATAAGCTTGTGAAGTTAAAAAATAAGACAATTATTGCAAGCTGTAGAAGTAGCATTTGATGATAGAATTAAGGCAATGCAGAAAGCTCAAGAAATATGTGAAAAAGTAAAGTAAAAGTAAACAAAATTCGTAAAAGAGTCGACTGTTTTAAGCCCCGTATGGTATTCAGCATTTTCTTCCATACAAAAAGAAAATTTTGTTCAAACAAAAAAAAAATATATCGAAAATCAACCCGGATTTTTCGTCACTTGAAACTAATACTTTATCATAGTAAAATTGAATGGGCTATAAAACTGCGTACCCATAAAGTTTCTAAAAATTCAAAGTAAAAAACAAGGCGAATTCATATAAGGCGGTGTTATAAATACAACCATAAAATTCCTATGTATTTTGTTTTTGCTTCTGCGCAAGAGTTGTCAAAATTAACATACATTTTGTTTTTGCTTTTACGGCTTTTGCAAACTCATACGTAAAAACAAAATACAAGTAGTTGAATACAAAAAAATCAAATAGGCTGCTACAAGGTGTATCCATAGAGGGTGATAGCAAGATAAACAAGGCGAATCCGCTGTGTATTTTGTTTGTGTAATTTTGCGAGTGAAATGTCAAAAACTGAATTCGTCCAGTATTGCTTATGTATTTTGTTTGTGTAAACCAAACAACCCAGCGAGTTTGGAAAGAAGAACAAGCATTCAGCCCATGGGATGCTATCACCTTGTATGAATTCGCCTTGGGCTGCTATAGTAACAACACCTTATATGAATTCGCCTTGGTAAAAAGTTTGTAAATTTGTTGAATATTTTTAGAAATCTGTGGAATTTTTGTAAGTTTTGTACGAAGTTTTAAACTTTGTTTATATGGTTTACGCTATATATTGAATCGAATTAAACAAAAAAAAAAACTATTAAAATTAAGTTAAAAAGAAGTATATTGGTGATGCTTAAGACATAACGAACCCAATATGCACGAAATATTTGATGATTATATGATTTCTTCTTTCAATAGATATGCAGTCATCGAGCGAACGTTCAAAGAGATATACCCCGACCAGGAATGCGAAGTACGAAATTTGCTTTATAATATCTAATGCTTTAAAAGAAAAAAAGTTTGTTGCTTTAGTCACAACTATTTTATTTGCAAATAAGCTTTTTCATATTCTGTACTATTCACTATATATTCTTCTGCGCTTGAATATGCATTATACATTTTTTCAATTGTCTATTTATTTCTGCTATTATTATTATTTTTTTGGCTATTTAATTATTATGCTTACCTATTACTATTAGTTGTAGTACTGTATTTATTGCGACTATTAATGAACGCATTTTAATTTTAGCTTGCATTACTTACTCACTTTACTTACGCTTAATTTATTCATTTTTTAACAGGCATACAACAATAAATCATGAACGACAACATACATACACATACACACATATTTCAACATCGTTTTACATTAATTTCACTCTCTCACCTATCACTTATCTACATACTTCTTCTTTTCTTCTAGTTTAATGAATTTTATGAAACGGTTTAAATTATTCTATAAAAAAAATATGATTTACGACATAAAAGAATGGTAAATTTTTCCTTTTCAACCAACACAAGTTGCAGTTTTCATTTCTAATGCGTTGCGAATGAAGTAAAGAGAATATTTACTACAACCAAATGAATGCTGATGATGGAGCTATGAATGCGTGAAATTATGAATGAGTAAATTGAGTGAATTCATTTCATTTTAATGCTGTAAAATTATTTATACATGAAGATGTAAATGAGTAAATCAGTATGATAGTGAAATTGTGGCTTTAATTTCCATTTGTTTGCATTATATATGCACATGTATATTTTATTTATTTTGCATGTTTTTATGGTCGAAAGTAGAAAATGAATTAAATTTTGCTCTTATGTAGATTATTTAATGCTGGGTTTTGTCAAGGCTGATATGCAATATGTAAAGATATAGTCAACTTTAAAATAGCAGACTGCTATCGCATGGATTTGTGTATAGAATTTATTAGTATAGGTTTTTGAATTCAGAAATACATTTTCGACGTTTTTTTGTAAATATTAACGTGAAGTTAAATAAATTAAAGTACAAGAAAAAATAAAATAAAACAAAATAAGAGAAAATAAAGAGACTTGAAACGAAATAAAATAACTTAAAACAAAATAAAATGAAATTAAACCACAGTAGATGAATAAAATAAATTTAAATAAAACAGAAACATTCCATGGAAAATGGTAAATTTCACCCACCAGATTAATTAACTTCCCATATGATTTTTTCAATGCTAATGTATTAGCAATATAAATAAAATTTAGCATACAAATCGATCTTTCAAATGATTTTACTTTTGTTGGTAACTTGAACTCAAAAAGCTCGTAGGCAATACATATAGTGATACCTTTATTCGTCCTTCAACAACCATTTGTTGTTACAGAGTCTGAATTAGTTGAAAAAATTCAGAATTTGTGTCCCTGGGAATTGGCAAAAGCTTTACCCGAAATATTTAAATTTCACAAAATATCAGTGAACGGGGACATGCAAAAATCATGCTTTAGGCAAACACAGCATCAGTTTTTGATTCTGAAAGTAGGGGATATCAAAATTTATGGAACCAATTTTCGTACGAGTACCCGACAAATGCGCATGCCCCACATAAACGATTTCATTGTCGTTCCCTTAGTTTTTTTAAATAAATATATTTCGGAAATTTCGATAATTTTAATTACCGTTAATTTTGTTTTTACAAATATTAATTTCGCCGAAATTTTACGTGAAACACAGTAACTAATAATCTTGGTAGACTAGTGGTGTCCCGTACTAGTATTTCCAAAGCAAGTTTCTGTTATTTTTAATCCTTAACCAAACAATTTTAATGTATCTACTGCATTCTTTGTTTGATAAAATTTTGGGTTGGCTTTAATTAAATACGTGAACTGTGGAATGTTCCTAAAGAGAAATGAAAAAACTGAAATAAAATTATTTAAAACAAATCAAAATAAAATGAAACAAAACATAATAATCGAAATTAAAATAAAATAAAATAGCATAAAATTAATCAAAATAAAACAAGTTAAAAAGAAAAAAGTACAAAAAATAAAATAAAATAAACAAACAAACAAACCAAATTCTATGCAATAATTGACAGATGACACCAGTAGTAAATCTGTAAACGAAGCTTAATAATTAATATTCAAATTAAAACAAAAATCGTTTAAACATTAGCGAGTCCAACATATTATAGGAAACTTGATTATCGATCCACGTTTAATTGATTAGTACTTGAAAATAAAATAAATAAAGTTTTTTTTTCTCATTTAATGAGTGCGATTTGTTTAGTTCCAAGTTATTGTGGCCCCATTCATCTGGTTAAAATTTTATATTAGAAATTTTCGTCTAGAGGATTCAACATCGAAACAACTTCAAAAATTTGTTAATGTACAATTGACCACATGGTGGCTTTTTTTTTAATATTCGCAATGTTTTCCATGATAAATTTTTGTTGACATTTTTTCAATAAATAAAGGTTGGTGAAATTTTAAGGGCCGATGTTGATTTTGAATAAAACACAAATTATTTTGGAAATTATTGCAATTTCTTTTTATTATGATAATATGGTGTGGTTCAATTATGTATGGAACAAAATTACGGCCAAATGTTCGCCGCGACCTCGGTGGCACACCACCATCCGATAGTCCAAATTTTCGATGACGCTGAGGCATAATTGAGGTTCTATGCCGTTAATGTGCCGAATTATCTCATTCTTTAGCTCTTGAATTGTTGCTGGCTTATCAACGTACACCTTTTTTTTCAAATAACCCCAAAGAAAGTAGTCCAACGGTGTCAAATCACATGATCTTGGTGGCCAATTGACATCGCCACCACGTGAGATAATACGGTCATTGAATTTGTCGCGCAAAAGAGCCATTGTTTCGTTGGCTGTGTGGCAAGTAGCACCATCCTGTTGGAACCACATATCGTCCACATCCATATGTTCCAATTCGGGCCATAAAAAGTTCGTTATCATCTCACTATAGCGAGCACCATTCACAGTAACTGCCCGACCGGCCTCATTTTGGAAAAAATACGGCCCGATGATGCCGCCAGCCCATAAACCGCACCAAACAGTCACTCTTTGTGGGTGCATTGGTTTTTCGACAATCACTCTTGGATTATCATTCGCCCAAATGCGGCAATTCTGCTTATTGACGAATCCACTGAGGTGAAAATGTGCCTCATCACTGAAGATGATTTTCTTCGAAAATGTATGATATGCTTTTTGATTTGAACGCCCATTTTCATAATAAGCCTGAATAACTTTAGCACGTTGCTCGATTGTGTATCTTTCCATGTTCAAATTGAGTTAGTCTGAAATTGAGAAATGTCAAATGAAATGCAGAAAAAAACTTGACGTTTAGGTGTGGTTCACATTCAACATCGGCCCTTAAAATTTAACCACCCTTTATATGCAGTTCGTTCTATAACTAAAACTAAATTCTATAAATATTCAGCCATTTCATTTTCATGAAATTTGTGGGTATGGAGTTTTGTAGTGAATTGAATTTTAGTATAACAATCGCAAGTCTCGAGAGACTAGAAATTCTCGTTGATTTTTGACAATTTTTTCTTTTAAATTTATATGGCAGAAGATGTGCCCTGCATTAAAAAAATATTTTTGACAATTTTTTCGTTCGAAATTATAAGCCACTTCACACTTCCACAATAGTATGCTAAAATTAAATCAGCTACAAAGATTTGTAAAAAATCCTCATGTGGTCCGACATATCAGTAAATATAAAAAAAAATGATTAACACAAAAAATTACTATCGACTCAAATTATCCACAGTTTTACATACTTCAAAGAATAATTAACAAAGAGCCAAATTTAATTGATACTACTACTACTACTATATCTATTTCTATCATCTGTTTCCTGCTTGTTTGTTTTCCATCACATAAATCGCAATGTCCTGCATTGTAAAGTTTGTTTTGTGTAGCAATTTGCATATTATTTAAATTTTTTATAAACCAATGTGCCATCTTTCTATCCTGTTTTCTTCTTAAAATATATAATTACAGAGCCCATCTCATTGAAGCACCTCAGAAACAAAAATAAAATAAATACAATAAAAAAAAAACATGAAAAATCGGTTATTACTTTGATAAAGTGCAAATTTAACGGAAGTAACCAAAAAACAATAAACTAAAAGTAAACAGAAATTTAACAAACAAAAGAGCTATAAAAAATTGAAAATAACTCAAGCAAAATACCAGACCATACACACAAGTGAATGAAAAACAAAGCTTAGGTTTAAGAAAATATAAGTGCAGATTTGATGCGCAAAAAACAAAAAAACCCGCCTACTAATCAAAGGTACTTTGTTAAAAGTGTGATCTGGCAGCGGAAGAGGTTTACACTATATGTATATCTACAGGCGCTTTAAAGCCAAAAGGCTATGCTCCAATTAGAGCGTCCACACAGGTTCCACACACATGCACTTATCCAAAATTACTATGTGACATTTCATAAATACAATATATACATCATTCAAATGAAACCGAGGCTTTGGTTCGGGGTTATATTTAGCGTGGAATGAAGTACATTGAGCGGAGAAGAAGGGCTGATGATGCAACGTTGAAGTGGAAATATAAGCCAAGTCTACCAAACCAATTAAAACAAACAAAACAATAACACAATGCTTTAAAGCACAATGCAAATTTACATACATACATAGTACATATGTCTAAAGTACAGGTTTATTTACATACATACATACTTATTACATAAGTTACAAAAAATTAGCAAAGCCGACATCTCAACAACTAGAAAACATAAAACACTTGCCGCTTCCGTCTAAATATCCGCCTACAACAGCAATGGATGTGTCGCAAATGTTTGTCCTACGATGAGGCGACCATAACTATCTTAATTTGTGTAAGAATAGAAATTGACGTAAATTTGAATTTTATAAACAAAATTAGTAAACCAACGTTGGAGCAGTGATTTCAGTTTCTATTAGCAGTAGTGGAAATTTCACAAAATTTTTAAATATACGCAAAAAAGTATGATTTTGAAATCTTTTTATTTTTGGTCCCACCTGTAAAAAGCACAACCGCTACCGCACCGAGGAGGAAGATTGAACAAGGGAAATATTTCCGGACTGAGCTCGTGCTACCTTCCCTTTTTTCAACATTAACAACCAACAAAAAATTGTCCTCGTTACATCGTTCTCTAAAAAGTTCTAAATCGAAGAACTAGCAGCCAAAATAATTTAAAACGAGCACAAATAAAATTTGTTGTACGAGTAGAAGCACACAACACGATTTTTCTAATTTTCTTTTACTTTTTTACGACCTATATACTATATATTACATAAACGAGAAAAAAATGGTTTACAAGCAACATAGTTATTAAAAGAAAAATACAAATCCTACAACAATGCAACACAACTAAGTATGTTTAAAGATAACAAACAAACAAAAAAAAAAAATAAAAAATAAAACAAAAATATGAAATAAAGATTTTACATTTTTTCCATACTGTCAGGAACTAAATAAATACTTATGTATATTGTGTACGTATTTGTAATCTGAGTATAAAAATAAAAAGTATAAGGTAGTCGAGAAGCTTATTAAACAAACAAAAAACAACCTAAAAATGGTAAATATGTAAGTGAGTAAAAAAAAAGAAGAAAATAGATACAAAAAATAAGTAAGTAAAGAAACAAAAGAAATGGTAATAAGAAGATATACACTCGTGTTTGTAGTGAATGTTAAAATAATGAATGATAACTAAAAATACAAAGATTATATGTAAAAAAAAAAATTGCATTTTTCTGTTTTAATGCATGTAGAATGCGTCTGAAGAGATAGGGAAATTTGGATTTCCAGAATGTAAAAGTTGTCAGGTATGGGAGTGTTCAGAAAAACATTAAAACATTCCGCATGTGCAGAGCTGGCTGCGTAGCGGGTTTGATGATTGATGCAGCTGAGAGAATGATTGAGATTTTGCAAATAGCTTGATCGCATTTTTGAATGCGTTCTCTACTAAACTCCCCGTAAATACATAACTCTTTACGGGCAGAAACTTGGCATTACCCCCGTACAAAGTCTTCGGCGATCCTCTTCACCACCTGCACGAAGAAGGTCAGGCTGGATCTCAGATCCATGTTTATGGCACCCCCATTCCGACGGTTAATTACCCTGGGATTTTAGGGGTTACATTGACAGCCTGCTCCCTCTCTGCGCACACTACTCGTCGCTCGCCGGCAGCTCTTTGCGGCAAACACAAAGAAACGTTTTTGACAACATACAAGACGATAGGCCGGCCAGTAATAAACTATGCTGCGCCAGTGTGGTTGCCGGTAACCAGTATCACACAGTAGGTGAAGCTGCAGGCCTGCCAGAACGTTGCATTCCGAACTGTGGCGGGATATCTGCGTATGTCATTTGGGACACCCAAATAGGTGCCGACAAGCCACCTCCTTGAACAAAAGGACGAGATCCTTCCGCACACGACCCAGTCGCTGGATCCGACAGCGTACCGGCAGATCCTAAGTAACTTCCACTAAGATACACTCACTATCACTATCGACTCTCACCTTGTTAATGTCCCAGCTGCCTCGCGAGTTTCGCGCTACTCTGGTCCAATTAAGATCTGAATATTGTAGTAGACTTAATTCCCGCCTATCCTGAATATCAAACACATGCCCGGTATGTGGAGATTTTCCGCTCGAAACCAAACACCTTTACACAGGCACTCTCAAACCAACTCATCTCACTCAAATTACGATTATTGCCCAAATTTCAACTCCAAAAATCATGCGGAAAGAGAAATCCTACATGTTTAAGGACTAAAGCAACAAACTTTTTTTTTTTTTTACAAATTTTCGCTGAAAAGCAAATAATATTGGGTTTTTAATATGTTAAAAACGTGGCATTTTTCAGTGTACATTTTTTTTATACAAATGACGAGTGACGCTTGATAGAAAAATGGCATTGTAGAACGCTTGGCATTTGCCAAGACGAATCCATACAAGGTGGTGTTATAAATACAACTACAAAATTCCTATGTATTTTGTTTTTGTTTCCGCGTAAGAGTTGTCAAAATTTAAATACATTTTGTTTTTGCTTTTACGGCTTTTAAAAGCTCATACGCAAAAGCAAAAACAAAATACATGTAGGTGAATAAAAAAAATCAAATCAGCTGCTCTTATGCCATCACCATCTATAAATTCGCCTTGGAATTTGCAGTGTTGCCAAACTAGCAGTTCTGAACGTTTTGCTACACCTCCAGTATTACATTGGACATCTTGAGCACATCCTTTAAGTTAGGCATATGACCGAACTATTAACTGAACTATTAAATGATATAACATCGAAACCTTCATTTTCATCTTTTAACCATTATTTTTTTGAGTCGCCTTCAACACATCCGATAGGAAATTCTTGAAATATTTGAGCGAAATGTACAATCTTCGAAAATTTTATAGACGTTTGCGAATTAGCGACAACGTTAGCGGTATAAACGTATTGGTGATGATAAAATGTGATGCGGTGTCAGATGTAGGGGGCAGAGCATGGGCGTTGGAAAATCAAAGTTGAGAGCTGCGTAGCAGCACTTGGAGTTTCTAATTTGTCGACTGTTAGCTCGATAAAAAGATAATGATTCATGAGCTTTGTTGAACTAAGGTGATATAATTCATGTTCAGCAGCTGTGGACTCAACATTAACCCCTCCAAAACTGAGTTGCTTCTATTTATCACTTGGTTGAAAATTCTTAGCTTCAACCTACCTCCTTTAATTGGTAAAAGCCTTTCTCTTTCGTCTAGTATGAAATACTTAGATTACTGCCACTACTGACTTTTAATTTAAACAGGATACTAAAAACGGAACACCGCGTTAAAATGGCATATGGTGCTCTCTCTATTCCTGCACAAAAATGCTAGGTATGAATTGGGACATGCGTCCGGAACTAATGGCCTGGATCTGCAAAGCTATAACCCGTTTAGTTCCATTCTACGGTTCGCTAATCTGATAGAAAGCTGTAGTGAACGACATATATCACAAAGAAATTAAACAGGGTACAACGGCCGTGTATAAGGGAGGCCTTTAACGTGATTTGTCACATGCCTCCGATAGATCTTTACATCAAGGAGTCTGCTTCTCGGATTGCCCTAAGGAAAATGGAACTAGAACTGTGGGAACAACGTGCGCATACTGCAGTCCGTCAACGGTTCGGAAATTCACAAAAACTCAGACTATAAATGACCAGAAATTCTACTCTCCAGAAACTTCAGCACCTTGCACAACTCAAGAAGAGAGTGGAAGGATATCTTATTCGAAGAGTGTTTCGGAGTATCTGTTTTCGTGGATGGACCAAAAATGGTCAGTGGAGTAGGTGCGGGAACCTCAAATCGAGACGAGTGTTTTACGAGTATCTGGCGTTGAGCGACTGGGTTTAGAATCGAATTTTTGGAGGTAGTTAGATAGCGATCCGGCCTCACAGCTCCGAAATAGAGGCATCGAGTTGATTCTGGTGAAGAACGTACTCCCTACGTTATGAACTTGCCTCGTCCATAGCCTTGACACGGGTACCGGGATAACGTAAAATTCACGGTAACGAAAATGCCTATGAGCTGGCTTGGAACGATACCGCCATATATATCTCAGAGGACGTAGCGGTTCTTGTGCCTCTTGAGTTTCATCAGTGCACTGATCACCCAAACAATGCATGAACAAGGCTAACTGCAAGTGAGATAATTTAGAATCGTGTAGGGCACGCAATAGCCTACGACCCTCTTTAATACCAAAAAGACGTTGCCAGGGTAACCGCTGTGTACACAGGATACTGAGTGCTCATGCTGCCCGATTTGGATTGGAATAGAACGCCTACTGCCGCAGCTATAACTTACCAGGTGCCCTCATTTTCCTCCTTTTCCGCCTTTTTTTCAGAACTAGAATGAGATATCAGGGCAAACCCTATTTTGCAGACCTACAAGAGTTGAGTAACGTACATTCAAAGGATTTGCTTACGTTATTAAATTCCACGGGCTGGATCTAAGTCAATGCAAGGGATTTCTTTTCATAATTTCTCTTCTCTTATTTATTCTTGGTTCTATCTCTGGTGCGATGGAAAATACCCGTATACATTTTTTTAAGCGGGCCCAACAACTACTTGCTATTTATTATTTGACATAGCTATTATAATGCCACAATTCATGCACATCGGGGCCATTCAAATATTATCATATCAAAATATTAACTCCTCCATATTTCTGGTCGGAATTTTGCTGCTGGATAATTACTACTGGAGATTCTACCGGAACGCACTTAATTTTGAAGCATATTATATGTTCGATAAAATGAATAATGTAAATGTAATAAAAAAATTGTCCTTTATGTAATTTTACTACTCATATATTACTATTTATGCAATAAATTAGTTGTGTTATCCAGTGGGGAATGTTCGTTTACTAAATTTACTAAATTAACACTATACTTTTACATTGAGGTATTTTTTTCAATCCATATCATTGAATCCAACTGTATACCAGTCATATCATCTCCATAACCTGCAAGTATTGTCCTTCGAAGCTGTGACTATAATATCACCTGCATAGCTGAAGGCGCAAGAAAACACTTCCGAATCATGACCACTCAGTACTTGCGAGCACTGACCACTCTCCGTGAACCACAAGCGCGCAGTGTGATCAGCCGAAGCTGTCAACAGTAGAGCGCCTGGTGGACTGAAGCAAACCTAGAAGTGAATTAAGATGGTTAAATTTTCGATACAATAATGAAAGGGACATTCAAAACCTTTGACACCTCGTCTGTATGACCCTCCATAATGGAAAGTTGGTGCAACTCGCCACGTATGTCCCACACCCGTGCTGTACAGTCGCTACTGCAGGTGGCCAATCGGCAGCCTGTCGAGTCGAAACAAACGTCAAGCACCTCCTCGCGATGCCCGGTGATGTTATGCAGCGGCACATCCATCCGCCGTATATCCCACAGTTGGGCAGTGCTGTCCAATGAAGAAGTAGCAATGCGGTCACACGAAAAATTCCAAACGCAATTGCTAAGCTCCGCAGTGTGGCCACGTAATTGCGACGTGAGGCTATACATATATGTACATACATATGAACAGTTGAGAAATGCGAAATATGTATTGACTAAAATAATATGAAATTACCATCCATTTCGAATGTCCCAGATGACGGCAGTACCGTCAAAGGAAGCAGTAAGTAACATATTGCCACAACGACTGAAGCGACTCGTAATCACCTCGGCACCATGATGACGTAGCAATTGTAACTCTGAGGCTGTCTCTAAGTCAAATAAACGCGCGCTGCCATCCATCGAAGCAGTGGCAACAGTAGTTGATTGCATGGGGTCAAATTCGGCCATAACCAGCTCGGCTGTGTGTCCATAGAGCGTACACACCGATTGACCATTTGATGTGTGCCACACTCTGGCAGTGCCATCAAACGAGCCAGTAACCACTTTATCGCTGAAAATGTCAACACAAAAAAACACAGAAAAAAGGAAGTAGTGATACTAAATGAAGGCACATAAAGTATAAAAGTACCATTTCGGCTGATTAAAGGCAACTGAGAATACTACATTATCATGCCCCTTCAGAAGTTGTTCCTCGCCGGCATCATGTGTGCTAATTATGCGACACGTGCGATCATAACTGCCAGTCAAACAGCGCGTTCCACTCCGATCGAAGCAAACGTTCGTTAACGGCAACAGGTGGCCGACACGTCGATGTAAATAGAATTTCTTCTGTGTGGGTTCCAACAATTTCTGTTGCAATTTTGTGATGGCCTGTTGCAGTGCATCGGTATAGTTGTTAATTATTTGTTGTACTAAAAGTGCGTCAATTGCGCCACCATTCTCAGAATGATATGAACTCAATTTAGCGGATTTCATTTCTGTTATGCTATTGGCGGGAGAATCGACTGCTGCTGTATTGCTGTAATATTTATTTGCTTGTGTCCCGCTTTCTAGTTCGGATGCAATGATTTTCAGTACTCTTTCCATTCGTGTGCTATAAATTGACATATTTTCAATGTTCATTTGTATTTGAATTGCTATGAGTAAAATTTACAAACTTCGGTTTTAAATCCAGTAAATCAATGTGATGCAGTCTTTCCTGGCCATCGGCAGTGCGGCAATTAAACGCTAATCCTGTGATATGATTTTTCCTTACAAAATAATTGAATTCATAAAGATCTGGCAAACAAACCTGGTGGGTAATAACGGAGGTAGATTTTCGTTAAATTCATGTTTTTACTCATCCACTTAATATATGTATTTAACTTAACAAATTCTCATATATTTATGTTACTTTATTGTACTATTCATATAAATTGAAATAAATAAGTATGTTCAAATAATTCTTAAAATCATTCAAAAGGAGTTAGCACTTCGAACTGTTGCACGAAACTATAACACTTCAATTGGTTTCTCCCGCTGGTTCAATAAATTTTGTAGGCAGCCTTATAGGAGCGTTGCTATGTGCGCTGTAAACAGCCTTATTTCAGCGATACCATGACGTATGAGTAATAAATTCGTCATAAATAGTAGTATACTTATTATATTTAGCTTTGCTCCCCTAGCTTTCTAATAAAAACTGTTCAATAGCAAAATGGCTTTCAGAGAAATGGGAAAACACCAAAAAGTAGGGGAACTAAGACGAGATGGCTAACAATATACAAATTTTTCACACTTACATTCGCACAGATACAATTTAAGTTTAGTCTGAAAGACCAACAAATTGGAATATTTCGAAATGTTGATCTTTTATTTTACTTTTGGTTGGCGTTTGCTTCGCACTCAAGAGTAATACTTTATTATGATTCAACATGGTGTAATTAAAAAGGTGATGTCACTGAAGGGGTGGTTGTTGTATTTTCGAAAATTGTGGCATGCCAGCTTTCGAGTGATGTCGACTCTATTTATTTCTGGACAAAATAAGAAGTAAAGTGGAGCAGACATATTAACAGTTTCGTCAAGAAAGTATGCGTAAGAACGATTGTTTCTTTGCTTTTATTTGTCTTTCAAAAATTTCAAATTTATTGAAAATCATCATCCTAGTGTTATATTTTGCTCCAAATTTTCGTTCACAAAAGTTATCCACAAATGGGAAAATTTCCGACAAAGTCAAATAATTTCGTTACAAGTTCAACATCGAGCATAGATTTCAACAATCCCGGTTGTGTAGCAGAACAAGTCCCCCAAAGAAGCGTATGCGCTTTAGTAAAGGCTCCCCAAAATCTAATTCTCCTCGAGTTAAATCACAAACTAGCAGTGGTGAAGAAGGCGATGAAGAGGGGGATGGAATCACCTGCCCCATTTGCCTTCAAAACTAGGAAATGTCGGGGGAAAACCACCTTTTTTTTTTTAAATAGAATGTAATATTTGAATAAAACTTTTATGCACTGGAAATAGCTCCCAAAAAGTAATAAAAACAGTACTAATTTTTCTCCCATTTTCTAATACCTTCAAATGCATGGCCGCAGTCGGCATGCAGAAAAAGTGAGGATATGTAAGTGACTTCACCTTATTTCACTACACCATGATGATTCAATTATTAAAGGTTTGATATACAGGGTGGGCTAAAAGAAACCAAGGGGTGTAAGAGTTTAATAACTTTTTCGTTTATTAATTTTTTTTATTTTTTCTTTCAGATTATATAATATACAAAAGGGAAATTTTTTTACACTAAGTATGAAAAATAATGTCTCTTAAATGACCACCGTTTTCAGCTTCGCACTGATGGGCTCTTTTTAGAGCATTTTCCATAACATCTTTCAAAACTTGTGGCTGTAGCGTTCGAATTTCTGCAACAATGTTTGCCTTGAGTTCAAGGATTGTCTCTGGCTTGTTCACATACACTCGCTCCTTCAAATAACCCTAAAGAAAATCGTCGGGTGCTGTCAAATCTGGCGATCGCGCTGGCCAAATCATTTCCGAATTTCTGGAAATTATTCGCCCTCCAAAAATTTGTCTTAAAAACGCCATTGTGTCTCGGGCAGTATGGGCAGTGGCTCCGTCCTGCTGAAACCACATACCAGGTCTGTTTTCAAGAGCAGGACGTAAAAAATTTTCTATCATAAACCGATACCGCTCTCCATTTACGGTTACAGCACTTCAATCTTCATTCTCGAAGAAGTAAGGCCCAATGACATTTTCAGATGTGATCCCACACCATACTGTACACCTGATGGAGTGCAATTGGCGTTGATGAATGGCTTTTGGATTTTGAGAACCCCAGAACCTACAGTTCTACTTATTAACAAAGCCATTCGATATGCTCTTTGCGTTAAAATAATTGATCTCTGGTTTAAATAATAAAATTCTATTGTTCTGGTTCTCTGTTCAGTTGTGAACCTCTCCATTATAAATTCTCCAAGTGTTGTCTATATAATCTGAAAGAAAAAATAAAAAAAAATTAATAAACGAAAAAGTTATTAAACTTTTACACCCCTTGGCTTCTATTGGCCCACCCTGTATAACGACAGCCAATTTCTAGCTCTCCCGCATAAAAGGTTAAATTTGCGAAGGAAGTAGAAAGGGGGGAAGTAGGTAATTCCTTTTTTGTGAAAAAGTTTTTAACAAGTACAGACAGTATGAAATTAGTGGTAGAGAATGTAAGTTGCGTCTACAAAATACTTGATAGGTTCTTCTGATTGGAAACCCTTTCCTTATGCTAAATTTGGTACTAATTAACAAATATCATTATTATGAATAAATAAAATTGAGTTTTCTACATTTAGTGGTAAATGAAATTGTTGGTACAATCAAGTTTTTGTAGCTCACAATTAAGAAAAAAAAACTTATGATTTAATTCAAGAACAAATTCTTATAAGAACCAAACAACACAAATTCGTTTGAACTCCATGTAATATTGTGAACCATATTAATTGATTCACCAAAACTCACCCAATCTCTCCGCGTCCCAATTGTTGAGACTTTTCTAATACGTTAGATTTACGTCTTGGTCGGTTCCGAAAAATAGCAACGTAAGTCAAAACGGCGTAAATCGAGTTTTTAACATTGCATATGATAACAAAAACAAGGTTATTGATGGTTTCGAACAAAGTAAAGCATTTTTTTTAAATTATATTACGTACAGAAAAATGTGTGATACAGAAATTACATAACCATAAATATGTATGTATGTAATCACAGGATTACATTCGTTTAGGTTTGTTTTGTTCTTATATTATCTGTTTAGAATTTAGACAAAATAAGCTTACATATATATTTCGGAAATACATATAATCTCATGTTTAATTATACTGTAAAAAATTTACATACAAAGGTGGTAGGTGATAGAATTGGGCAGAAAAGTACTCCAAAACGGCGATGGTGAAGTTCGGGAACACAAGTTATTAGCAACCTACAAAGAAACAACTAATATTTACACTAATATTGCACTCGGGCAGAAATGCTTATCATCTACATATTCTAATGGAATGCACACTCAAAGGAACTAATGAAAGATATATGCTAACTTTTGTAATAAAATAGCTGTTTTAAATTCTAATCTAAATTCTCGAAATTCGAAATGCACACTCTCGGTCGACAGTGCACTATGGCAAGGAAACGATGGCACAGGCGTGTAGGTGAAAAAAGCAGGGATACAATCACTAACGAGCATCGGGCTTTGGCAAGAAATCCTATAAAAAAGGGTTCACTAATAATTGTAACAAGCACTTACGTATTCCAAAAAGATAGGGAATAGCAAAGGTCTACTAAGATACGGAACTTAACGGTCTAAGATGCAGGAGAAAACTACCTAATGAATTGCAAATAAAGCCACATATTTGCATTATATAAAATATTTACATTATTATAAAATACTTACTCAAATTTTCTCAATTTTCGGGAAAAATGTCAGCGAATTAAAACAACATAAATGAATCAGTGAAACCGACTACTACTACTAGATTACTACTACTACCACTATTTAAAAATATATCAAACTCAAGAATGATAGAATACAAGATTGCGCTGATTGATCTGAAATTCAAAGAGTAAAGAATACACACGAAGACGAGGATACATTCAAACACGGTTTTTGTAAACAAAATTCTATGTGACGTAGAAATTCTGTCAGAGGGTTAGCGGTACCATAATATGGAAGAATGATAGAAAACAAGATTACGACCACGCCGGCAGCGTACACGTTAGAGAAATCCTCTGCCAAGAATAATGAAAAAGGAGGGCTATACTTTGACAATAATCAAGAAATTTCTAAGAATTCCACCCAAATTTTGGCCGCAGCGTCATCAGCGGGAAATATGAAAAAACTGCACTTTCTATCTTTGTTTTGCTATTGCTTGCACAATTCAAAACGCGGCACTTCATTTTGTTTATTTTTAAAATAGTTTTGTACAAATATTTCAAAAATGACGTTTAGCATAAACAAAACGCAGCACAATCTATATTTCCCAGTCTGTATTCGTAAATAAACACTCAGAACATCTTGCTACGTCATTATGTCAAACAAAGCAAGTACGAAGTAAGGGAAGTGCTTTTGTCGTCACCTTGTTTTCTCTGCACCGTGCACAATATGCGCCACCTTCAGTATTAATTTCACCATGTATCAAACCTTTCATTATTGAATCATGATACTCTATAATGTTGGCAAACTTAAAAAAGCATGGCTGATGAAGGTTTTACCTTATAATATTTTTATCATGAACAGATAGCAGCAGGCGAACAAATACAACAATCGTCTATATTTTGCTGTTGCTCTGCTAACCTGATATGACAAATGTTTGTAAATTTATGTTTGCTTTGACAAAATGTTTCCAAATTTTTTTAAGGGAAGACCCAGGACACGAACTACTTCGGCTGGGCTGGAGTAAAGGTAGAGCTTGAGGGCGGAGGAAGCTTGATATTCCGCGAATTTATTGAAAATGTCTGGATTGATTGTAATTAGGTTGGAGTTGAGTCTACTACAGTATCCATATCATACTTGGGCCAGAGTAACGCGGCACTAACGATGCAGCTGGAGTTCCTTCATAAAGCTGCTTTCTGACGTGCCTGGAAGACAGCTTCAAAAAAATCTTTACTTACATATGCCCTGATTCGACCAGTATGTCGCATACCTTTCCCTGCTATTGCTACTAATTAAATCTGACTTGAGGCAGAGGCGCACACCGAAAATTATTTTGGATGAGGGGGGAGGGGTTTACGCTAATTTAATAAAAAAGGGAATTAATTCCAAGATAGAGGGGGTTCATCCTAAATTATATTTTATCAATATAATAATGCAGATGTGCTTTAATTTTTGTTTTCAAAACTTTTCACAGCAAAGACAGCCCGCCAAAGCAGCTGGTTCGAAAATAAAATTCTTCGGGTAAAATCATGCAACTTCTGGTAGTGGGAGTACCTCATTTTTTATGTATTTTCATCTGGTAGGCAGATAGACGAATACCAGATATTAGGCTAAATAAATACTATATCATAGTTTTATTAGCTCCTTCAGAAAAACCATAAATGTTTTGATTTGTGTGACAGTGAACATATAATTTTCGCGAGAGATAGCTGAAGTTGTAGAAGTTATAAAATAGAAAAACTATACGTACTCTGGTATCAAAAATACCAGTTTAATTTTAAGCATAACTTGCTAGTACTTTATTTCTATTTATTCTATGAAAAAGTTTTGCATGCCATTTAAGAGAATATTGCATACAGCGATATATAAATTGTTAATTTATATTAAGAAGGACAGGCGCAATTTTATACTGATTAAAAATTAAAAGAAGTAATTAATTTTTTTTTTTTTTTTTTCCAATAAATATTTTAATTTTAAAAATAATGTTGTTGATTTAAATAAATAGGGCCAAAAAATAAAATATATGTATTAGCATATTATTATAGATGTAGATACTTGTATTTTGATAGATTTCAATAGTTTTATTGCGTTATCGTACTAGTATTTTACTTTGATATTGGATTCTAATAAATTCGACTTTGATTTTTGTGAGAACATTTTCGAACAATACAAAGTCAATTTTTACAATCCCACTTAAACAAGTTAGTTTTCAAACAATTAATTTAGAAGTGAAATTTACTCTACCAAAGCCACACATCATACAAATCTAAATTTTACGAAAAAAAATTGCGTTTCGATAGGATTGAAAATGAGAATTCTAAAGCGTAGACAAACAAAATCTAAATTTTATACGCAGTTTATGAAATATCGTTTCGATCCTCAAAAACACTTTGGAAACACGTTTTGTGGATTGTGGGCTCTAAGCCGTTCATATCAGCTCCTAGTGTTTTCGTTGACATTTCTAACAGACTTTGCTTATATTTCTTTTCTAAAACGTAAATAAAAATAGTAATGAATGGATTTTTTACGTCAAGTGTGACCTCAAATGTTGGGAGTTGAATGAAAACAACCACAATTTTGATATTTCAAATAATTGTCTTAATAAAAATCAAGCATAAGTTGCTTTGAATAATTGATTTGAATAAATTTCAGTATTGATTGCTCTGTTATTTATTAACTGACAATCGATTTAACAAAGTAGATATGTAGAGATGGCAAAATATGCCTTCCACTTCCATAAATGTATCGGAAAACCTAATGCAGATTATGATTGCAATGTGTGGAAAATTAGTTTTCAAGTAGTTTTTAATGGAAACTAATATTCAATTGGACAGATTTGGCAAAATCGAAAGCACGAGTTTTCAATTAGATGAGACACCAAGCTATGGCATAAAAAAAAGCATCTAAAAAACCTACCGTTGCTATGGCGCAGAAGTGAAATCTGCTGTTTCATACTTCTTAAAATTAAATTAAGAAAAATGTGATGTGCTATCGTTACGTCGTGCGCAGTACATTTTTGTTTAATACAAATATTATTATACAAAATCTATTTATAAAAGTCACAACATAACGGCAATCGTAAAAAGTGTGTGAGAGCTTCCGTAATTTTTGTTTGATATTTGACACATTTGACACCACTGTCGGAAATAGCTTTTAGTACTAAAAGCTTTTTCGCTAAAATATTGGGAAATTTTCTGTTTATTTGAGAGTTATTAAGAATTCTGAGAATATTTAGCAATAATAATTGTGAATATTTATACATACGTTTAAGAACTTTACTAATTTATTGATGCATGTGTGTGCGTGAAATCACAAATATTTGATTGACTTGTTTGAGTTGAGGAAGAGAAATCAACAATAGATAACTAGTGAGTGGGAAATTAACTTAGCCTTTTGTTTCCAACTGTAAAAGCAGTTTGAAAGTTCGTATTTATTAACCGAACAGTGATTTTTCAATAACCTCCGGCGGCACACATACATACATAAATATGTACATACAACATATCTGTATTCAATAAATGCATACCTTTCATTTATTTATAGATACATTAAACTTTTTTTTTAGATAACTTAATTTATTAAAGTCATGAAAGGATAATCAGGATTACTGTTCATTAGTTTAGTATATTTCGCCTTAAAAGATAATAAATAAGTAAACATTGCATTTTTTCATGTATTTTGGACTTGTCAAGTTTGCTTTGGCGTTGTCACATCTTCAGTGGCATTTAAGAGAGCATATTCAATCTTTTGTATATTAATTTTTGATTATTAAGTGTTTTTTATATCACAGTAGAATTACGAAAAAGTTAACCCGCGCAAAAGGTAATCGCTCGGTTAAGTAAATCGAATTTCACGGCCACGTACAGTTCTAAAAAGTGGATTTTCCTAAGCTTATGAGTTTTTCAAACCAACCATTTATTTGACAACAAAAACAAGCGCAATCTCAATTTTGTTTATTGGTATTACGATTAGTTACAATTAAATCTAAGTTAATATGGGTCGTATTCACACCAAGCTCGCTACTTGGTTACTTGGCAGGTTTACATATGTACATATGTACATATATTATGGATTTGTATTTTGAAATCGAAAGGGGGTTTAACAAATATTAAAAAAAAAGAAAAAATGCATTTGTATAAAAAAAGAAATGTATTAATCATTTGCATACATCTGAGCAGAGACAACAAATTACGAAAGCCTTAATAATATGTAATGTGCTATTTACGTGGATAAAAAATGGTTGGATTCAGTCATGGGACTGAATTTTATTCATATCAAATCCAACAATATTTTATTCGGACAAAAATCCATATAAAATGTGATATTACATCAAATGTGGTAAAATAAAAAGTTTAAGTATAAAAAATTAGAATTGTCCGTTTTTATTTACATATTTTACGCTCCACAGTTTTGTAATAAAATTTTGTTTCATATAAATATTTTTAAATACTTTTTATTCAAAGTTTATCAACTAGAATGAATAAAATTCAACCATTCCAAGAGGCTCAAAAATTTCCTTATTTTTTGTATTTAAACCCCTGTAACTGAAAAAGTACTTTTTCGATTTACACTAACGTATTCATTAAAGGTTATTTGTATTTGCCAATCTATTTTTGGGCCTATATGTTGAAAATGCTTTTTTTGAAAAATAAAGGAAATTAATTTTCGTATTCAGCGAGCCGATATCAGTATAAAAACACTTTTTTAATGAACTATTTGTTTTGTTGTCTTTTAAAAATGCCATATGTCGGGAAGTATGAGCGACCTGTTGATATCGAATGGATTTTTCAGTCTATTACAAAAAGTCGCAATAAAAAATTGTACTTACCTGGGAAAAAGATAAGCACCATTGAATTCAGCATGCTCGATTTAAATTTACCAAATAGAAGCCCCGTTTGTTTAGTTTTTTCAACTAGCACAGTGTTATTATTTCCGTACAAAAAATGAAAACCCCAAAATGATAAATACTTATTTTTGATAAAAATTAAAAAATTCATAAACTATTTAATTACAAATTTAAAATTTTAAAGGGTGCAGGCAAGATAGAAATTACTAGAACATTTGTAATTTTGAACAACTATGAAATTTTTTAATTTTGTGTTAAAAATATTAAAACCGTAATTATTTTCGATATCGTATCATCTTATCGGGCATGCTCTGCATTTCTCTACCGAGTGAATTTGCGTATTGCGCCTAGCTGAAACTGCCGAGTGAAGTGAAAATTTCCGAGTGCTTGGTTTTAAGTCGCTTTGATATGAGTATTTTGCTAGGATAAATTCTCGTAGTGCGGCAGATCATAGCTGTTTAGTTTAGATTACGATTAGAGAGTTCAAACAATTAATTAAAAAATTATAATGTTTTAATCAATTAGTTTTCATAATCGAAAAATTAGTAATCAATTAAGTATATATAATAGAAAATAATCGAAAAACAGGCTTATTTGCAATTAAGAAAAAATAATAAAAAAGGTAATCAAATAATTATAAATCTAATTTTTTTTTTTTATTACTTTTAATTATGTTAATTATATTTAAATATTTTCTCAATTCCAATGTAAATAGTCATACTTATATCGTTAAATAGTTTAATGCTCTTATGTGGAATATACAAATTATATTTTCCTTTTCCCCACGCTCCTACTTAGTAGAGCGTTTCTGGCGTTTCTAGCAAATCTATCAGCTTCCTCATTCCATTCGATGCCTTTGTGCCCTGGAATTGAGGAGAGCTGAATATGATGCCGGATTGCTAGATAAATGAGCCTCTATATACTCAAGATAGGACCTTGAATGCTGCTTGATTTGTAATTGAAATGGCTAGTTATACGCTCTTTTTAATAGTTCTTCATTAAGTGGACCTTTGCACGCAGAAGAATGGCATATACTACCTCCGCCTCGAAGATGCTTGGAATTCTTCCAGATATCTGTATTCTGAGACCAAAGTCACCGGACACTATACCCGCAGGGAACTTAGAGCCGACAGCGTACCGGTGCAGTTTGCTCGCCTGGAGGTGTTTTCCCAGTTAAAAACGTACTACGTGTTGCTTTATTATCTAGTGTGATCTTAAATATTCTCTGGAATTTAGTAGTCTTGATGATATCATCCCTAGCGTGCTGAGCTAGTTGTTCAGAATTTCCATGTTCTTGGATGATATGAAATTCCTTTTCTCGCGACCTTACCTAGCTATTTTAATCAATACGATTTGCTAAATATTTTTGATTGCCTCTAATCAAAATACTGATTTTTACAAATAAACTTTGTAAAACGTATCACTTATGCAATAGAAATGGCTAATGAGATTGTTCAATTTTCGTAATTGTTAATATATAGCTTTTTTTAATTATAATAAAAATACATATCGTAATTTATTTATATCACGGACAATGAGGTCAAACCCAATTTTATTAGAAAAGTATTGGAAAAAAGCAACAACAAATCTCAACACAATCCTCGTCAGATTTCTTTCTAGACTCTGCCCGTTTATTCAAAGTAAAAATTAATTATAAATAATCAAAGTAATAAATAAAAATTGATTTGTCGACTTCATAGAAAGGTAGAGAGTTAAATAAGGGAGTTGTAGTGATAGTAATCGGTAGTAGTAATTAGTAGTACTAATAGTGGTTAGTAGTACTCAGTAGTAATAGTAGTTGTAATACTTAGTAGTAGCATTAGTAAAAGTAGTAGGAGAACATAGTAAAATTAGTAGTAGAAATTAGTAAAAACAGTAGAAGTAATTAGTATTAGCTTTAGTAAAAAAAGTAGTAGTAATTAGTAGTAGTAGTAGTAATAGTTAGTAGTAGTAGTAGTAGTATAAGCACCATGTCTTTGACTTCGAGACGCGATATCGACGCGATCTTCGTTATGCGGAGTAAAAAATCACTCTCATGCCACTCAATTCACTTCGATCATTAGATTTATTTTTTTATCATGAAAATGTAGGAATAATGGTAATTAATTTTCAAATGATTTCTTAAACGAAAAAATAGCTATATTTGTAGTAATAATTATTTAACAGCTCTGCGCCCGATAAGTTAAATGCTCATATATTTAGATAATTATTTGTTTAACTTCGAATCTTCGTGTTAAAAACTATTTACGCATTATGTGATATTAAATCTAAGTACTAAGTGTACTTTGACTCATTTTTTCTACCTCAAATTAGTGAGCCAATAAACAAACATACATACATATGTACATATGTAATGGCGTTAGAAAACTTATGTATGTATGTACATACAATACATAACATTTGATGTTTTACATATGTAACCGTAATTACTGTAATAACGTTTATCGCTTCACATAGTATGTACTTGTGTAGGTTCGCATGTGTCTACAGAGTCGTTTAAGAAAAACACGGTCTAGAGCACATATTATGCGATCAACGGGGCGTATAAGTGATTATTTTCAATGACTGACAGATTGTCCACCATGACCACCTGCATTGTTTGTACGAGTGTACAACACAAAAATTTGTGCAAACATTTGTTTGTATATAAAAATGATTTTTTTGTCTGGGGTCATAAAAGAAGTGACTTTGTTGTAGTATTAACAAAATGACCGCGACCACAAACTCTAATGCTATCAAATATCTACATGCATAGTTTATGTACATATATTGTACAAATTTACACATACCTAGATACATATATCTACCATAACAAAAAACAGCTACCATAAGCTTTTATGTACATAGCATATTGTAATGCCGGCGTTGGCGGCAGCTAAAGCGGCAGTCATACAAGAAAAATAAATGAACAATTTTAATAAATGTGCAATGACGACCAAGTATTTGTAACCTTGCAAACTAAGCAGCACATATGCACATCTGGATGTTTATACGTCTATATGTATGTGTGTATATGTGTAAGGGTATATAACAGTATAAGCAAGTCAGGCTAGAGCTTGTCGGCAACACACTGTATCGTAGAAGCCCTCTCACAACACCATCAACACTGATAACCGTACTTTGAGTATTTTTTAAAAGTATCTGAATGCAACACCAAAGATAAAGGCATAGCATAAGGCGGTTGGTGTGGGACAAAAAGTAAGTGACGAAACTTGCGAATATGAAGATGACTAGCTGTCGCTAGCTGCTTGGCTGAACGCCTGAATGCTTGAACGACGAATGAATGGAGTAGCGAACTATCAGCAGTTGATGGTGAAATTAATGCGAAGAAAAGATACAATGAACGAATGATTGAATGAACCAAAAAAAGAAGCAAATGATGCATAAATACCGTACGAAGCAATAGCTGAAGTAAGGAAAAAATATGACAAAGTAGCGTTGTTGTGCTACCGCAGCTTAGACTAATACAACTATATTGTTGATACTGTTGTGGTTGGAGCCAGTGTTACCAGATTGGACGATGCAGTCATCAATTGGACGATGTTCAGCTACGTATGAAGATTGCATGATTTTAATGGTTAAAATAGAGTTTTCAGAAATTGTTTAAAGATAAATTTTACATCAATAAAGCAAGTGTGCAAAGTAAAAAAAAAAAATCTCTGAACTGCGATGCTTTTGTATTATAATTCTAATATAAAATGTTGCGCCAATCTGAATATGAAGTCAAAAAAGATCATTCACTTAATTGTAATTATCTCTGAACATAGGTGACCAATTATTTAAGAATCATTTTTTACAAATGCATCAATGCCCTGTTTTTTTTGTTAATTGAAAAAAAATGGAGAGAAACTGTTTAATCGAAACACCCAAAATCAATTGCGTACAGTTTTACGATTTCAAATATTCGCATAAACTTTTGTTTTGTACTTTTTAAAGCCCATTTCGTACAATTTTAGTATAAACTAAAAAAATTGACTAAACTGTTTATAACTTCTACAGTAAGGCTTAATTTGGAAAAACAAGGCCTTGCTGCATTTGTAAAAATAATCTTTGTTGTCCTAAAAATAAACTGGAAGTAAACAGATTCCTTTGTATTGATATTGACATCGAAAGTAAACAATTTTCTGTAATTTAAGTATAAAAAGAAACGGTCAAAATTGTCCATACACCTCTAAATAATTCCTAATTAAATAAATAATTCCGATTGAAAATGATTTTCGCACAAATTATAGACAATTTTATTAAAATTAAAAGAAATTTGAAATCGGCCACTATGTTCAGAGATATTTTCAACTAAGTGACTGATATTTTTTATTCAGCTATATCTACTTAGATCATACTTTTTTCCAACATTTTTAAGTTCAGAGAATTGAAAGTTTTATATTTCATAATTTGTTTCGTGACACAATAAAGAAGGAATGGAGTAACAATGTCATACCTGGCAATTAAACATATGTGCCATATCGTGCAACTTTCCATAATCGAAAAAAAAATATTTTTTTTACTTTTTGATCACCAGAATAGCATACCGAGGTACATTACTTCATACTTGTATTATTTTGTGTTATTTCGAATCGCATAACTGCGCTGAATTATATTGAGTTCGAAGAGTTCGATGAAATTAGATAAGGCTAGAAAAAAAATTGGCATAAAAAAGACTACAGCATAACAGGTTGAAGGTTAAAATTTAAATATTATCTTCACTAAAGAAAAGTGGATTTTAACTAAGTAAAATTCTAACTAACAAAATTTTGAGACTAATCTTGAAATATTAGCAACTCAGAAATGCTATCAGAAATATTTTCTTTTATCAAACTTCACTCTTTTTCACTTTGAACTTTTCCGATTATCTTTTTAAGGGGTTTAGGAAAAAAGCTAAAACTAATTTTAAAACTAATATTAAAAAAGTACTTTCATTGAATCGTTTTTTTTTAATTAGTCAGCATAAGTGAAGGCCATAAATTAATTAGTAATATAGGACTGCAAATTACCCTCTGCTACAAATATTCGATAGTGCAACGCTATGCCCAAAGTTTACATCTGGCAAATTGGCGAACATCTGTTTTTTAATTGAGAAAAGGTAGAAATGGAACTACGATATTTTTTTTGTATCATGGGTTAGACAACGCCAGGTTATGAGTTCCCACAAGCAGTCCTCTTCTGCAATAATATTTATTTTATTATGAAAAATAAATGCGCTAGGTGGCGCTAGAGGCGAGTTAATCGTAAAATCCAAATTTATGATCGGATTTTTATGAAATTAGAAGCTTATATTTTTGGCGTACGAAAAATGGATCTTTTTACGTGGTAAAAGAGAAAAAAGAACAAGGAAAGATGAAAATAGAAAAAAATACGAGTATATAGGTGGAAAAGTTACGAAAAGAGCGGGAAGAGAGTTGATGATTCAATGCTGTCCTAAACTCATAGTCTCAATAAATTTATATACCACCAAAATTTCCTTGTTTATTATAAATTGTAGTAAGTAGACAAGTAAACAATATCTTTTGTGAAGTAATAAGAGTTTGCGCAAAGGGGGCTTTGGGTAGCGCATGACACTAAAATGACTTAAGTATACATACTTAGAAATGAATATGGTTTGAAGAAAATATATTTATACAATGAAAATAATTACATATCGATTTTCGTATTTAAATGATAATTCCTGAAATTCCTTTGGACAATTTTAGATTTTTTTTTTCTGGCCACACTAGCTGAAGCTGCAGCTAATATTGCATAGTTTTTTATATACACATTTCTTTCCCACTGCTGAGCTGTAATCATTTTCACTTACATTTCAGCTTTCAGCTTTGTTCGCCTTTGTTATCGACGCTTTATTTATGACAACGCCGGATACTGTGGAAAAAGGCTCATCTACTTACATAGCATAGATAAGAAGATTCAGAAAGCTAGTGATATGATAGTGTGTGCCGGACACCTGCATACAACCACACACACATACATACATACATATGTCTGCATACTTTTTCATTTGAAAATACTAAGTGTTGGCGCTTTAGCAACAGCCGGTGAACTTTGTTGTTAACCACAAAATCCTCTCTTTCTTACTTTGCTTGCAACATTATTCCTACCGTTTCAGACTTGAGTCACTACTTGTGATTTGTTGTTGTTGTTGTTGTTGTTGATGATATAAGTGCGTTTTGCCGCTGACAGGGATTACATTATAGTTTTGGAAAATCCATGACCAAGTTGGCAAGTATCGTATTTTTATAGCTGGTGTTGTGTTTTGTTGTCGCCGTCTATGTCGTCGTGGTCTTCGTTGCTCTATTCGCTTTTATCGCTTTCATTATTCTACGTCAGGTTATTTTTTTTTTACAGCTTTTTGTGTGATTTTTTCGCATTGCTGCTTACCATGTCCGACACTCTCTCATTTTCTTGCTGCCCAAGCAGCTGTCTGCAATGGATGTCTCGTGTTGGGCATTAAAGCAAGGAAGGACATCAAGTAATCGTGAAATTTTCAATACTCGTTCATACAAGGTTGACAAAATTAATTCAATGACATTGTAGTCGTTGTGGTTAGTGTAAGTACTTGGCTTAAATTTGAATGAAAGTTTTGGCAAGTAGAGTAATTGGTGCACTATATTGCATCGGGTTAGAAAAAAAGTTGAGACGACGTATCACAATGGGGGTTATATTAGTGGAAGAGATAAATATCAAATGATCCAATCAAAAAGCTTTGAATTATTTAAAAAAATTAATTTTAAATTAATATAACTTTTTATCCATTTATTATTAAACCGTTCCAAGATTATGAAATGTATGCAGTGAGGTTTAAATGAAAAAATTTCAAGGACGTCAGTGACAAGAAGTTGCCCTGGTACTGCACAGGCTGAATGCATTTCAAATGCGATTATCGGGGTAAACATACGAGCATTGAGAACAAATATTTCGGATTGAGTTGTTCTCAATTTTTTATTTTAATAATTTTATTATTTCAACGTCATATTTCCGAATATAACAAGAAAAGTCCTGTCAATAAACGTAACTAATTTAATTTTGTTTTAAGTTTTTATTTTTTTTCGCAGCGCAACCGATTTTTTTAAAATCAAAAGTGACCGATATATGCTCTGAATATAATACAAGTCGGGTTTTAGGAATATCTCGAGTCATGCCCTATTTGTGTACACAATTTAATATAAATCCATCCAGTCGTAGGACCAAGGTAAGTCTAAACAGTGCGTTCCCCCAAATAGGAGGACCTACTCGATCCTCGCATGGCCATTAAAATCGTGGAACGTTTCCGTGGTCAGGGCCCAGCCATTAAAGCTCTTGGTTCAATACCAGCACGATTGAAAGAAGATATGGATTGCTTGACTTATTTTTCGAGAGTTTCGGAGTACTGCTCCGCCATGATAATTTCGGCACAGTGATATTCCAGGGGAATGTAAAGCGGATGAGTTAGCTAGGCAGGGTACACTTGCAAAAGCTTTCTTGAGCAAGAAGCTTTTCGGAGCTCCTTTGGTCACCTGCCGGCTGCTTCTGAACGAATGGACTTGCGATCACTTGTAAGCGATGGCCAGGTATTAGAACGCGTAGGGTCCCGAGGTAGTTTTGGCCAGAAGTGCATCGCAGGAGGTTAGGAAGCTTCTATGGTTGTCCAAGCCACTGCTCTCATTAATTATGGGGGTGCTGGCAGATAACTGGGAATCCAAGCGGTGCGCCTCAATATCAGCACTGATCCCTTCTTCGGCCACTGCTTATAGGATGAGGACTTGGCATAATCTCAGGACTTCCTGCTCATTTGCACAGAGGATTTATGTGATATTCCATTTTTGAATGTTTTCATGTTATCTAAACAAAAATTCTAAGATAAAATTTAAATTTTTCATTCAAAGAAAACAAAAATTTTGCTTTTACTCAAATTTGTATTTAAATTAGAAGCCTTTCTAAGGGAGCCGATTTTGTCAAGAGTGAACGCAAAACCTCTTGTTAACTTTGTTAATTTCAAAGGTAAAAATAATTTAAATTTAAGAATATCCTGCCCATAAAACAGATTCGGCGCAATTCAATTTTTTTAATTATGTTTTATTCATTTTCTATTATTATTTATGTTCTCTTTACACCAGCGCAAGTTCAAACTGTAAATGCCTATCCTTCGATACTTAAAAATACATTTTCTTCACATTTTAACGACCCCAGTTAACTGCTTTGCCCAAAAATAGCCAAGTTGTAAGCTAAAAAGCTAGGGAGCTACGAGAGCACGTGGGTAGAAGAAAGAGGATGGGGATGGTATTTAATGTGTTAGCACTCGCCATGCATAGAAAAGCCGATTTTTCAATTTTTATAGCATTTCACTGCACCCTGCATCGAACAATCACATATGAACACATACATATGTATAATATACATACATACATTTTCAAAACAAAGATTTGCACTAGCGTGCGGAGCTCACAACCAGAGCGTAATAATGATTCAATTTAAGAACACATAAAACGCTTTAGCAAACAATAAAAAAAAATTCAAGTGGATTTAAATTTACGCCCAATAAATTTGGGTATACATATGTGGGTAAACCATAGATGGGCGAAAACTGCTCGTGAGCAACGTCGGTGTAGGCAAATTTCATACGTATAGAAAAGCGACGCAGCGAGTTCTGATTCATTGAGAACAGCAACTTTACGACTACAGACTGCAAACTTTAAATACAACTTCTTTAACAATTTGACAATAACGGCGACATAGTAAACTGCTGATTTGTTATGGTAGCACATAGTAGACTCGATGCTGACACAAATTAAATTTTTTTTATATTTTTATAAAATTAAAATATTTGTTCAAGGTGATCAAGGTGTATTTTTTGGTGTAAAAAGTCATAATAAAACGATTTATTTATTTAACATGCTCGACTGATATTATATTGAACAGAGCTTAATTATTGTTTAATTATACAGTTTTTTTTATTAAATAACGTAAGATATATTTCGTTTTCATATTTTAGTGGCAGCACCCTATCTGCCCATTGTCGCCTGACTAATTATAAATAATTTCAACGTGCATATTTGCAACTTCACAAATGCTGCTTGTCACGAGCCGTCATCAAAGTTTTTCTCGCTTCAGTCTGCATTCAGATTTGTTAAACGCAGTATAACGCTGGGTTCTAAACTATGCTCCGTTTAGACGCCGGGTATCAGTAGGATTCAGTGGACGAAACTGTGAACCAATCAGAACGCCGTACTCTGGATTGTGACGGGATGCCTTCTGATGTTCTATGAGGAGTACTTACCGAAAGAGCCGTATATGCTTCCAGTTCAGGAGCATAACTTCATGCTCAGTAAGTTGCCGACCACTGCTCATCCATGAATGATGTCATTGCAGTCAAACCACCACCCATCGCAGATGGCCAGCTACGCCTGCCTCCTACGTATCGCGCTAATTTGACCCAACTACTCGTAAAATCTGGATAAACCCGGCTAAACTGGCTAAACTCGTACTTATTCAGAATCAACATCGATATCCAAAAGACACGCCCCCTCAAACCCACTCATCTCTCTCTATTTCTCTCTCTGGTCCCAGCTCATTTCCTGGGTCTATCCCTCGATGAGTTAGACGACAATGACAATGGGTGAATTGATCTTTACAGTGTCGCTACAAAAAGAACAATGCTGGGCTGTATATTTGTTTCTCATTGAATTTTAGAGCAAGTTTGAGTTTCTTGTGTAGGAAATTTACAAAAAAAAAAAGATCAAAACAACAATTTGAATGTTTTTGTTCACTTTACATTTAAAGCTAATCACGCAGTAACTTTTGATACCGAGGAGAGCCGTAAAATTAACATTATCCAATTAAAATTCCCGAGCTGAGATTGAGGCAACTGTCTGGAGGAGGATGAGGTACAAGGTAGCTTAAATCCCGATTGCAAAGAAAATGATATGTTTTTTTAAATTAATTATTAGAATATTTTTTTGTTAAATTATATTTTTTAAAATTATTTATTAGAATATTTAGATCTTGTTACATTGTGTTATTGTGATGATATAATTTAAGTGACATCCACCAAATGACATGGAGTTTTGCAACACTTTTGGTGATAAATTCCCAGAGCTTGAGGTTCGATAAAGGGATGCAACATTGTTCTTAAAAACATCGATATTCCCATGATATATATCTTAATTAAAAATTGGTAATAAAAACGATACTTCGGTGGGTTTTCGAAGATTTAATTTCTCATATACCATACAACTTACATAAAATGTGGCTTTTCCAAAATTCCAGAAGAGCTTGATTAAGATATTCGCTACAAATATTCACGTACCTAAATTCAGTATTAACCTATCCCAATGGTTTTTAATAGCATGGATTTTAAAAGGAAACACATTTTTCAATTGAAAAAAGAAATATTTGTCAACTGTTTGAAAAGTACAATTTAATTAAAATTTTTAAAAGTTATACGAAATACTAAAATATGAGTGTCATCTGGTTCACCTTGGCAAGAAGGTTCATATCTAATTTGTATGAGGGTTGCCACCTGTTTGATAAGTAGAATTTAATTAAATTATGCAAAAGTTATTTCAAATATTAATCTATTGGTGCCAAACGGTTCGTCACGGCGAGGAGGAGGTTCATACCAATATTTTGAGGAGAGTTGCCACCTATTTGAAAAATCGAATTAAATTAAATTATACAAAAGTATATAAAATATTAATATGAGTGCTATTCAGTTCTCCTCGGCGTGCTCTAAGATCATATTTTACATTTTTCAGAGGGTTGCCAACTGGCAAATTTGATTAAATTATTCTTAAGGAATATGTGTGAGAAACCAAAATGGGATTTCTGATTACATATGCAAAGTACAATTATTAATTGAAAATAGGTAGGACAAGGAAGTTTCCTATATCTTATCTGTTTGTATGTAGTTTTAGATTCTAAAACAACCGAACCGATTGAGTTTAAATTTATAAGATGTGTTTTGTGGAAACAAATATTCCCATAGGTGACGCTGGTGTCGAGATATTTCTAAAATCCTTATGTAAAATCCGATTTGATTCAGATTCAAAATATTTATTAGCCACATAAATAAAAATATTTCAGTTGAAAATTGGAACGATAGGTGGGACTGGAGCCGGAATGTCTCTAAAACCTTTATATATCGTCCGGTATTAGAAACATTAATATAAATATTTTATTTAAAAATTAAATATGTAGCTGTAATTATGGTGTACCTTAAACAAGTCTTATTTTTTGTAAATAATAATTTTGGCATGGAGTTCAAGAAAATATGCTTTGATAATCTAGTCATAAGAAGCGTATTTTTATCCTGAGTGATATATAGCAGTTACCAGTTTCCGTTATTACTAGAATCTTTGTAATATTGTATTTGGGAATAAGGCTACCAACCAAATATCAAAAGCGTATCTTTTTATTAGTGTAACAGGTGACATTCTGATTCACTGAATTTCTGATTCACTGGCGGTTTCTGTCTTAGCAGCAGCAGGAGATTTATTTTCCACTTACTTGTGTGTTAGCTGTATGAGATATTATCAGATGTCAAATTGTGTCTATATATATGATGCACATATTTTTATTTAAATAATTAAGAAATCAAATTAGGACGCGGTAATTTTGCCACTTGTCGGTCGGTACGAACGGACGTAATGAACCATTACTATCCCATTCCCTTTTCTAGTTGATATATCGACAATACATCGCCTAGCAAAACTTCGATGCTTATGAACGAAACATCTCGATGTCATGCATCGTTTGAATCAATAACTGAAAGCAGGGGCATGATTTTGAAAGGAATTAGAATATTGAAGTTTTAATTGTTGTTTTTGTTATTGAGCTGTATTTACTTAATGTATCTTGCACTTTCGGATCTCGCCGGCGATGCCTTCTGACGTCCCTGGGAGATGGCTTTGAAAAAGTGTTAACTTATATCGCGGTTCAACCGGTATATCAGGACACACCTTTCCTTGAGGCAGTGGTGTAATCCTCAAAGCAAACTTAGAAATATTCCCGTCTGCCTCCCATGCACTCTGGTATTTTGCCCAACATTCTATTATTGATTCGAGCATCATATCAATGTAATTTTGAAATTCAATGTTTTGTTTGCAGCCGAAACAAAATTAATTACTATATTAATGGGCCTTTCCTGTAGAATCATTTAAAAATGACAAAAATAGTACAATTACTCTCTGGAGTAGGGGAACACAAAAAAACATTTTGTTCGTAAAAACGTCAAACAGTTTTCTTTCAAATTAAAGCGAATTAAATTTTAACTATTTTCTTCCACTTTTATATTGTTCAAATGCTTCAATATGAGTGGAATTTAATTTAACATCTTTCGCTATCAACTTGACAATGTACAATTTTTGTTTACTTTTGTGCAACAGCTGATCCTTTTCATGATTTTAATGATATACAAAATTTGAAAAAATTTTAGCATCTAGACCTCTAATTTGTTAAAAACCAAAATGTTAAAAAAAGGGAATTTCAAAAATGCCTGCGTCAACTACCTGGCATACCTTACACTATGAATTTTATTAGCAGAAAAAATTCGGATAGAATCTGGCAACTTCATTCTCTACACTCATTTACACGATTTTGGCGTAAGAGAACATTTTTCCTGTAACTTACTGTAAGTTCGTGTATAAATGTGTACGTTTATGGAGTACAGGAACAGAACTAACTTTTTATAACTTTTTTCTAATAATTAATGAAACTGTATGTATGTATGCCTTTGGAAGATTTTAGGTTCTGCAGTTTCAATACGCCATCACCTTCAAACGCCCTAGGGTTAAAACCACCAGACGTGATTTAAATGCGAAAACAAAGTTATATTGTGTTAATTTTGGTATTAGCGGTATTTTAATTTTATTAGTGGATAAAAATCTTGATTGCGTTTAACAATTCCCTCATTAAATCAATTTTGCTAAGTTTAATTTTTTCAAGAACCGTCGTGCGCTAAATGATACCAGCAGGCGAGCTTGCGTCAATTGTGGAAACATGGCAATCATGATGACTACATACTATGTATGTATGTGTGTGTGTCTGTGTATTTGTTAATTTATAAATTATGCACAAAATTAACTATTATGAAATTATAATTGCTTTTTGTGTATTTTGAGATCATATTTAGTTAGTTATAGCTTTTGTAAACGGATTGCATTCTCGTATATTTACAGGTGGGTCTTTTACACCCACTTACGCACACAAATATTACATTAACAGCTTTTAAAATTGATAACTTGTCGCCCAAAGTGATTCATGAAACTTCATCAACATACATATATTTGGCTCTTAAAATAATATACACACATCCAAACGGATGTATGTACGTATAAATGTAATAAGGATAAAAGCAGTACGGACATTCTGGGTGAGGTTGCCCAACTTTGAAAATATGCAAATAGGATTATTTTTAAATTGTTTGCAAAGTCCAGTTAAGCGCGAATTAACGAAGCTTTAAATTATTATCTGCTTTTTTTATATAGTTGTTAAGCATTCGCTTTGGAGAGATCGTAAATGTTTATAGTAGAGAATAATTTGCTTCAAGCGAGTTCATGGCAATATGAGGAGCAAACAAAAGTGTTATCTCACTGCCATTCGCCACTCATTCGCACGCAGATATGTATGAATAACAGTGTTGTCAGAATTTTTTGAAAAAATAGACGAATTGGGCAAAATAGAAAGGCTGAAAAAGGGTGAATTAAAATTTCTTTAACGCTAAACATAGTAATAAACAATTCAAACATTTTATTCGTAGTACAATTTTATAACAAATTTTATACGGTTTTCGCTTTTTTTGTATTAAAATTAATTCATGTATTTATATATTTACACATAAGTTATCACTAGGGCTGAGACTATTCGTATACTCGGATAACTGGTTATCCATGTGGATATCCGTTGGCAAGGATAAAATCCGGATTGTATGGATATATGGTTAATATTCGTTGGTGCAATTATCTAGTTATCCGGATTTAATATTCGTATATTCGGATATACAAAAAAATTAACGTATTGATAATAATAATCAACAAACACTTTTTGTAAATAATTTTTCGAGATGTGGAATTCCAAGACTAAGCGCTCATATCGTTAGTGAACTAATTGAATAAGCCATGATGTTTTGGATAGGGATTTGCAGATAAAAAACCGAAGCCTTTTTGCATTCCCTATTACCCATTTAATTATTTCCTCTATGTTACATTTCACTACCCTTCCTTTAATATACAGATATCCGAATATAATATTGATATCCGGATTTCCGGATTTGCGGATTTTCCGTTGAAGTATCCGGATAGTTGAAAAATCCGGATGGAATTCCCAGCCCTAGTTATCACATACTAAATCTTCATCAAATAAATTTGAGAATATATTGAAATGTTCGTCATTTCAATGAGATCTTTCACAATTGTGAAACCACGACAATTATTTGCTTCCTTCTTCAAGCCATATCTTATACTTAAAATTGCATTTATTACTTATCACATTTCTTTGGTTTGTTTTGACAATATTCATTGCGTTAATTTTAAGAAAAATCAAAAAAAAAAAAATATAAAAAATGTACTATTATATAAACTTGGTTATATGGAGAATTTGGCTCTCAAAATACTGCCCCGATTTTAATAATTGTTTTGAACTAAAATTTCTTTAATGGCATGAGAATAATTTTTTACATCGCGTAATGTAAGTGGACCGTTTTCAGAACGATTCAATAGTTCGGAGCTGGTACACGACAACAGCTACTTTTACTAAATACTATTACTACTACTACAACTACTAATTACTAGCACAACTACTACTCCTAGAACTTCTAGTACTACTACCAACTACTACTTCTTCTACTAGTACTACTCGTACTACAACTACAACTTCTACTAATATTACTAACTACTGCAACTACTACTATCACTACGACTACTACTACTAATTACTACTACTATTTTTATGAAAGCGAAAACTAATTCCTACTACTATTTTTGACTAATTACTAATACTATTTACTCACTTATTTATTACCACTACTATATTTTTTAACTAATTCTTACTACTATATTTTCCAATTTCTCCTACTATTTTTACTAATGCTACCAGTAAGTACTTCTAACTACTAATACTACTACCCAGTTTTACTACTAGCGATTACCATCACTAATGCTCTCACATTTAACTCTCTACCCTTTGGTAGATTCGGCACAGATGTTTTGCTTCTGGCTCGCGCACTTAGGAGCACGCGTGCGTTTTTGTTTGTTAATGAAACATTTGCTAAAACAATAGACTGAACATACTTAATATTTTTATTTTTTGAAAAATATGCACATTGGTGTTGATCGCTTTCCACAAAAAAAAAAACGCGACTGTTTTGGTTTAATTTCAGTTAATAGTTAAATTCAAGAATAACAAAGAGTGCAACCAAATATTGCAGCATGGGTATCAAACGAAAGCGAAAAGAAGGTTGCCACCCGTCCAAAGGTAAATTAAGGTAAATTAATAATATCAGTGTTAAACTTATTATTTAAAAAAAGCTTAATGTCAAAAGTATTTTTGGATAGAGTTGTTAAAAAAATATTTACATATGAGCCTTAGACGAAGGAGGTTTAAGAAAGCTTTATTTTGAAAGTACCTTTGAGGAGAGTTGCCACCTGCTAGGAAAATATTACCACATGAGTAGGCTTAAGAAATCTTAAGCAAGAAAGTGTGTTTAAATTGTGTTGCCGCCTGTTTAAAAATAATATTTTAGTTAAATTTCTAGTCCAACTGAAATATAACACTATTGGCGTGAAACGAAAGCGTTGACTTATATAAAACAAAATCAAAGAGGGTTGTCACCTTATAAAAACCAATGTTTCAATTTAATTGGTAGAGTAACTGAAATTCTCCATATTATATTGGTGCCAAACGAAAAATGTTTGAAGAAGCTTTATACAAAAAGTATTTTTAAATAGAGTTGCTACCTGTTTAGGAATTTAATTCAACGAAATTTATAAGATAAATGAAGCATAACTATACGCGTTTGAACTGTTAGAGAATTAGGAACACTTCGTCTCGAAAAAATTCTGAGGGGTTGCCAATTGGTTTAACATTAAATAAAAATTTACTAACAACGTTTACACAAAAGTTTCTTGAAAGCGGTTCATAAAAGAGTCGACAACTTTTTTTTTTAATTAAAGAAATAAGGTCAGGTTGCACTAAGCCCGAATACCAGACTGAGCAGTTGTCAATGACAAAAAAGCTTCAGCAACCAACCGCAATCCGTTTATAAATAATACATATAAAAAATAAAAACTGCATATTATATTTGGAAGTTAGTGGAAAAAACAGCAGTGTTAGAAGTTATAGCTGCTATTTCAGAGATCACCACATCTCCTCATTATACTTCTTGAGAGATTAAAAAAGCAGCAACAGTTTACAGTTTACTTGGGACAAGTGATTGGCGTGCTTGCCCTAAGGAGTGGTGGTTCGAACCCCGCGGAAGTCAAGTAAAAAGAAGTCAGATGAGGAGATGTGGTGCTCTCCGAAATAGTAGTTGTAACTTTGTGACATTGTTATTTTTCAATAACTTCCAAATAAATAAATTTCCTTGAGCTTATGAAAATATTAATATTAATTATATAATAATTATAATTAAGTATTAATTATATAATAATACAAAAATATGGGTGTCGAACGGTTCGTCACGCCAAGAAGAAAGGTTGCCACCTATTTCAAAGTCAAAGTTAATTTTCAAATTTAATTGAATTATATATTTCATTTATTTAAAAAATATGTTAGTACAATAAGACCAATAGAAGATCATTTAAAATACAACAATTAAGTATAAAACAATAAGGGATAAACTTTGGCTTAAGATAAATAAATAAATTATGTTAGGTATTGAAGTCAATACAAAAACTTAATGTTGCATATTAAAAAGAGAATTATAAAACATAATAAATAATTAAAAATATTAAATCAAATAACGTAAAAACATGTAGACTAAGTATTGCTTATATATGTATGTACATATAAATTTAGATAGAAAATCTCAATGTTCATAATTATACATAAACGAAAATTTGAATATAAAACGTTTTTAAAGTTGCTTTTGTTTATACTACTTACTACGAGTAGATGCTGGAATGGAATACAAAATTCGCAGAGCGTTGAAGTTTTTCATAAAGGTAGCTAGAAACTTTATCCACCATTTAACATTAAATAAATATGCAATTTCCGGCCTTCATGAACTCGGAAATTTCACAACCCAGTAACTGCGACCTTCACCTGGAGATTTGGTCATATTTCGCTAAGCCAAAGAAACACGTACCGTGTAATGTGATTAATTACTACATAAATTTGTTAAGCAGATTATTAGATTATAAATTAGTTCAGAATAGCAAATGATCAATAATGTAAGTTGGATGGCGAGTTTTTGTCTAATATGGACCGGAGTGAATGTAGCAGACAGTCTTAAATTCCTTAAGGTATAATCATTCTTGCTAATAATAGAGATGACGTGATAAACACATGTTAAGTTAGAATTTAAAATATAGCCAAGATTAGTCACTTTTGACACAAATTTAATGGATTCAACACCTATACAGAGTGGGGGAATAACTGTGAAACTTAGTTGCTTTTTGTACATATGTAGCAAAAGGATGGGCCGTTCTGCGAGGCCCAGGCCATGATGGATGACAAGACTCAATTGAAATAATAGCACAAGTCAACTGTCTTCTCTAGAGAGCCTGGCATATATCGTCCGCAAATGCATGAAATATGTCGTTCACAAATAAACTAAATAACAGTGGCTCCAAAATAGAGCCTTGTTTAGATATTTCACTAAATCACTAAATCCCAAAAAGCTAACCAGTTGACAGAACCAAAAGCCTTAGAAAAGCCTAGTCAAATAGTATCCGAATGCCATCAAGTATTTTGAACTTTGCTGCAGAACAACTGTGCTTAGCTCTAAAACCAGACTGTAATGAGGATAAAAAGTTGAATTTCTTAACAAGAAAACAAATTTGTTCTGACATCAGAGACTCAAAAACTTTGGATTATGCTAGTAAATATAATAATAATGTGATGAAAATCACAGCGGCCGCCGTAGCCAAGTGTGTAGCGTGTGCGCGCTTCATTCGGTTTGTCCCAGGTTTAAAACCTGCCCGGGGAGAGTAACATCAAAAATTATATATATAAAATGTTTTTTCTAATAGCGGTCACCCTTCGGCAGTCAATGGCAAACCCCCGAATGTATTTCTGCTATGAAAAAAAATTCCCACCTAAAAACATTCGCCGTTCGGCGTCGGCGTAAAACTGTAGGAAGTACCTACATTTGTATTACAACATCAAGACGCACACCACAAATTGTAGGAGAAGTTCGGCCAAAATCGCTTAAGCGATTATAGCACCAATTAAGTAAGTAAGTAAGACGAAAATCACAGGGACTACATGCAGATAAGTACATGTACAAAATATATAACATATTAAAATATGAGTGTCAAACTGTTAGGTCAATATAATTTTGATATATATGACAGAAGCCGAAATGTGTAAAGGCCAATTAATAAATAAATATTGGGAGGACAGCGGCCGCACGGTTTTTCTGCGTTATGCATATAAATAGTGGTACATACAATATATAGATAGTGATAAAATAAATTCAATTAAATTCAACAAATTAAATTATTCGGGAGAAATTGAAAAATTCTCTAAATAAAGTTCATTGAGCATGCTACATATTTTAGTTTTTTTTAATCTAGCTAAAACTCAATTAAATTAATATTCAAAATTTCACTCATTCAAAGTCGTTGTTTTGCAATTATGTGATAACCGACGCGCATTCAAAAACTTTCAGATTACTGCCAATTAGCATACATAACACGGAATGCCTGATACTATATTTCTAAGTGAATGAAAATGCTGATGCAAATCTCTACTTAACAATTTCATAATCGTAAAATTTACAACATTTTATTTAATATAATAGGCCACTGAGCCCCGGCATCGCGTCAATTGTGAATATTTAGCACGAGGAAACCGACAGAGCGAAGGAACGCAGGAAATCGTCCTTCTAAAGGCTAAGGGGTTTTACTATTTAGTTAGAGATGTGCAGCAGCTGGTTAGCCAACAATTGAATGCGCGGCAAGAGCTCAAGCGGCGATGCCATTGCATAAAATCATTTTACGAAATCGCTCCAAAAGCAGTAAAATGAACATAATTGTGCTGTGGTTAGGTTAGGACACTAGTGTTGTGGCTATGGTTGCACTGTCCGACGAGTTGGCAGCGCAATCATTAGAGATGAGCCAATGTGTGTCTGGCGTGGTGGCAAATGCTATGGCTTAATTGAATACAAAGCTATGGAAAGCGTGTGGAATTGTGTAATTTACACTGGCAAAATGGTGAATGGTAAATAGGACCATTTTGCCGTTGTAAGGTTGTAAGTAGACGTGTAGCTGTGTAGGTATGACAATCTATAGTACTATTATACTATAATTCTCTTATTGTTCAGCCATTGGACTTGTAATTTAATTGATTGCCAATTTGCATAGCGCTTAGGGGAAAATGACAATTGATGATAAATTTGGGAATGCAAAATTTGGTTCGATTTATTTCGTTTTAAACATTCTATACCTACTTACTCGAAAGTGTACAACAAATGTACATACATACATACATATGTACCGCACATATTTTCACAAAACAATTTAGCATTTTTCAACACTTTTTCTAGATTTCCCAAAAATGTAAAATAATGCACTTTACTTGCATACCATTGTTCTCTGCCATACATAGTAATGCCCAAAAGTTATTGGCCTATACCGATTATTTTTGTCGGCACGTTAAATTATTATTAATGCCGTTAAATAATAAAGATGATATATAATAAAAATTAAAATAGAAAGGGACTATTAACACAAACTTAAGAAAATAAATTTTTACTGATTTTTTAGATTTCGATTTGATTTTTAAGTTTCTTTTCACTTTTACACTATTATTTGTAGTTGTAATATTTCAAAATTACATTTAATTGGGGTTTAAAATCCAATACTTTACTATTTATTTTAATCCAGAAATTATTGTTTAAAATTGAAACTATTGTAATAATGGGCCCGTTTCTTTGTGACCTAGTTGCAAACGAACACTAGGTAGGATAACGAATTGCATGTAAAGCAACAACACTAAATCGGAAAAATATGCGAGTTGAGTGAAAAAACATCCTTATTGTGAATGAGCCGAAAGAAAATACATGGGAAATTTCAGTTTAACACGTAGTTCGTTTTTATTTGCGTAGTATTTTTAAATATATAACTAAGTCAACCCAAAACTTCCGCACACAGCTATTTTCCGTTCTTAAATAGCACCAAACCAAGCGCATCTTTCATGAAAGATCCCAACAGGGCTGCTTTTGCAAGTAAAGGAAGTTTTATCCGAGCTGGAGCGTTCTTTTGCAACTCGGGTACAATAAAACGGACCTATTATCAATTGCAAAATTTAAAATATTTTGGGTATCGTTTTGCGTTTGATTAGCATACATGGTAGTATATTAAGAAAAAATTAGCATAGCTTTAATTTTGAAAGTTATATATGTATATATATATTTTGCGATAAAACTATATTATATATTTCTACAATAAAATTGAAGATCGATTCATGACCCTTATTCCAGATTTTGAGGGTGTATTTAGGATTCTGAGCATACAAGTTTTTATTGGATTCCCAATAAGTGCTGTGCAACATTCCAAGTTACGCGACTTACTTTAATTTTGTTATGTAGTGTATTTTGTTTTAGTAAATAATTCAGTATGTTCAACGAGATTTCTGAGTTTTCATCTGTAAAGTTCTTTAATTCGTGGGGTAATATTTTTCTGCAAACCTGCCTATATACCAACACTTATTTTTAATCGATTTCTGGACTTACTGTAACTAAAAATAAAGCAGAAAATCATTGTTAGCATAGATAAGTTGTGTGGAAAAGCATAAGATAGAGAAAAGTGATGTTTCGATTTGTATGATTCTTATCAAATCCTTTAAAAAAAGTGAGACTCAAATGCGTCATTACAGTTTCTATAACTTTTTAATTCAATAAGTTCTTCTTGGATTTCTTCTGTAACTTCCCTAGAGGGTTACATATCAGGTTTTGATCAACTTGAATTGAAGTAATACTGCTTTCTGGAGGTCCGCGAATCACTGATTGGGAAACGTTGATTTAGATGAATTCCTAATGTAAAAAAATTATCTAAACACTTCCGTTTGGAAGAAACAGCAAGAGAACTCAACCGGCAGAAACTAAAGATTTAGAAATATTTACTGGATTTTCAAAAAGAACAGTATTTAGAATCCTATATGAACATCTGGTTATGTATAAAAAAGGTCAGTGTGAGGTTGGTCTGAAAACTGCTTTTCGCTGTTCAAAAACAAGAACGATGGAAGTGTTGTACGCAATTATTATCTTTAAGTAAATATGAAGAAAGAATTGCGGAAAAATTTTGAAATTTAAATTTTTATTCAGTTATCAGGTATAGCAACAGATCTCAATTGTGCCTGAAAGTTAATAGATAAAATTAACTTAAGGCACGCAAATTAATTTGGAAAATGTGTTTCACTAAGAATCTTGAAATGCGAGCAGTTTTGCAAGTATACTTTTTATCTGTTTTTGCACTAATTTTACTAATAATTTTTTTTATACTTTACTTGAACACCACTGCACTTTGCCATATCTCTGGTTTACTTCAAAATGTGAAGTATAAATAACTAACAGTGAACAAAACAATCGTACACAATTTCAAACCAAAAAATTGCAATCTACGAAAGGTTTAAAAAACCTTGAATAATTATATTGATTTTGGAAGCCAATAGAAAAACGAAAGCGAGGGAAGAAATTGAGTGTAGATTTTGTACAAAATAGTTTGCGGATAATAAATGTTCCAACAATTTAAGCGTTGACTACGGAATAGATTTTCGTAAACTCCTTAAATTGGGTAGAACTGCAACGCAACTAGACCCAAGAAAAATTGAGAAGTGTTGTGTTTTCCAATGAGAGCAAAAAATGGATTTCGAAACCTAATTTCAGCAGTACGTAAATCACCAAAATAGTGAAATATGTGCCGATATGAAAACGGAAAGTCAGTTCATAAAAGTTTTGGAATATTTTCAATATTAAAAAGTTGAAAAATTGGTACAAATCGAAAGCACCATAAACGCAGAAAAATTTATAATAATTTTAAAAGATTGGTTTATGACCTTTATTGGAAAAACACCACATTGCGTTAAAATTATTTTATAGGACAATTTGGCTATATGCCGCTGAGCGAAAGTAGTAGGTTTAGTTTTGTTTTGTATACCCCAATATATTAACTGTTATTATTAGGAACTCTTTTGATATTTGTGGAATTCTGTTTTTTGTTTAGATTAAAAATATTTTACTCAACCAAGATATATATAAGTAATATCGATCGAAATTGAGAAAATAAAAATCACAAAATATCAAATACGGGCGGTAAAATTTAAATCCGATTGATTTTGGTTGAAAAAATCAAAATCACAAAACATTGATTAAATTTGATCGAAAAAATATAAATACAAATAAAAAAATAACGAATAAGCTTGACGAAAAAATAAAAGTCATTAAAAGTCAATCAAATGTGATCGAAAAATAAAAAATTACAAAACAAAGACTATGCAATGATTTAAAACAAAAAATGTGCTAAATAAAAATAAGATGAGATTTTGCATAGCACATGGCATAAGAATTCGAGTTGTGTCTTGAACTTCTATTCCCAATGATTTTTATAAAACCAAAATTACGATTATTTTCGGTCCCTGTTTTAAAAAACATCCATTATTTTATTAGAATTTGTCTTATATAACGGAATATAAAAGAAAAAGACGGACCAGCGTAATACAAGTAACTTTTAATTTCTACTGTGAACAAGGACGAAAAATAAACAATCATATGACTCTAATATAGGTATCCTACCCTAATCCATTACATTCTTAGAGTAGACCGAAATCATGTAGCTCGAACAATGGTGAGATGTTCTTCTCAGTTGATTACACTATTTGCTAATTAATCGTTCATATTCCTTTTGATTTGCCATTTCGTTCTTAGACTATTTCACTATTTACTTATTTATGGCAAGCGGAGTAAAAGGAAATAAACGATTGAAAGAGATGTAGAGGATTTCAGCACCGACCAACCACTATTACCAATGGTAACTGGTAAAGCAAATAGCTAACTCAACGAGTGCTATGCACGCGCCTTTGTTCGATTAAAATGTGCAATGTCAGACAAATCTCAGTAAATCAATTGCCTTGGAAATTAGCGGTCGAAAAGTCATCGCATATTGACGACACACATAGTAGTGCTTGAGAGAATGACTTAAAAATCACCTAGGCAATGGAAAGAAAATGTTTTGTTTTGTTTTTTTTTTTTGTCGGAACTATGCACAAACACAAAGCGTGCAGATAAAACTACACGCAGACTACATACCATCCTCTGTAATGTTTTCTAGTTCCTTTTATGTTCTTTAGTGCGATTCACATATTTGTTTTAACGATATTCGCATCGTTCACTCATACTCTTAACGAATATTTTAACGATTTTGCTATAGCTAGACGCTAACTCAATTGTTAAGAGAAAAACTCGTGATTTGAATTGCATTCAATTGAAAAAAGGACAACTTGACATGAGGAGGAAGTAAGCCCTTGTATGTTATCTTAAATTCTAATTTCATATTGCTAAGTTCTAGTTGCTTTGAGATGCTAGTTGCAGGCGAACAATAGCAGCATCTATGAGCGTAAGATGTGGAGTATACCGTGTAAATGTTTTGTTTATATTATATATGAGCCAAGTGGAGTTTCAGCATTGCTAACCCCCATGAATAAATACAAGTGGTTTGGTTCGTCGAGAGAGGGGTCTACTCAGCCCAAAGAAGCACTTTTTGGCAGAGAAGATTCTCCGTTGGGTTTCGTGGCTGACATTTTTATCCTCCATCTTTCCAAAGTTGTTATTACCACTGGAAGTGTTGAAGCCAAGAGACGAATATGCTGTCTGTCTCTTCCCTATGGGCTCGGGATGTTATCTGAATACGCCAGCAGCTGCACACTCTCATAAAATATGCTGCCTGACCGGCTTACTTCTGCAGCTTGAGTTCTTTTTCAACATAATGCTAAATAAGTCGGCTCGCGGAGTTCCTTCCCAATTCTGGCAGAGCCGGCGGTGTTATTCAGCGTTATTTTACATAGCTGTATTAGTTTTGCAGGAATACCAATTTCAGACATGACGGCAACTTCATCATAGGCAACTTCTTTTCCAACACAATTTCAGTAAGTTAGCTATCTAAATATAGGGGCTTTAATGTAAATCCTCATATCCGAATAATTTTATTGCATGGGAGCCAAAGGAAATAGTATCCGGATCTTGATGATTTTCATGGGATATTTTATCTTAATTTTAAATGAACTCCGAATTTCAAGATTCTTAGCTGCTTTGATTTAGGAGTTATAATGGGAAACCTCATATCTGAACAATCAATTATATTTGCGCTATATGAACTCGGATCTTGTCGGATCCGTCAAATAATAAATTCGAAACACATTTGCCAACCAAGTTTCAGTGAGATATGTATATGAAAAACTGAGGGACTAGTTTGCGTTCAAACAGACAGGCGGGAAGATGAACACTCAGATAGGCATTGCTATAAAGAATCAGCTCGTGGTCCACCTCATTTTGGTACTCTTGGATATAGGTCTATCTCTTCTTCTTCATATACTTACAAAACATCGAACTAAATTATAATACCATTTCATATTTAGGAATGATATAAACACGGCAGAGTAAAATGCAGCGCATTGTAAGGGGCGGGGAGTAAAAGAATGAAAACCTCTCTAGAAAATCAGGGTGTAATAAGTAAAGGTGATATACGTAGCTCATTTCGACGCTCTCTTAGATTGCGCATACCAAGAAAAAGGGGAAGAAAAAAAGTGCCTTTGGGGGAATGAAAAAACTGAGATTTTGACAAAATGTTATTAAAATTGTATATTAATATAATCTATATGCTACATCTTGTGGGATGGGGTACTTGTAAAACAAATATTTAGCAAGTTTGAACACTAGATAATTTCTTTATTTAAAATTGATATATGGCATTTTCATCGAAAAATCTCGGGAAAATATACATACATATGTACAATTAACCTTTCTGATTTGAAATTCATCATATACTAAATAAAACCATAGAATGATATTACTTATGGGTTTTTTATAAACTTGTGTAGTTAATTATCGCAAAAATGTTTAGAAGTTTTTTAATGAGCAATAAACGCGCAGCAGTTACGCAAGAAGTTGCAGTGGGGAAGAAAAACGAGCGATACAGGTGACACCCAACAGTCGAAAACATTTAGAAAAAAATCATTAATGGTCAATCATCCGATTGAATTCAATTTTACAAAAGTACTTACGAGTGCAGCAGCGGATAAGAAAATGCTGGCGACTGGCGACAGGCAGTCAGTCAAGTTTGTGAAATGCACAAGCACACACAACATCGAAGAATCTTAAGAATAATTTTATTTGTAGTTCCCATATATGATATAGATAAAATACTTACGATTGTAGCAATTGGGTTTCCGGAAATTTCTTTGAATATTTAAAAATCTTGGTTTTTATCCAAAATGAAATCAAATTCTAATGAATTTTAATTTAAATTTTCAACGAATACCAAAAAAAACAAAGATGGAAAAAAGATCAGTGATGTTTTTATGCTTTCTTCTTTGAGAATGTACCGTTTTTAGCGCTTTTTATTGAAAATCGTTTTAAAATAAAAATAAGTTCGTCAAAGAAGTAAACTGAATTTCTAAGGGAGTTCAAGATAGCGATTAAAGCGAGAGGAACGTGAACGTATTTCACCATGTAGAAAATAAAACCGTTTTCGGTTACATGTATTTTATATATGTAAGGTGTTTCAAAAAAATATTAAATTTTCAATTAGAAAGTCAGTTTCCCTGCAAATTTCTGTCACGTAAAATCATCAACCGCTGGTAACAGATTTTAAAGCGCGCTGGCAGACAGCTATTTATTTAAGTGACACTAAGTACTTACAAAGGTAAATTCACAAATTACATACAATGCACAACACATAATACATATTTGTGCTTAATATATGTACGTGTGGCGACATAAGTATGTAAATAATTACAAGGAGTTGAATCCAAAAAACATCTAAAAATTTGCACAGAAATGCCTTTGAAATTGATATGTGATTTTAAGACAAGTAAACGAATGAGTGCAAATCCCTTTCAAGCGAGTTGAGGTGAACAACTCTTGTGGTAGACATCGTAGCGCGAGCACAGACAGACGACTGGCTGACTACCTTATGACGTGTTTATGTAAATTTATGCGACATTCTCAGACGAAAACTGGCGAACCATATAGCGCAAGCAAGGATAGCAGACGATGAGAAATTTAAAATTTTAAACTTTCATGTAGAAATCAAGTAGCAGCAGCGATGCTTAAAATGCATATCAATTTACTTAGATAGCTATCACAAGGCGCGAATTGCCACAGCACGCGCTCAAAAGAAATTTATTCTGCATACAGCAAGTGTGATGATAGACAAAGAAAAAAATTACAAAAAAAGCATTGCTCCAAAACTGTAAGGTAAATCACCTGGCTAAAACTCGACTTGTCCTCATCCCCATGGCTATTGTGCTTTAACTATTTAAGTCGTGGCCACTCTGTAACCAGAAACCGCAGCGTAAGTGCTTTTTTATATCCACATAGCCATTCAACTATTTACATACGAACAATGTAGAAGAAGAAGAAGAATAAGAAGAATATTACAGGTAAGAGGTACGTTGTAACTTGTAGGTTACTAAATAGTTTGTTAAAAAATAAAGAAAAAAAAGCAAAAACACTTCCCACAACACAAAGGCACCAACCATGCTCGAATTGCTCTCTAGGGTCAACGTGATAAGCACGACTTGTGCTCTTGCATGGCATAAAGTTTTCTCACGAAACTGTTTTAATGCATTTTGTAAAATACTCAGCTTCCTTCCGTTCACCCAACTGGCTATAATCGCTAATTTGCGAATGTTTAAAGTTGTTGCTGAAGTTTGCTTGTCAGGTAAATTATTACTACGAAGTTGTGTAGAAAGAAATATCAGTTGATCGTTTTGGCGGAAATTATTTATTAAGCTCAGTGCGGTGATTATGGCTTGGCTATAAAACTTTTAAATGCTGGTTTTATGCGATGTTCTTAAATGAAATTTTCTAATTTGTTAAATTGCAATTTTCGCTAAAAGTAAGATGTGGAATTGGGAGCTTTAAACAGAGTTAAGTACTGAGTCATTCGAACTGGTTTCTGCGCAGTCTTGTCTTCAGCAGTGGCGGATTTAGGGGAAGGGCGGCTGTCCCTTGGCGATTGGTATATTGCTCAAAACATTAGAAATTATTAGTTCCGAAAGAACTTGTTCTTCAACTTTGTGCTCAGTATGATACCCAATGAAATTGTATTTGTTGCATATTTCATTACTAACTAAAACTTTCCATTTCAAATCAACCGGTCCGCGCAGGTCATCATTTTGTTTTTTTGATGAAATTTAAGTGTGTTGTTTTTTGGTTAATTTAATGATAGACGAAAAAATTGTTTTTCTTCCATTTTTCGCAGTTATCGTTTTTGCCGTCAAAATCGATTTTTCTGGTTCCTCGCGGGAATAATATTTGAAACTAGCTTAACTTTGGTAAACATTAATGGATTTTAACCTTTTTTTTTCAAATGTGTATAATCGTTCTTACTTTAAAGTCAAACTATCAACAAGTGCCAAAATTTGGTGTTTTTTTCATTTGCATAACAATAAACAAAAAGTCGACTTTTTTACCAATTTTTTCTTCAAAAAGTTAATTTTTTTCGCTAAACATTTGTTTTGTCAATAAGTGGATAGTTTGATCTGTATTCTGGCAAAATGGCTATTAGCGATTTTTTCAAAACCCAAAAATGGTATTTTTCAATTTTGACGGCGTTCTTCTGAATATAGTTGTCCCATATATAGCGATGCGTATGTTAGTTCTCACTCAAACTTATAGTTTCAAGATTCTTTAATATTTGAATAACACTGCGGAACAAAATTTTGCGGTCGGAGATTTTTAAGTTGATTTAGGGTAATTTGGGGGCGCTGATTACGAAAATAATATCAGTTTTGTCGAATTGGCTCTAGTTTTTCAGATAAAGACTTTTAAATATTTCACGAAAAAACCTAATTAAAAATACCAATATTGATTTAAATTATATTTTTATTGCGCGCCTGTATAAAAATAGTACAAAAATAAAAAAAAAAATATTCTTTTCATTAATTAATTTAAAAAAAATTACAAAAAACTTTTTCTGTAGGACCTCCTATGATGTCGTTGCTCAGGACAATCCCGTATTAAGTCCCAGCAGTAGTCTGCCATCATGTGGTCATCCCATCGACCTTGGTATCTTTCTTCCATTATTGTCCTAGTGGAACCGTTCACCTTGTTCCTCACCGTAATCGCCTAGGATGTCCGGGAATTTGTCCAAATGACTATGTAAATAATGTAATTTAATGCTCATTTTAGCTCCTAGTTTGCGAAAATTGAGAAGCATATCAGCAACTAGTTTTGTATAGTCTGGTGATTTATGATTTCCCAAAAAAAGTTTGACTACATTAACAAAGCTTAGCCAGGATTCAGATTCAATTTGTGACATATGGCTTAAGAATTCAGTGTCTTTTAGAAGGGTACAAATTTGAGGACCATCGAAGACTCCTGGTTTTAATTTTTCCATACTAAGGACTGGAAATTTTTTTCACACATATTCGAAACAGTCACCTGTCTTATCAAGGGCTTTGATGAACTGCTTCATTAGCCCAGGCTTGATGTGAAGTGGTGGAAGAATGATTCGTTCTCGGCTTATCAGTTGGTCATGAACCACATTTGCTGTTCCTACCTCCATATTTTCTCTCACCGGCCAGACCTTTCTAATCCAATGTTCATTTCTAGCACGACTGTCCCATAAACATATAAAACAGGGGTATTTAGTATACCCACTTTGTTGGCCCAATAAATTGTCGAATTGCATTTACAAGTCACGCGGTCGAGAACGTGCAGCGGCTGGCAGGGACTGTTAGAGTTTTCAGGTATTTAGGCGAAGTTGTCGAATTAATGTTTAGTTGTATTAACTCAACCGACTTAACCGGCTGCCCTTGCTCTCTTGCAAGGGAAATAAAATATTTAAACCAACGAACTACTTGTTTTAATAAATTATATAACAAAACTTATTGAGGAATAACTAAATTAATACAACTGGAACTGGGTCATATAATTTTTTTCATTAATTTCTTAAGTTTCGTTTATCTCAAGAACTAGAGCCAATCCAAAAAAAGTTAAAACACAGTTCGTAAGCCTGCTACTAATGTTAATAAAAACTATTAACAAAATCATGACCGCAGGTTTTTTAAAATTTTTGTTCCGCAGTGTAATTAAATAAATATTTATGTGAAAAATCAAATTTCTGTCTACGAAACAAAGAAACCCAAATTTAGGAAATTCCAAAAAAAGTTTCCGCGAGTCACAAAAAAAATCGATTTGGACAACAAAAACGATAATTTCAAAAAATGGAAGAAAAAAATGTCCGCCAAAAGCAAAAATATGTGCCTCATTAAATCAACCAAAAAGTTACATATTTAAGTTTTATCAAAATACAAAAATATGATCTACGCGGACGAGTTGATTTGAGATGGAATGGGTCAACTATAATTTATGGTCTATATTTAAATACATTTTTTGCTGTAGCCTCGCCGATTAGGAATCCTGGATCCGCCACTGGTCTTAATTTTGATTTTTATATTAACGTATGAAAAGAATTTAATAAAAATTTAATCCAAAATTATTTTTAAACAGGTTTCACGCATTTCAAAACAATTCAAATTTACTCAATACGGTACTTAAATGAAATGCCATAATTTGTAGCATCAAACTGAAAATATTTGCCGATTGCAGTTGAGTTGTAAGGCGCCATTGCGAAACCTTTTGATTGGCTGATTGGCACAATGTTTTTGAATTTGAAAGGAGAAAAGTCGACACTCAAAATTATATGAAAAAACTGCATTAGGGTTAGCGTAATCCCTCAACCTGGTCGTTTAGGTTTTTAGTTACTTATTTTTATTTTCAAATTTCAAGAAATTTGAAAAAAACTTGTTGATACCCGCGGCTGCTTTTTCTGACAACTTTGCCATATACTTCTAGCTAACTTTTAAAAATAATATAAATAAGAAATATCCCGTAGTAACAGCTAAGGCTAAGTTGACTCCAAAGTTAGTAGCTATTTTCGGACATAATGGGATATCTGCAAAAATAGCTGTAACTGACTTAACCCTTTCACTACAAGTTTTTATCGGTCAGCTTTAGAAATCCAATTCTTTGAATTCTAACTCCTATTGGCCTGAGAATATCAATCACTATTCGATTTAAAAAAAAAACTTTTAACCTAAAAGTGTGTTTTGAATTGTATTATAGGATAAAAATTTTGTGCATGGTAAATAAAAATGCAAGAATTTTATTTTGTTTTATATTTCGATTGTCAACTGTTAAGATGTAAATATATTGTATATGAAATAAAAAATTATACACCTTAAACTTATTCACTAAATTAAAAAAAATGAGACTTAGAATATAAAACTAAAAGAAAATTTTATTATAGTGAATGTCCTTGAAGCAATTTTTTAGCCATTGGGAATGCTCAAGAATATATCACCTTTATAGCACTTGTATCTGGGTTGTCACTTACATCCTTGGATCTTACGTCTACCTTTATCCTTTGTGTGCTGCGGCTAATGTGGATTTTCGTCATATCGAATAGAAATCGATGGTGTAGCTCTGCGTACTTTCCCAGAGGATTAAGACATCCTCATTTAAACATGACGTTGTGCGTCGTCGTTTACGTGAGCAATCCTGTTGATTTCACCGAGCTATTGCTCTATTCACAATATCATTACGAAAGCTCAGTAAACCCATATATTTATTTTTGTGTCCATTGCTTTCGTGATATTTTATTTAATACTGCTAATTTAATAAATTTGTCAAATAGCTTACGGAAATTTATCAACTCCTCCCACTATTTGTATTGTACTTTGCTATTATGTTTGGTTGTGCTATATGAATGGGTTTCTTTTGTTAAACTTGATTTTTAGTACTTTTTCAGCTGTATAGGTAAAATAGTCCATTTGATGGGGGTTTCGGGTATATATTGCCTTAAAGTAATTCTCTCTTTAAAAGCAACTATCATCGCATGCAAACAAAGGTTTTCATATTTTGAAAGAGTGTACGTTTTTTGTGTTAACATAATTATAAGTGAACGAATTAGGCAGAGCTTATCACATTTTGCTGAATTTGTTGTGAACTTCAAATTATTACGAATGAATAGAATCTTTGTCTTGGCATATTTTTGGTGAATGAAGGTATTGCGTTACCCGTTGTCCAATAAATTTCCAAACCCGTATAACCATGGTACTAACCATTATCTCTAGAGTTAGAAATTTCAATGCCACCTCATCCTGCTCGGCAAAGCTCTTTTAATAAAAAGCGTTCATTGCTCTAAAGCGCATCTAATAAATCCTTTGCCAAGTAATATTCGTCCGATAACTTCCTTAAAAGTCAAAAATATCGAAAGTAGTTACATGTTGTTTAATTTTATGATCTCCTAATTTTCTGCGGACTAACACCATTTTTTAAATACTATGTTTTCTCAGTTAAAAAAAAACACCAAATTAAAAAAAATATTACCATTTTTCAAATACTATTTATATTTTTCTCAATTAAAAGAAAAACTTAGATATTTTTATTGTAGACGTTTTTAATGCCTTGAAAATCATAATCTGTTGAAAACAAAATGGGGTTTCTGGTGTAGAGACTGTCGGCTGTCCACAAAGTGGTGAATAATTGGCTGTCCAGTTGAGTGTCTCCATATCGATACAATATAACTTTTAACTTTTTTTAAGTGCACGAAGCTCATTAGATTTGAACTACGTCAAACAATAAATATGGACTTTTTGAAAATCTCGACTACAAAGGATTTTATTAATATTTTCAATATCGTTTAGCAAATATATGTAGCATACGTATACAGTATATTACAATACATTTGCATGCTTTCGATGCCATCTAAATTGGACTATAAAAGTATTGCTAAGAATTACCTGCAGCACACTTTTTTATTGTCACCAATAGCGGATCGTAAATATTTTCTAAATAACTCGACTCATGCGCCACCTAACGCATTAAAATATAGCCTATGTTAGTGATACGAGCCTATGGAATATATTGTTCTAGCTTGGTTGAGCTAATAGATAACACAAAGGAGTAATAATAAAAAGGTGCTTAATTTTACATATTTACACAAATTAAACTTATAATTAAAATTACAATCTAATATTATAGTGAAAGCAAATCAGGCTTTACTCTATTCAATTTTAGTTACAGTGGGATTGACTGTAATTAGTTACATATAGCTCAACCTTTTTGCCTATATTAAACGGAAAAAGCAAGCGAAATATCACTTTTGTTCTGCCAAGTCTATGGTAATATGCAAAAGACATAATCTGCGCCTTCTTTGATTCAATTGAAAAAAGTTTTGCTAATGTTTCCATATTCTTTCCTGAAGCATTATTATCTTTTGGAATCGAGTTCTCCAATCCCTTGGTTTATAAGTCGCAGATTTAATTATAGAAGCATTTGTAACAAACTTTGTTTATTTATGTATATTTGTATATGTAAATATGTGTGAATTAATTCACCTTATAGCATTTTCAGCCGCACCACACTGCTAACATGAAATATGAAGTCAATTAATACTAACTGTAGGTCGTTGATTTCACCTGAGCCCAAAAACTGGCTAAATGTTGCTGTTAATTGGCAATTTTCATCATTAATTGCAGGAGATAAAAGAAAAGTGAACATTTTGCAACTAATCGCTCGAATATGTTTGTAAACGATGTACACGTACTTACATACAGATGTTACCTTGTTTTTTATTTACTCATTAAATGCTGCGGCCAAACAGTCAACTGCTTTTGGATTCATTCTTTTCGAGGGTTGTTTGTTTATTATGCCAACGTTTCGTTTTGTTAGGTATATAAAAATGTTTATTCATTTCTTTTGGATGTTCAATGTAATATATGTACATATTTAATACGATTTTTCTTTGCAGCACATGTATACAATGCACATATATGCAATTTGATATATGCATGTCTTTTCCAAGTTGGATGATGAGACGAAGCGATTGCCCTGAGCGAAAATACCACCTAAAATGCAAATCAAAATTAAGAAGATTTTCTAGTAAAAATTTCTTCGATTTTGTCCCCTCTTGCACTCCTAGGGCCTTAAGACTTTTTAAACGTCGATCTTTTTAATTATAGGTAAACTTTTTAGCTCTGTGTGAATCTGGAGGTGAACGGGGGCAAAATGAAGCACATCAGTCTTCGAAAAAACAGTCAGCGCATTCGCGTTTTGGCTGCAACATCAACATTGACAACTAGAATTTAAAAAAAAGGATAATTTTATTTATCTTGCAACCATCATCAAAACCGATAATAATGCCTGGCACAAAATCCTACGAAGAATTTAATTAGGCAGAGAATACTTCAAAAATCCGATTTTTTTGAAAATGGGTGTGGTGGTCCTTAGAATCATATAAATTTCGTTTCGTTTTTATTTAAATCAATAAATCTGAACTTAGACTCTTCCTTTCTTGCTTTTACCTCAATTTATTCATAAATCCCATCAACTTTATGCTAGTTAGAAATATTACGAAAAAAGCACAATAGACGGCTTTCCATTTTCGCCGATATAATTGCTAAGTTATATAAAAGGAAAAAGTTTCTTTCATATTCTCCTCTGTACAATGTCAGCGAGCGTTTATGAAAATACTTTTAAATGAATCTACATATATTACTGACTAAACAAATTCGCTCGCAATCGCTTACTTTTTTGTTGCCCAGCGACAGCGAAACCTGCATTGCAAATTGAGTTTATAGTGTATCAAGTTAGAAAATTAAATAAATTAAATTAAGAGCAAGATAGAGTGGCTACAAGAATAACAAATATGAAGTGCATATGATGGAGATGGGAAAGTAGGTACAATTGTACCTTTTTCCGCCACTTTCTCGATATTTGAATACATTGATACATTTAGCTCAATTTATGGTCAATTCTGCGTTAGCCATAATAATTCCCATATACATCATTATGCTCGCAAAGAGTTTTCTTTCAAAAATTGTTAGTTGAAAATTGAATTAACCAAATTAATGCTTTCAAATATTTTTTTCGTTATTCAAGGAGCACTGCCATTGTCATATTCATCGGTTTGCGTTAAAAAAAAAATTTCAATCCAAAATTTGAGAAAAATTAAATGCTGAAATAAATTGTCGCTCGAGACGTGCGCAGTACTAATCTATGCTATTTATAATAAAACTTTAGAAAAGTCTTTAATGAATGAGTCCTTCAGAAAATCTAATAAAGTACATAACTGCCTGTTTTTGTGTTAGAACTCACTAATCTCAAATTGGAAAATACCTATTGGGATAGTAATGTTTTGTTAATACTCACAAAGCCTTTCATAAAAAACTTGTTGTTAATTTTTTTTCAGAATATAGCTCTTTCTATAATAAAAGTCATATAAGTAAAAATGTCAAACTTCGTACACAATTCACAAAAATTCAGCAAGTTTCAAAAAATGTTCACCCAAACTTCAAACTTTTAACTAGAATTTTTAGAAACATTGCAGTTTTGTTGACATTAAATTTTAGTAAATGCAGTTTAGATTTTTCATAATTTTGCCCAAATTAGGTTAGCTTTTTCTTAAAAATTTCCATAACTGTGAAAATAATTTTTGTCCCAAAATAGGTTAGCTTTTTTTTAAATGTTTCCAACACTGTTTTATTCACGGACCGAAAATGAGAGGTTTTTTTTTAATTTCAATGAAAAAAAATTAAAAGGTTCCAATTATCTTATTATAATCTTTAATGATACTAACATCTCTAAAAGTTATAGTTAATAATTAATTTTCGATTTCGAATATTTAAAAAAACACTGTGCAGGTTTCTCTTAGATGCACTGTAAATTTTTCTTAATAATCGCATTTTTTTACACGTGTACCTATGGCATAGCAAAAAAAAATCTAGTACGAAGTAATTATTGGAAAAGTGGTGTGACGTTTGATTTTCGTTCTATTAAATTAATTAAAAATTAAAAAAGATTATTTTTAAGAAAAAGAAAACTAAAAAAATTATTATTTTTTGCTACCAAAAAAATTTAACTAATTAATCATCATTTAATTTTTGATAAAAAAAGCATTGCAAAAAGTAATCATTATTTCAAAGTAAAAAAAATAACACCCAAAAAATGAGTTTTACTTGTGATCAAAAAATATAACTCGATATATGAGTATTTTGTCAGAACCTAAAAATAAAACTCAAATTTTATTTTGTGTGTCATAGTCGAGATAACGTTGACTCATAAGTTAGTTACAGCTATTTTGGCAAAAATCTCATTGAGAATGATGTCCAAAAACTGTTGCTATCTTTAGAGTCGACTTCATTTTTACTGAGACTATGGGACTTTGTTTTGGAAATAATCGTAGTGGCATTTTTAGCTTTAACCATCTGCTGTAGGTACACGGAAAAGTTGTAAATAGTGCAGCCGAAGTGTCGGGTGTCATCTATCTATTTAATTCAGAGTTTACTGGTTAAATTGATAAATTTGCTTGCACAGCAGAATGTTAAGCATCAACTCAGAGCTATAAACATACAAATTTAACGCAGCAATTATTCAGGGTTAAGTTGTGAAGTTTGTGATAATTTGTCATGAATAACGAAAAAATAAATTTGTCAAACAATTTGTTTTGAAATAAACGAAAAAATTTGAAACCATTCGCTTTTTACGATAATGATGAGGATGCCATCGAATACGTTGGCTCCAATTACTTTAATAGAGTCTTGGCAAAGCGAATCAATAACTTCCACGAGGTTAGAGACCAAGCATACCAAGCATTTCGTCGTTGTACTAAAACTTGCAATAATTATTTTGAAATTTCAATTGATTCTAAAAATTCAAAGAAAATGGCAAAAAAGAAATATACGTAGCCTGTGTCAGGTTAGGTTAATGGGTAGTTCCCGCAGTAGGAACTCACTTAGACATAGTAGAGGAGTCCATTGTGATACCACCTGTTATATGAACGGTAACATAAATCGGAAAAATCAAGAAAGATTAACTTGAGAAACGTTGCGTACCTCGAATGAAGTCACGCAAATTACCAATCCCCTCTGGAGTCCTAAAGAAGTACGAGCCTTGGTACTTGAACCCCAGTCTCGCAATGGCAGGGCTGCTGAGCAGATAATGAAAAGATGAATCCACCTCATCATCCTCCATACAGTTGCGGCAGAAAGGGTCAGAGACTATATTCAGCCTAACCGCATGAATACCCAACCGCATGAATACCTAGTCAAAACCCCTACGAGGGTCGAGAGTTGCCGCTTAGTAAGCGACCTCAGCTCCTTTGAGCTGAATTTATTGATGGATTTATTTGATGCAAGAAAAATGTCTAGTTTACGAAATTAAAAATATACATATGTACATATCTCTGAGTTACTTTATAAATTTAATTCTCGATTTATCGCAAGCGGGCTTTAGTATAATATAAATTTAATAGAAGACCTAGCAGACGCTGTTCTGCTTATATTCCTTATATTCATATATTAATTGCAGGTGGTAACCCTTTCAAAAATATAGGTATGCGCCTTGCACTCGCTGGTACGAACGATTCACCGTTAACATCCATTTCTTACTATTTTATATTACATTTGTATAATTTTATTAAATTCGACTTTTCAAGCAAGTGATAGCCCACTCCAAAATATACGTATGAACCTTCTCCTCGCCGAGACGAAACGTTTGACAGCCATATTGTAATATTTCATATAACTTGTGTTAATTAAATGAACTTGAATTAAATTCGACTTTTCAAATAGGTGGAAACCTAGCTATGAACCTTCTTGTCTAAATAAACCGTTTGATACTCACATTTTATTATTTTACATAAACTGTCTATAATTTATTAAATGCCCACTTTCAAACAGGTGGCAAACCTATTCAAAACTTAGCTCGCTATAAACCTTATCCTTAGCGAAAAAGCCGTTTGTCATGGAAATTTTAATATTTCATATAACTTGTGCATAATTCCATTAAATTCGACTTTTTGAACAAGTGGCAACCCTCATAAAAGTTAGCTTTGAACCTTCTTGTCGAGACAAACCGGTTGACACCTATGTATATTTTAATATTTTGTATAATTTCTGTATAATTAAATTTAATTTGACTTTTCAAGCAGGTGGCAACCCATCCAAAAATATACTCCCAAAAATATACCTTATCCTCGCCCAGAGGCACCTATGTATATATTTTGACTTACAAGCAGGTGGCAACGCTTTCCCAAGCATAAAACATACTTTATGTCCTATTCTCATACCTACGAAATATGCATCGAAAACTTCGTAAAAATTGGTCGAGCGGTTTCGGAAGATTTCGACCACAAACACCGTGACACGAGAATTTTATAAATAAGATTGAATTGTTATCAATTAACTGTATTGTAAAAAAAAATACATTCAAGCTAATTTTTAGGTACATTTGGCGGCAAAAAAGTACAACTTTTTTTTTCAAATTAGGTACAATTTGAAATTTTGATTTTCCATCAGTGGTGCATTCTAGTATGCTCCGAGTGAGAATGGATGTTGCATAATTGAGAGGGTGAATGTGCACTCAAGTGCAAGATACCATCATTGATGCGTGACATTCTACTCATTCTACTCATACATATGCACATACATACATAACTATTTACTATACTCGGCATAACTGCATTTATTCATTGAATGCGGGCCATTCAAGCTGTTGCTCTGCGAAAATCCTTGCCTGTTCGCCATTTACGCTCACGCCTTGTAACTTATACTGAGCTTATTGTGAGTTGCATGGATGTTTGCACTTCATGTATGCTTTTTTGTTTCTTTTTTTTTGTCATTGCTTTTGTTGTGGCATTTATTTCAACCATTACTGTTATTGCTCATGCGAGCGTATAGGTTTGCTGGCTGAATGGCTGATGGGCGCGAATTAAGCGTCAATTAAAATGTCACTACAGATTTGAAATCAATCGCGATACGCGTATAGTGCAAAAATAAAAAAATAAAAAAATAAGGCGAAACACTTGTTGTTCAATAAAATAGACTGCAGAGCAGAATATAACGGCATAGCTAGTGTACCAACTTACTGCCTCAATGGCGTTGGCAATGGAGTAGCAGCGGTTTGCTATAACCACAATGCTTTTGCACTGAAGTGCAGTCAATCAAGCAAATGCATACACAGTACATACATATGCACATTCATATGCAAGATCATATCGGCTATAAGCAAGTGTGTATTTTGTTTATTGTATTTTAACGTTTAATCAAAAATATCCAGAGCCATGTAGAAATGAAAGCAAATTGATTTAAATGCATGCGCGCGAATACGCAGAGTACATATGGATGTATGTGTGTATGTTTGTATGTATATATGCATATATAGTACACTAGACGGAATCGCGAAAAAAAGTAAGTTAGAGGGGATCTTATTGTGAAAGTTTACTTTGAGAGGGTCATACAAATTTTCCTCCTTGGCCTGCCCTAAAAACAGCCATTATCGAATCTTCGTCATAACTTTTTTTATTTACTACTCGTTTCAATAGTGTGATATATTGTTGAAAAAATAATTTTGTGCACTCTATTGTTACGCTTACAAAGTAAGAAATGTATCGCTTACCACAACGTCTATTTTTAAAAAAAGTAAATTTGTTTTAGGGCGGGTACACAGAGCTAAAAAGTTTAGCTACAACTAAAGAGATCGAAGTCTAAAAAGTTTGCTAGAAAATCTTCATAATTTTATTTTGAATTTCTTCTCAAAATTCTATGGAAAAGGAAAACTGGTAAGAGATAACTTCTTTTTATTAATTTTCAAGGAATTTCGTCCAAAAATATGCAATTGTAAAAAAAAATTCTTGTTTTCATGTTAAAAGTTACAGGAGACCTTCTCTTTTTTGATAAAATTGAATTTATTTATGTATTAAAAAGGAAAACTTTTTATTTTTAAAAGAGCTGGTTTTAACAATTATCGCATCAGCTAATTTTTTTGAAAAATTTTAGTTCGCGACAGTGAATGTAGAATTTATTTGCTTTGTGAATAAACTGCTTTCTATTGTTTTTAGTTTAATATTATGAATATCGTTCTTTGGTTTTTTATATTTTCAAAATTAAAAATTTTTGATTTAATTATTTATTTTGAAAAATAAATATCTTTACCCATTGCATTCATATTAAGGTTGCCAGTTGTGCAAAAAAATTAAAATTTAAAATTAAAATTTAAAATCGACTATCCAGCTATTCAACTCATCGACTAATAACTCGATTAGCAAATTTTTTGTTGGTTGATAATCGATTATCAAGTACTCGACTAACCGTTCACTTTCGACTAATCACTTACCAACGAGTAGTCTGAAAATCGACTAACCGAAATTATTCGAATTGTGACAGTTACTCAGAATAAATTCAATAAGCACAACATTCAAACACTTTAAAAAAAAACAAATATTTTTTGAAAGAAAACAGCTAGTCGAAAATTCAAAAATCAACGGTTAGTCGACTAGTGGAAAAAGCCGAAAGGAAACGGTTAGTTGACTATGTGAAGTCGACTATTTTTTGGGGACAACTTTTACCGGTTAGTCGATTAGTCGATTAACAAAAGCTCTACTGAAAATGTTTTGGAGTTCAAGAAATAATAATTATAAGATTTATAAGAATATAAATTATAAAAATTATAGGCAAGTATGCAAAACCTGTTATAGTAATATATAGTACTTAAACTTTTTATAAATATAAGTAAAACTTGTGTAATTAAATACAAAAAAAAACACAGTTTAAACACACAGTGTGATATTTATTGTCAGATAATAATCTACCTAAAAAAAATGTAGGTGCTAATAATTGACAAGATCATCGGCTTATTCAAATTAAGAGCAGATTCTCATGAAAGCCAAGATTCCCTTCTTAATTATATTAAAAAGGGGTTCATCTTAGTTTTACAGGTTATCTACTAGATTTTATTGAAAAGGGTTTCATCTTAATTTTATTGGTCACCTACTTAATTACATTGAGAAGTTTGTATCTTAATTTTACAAATTATTCTCTTGATTTTATTTAAAATACATATCCAGTCATAATTAAAAGGCTTTTTATTGGGGGAAAAATATAGAGAAATCCGCTAAATTTTGTTCTGTTTTATAAGCCATTTTAGGTGGACTTTTTACTCTGTATAGGAATTAAGTTATTATAACTTAATGAGTTAAAGAGACATTCCAAAAAAAATTATCTCAAAACGGATATATAGTACTTTTTGTTGTTTTTAGGACACGCCAAGAATGGAAATTTGTATGATCTTAAAATCCTCGCATAGTAAGCATTCAAACTAGGGGGCGGGGGTGTTTAATTGCAAACTTCTTTCGTTCAAATGGCGGTGAATCCGGTCTAATATAAGTACAAATGTCTGTGCCTTCACTTGCGGGCTATCAACTCGCAAAAGAGCAAAATTTAAACGTAAATTCAATTTCGCTTTTCCATTCACGATTGACATTCATATGTACGAATAAACGAGAAAAATTTTGATTCCGAAATTTCTAAATGTTTTCAAAGTGTTTTCGGGACTCATTTTGATTTGTAATTATTAAAAAAACCGAAAGCATTTAAACATACCCTGAAATAAAATCGTTTGAAATTTAAGACAAACTAGATTGAAAAATTATATATTTATTAAAATAGCTCTACACAAAGGTCGCCTTCTATATTTTGCGCCTTATAACAAAAAAACAGTAAAATAATAATGAAAATGGCTTGATAGCTTTTTAATATAATAATTTTAGTTGGTTGGGCAATAGTCAAATAAGGCGATATATTCCTCTATTGCCCAGGAATGCTTCTATATCTTGATACGTCACGTAACTGACACTCCTAATAAATCTTCAATTAATACACCTTTTTAATAGTCGTCTATGTGACTCTTATTTAGGCGTTCATTACAAATAAGATTGCAAGAACTAACTTCTTTTGAAAGTAATAATTAATATTAAAAAATCAAACATCAAAAAAAAAGCGAACAGAAATAAAGATAAAGAAAATCTTTAAAAATATATTAGTATAATCTACTACATTAAACAAATATAAGAAATCATCACAGTCATATGTAAAAAAAACAAAATTAATTGATATCATACCATTTAAAATGAAATTAAAAGAATTTCTTTTCTGCTGATGAAAAACGTCTTTCGGCCTCAACACTTGTCAACTGAACTGGCAAAAGCCATTTGAAAATAATAACCCCTATCTCAACCATTACAAAAAAGATTTTATTTTTTTTGTCATTCACTATTTCAAATTTTGCGGTACCTGAAAAACAGCGGGATTGGCATACCTATTGCGTAGAATATGCGAGTATGGTCGCTGATGATTTTGTCCAACATGGCGTATACGCAACGTATGGAAATGAGAGTACATACATATGTACAGGCAAAATGTATGTAGGTTTTGAAGTGCCGTCAGAAAAGTCGCTCAAGCTGAGGAGTTACATAAGTACAGGAACAATGTAAATCAGAAAGTAATTTTTTACATATAAAAATTGTCTTACAGATTAACTTAGTAAAGCTGCTTTCCGGTTTATCTCACATCGGTGAAAACACTTACCTCTAGTGCATACTTTTCGAAAGTTGAAGTTAGGAGTTATTTTAATGCATTACCTTATCATTTTTAATTTAAAGAAGCTTTTTAACAACTCTATACTATATAAAAAAATATTAAAAAAATAACGACACAACTGAGGCTGTGCTAGTCGCTTTTTAATCGTTAGGACAAAAAGTATAAACGCATGCAGTTGAAACTACTGAAATAAAACTACAAAGAAGAAATAGGAATAACATGAAACGGTTGGCAAAAGTACACAAAGATTGACGAAGCGAAAATATGAAGGTACCTTATTGTTAATACTTCGCGGGAATAATTGTACAAATATTTGTATTCGGATAGCAGTTAGAAAAGGGTAGCCGATACTTCGCACATAAGTCACGAGGAATTCCTACTACTATTTTGACAAAGTTGAACTCCTATTTTGAGTACTATTTTTACTTAACTTCTAATGGTATTACTTGTAACTGCTACTATTTTTTCTGATGCTACTACTACTGATTACCACTTTTTTAACTCATTTCTGCTACTATTTTACAAATTCTAGTACTAAATACTGCTACTATTTTTTATAAATTAACTAATGCTACTAATTAATACTACTATTTTGCTATTATTTTCACTAATTTCAAATACTTGTTTTACTAATTCTACTGCCAGTTTGACAAATTTTGACTACTGTTTTTGCTAATGCTACTTATTCCTACTGCAATTTTTACTAATTTCTACTACTATTTTTACTAATTCCATCACTAACTACTACTAGCCGTACTACTATTTTTACTAATTTCCACTACTATTTTTGCTAATAGTACTACTAAGTTCTGTTACTACTAACTACTAATGACTACTGTCACTACTACTTCCATATTTAGCCCATTATAACTTTAGGAAGTCGGCGAAGAAGTTTTACATCTGGATAGAGATTTTGGCGCGCGGGTGTTTTTAGTAACGATTTTATTACAGATAATTATTATGCATTATAATGCATGCGCTTATCAAACATGAACGAATAATATTTGAAAATCAATAAAAAAATTTTTTTTCTAAAAAAGGATGTTCTCTAAATGAACTATCCAATATTTAGGTTACTAGCCACACGTGATATATGCATTTAGTTTTTATACCAGAGCACACTGGTGTCCAAGGTATTATAACTAGCGGCTAACGGTTGTTTATAACAGCATAAAGTGATCGAGCTAGAAACAAATATTTACAAAATTGTTCAAAATGAATAGTGAAATCGATTAAGCCAGATAACGCGATATGGGTATACACATTGCCCTGTACCCAAGATAGGTTGGCATTATAAATGGGCGAAAACGGGCAAGAAGCACGCCCACATAACGGTGGCAACAATGTGACATTTCGGTAACTACAAAAGGTAATTTTTTCAAAGGTCGACAATTTGAAACGATAAGCAATTGAAAGACATGTTGGTTGCATAGTGGGAAGTATTTAGCAATGTAACTGTACAAAATCTAGTGGATTCAATGCCAAATCATCCTAACAAAAAGTAAACTTATTAAAAATGAAAAACTCTAGGTGAAAAACTGAAGGTGAATTGAAGTATTACTTATCTAGTATTTGCTGTTTAATATTCATAAAGTCTATGAATTCAAATTAAAGTTGAATTGATTTGTTTATTGTTTTAAAACTCAGCACATTTACTATAAAAATATCAGTATATATACATTTACTTATTTCGCTGAAGTATTTCATATCGAATTTCATAAATCCAAATTAAAATCGAATGACTCGCGTATATCATAAGATATTGTCATGCTAACTCTACTTGTAGATATTGAAATACGTGTGAACTCGATTAAAATTAAAAGCACATAAAAAGCAGAATATTAAAACCTAAAATGCGCACTTTCATTAATGATTATATTACATACAATATCGTCGACTATCAAACTGCATTTAAAATGTACCAACTTTTCGTATATACGTGCTTTAGAAATTCTTTTGCGTGGCAACGTTGCGATGTTCCATACATATGTATGAGAAAGTGTGCTTAAAAAAAATCACATATACTCGTAAAACTATTCGCGACATCTTCATTTAGCCAGGTAGCCAGGGGCTGAACTCCTTACACCTCGCTAGTGCACTTAATCTATCACCAACATTCGCGAACATATTCCTCCACACACACACTCATACGCATACATTTCTCCAACTACTCCATTAAACGCCTTCAACGCTTGAAAACCTCCTTCGCATATACACCCACCTTATCGGCAGTCTGACGAGAGCGCAACACACCTTGAACATCCAAGCTTCCGTTCGTCCGAATAATGCCAATAACCCCCAGATCCCTAATGTCTGAGTTCATTGGGCGATCCGCTATGACGTGGACCCAAATTTCCCTTCTGGTTCCATGCGAGCACTCCTTCGACTCGGCCAAACGCCTCTAATGGCGAAATTCCAAGCTACGGGAGAACCCAAAGTCAGGATTCTGGGCCACAAATGAAAAATCCCGGACATACTCGTATGCTTTTCGGCCATGGGAACAGTTATATCAACGGTCTTGCTACTTCCATACATACTCTCGGCTAAGAGCCTACGGTTCTCTATATACCCGCCCTGCACATCATCATAAGATATCCAACCTTCCTGCAGCAACGACACACTCATCCTCTTTCTCTACATGAAGGCAACGGCAAGCTTTATAACCACCAGGTCACGAGGAGGCACACCCATGGCACGATATCACACGTCGGCAGCCCAAGATCGTCGCAGCCGTCTCGTACCATTCTGCGGCCTCGTATGTGGCGCAAGCCCCAAAGAGTCTGCTATAGAAAGTACGGACAACGCGGCGGCCATGGCCCCATTCGTCCGCAACACAACCCGAACTACACTAACCACCGCCTACAGCCGCTCTCTACCCGCATCAAGTGTGGGGGAAATACCTTCGTTCACTTATGGTCAGCCCCAGATAACTAACTTCCGTCACATATCTGACGATGACCCCTTTCATATCGACAACCGGGGCACGCAACAGTGACAGCCTACATTTCAGCAGCATGGCCACCGTTTTGTCCACCGATACATCCACGCCCACTCTAGCAGCCTAAGCATGCACAACTCCAAGGAACTGCACACTCACTCATTCTAGATTCACTCTCAACTGACCTTCCACTAAAGGCCGGAAATCATTCGCATAGGCACAACATTTATTCGATGACTCGAGCTGCCGCAGCAAGGGATACATCATCAAATTCCAAATGAATGGACTCCTATGGGCAACTACGAGCCACTTCAATCTCTACACTCCCAACTACGCCAACGATGGAGGGCTTTCTGCCCAAAAAATAACTCCTCCAAAGGGTCATCTCCAGACAGCCGAGCTCTTCTAGTCGCTGCACCACATGATCCCAGCGCAGATAATCAAACGCCCCCTTGAAGTCAAGAAATATGCCCAGGACATACTTGGTGACATATTCTCCCTAACCACATTTTAACATACATATATTCCCGTATCCTCCGTACTACGCCCTTGCTATTTGAGGGCAGTCAGTCCTTAGATCTTGTTTTGGGCCCGCCATCTGAAAGAACGGATTTCAAAGCCTCACCAAGCCAAGCGGCCTGAAAGGACTAAGTAATTTTAAAGCTCCGCTGTCTAGGCGGTTCGAATGGAATGAATTCCATGCCGCGCATACAAACTCCGCGCATCAATTGGGTAGGTGTAATGCTGCCATGTTGATTGACTGCCACACCACATTCTTAGTTCCATCTTTCGTTGCTCGTTAGCATAAGCTGTATCAAAATCTCAGTTGCTATCCCGGCGCTAAGAGTAGTATTAAAGTCGCGCTTCGAGGGCATTCGAAAAACACGTGCGCGGCATCTTCGAAAGCAGTCGTGTTCAATGAGAAGTTGGGTTAAGTTTAAATAATAAGTTAGTGTGGGACTTGAACCAGAACTGAACCTTCTGCAATCTAAGTACCAATTACCCCCGGTATTACCGTCAATTACTCTCATTCGTTACGGTCTAATGCAGCCCGTAAAAAGTTGTACTCGTATCATCATCAGTTTTTCATATTGCCGACTTCATGTCTTGTACTTCGGCAACTCAGCCACTTTTGCGTCACAAGGAGCATACCCGTTACTAATGCTAGTTTGATTATATGAGCATATTGTAAAGTACTATTGAGACAGTCGGAATGGATGGGACTCTGAGCCACCCGATCTCTAGGTTTCGTTTCTGAAGAGACTGGATTCAAAGCCGCGCTCAAGCTTTTATGAAGTTCCTCATATGACTCACACCAAACATAACTTCTTGGAAGAGTACTCAGCCATAGCCTGGCCGTCCTCAATTTTGATGTTAAATTTCCTCCAAATGCGTACATCGAATTCAAAAGAAGATGTGGTTTATGCCTTACATTGCGTTCCCTTCTATATAGATTGGGTGCATTCTAGCGACAACCATTGCTGCCTCTTCCGGGACTGCATACCCGATGCGCACAAAATCTATACGTTCACTTCACACCGCGGTAGTGCGAGACTATCTGCGTCAATTCGCATGATGGCCTCTTCTAACTTTTACCTTCTATAGATAAAGAGTGCCTCAGGTTTCTATAGATAAAGAGTGCCTCAGGTTTCTGCTCCGCGAATTTAAGAACCGAAGTATGTACATATGCGTGTGTGTGCGTCTGTGTGTACGCGTGAATATATGAACAGAGATGACCTTTTTTTAACTTTGCATTCCCCATCTTTTTTTCTTTCCAGTTTTATTGATTGCAAAATTGAAAGTGAACAGTGAAATTGATTTCTAACAAAAAAAAACTGAAGCTGTTCACAAATTATTCGCGCTCTACTCAGCCAAGCAGTCAACAGATCTGCCAATGTTGCGACCAACTTTTCAATCCTTCTTTCAGCGCGCGCAACATGTGTGTGTGTGTGTGTGTGGCTTTGGGCGCTTTCAAATGTGGTAAAGGCATTTGCATTCGATTTTCACCACATTGCTTTTGTGCTATTTTTGTCATCGATGTTGCTTTAGTTGTTATATATTCTCAATACTGAAGTGGAAAGTTCGTGGCATACTTTTTGGCGTATACACTTGAAGCTACTTCAATTAAATTAAAATCACCATAAGAGTTATTCAGATATCAGTGGCGAAGTTATAGTGTCGGTATGTTTCCGCATATTTGTTGTAAATATGTATTCGGTAATTTTTGCGCATTTTACATACATATGCAGATTTAGCAAGATTGTTGGCATTGTGCCAATTTTCAAATTGAATTCGTAAATGGCTTTTGTTGATTTACGATTGTTGGCGATTAAATCGTTAATGAATTGAATTTTTGCATTGAAGACATTAAAAACTAAAGTTTGTGTAATTTTTCATAGTTTTAGTTAGTAGTGGCTGCGTGGCTACATTAAAATTCAAAGTTTACGCTAAAATATGCCGTTTAAGTAAAAAAGTAAAATAAAAGCTTCATCAATCAGTTAACGTACATGAAATAAGATAAATTTTGGAATGTAGGTGTAGGTGTACTCAATATTTAGTCGGATATCTCTTTTGGGAACTTACTGCTGAGGATACGAGATCCTCGCCCGTATCCTTCGGAATGTTCAGCCATTCCTGCTCGACAATGGGCCATAATTGTTGTACAGTCTTCGGTTTCATTGCCATAACTCTTTTTTTTAATAATTGCCCATAAGTTTTTGATTGGATTTAAGACTGGGCTTTGGGCAGACCTGTCCATAACCCACTCATACACACTCATAAAAGCGAGAAGGAAAAAATATTTTCATTTAGCGCGCACCGCATTTGAATTCGCAAAACTCAATCACACTGCACTCAGGTATTTAGTGGAAAGTGGGTAATATTTTTCACACCTTAAGCAATGTATAGTTAATTAGTAATTAAAGTATTTCCTCACGTTTAGTTTAAGTTAAAGAAATTGTCAAATTGTCTGCGTTTTAAATTAGCAGCATTCAAAGTCAAAAGAATTTGTGAGCATACCTTTTTAACTTGCTTTTTTTTAACATCAAAACGGCCTATAAATTTATAACAAAAGCCAAAGATAATTAGATAGTTAAGAAAAAACCAAGAAATACTTAACGAAAAACAAAATAATATCTCTAAACTCCTACACAAGTTTTTTGTACGCATGGGAGTCGCACACCTTGGCTATAAAAAAAATGCAAATCCAAACGAAAAGGGTCTCTTTAGTGCACACAAAAAATAAATTGACTTTTGCTATTTTTGGGCTTAATGAATTAAAATGTTACCTGCATTTACATAAATGATACTCACTCACTTTCTCAGGTAACCTTTTTGTATTTATTTTTAGAAAACCCGCTTCTAGTATTCGTTGGTCATGTCTTATCCTTTTCATACCCGCGTGCACTAGTGCCCAGGCTTATATTACTTTGTTCACTTAACGGTTGCTTGTAACAAACAGCCTGAAGCAAACGAGATAGAATAGACGTATACACTAACGTTCAAAACCGGTCGAGTGGGGATTTAGCGATAAAGGGGGGTTTTCTCGCCACTGTGTTCATGGAACGAAAGAAAAAATCTACTAAGCTATGGCTGTTTGTTCATCCTTCCGGCTGTGCATCGGAGAACTCAAATAAATATTAAGATATCTCAGCGAAGCTTACGACGGAATGTTAAATAAGTTGGTATTGAAAATAGGCCTAATCGGATTATAATTTATTTATTTATTTATTTCAGTCAATGAATACAAAGTTTCTACTATATAGCTTTTTAATAACTTAAATTAAGGTAATTTTAGATTATGTTTCTTAGAACTACTCCAGAAAGGGAAATATCAGTATTGATTGATTTGATTAATTTCCATGAGAGCTCGGCCAATAGAGCATTCAGAGCATAATTCGACTTTGTGGAATGTACGCAAAATAGGCCAGAACTTTTCAAATTTCTTAGAGGAATAGCAAGCGGTATTCTGCTCAAAATTTAGAGACTATAAACAAAAAATTTCCTCCTATCCACAAGCAATTTCAGAGTTTAGAAGTAAGACTTATAGGAATGCGTATGTCACGTAAGGTTAAGATAGCTTAGTGCAGGCTTGATAAAAGTTTTTTGCAAACGCTCAATTCTTTTTGCTAGCCTAGAGAATGAATATTCCAAGCGAGACCTAACAAAACCAATACAAAGTTCTTTTTTTAAAGGGTTTATGTATCAGAAAAATCGCAACTATTACGACGAACAAATGCGAGCATGGAGTAAGCGTTTGGAAGAATGAATATTAATATGGACAGTAAATGTGAGTTTAGAGTCAAAATACACTTCTAGTTCTTTAACCTGATTCACCAATTTCAAATTAGTATCAGCAATCGAATAAGTTGAGTTTCTAGAAAAAATCGTATGAAAACATTTTTTAAATATTTAAGAAAAGGTAAATGCCTTCACACCAAGTGTATACTCTATCTAAATCATCGATTGAAGCGACACAGAATCCTCCTTGCTTTTTGCAATCGAATAAACTTTGAGGTTATCAGTACACAAACGAAATTTAAAAAATAAAAAGCATGAGCCATTTATAAAGATTATTCATAAAATAGGTCCAACTATACTACCCTGAGGAACTCTTGAACTTGCATGCAAAAGGCGTGATGTCATGTTATCGAATCACTCCGTGCAATACCTTCACTTTAGATGGGATTTTATTCATTACAGGATCGTGGAGTAAAAGCCCCTAACTTATAATTAATTTATATAATTAATTTAAAACAATCATCTGTAACAATAGCAAGATTTGAAATAGTAGATCTCCCTTTAATAAATGCCTGTTGATTCTGATAAATTGCATTTTGAAGTGCAAACAAAATTTTATCCTTGACAAAGCTTTCGAACAGCAACAGCAACAGTTGTCAATTTAGCAATCGGTTTATAGTTCGAGCCATCGTTTTTATTTACATTTTTTTTTTAAATTGCAGAACAGTTCTTGAAGAGAATAGGAGTTAGACCATCTACATCAGTTTGAGTGGATGATTTTAGATTTACATTTCCCCTTAGCACATCTTCCTCCGTGATCAAAGTTGAGACAAAAAGGTTAGAAATATCTCTGGCAGAATTTGCTTGCTTATTTATAAAGCATAGAGGTAGGAATGTTGGATTTTTTTTCAGATTTAATAAACGTCTAAAAGGCTTTAGGGTTGATCTTTATATTATTTTCAAAATTACTGATACTATATTTTTTACGAAGCACTTTATCAAGTTTTTTAAATTCAGACTAACAACATTTGTAATTTTTTTATAGTGCGAAGTATTTTTCGATACTTTGAATTTTTTGTACAGTCTCTTACAGAGGTTTTGTTTTTTAAATACTTTAGTTGCTTCGTGTACCAAGGTAACTTATAACTTTTGTTGTGCAAAATTGGTACATGATTCAAACAATAATCATGCACCTTAGATTTAAGAGGATTGAAACTATGGACTATATCTAGTTATAGTTTAGCGAAAAGATGTTTTCCAACCAAATTCAAGCAAATGATTGTTAAGAGTTTTGAAATTACAATATATAAGACTAAAATTTAAAGCATTACTTCCAGAAGGGACATTTAAAAATTCATAGAATTCTATCTAACACTAATAGCATTTGATGACAATTAGCTGACGAAATTCGCGAGCAACATTCCAAGAGCGTAAAATTTAAATTACACGATAAGAAAATTAAATCTTAGATTCGATGAGATTTATTAAAATAACTATTAATTTGGCGAATGTCTACGCTTAAGAAACCCTCAACTAGGTATAATTTAAAAGCTTTGTTAACATTAGACGGAGTTAGAAAGTTAGAAGAATCCAAGTACGACCAAGAAATACCAGTTAAGTTATCTCGCCAATATAACGGTGTTTCGTTAAAATCAAAAGAATGCGATATTTTAGTAACTATAAAAGGTAATTTGCCCAAATGTCATATGCGGGATTGGGCTGGAGAAATGAATACGCTGTTGAAAGTTGTTTGGAAGCTTCTTTATCAAACTCTACCACATTCGGTACGCATTTTGTATTTCCGTTCAGTGAACATAGTTTTGAAAATTATGGAAATTGAACAAAAAAAAAATAACGGTAAAAATTAAAAATACTCTGATAATTTGCTCAGATTTAATGGAATCAAAAAAATTTGGTAGTAGGCGTGGCGCCGCCCACTTTATAGCAAATGGGCATATAACCGAAACTACCAAACCTAACATTTTTTGCGTGGTACCGACCACTTTAAAGCAAATAATCTACCAAATTTCGTACAAAGTCGGGAAAAACCACGCCCACTTCTCATATAACGGTAATTAAAAAAAACGTAATATTTAAGTCAGAATTAAAGACAATTCCCTCAAACTTAATATGAATGATGGCGCTATAGTAACAAATACCCCTAATCAAAAGTTATGGAAATGGGCGTGGTACCGCTTACTTTAGATCAAACAAGCATATCTCTGTAACCATGCTACTAAAGTCTACAAAATTTGCTACACACATTCCACTTGAAGTCAGACAGCAAAATCCAAATATGCAAATATCGAACCAAAACTACGCCACCAAAACGGTAATTTTCAAAAGTCAAAAAAACGCGAAGCATACATTTTGTGAATTACCATAGTAACGCCCACCTTTGAGTAAATAACTTCTTTATCAAACTCTACCAAATTTCGTACACACTTTGTATTTCAACTCAGTCAGCGCACTTTCGCAAATTATGGAATTCGGATAGAAACCACGTTCAACTCTTCTATAAAGGTAGTTAACAAAAACCCTAAATGTCCGGTTTTTATTAACTCAAGTAGCGAATTAGCTCAAACTTGAAACAAAGAATTCAATTAGATAGAGAAATACAAAAAAAAATATATATATATATATATATATATATATAAAATATTGGAAAATTAATGTGGTACGTTAAAAACGTAAATTTTTTATGTGTTTTTATGTAAATAAATAAAACAGGTTAGTAGTATTTTATTAACTGGATTAAGTGCATACAACAAGTCCTGTTTATTTGGAATAAAAACATGCGCCAGGTATTCAAAGTTCCGTTTCACCCGAACAAAGGCAAGTTCTTTCCATGTCTATTCTAATATTTTAATATCATTATCTACATTTTGTATCTCTGAACACATTAATGGCTTCTTACGGCAGACATGGGTATAGCTTAAATAACTACTTGTCAACTCATCATCAACTGAAACAATGAATAAGTTGAAAGGGAAACCGCGAGACCTGCTTTGCTTTAAGTGAATCAATCGCAAGTAAAAAAAAACAACAACGATATGCTAAATTTTACATCTTATATCACATTCGCAAAGAACGACGTGAAAAAGTTCTATTTTAAGCTGAAATCTTTTTATGTACGCTGGTGGCCAAACCCAGTGTATCTAGACGGAAATATAAAGCAGTACTTTTTGAGTTGATTTTAACAAGCTGTTACTTAAAGGTCTATCATTTTGTGGAGCTCCAAAGAATAGCTAAAAAAGAATACAACATATCTGTATATTATGTATATTCACACCAATAGTGCGATTTACAAGTTTATTTTAACGATATTCGCATGACTTACTCATCTTAACGAAAATTTTAACGATGTTGCTATTCAGTAGCCGTTTTTTTTAACGATTTTCACTGTCGCCGAATCAGCTATTGTCATTAGCTAGTCGATTATGGAAAAATAAGCGACAACGAATTTGATGTTATTAACTCAATCGAGAAAAGAAATATTTGTGATTTCAACTTAAATACAAGATAAATTTAAAATGCGGCGAGATGTTTTCTTGAAATTAAAAAAGAAACATTAAATAATGTCGTTTGAATAATTGGCATATGATTTATCACGAGGTGGCGAAGAAGTAAGCGCTCCAGTGGATTGATGTTTACTCCAAGACATCGACAATCCCTTTCCTTTGAACGCAACTGAATTTCAGAAGCTGCAGACTTGGCTGAATACTTACTTTCTCAGCTTAACAGGATTCCTATGACCAAATGGATCGTTAAACTGTTAAAGAAATGTTTGCTTCAGTGACGTCACATCGATTGTATTCGTGTATCAATTTTAGCGCCAAAGAATCATGAGGAGGTTTAGGTCAAACACCAAGCTACCATGCAATTAATATGCAAATGGTAAAAGCAAACTTTTATCAAGGATTCAAGTATATAAATTTTAAATATAAAATCCAAATACCTTGGAGCACAACAAATTTAATACTGGAGCGAATTTCGAAAACGAAAACCATGGCATATTTGGAAGTGATTCCGGATATTTCTTGGAGTCGAGTTGATGACTATTCTACCAAATCACTCAAAGGATAGTCCAAAATCCTGCTACAATGGAATATTGCAATATTTAAAAATAATTATAAATATTTGCAGCTTAAATAAACTAGTATCTTATTTCACTTTAATCAAATATAATAAAAACGCGCTCAAATTTTTATTCGGCAGCACGTATTCAATTGTTTTATTTCCATTCCTTTTTGTGGTTTTCGCCCATTTTGGTATTTAGTTTGACGAAGATGTCACTCTATAGTACTTTGAATGAATACAACGAGACAGTTGTTAAGTATCGTTACGAATAAGTTAGCGAATCGCACAATCGTTCAAATATTGTCGACAAAAATTGCGATTGTCGGATCGTTTAAAGTCAGTGAACCGCTCTACAGGCTTGTTAAATTGTTAGTCGATAGTTATTTACGGGTATCTTGTTTTTATAAAATTAACGATTTAACATACTAATAACAAACAAAGTACCAGTATAACAAACTTGATAAAAAGGGATGAAAAGATACCATGCAGGTATCGATACTTTTAGTTGTAGTTTATTAGTAGGTATCGAATGAGCTGTGTCGTAAAATCTACGAAACTGTCGATATTACAGAAATTCTTCATATTACAAACAATTTTTTTTTATCAACTTCGGCTTTGATAAACACCTTCGTCGTTTTATTTATTTATTTATTTAGCGTCACATATTTTACAGAACACGTTGTTGGGAGCAAGACAACGAAAATGTTCGTCAATTATCTTCGGCCTCTACAAAAAAGGAAAAGGCCGACAGATTTTTCAGGAGTCATTTGGAAATTTTCCTAGAGCGGTAATGTGGGTTTTTCCGGCCCTGCCCGCAGGAAAATGAGTATAATGAGCATCTTCTTTTAGTCATTAGGAAAAAATTATATTTGACCATTTTTTTCTCTTTAACGAATAGACTTCTAATTCTAATTTCTTATTTAACAAAAAAGTCAAACTAACGACTCAGTCAGACTATAATAAAAAATTCTTTCATCCAAATACTGACAGGGAATATATGAAGATATGATAGTAACTTACCATATTGCATTGAAACTATGTTTATTAAGATTGAAAATATTAAAGATACATACAATAAAATGAAAAGGAAAAGAACATAAATAATAAATAAAGATTTTTTTCAATGAAGTTAAGAGTTAATAGTATACATAGAACAAAATGATACCAACGAAATTGCATTAAAAATATTAAGAGAAGTAATAAAGAGGCAAAATGTGACTTAGTATCGATATCTACTCTGAACAGGATTGAAAAGTAGCAATAACAAAATTATCTATTACCGAGTATGTGCTTGTATTTGTTCTTAACGTTTCATCCCTATTGGTGATGAAGCGATCAGCTTTACGAAAATATTTTGGTTTTTAAGTAGCTTGTTACTACGGTGCAGAGTAAGATGTTGGAAGCAGATTTTCAATAAAACTGCATTAGCTGTGTAACAATTGACTAATGCCGGTATTCTGTAAGCAGTCTCTAGTCACTAATTGAGACTTTTCGGTGGTGAGATTGATTATGAGACTATTCGGTAAGCCGTCTAGTCTCAAAATAAAGTCACTAATTTGTCAGCTGGTTTGTTTTAATTTTTAAAGAGCAATAATGCTGTTGACAAAGAATTGGAAAAGTATATTGTGTGCTATCGATGAACATCTTTTCATTGAGGTTGATTGTGCATCTCTAGCTTAACGTACCATCAGCTGATTGTCTCTACTGCTTTTCGCCACAATCTATGGTGAAATTTGAGATGAGATTAAGTTACAGAAAACCAGCATAAACCTTCAGTGACTAGACTATCGAAACTCAACAAAAAATGCTTTCACAGTTGAAAGTTTTTCCGAAATACCACTAATAAACCTACACTTCTACGTGAGTTTTATTACTTTTGTTCAAGTCGGAACTTATGCCACCAATCGAGTACGTAATTATACTTTTAGCTTTCGTTAGAGAAGCTGAATGCAACTTGGGTCATCAGAGTTCAGGCCATTTTCCAGAGTTACAATTTACATTTTAGGTCGCATGGTGTCTTCGTTTCTACCACACATTGTCATCTATGATCTACTTATTTACTTTTTCGCGGCTGGATTTGGGTAATAGCTTGGGATTTCCGTATTAACTTACGAATCCTAATTACAGCCATCTCTGAAGGAAACTAATAACCATTGCCTATAGAGACGAGACGTAATGTTAATGAGTGAAACAAATAGAGAGGGTATTCTATAGATAATGATTCTCCTGCCGCTGAAAATAACTGTTTATTTTGAAGAATTTACTTAATTAGCTTAATTGGCTTATTCCATTATTCACTTTCACGGGCACGAGTATTTATAAAATAACTTTATAACATCCGCTGATGGATTATACAAAGATTTCCTCTTCCACTTTCGCTCTCGAAATCTTAAAAAAATAACATTTTCCTATTTTTAATTTGCGCGTCATTTGTCACTTAGCTGAACACTTTATATTGTGAACAAATACGATTAACAACGAATCAGCATTACCATTAGTGTATATTGACAAATGTAATAATAAATTGAAATGATTCGGACGGATTACACGAATCAGCAATCAAATAAATAGGCAAGCAACCCCGAATAGACCAAAGCAAACCAAAGCAAACACTCGGCAATCACAATTATTCTTATACTATTTCCCTTTAGCTCTGCTTTCCTACCCCACTTACATCATTCATTTAAGCAAATTATTTGTAATTTGCAACAGGAAGGTCACAGCTTGGAGCAATGCAATCCCATCAAATGAATTGCTGCGCGTAGGCAAAAATAAATGGCTGAAAGATTGAAGCAGAGTAGCGAGAAGTCATTGAACGTGCAACACATGTAGTGTGTGTGTGTGGCCCAAGATTACGGTACAGTAGTAAGTATTCGTTATTTTACAATTTTGTTTTGTTCATTCTCTTCATTCGCAACCTCTAAATTTTCGCATCGTTGATTTGGAATTGGCTAACGTTTAGAATTTGTGTAGTACTTTTGGTTTAAGCCAATTTTTTGCTGTTCTTTTCTCATTCCTTGGCTTCTTCAGTATTTTTGTACTTTTGCTTTAAGCCAATTTTTTGCTGTTCTTTTCTCTATCGCCGACTTCTTAAATCTATACTTACAAGTTTATCGCTTTGTTTTTGCTGAAGATAAAAATGTATATTTCTCTCTACATATCTGTACGTACGCCTATTCCCCTCTAATCGTATACATTTTAGAAGCATAACTTTTTAGCGTGCACTTGAATATTGTTTGTACGCAGCAGTTAGATGGATGGCGTGGTATTTTTAAGATCTACACAGTACGCCACGCTGCACAATTTCGCAGTTCATTAGGCAGCCACGCAAGTTGTTTGCAGTCAGGTGTTTAGTTTTGCCCCTTTTCGAAATCGGCTCAATGCGCGCTTCATTAGCGTTGCTATTCTCGACTTTGATGTTGCACCGAAAATAGGCAATACTGGTCAATATGACTAACATATTTAGGATGCCATCTCATAACGTCTATGGGCCTTATTCATAAAAAAAAAAAAAAATACTTACAAAAAGCTTCATAAATTTACATTTTTATAAAATTCTTCGATCTATTTTTTATGAATTCGGGTGTATCAATGTAAAGTTATTCTTATGTAGCAGAAGATAGTTTAATTCGTTGCATAGATATTACAGGGTTGCCAGGTATATAAAAACATTTAGTAGATAAGCGGTGTGAATTTAGTAGAATATAGAAATACGGACTCTTAACTAAACCTTAGTGAGAATACTTTAATCGGGAAGGGTTGCCAATTATTGAAAAAGTTAAAATAAATATATATGTTTTCAATACTAGTTTCAAATGAAAGATTCGCCAAAATTCTTTAGCCATGATTTATGGCCAAACGGGGCTGCCACCATTTAAAAAACAGTCAAAAAGCTAATAACTTTTTTTAAAGTTAAACAGAGCAATAAGGATATCAATGAGAATTCTTTAGCATGAAATACTCTTGAATAAAATACCACCTATGAATTTAATGAGTGGATAAGGTACCATAATTTCCAAAAATTCCGCGTAAAAAATTTAAGCTTATATAAAATACTTTATCGAAGAAATATTTTTGAATAAATATAGCAACTTTATTGTGCAAAGTAAAGTAGTGTAGCACAAAATGAAAGCTTTTAGAGGATATTTTTACTGAGATGTTTTTCTGAACAGGCATGCCATCCATTAAAGAAGTTAAATAAATAAAATAGTTTAGTTGTATAAAATAAGGCAAAATAAATATAGAATGAAAGAGTCGCAACTTCTCTAAAAAATCAACATGAAAAAAGCAAGGTTAGAAACTATTTTAATGTAGATAACACAAAATATTTTGAGAATACTTTAGTTACATCTTATATTTTAAGTATATGAAGGTTTTACGCCCGCAAAGTTGTTGTTGTTTTTCAAATTTGCTGTTTTTTGTTTCAGGCGTTTACTATGATTAACACATTATAAAAACCTTTAAATTAATATTTCTGGTTTTGGCGGGCCCTAAACAATATTTAGCTTTCCTACTCTAATGTTCAACACGAATGCTTTTTTAACCTTCTTTCGGTCTTTGGGTAAAATTCGACCCAAATTTCAACTTTAATTATTTATAATTCGTGCAAAATTTTATGCAATTGACCGGTGGTTTAGCCTCAATGGGCAAATCGCACATGAATTTTTCAGATCTTTTGAAATCAACGTCGAAATGTTTGTAATGCTGTATTAAAAAAATCTTTAATTCGTAAGAGAGGGCCATATTGACCCAGTGTATTTTTCTTTGCGGATAATGCGGGGGGTTTTAGCAATTTGCATTCATGCCATTTTGGTTTATTTTCTTCAATAGAGACTTGTTGGGGTTGCTATTAAAATATTTGGGAAACTGGTATAATATTATTGAGCTCGAGTACAGTTTTTTATTAAGGAATATTATATAAAAAATTATGAAGATTATTTACCAGATTAAACTGAAGTTAAAAGTGATTTTGACGATTGTGATGATTCCGAATATTTGTCTCAAGACTTGAAAGAAGAAGCTGTTTTATGCTTATCGAAAGACACAACAATTGAGTATTCGAAAGATCCATTGGCTGTTCCTCGTCGAGTTGTTTCTCCTGCTCTGGTTTTGCAATTAAGTAAATTTCTTACGGTTAATTGTTTTTTTTTTTGTTCTACTTCTTTCCACATATTAGGGACCAACAGCATTTGACGTGTCACAAATTACTGATCCCTTGTCATAATTTTTCTTGTTCATCGAGTTATTCAAAACTATATTGGGTATGACGAGTTTACAAGTAGTACGTCTGTGTAAGGTGAATGGGATAATTTTGATATTGTCACAATCCAAGCGTACTATGATGTGCTTCCGCTGGCTGGTGATTATCGCTCCAATGAAATTATAAATATGGCCAACAAATGATTTCTGCAATAATGTCTCACAAAATGTATAAAAAAATTCAATCAGTGTCTTCGTTTGCACGATCTAGAAACCCGAAGTAGTTTATGTGATAACAAAACAAAAGGCGACGTTGATGTTTTGGACAAGCTGTTGGTACTTGTAGCAAAAGAAATATTAATCCTTGCCCAGTTTTTTTTTTTTTGTTATAGGCTCGATGTGTCACCTAACAGCGTATTTATTATTTTTTAACGAAATATAACTTTATTCAAGGTAGCCCAACTCGGTCTCTCCACTCACATCATAGAGGTTTTACGCCTAATTTACGTCAACCAGGGTGTAGACCAAGGTTGTTTACTGCGTCAAACTCTTTTCTTTTTATATATTAATAACTTAAGTGACAGCCTCCCTTGTGGTATAAAAATTGCTAACACAATAGTAAGGTTCTTTTATACGCCGAGGATATCGTGCTTTTAGCAAAATCTGCCGTAGAGCACTTTACGTTTACAGCACGCAGAGGGGATCGAAAGTTAATCTCGCCAAATCTAAAATATTAGTTTTCAAGGAATGTAGTAGGATCCCTTCTGGGATCTCAAAAAATATGAAAAATTTTCAATGTTGCTTCTAAATTGTATGGTGCGCAAATCTCGGGTGTGGATAAGTTTGAGGCCGTAGAGAAACTTCTGCGTTCCTTTAGGAAAATGTTAATATTTCTCTTATCATATGCTACACCTCGAATTGTGCGTTGTGTTTAGTCTGGCGCCATAAACAGACTGCCTAGCATCGTAGCCGAGAAAACAGTGCGACAAGACTCGATTTGGGTCAAAAAGTGCAATAAGTGCACTTATACTGACAATTCCTGTAGTCAGAGAAAAATCGTTTAAAACAGAGTTTGCCGACTACACTTAACGGGCAATCCAATCTAGGATGCATGATCTTTACACTGACCTGATTCCTTCGAGCAAGGTCTGCGCCAAAGACTGCTCTGTTTGTAATTTATGTGCAGTTGGAGACACCCTATCATTTCATAGGTGTATTAACATAAAGCTTTGTACCAACTTTAGCCAAAGGTTCTAAATATTCTTAGGGTTTGCAACTATCATTCACTGTACATTTTTAGAACTAGTTGTTTTAAATTTAGAGAGCTTATTATAAGCACACAACATTTAAGTTCTACACCATTTCCAAAAATAAATGCGAAAGCGTCAATTGAAAATAAGAATTGTCATTTGGAAATCAGAAAGCGTCAAATGAAAATGCATCAAATGGGAATGAGAAACAGTTTTTTTTTTATTACAAATTTTTCAAATAACTACTGTAATAAAATACGATGACGTGATGACGTTGAAAAGCTTTAGCCCATTATCCTCCTATAACAGTGACCTTTATTTCAGTCACGGGCTTTTCTAAATACTGAAGTCGCTACTTATTTCGTTTTTTTCATTTGACGATTTCGCATTTTAATTTCACGCCTTCTTATTTACAATTTACTATTCTCTTACTCATTTGATGCTTTTGCTTTTTAAAAATACAGATTTATTTAAAATTGCCTATTTTTTTTTTTCAATTGTCGCTTTCTGAATGAAAATTGACTATCCTTATTCTCAATTGACCATTTAGCATTTTAATTTGACCCTTTCTCATTTAAAATTGGAAATGGTGTTAAACAAATAATATGGTCAGAAGAAAGCCAAATAAAATTATCTATCTATCTATCGCCATGTAAAGTATAAACCGCAAGAAACTATGATGAACATTTGTGGCTCAATCTCATACACCCCTTAGCGAGTCAGCCAGTGCATACACAGTTGCCCTATAATATGATAAATAAATAAATAGTTTACTCAAAGTGAATTCTTTCAAAATGTCTTTTAAGAAAGTAACATGCAAATATGTAAGTTGTTTTGCTTTTATTTGCCAGTGGTGAAATATCTACTCACATATAAATATATACACATATATTAATATATATATACATGCTCATTCGCAATCACCCCTGTGGGAAATGAATTTCCTTAGGTCTGCCATAAGTTCTGTTACAAGTTCAGGCGGTTATAAAAATGAAACTATTATACATTTTTGAATAAAGTTAATTTTAATTGATGATGAATACAATAAAAAAGCGATGTACAAAATATTATTCGAAATGGTCCCCCTTTGCTTTCACAAAAGCCATCAAACGATTCGGGCATTGAGCAATAGCAGCACGCACAGTTTCTATAGGTATTGACGACTCGAGCCAAAGATTTTTAGAGACTTCCCCAATTTCTGTGGGGTATCCGACAGGCCATGTTCTCCAACTCTGACCACAAACTGTAGTCCAATGGATTCAAATTTGGACTTCCAGATGGCCAATCATCTGCAGCTATGACACCAGGTGCCTTTAAGCCACTACTGGGTGGTTTCTTGCTGGAAGATCCATTGTTCTCCATCGAAGAGAGTATTACCTAACTGCTTTCCACTACATCCGTGTGGTACGCTTTTGCCTGCTTTTTCACAGAAGTGAAGAGGAGTAACACCTTTTCAGGGGACTCCCCACCAAACCATTACAACAGCTGGATGGTCGTCACGTTGAACTCTTGGAATAACATTTATCGCTTCTTTGGAAGTTTTTGCGTAGATTTTATCGTTTCGTTTATTAAAAACTTCTTCAGCCATGAAAATTTTCTCATCTGTATAAAGGATACTTTCATGGCCGTTAACCGCGTGCCACTGAAGAAGAGGTTTGAATATGTGGAGCCAGCCCCCCAATTTGCGTCAATCGCGTTGTCAGAATATGATCAGTTGACCGACGGTAAACTTTCTCGAATAAGTCTTGACATCGATCTGTAGTGCGATTCACTAACTTATTTTAACGATATTCGCAGGTTAACTCATCTTAACGAAAATTTTAGCGCAACCATTTTTTAACGATTTTCGCTATCGCCGAATCAGCTGTTGTCATTAGCTAGTCGATTATCGAAAACTAAGCGACAGCAAATTTGATGTTATTAACTCAATCGGGAAAGGAAAAAGTCATGATTTCAACTTAAATAAAAGATAAATTCGAAATTCGGTAATGCGTTTTTTGAAATTAAAAAAGGAACATTAAAAATTGTCGTTTGAATAATTAGCATATGATTTATTAGGAGGTGGCGAAGAAGTAAGCGCTCCAACAGCGGATCGATGTTTACTTCGGGATGTGGGCAATCCCTTTCATTTGAATGCAACAGAATTCCAGAAGCTGTTTCGGTTAATTCCAAGCTTGGCTGAAGACCTACATACGTTCTCAGCTTGATAGGTTTATGACCCAAGTGGAGCATCAAGCTGCTAAATGAATGTTTGGTTCAGTAGTCACCTTTGTTTGGGAGGCACTATTGGGACCGTCGATTGACTCATGCATCAATTTTGGTGCCTGAGAATCATGAGGAGGCTTATGTCAACCACCATATCTACCATTCAATTAATGTGCAAAACTTTTATCAAGGACTCAAGTATAAAAATAGAATATAGTTTATTTTTAATAAATATATAAATGATCCTAATTAAAAAATCTGAAATATAAAACTCCAGTACCCTGGAGCACAACACAATTCAAAATGGTGTAAATTTTGAAAACGAAAACCATGGCATATTTGCAAGTCATTCCGGATATTCCTTGGAGTCTAGTTGATGACTATTCTACCAAATCAGAGAAGAATACGAAATTCCGCTGCAATGGAATATTGCAATATATAAAAACTGTTAAGTTGTAGTTTGAAATAAACTGGTATCTTATTTCACTTTAATCAATATAATAAAAACGCGCTCACATTTATATTCGGCAACACGCATTAAATTGTTTTTTCCATTCCTTTTTGTGTTTTTCGCCTATTTTGGCATTATGTTTGACCAAGATGTCACTCTTTAGTACTTTGAATAAATACAACGAAGCAGCTGCTAAGTGGCGGTAAGAACAAGTTACTGAATCGCAGAATCGTTACTGCAAACGATAAATATTGTCGACAAAAATGGCGATTGTCGGATCGTTTAAAGTTAGTGACTCGCACTACTGGTCGAATTTCTGCGTATGCGTTCGCGAACAGTTTTTAATGGCTGAATTGGTTCGAATCACGCGAGGGCGACAACTTCTCTTTCTGTCATCAACTGTAGATGTTTGGGAAAAACGAGATCAATAGCGCGGTAAGCAAAAATTCTCGAAATATTAAGTTTTTTGAGAAGCTCATAAATTTCACATGCGCATTTTCCACACTTATGTAAATCAATCACCGCAATACGGGTTTCTTTAGCTCCCCTGGAGTAGACACTGCATATGAATTATAATAAAAAAACGACACTTTTTTCTGCGAATTTGTTCTCTCGGTATGCATTGTAAATTTTGTAACAGAATTTATGGCAACACTAAGTAGTTTTAAAGTAGTTCAAAAGTATTTTTTCAATTACAACTAATTGCTATTTCATACAACAGACTGATTTATTTAACATGACGATGTCATAGGAAGCAGTCAATTACCCTATTTTTCGTATGCTTTCAATACTTTACTTGCAATTTAAATTTAACCAATCCATTAATTTCAAATTTGCACAACAAATGAGAATTTAAAAACGAAACTGGCTCACGTTGCATTTGTATTAAATTAATTTAAAAGTAGTTCATACAAAATTTGTTTCTAAATACAATATTGTAACATCCAACTGACTACTTTTTTCCGACAGGGTATGAAGAGAAATACGAAAACTTTCGAGCATTTCTGCAACTTGTCGAAAGTATGGCATGCAAAATAAAGATAAGAACACGCAATATTATTAGAAGTGAAAATAAAGTGGAACAATGGCAAAATCAAGTTTTTAAGTTTACAGACTACCGAAAGTTGCTAGTTGTGAAATGCAAAGATTCTGTGAGCGACAAACTGTTGCAAATTGTGCAGCTACGAGTATATTTCACTCACCGTTTATTTGGCTGAAGCAATACAGCAGCAATGCTTTCGGATATCTGAAGTTTGTTATTGATTTAAATAAATTGTTGAATTTGAAGAGCAACAGAAGAAAACATTAAGCTGTTTGTCTAACTACATTCGATTGAAAGGTAATCAATTAAATAGAACGAAGTGTCTCGAAGGATTTAATAATGCATGGAAATAATAAACAATTATTTGCCAAATTTAAATAATAGATTTGTGTGATATTTAGCTTGAGTGCTTTGAAGAAAAATTATTTATTTGAATTAAAGCTAGCGTGGCAGAGTAAATTTGTACAGAGCTGTTTAACAAGGTCACTAATTGGGGCTAACTTTGAGTTCACTTAGGTACATAACTAACTAAAAGTCCTGAGGAATTTTATTTCTTTAACTTTCAAATTTGTTAAATAATCACAATATAAAAATTTTTTTATCCAGAAAATCCTCTTAGAAAAACATTTCCGAAATTCGGTACTTTTTGAGTTAGCAACTCTAGCCTCAAATGAATTAAAAGTTCCCTTGATTTGCCAAGACTTTTTATGCCAAGTTTGTTCACATAACGGTTGTTTGTAATAGCTTAAAATAACCAATATAGAAGTAAACTTTTTGTACCCCTGCAGTGAAGAGCCAACTAGTTTATTAACCGGTATTTAATGGAGGTTGTCATACCAGTTCGAAAAATATTTCGAAATATACAAGTTCCAAGGCTAGAGAGAAAACTTAAATAAACGCATGCTTGGAACAACACGACTGTGGCGTCATGTGAAGACTGTCGCTTACGACGCTTGAGGATGCGGGTTCGAGTCGGATGTCAGGGATGTGCGGCCGTTTCAGCAAAGCTATTTCCCATTGTGTTGTTTCAAATGAACCGCGTGTTAATTGTGTTTTTGTTCGACTCTGAACTCACTCACAATAATTAAATTTTTTGAAATACATACCTCCTTTTTTTATAAACATGTTAAAAACCAAATAAAAAATAAAAAACATCTGTAACAAAACGTTTAGAATGAAAAGCGAAATCGATGAAACCATGTCTGTGGGCCCGTCCATCCGTCCGTGGGCCTGCTGACTCGAGTAGGGTATATATTAAGACAACTTGCCGATAATTGGTACACGTAAAATATTATAACCACTCCCTCATAACGGTAATTTTCGAAAATCTAAATAGTACGATATTTTTGCAACGGTAAAAGGTAATTTACTAAAGTTTTATATATAGGATTTTGAAAACATTTTGAAAAATAATCATGGCACTGCCCACTTTAAAGCTCGAAATTATTTTATCAAACTCTACCAAATTTGATACACAGTTTGAATTTCATCTCAATAAGCACAATTGCAAAAATTATAGAAATTAGGGGAGTCTCGCTCAAATTTTACACGAAGAATTTAATTAGGGAGCGAAAAGACAAAAAGAAAAATTTTGGAAAAGGGCGTGACACTGCCTACAGAAAATTATATACATGGAACAAAAACGAAAATCTATAATAGCTGTAATTTGTAATTAGAGAGTTGAACGGGATTCACAGGTAAAAATCAAAATTTTGAAAAATGTGCGCGGCGCGTTGTGTTAGGTTAGGCTGATGTGGTAGTCCTCTCAGGGAGTTCACTTAGCCATATAGGAGGCAGCTGAATAGGGTGGCAAATCTCAAGCAAAGTTACTCTGTTTTAGTTTTTTTTTTACTTTCTTGTGCGTTTCGTCACAGTCATGAATTCAAATAATCGGCTTCACACTGGATTAAAAACTTGTAAAATTTAGTATCACGTATGTATGCATTTATGGATGGTCCCGAATAAAACGTTGACGAGATTAAGAAAGCGAAAATTTGCCTGTGATTATGTTCGGTCTAGAAAACAAACAAAAAAAAAATAACGGTTTGCAGATTTTTGAGATTGAAAAGGGCGACATTTGGGCATTTGTCCAGTGTGAAAATTTGCACGGTAACTTACACTGTAATCGAAACGTTAACAGGAAGAATGCTGGGTGGATAAAATTAACTTCCTCAAACTGCTGATTTCCACTACTTAGAGCTCTCCAGGGATTTTGGTGAATTGAGAGCCTTGGTACTTAAAACTCAGCCCCCCATATTCAGGTCAAAGATTGTCGGAGATTATATTCAGTTTAACCGCATGAATTTCTATAGACCAATGCCTGGTCAGAACTCTTACTAGGATTGTGAGTTGGCGTCTTGTTAGCGCAGGAAGCTCCCTTAAAAGCCTATGGTTCACCACCGGCCAGGGGGCTTTTTCAATTCTGCATGCCGTGGTATTTGAACAGCGCCCGCTGAAACGACATGGAAAACACCTGTACAACAGAAGTGCGCTGAGCGCCAGAGAGTCCACAACCAGTCCTACCTAGAGTAGTAACTTCAATAGGGCCTTGCTGCGCCAGCTCTTCAGTCAGGCAGTTTCCTCCTATGTCCCTATGATCTCACACCCAAATCAGTCCGAAATGGAGCGGCTTATTTAAAGTTCGGGCGCCCCTTACTTGTTAAATTTTTTTTGTGTCTTTGTTATGTTTGTTTTAGAAATATCCGCTAGTGGGATAGAATATAGCTGTGGTCGAAATTTGCATTCTTAGCAATGAGTCGAAGTTTTGACATTCACCAGAGTTACTTTAACTTAGTAGAAGATTTCGAGTTACTGGTCATGTAGTTTCGATGGAGCTTTTTTAGTTCCATTGAAAAATTTGGAAGTGCTATTTGAGGAAGTGAAAACTGCGCATATTGTCTCATAATTTTAGGTAGAATATCCTACCAAATTTCCAACTAGAGGGTCTACATATGTCGTTTACAGTTATTATAATTCTATATATTATAATTCTTTCTTTTAATCATTAAAAAAGTTAATTGAGAGAATGTCATCTAATATCGGTACAAAAATATCGATATTTATCGGAACATTAATAATGCCCATATTTTTTTTAATAGTTGAAATCCTTTTTCATTAATCTGTCTACATTAAAGCTACATTATGATATTCACATCGTAGTACATAATTAATAAAATAGTGTAGTCAGTTATAACTATCGCATTAAAAGCTGTAATAAAGAGTTTTCTTTGTTTTGCACATTTGTCATTTGAAATTAATATTTTTAAACATGTGACAACACTTTTTAAACACATTTCTATGATTCATCTCTCTTTCTGCCGACTTCATTTGAATCTCATGCCGTAATATTTTCCTTAACTTAATAATTTAATTAAATGTACTTTATGAAGAAGGTGGCAACCCTCTCCAAAAGTATTTTAGAAATACAGCTTACTTAATCTGCATTCGTTTAGGGCACATAAATTATTTGAATTTCATTACATTTTTTAAACAGGTGGCAACCCTCTCAAAAAATATTTTTTAAATTCAGCATTCTTAAGATTTTTAGCTCGAAACTTATATTTTAAAATTCCATTTACTTAAATTTGTTAAGCTGTAAACAGGTGGCAACTTTCTTTAATAATATTTTCAAAATAAAACTTTATTAAACATCTTTCGTTTGGAACACATATTGCAATATTTCATTCTACTTATTGCTTTAATTGAATTTAAACTGGTACATATTTGTACATAGTTATGTAACTTATAGCAATATGATTTAACTTATTTATTTAATTTACCATAACTTTTTTAACAAGTGGCAACACTATTCTTCCTATATACTACATATGTAAATCCAGGTTATAATCTACTTATGCGTCAAATCTTATACAAATCTGTTTAGCTATTTGGGCACGAAAAGGTAACAAACACACACAATTTTCCACATATGTAATATTGGGCCCGTTACTTTGTAATCTAGTTGCAAAATAACAATAGGTAGGCTAACAAAATGCATGTAAAGCAACAACACTAACTCGGAAAAATATGCGAGTTGAGCCAACTCGGTAAAATGATATCCGACCTGAGATGTAGTGTTGGGAAGTGAAAAAACTGCGCTATTGTGAATTTATAAATATATATCTACATAAACCTATAAATTGTCAGTACAACTATTTTCCTAACAGTGTTTTTGCAACGAAAGGAAATTTTATCCGACTTGAAGCGTTCTTTAGTATTTTTTTTTTTTAATAATATGTTACGAAAGTATTGTTCATTATATAACATAAATCAATTTGTAGGAGCTAAAATTACTCTGATTTTCGATAATTTTTTGCTGATGATGTTCTCATAAAAATAAAGTTTGTTCAGGTATGTCATAGGTAATTCAAAAGAATTCTTTGTACACACACTAATGCCTGCAATTACATTTGAATGTATCTAACATATATATATTATTATTTTCCTAACGCTTAGTGACCAATTAAAGCACCTGAGTTTGGCAACAAATATGTAATGTAAAAATGTGAAAATCTTCAAATACCATGGCAGGGTGCCTAACAAGCAGGAAACGACAAAACTTTTAATCAAACCGCAATAACGGCTCAATGAAAAATAAACGGTTGAGTTGGAAAAAGGTATGATGATAAATAGAAGATAATAAAGGGAAGATATACGAGTAAGGTGGAAGTTTGGGATGAAGGTTGACAGCCCTCAAAATGATTAGAAAATGAATCATAGGGGCCATTATATGTGTACATACCAAAATGTATATGTTATATCTATACTCTTTGCGATAAATGTGGACATACATTTACAGAAAGTGGTAGAATATCCCACAGCAGTAATAAATCAAACAAAAAAACACCGTGTTAAATTCCACTTCAAATAAGTCTTTTTGTTCTTTCATTCGGTTGATGTTCTTTAACTTGTGCGATTGAAAAATAAAATAAACTAAAAGCTAAGCATAAAACAAAAACGCAAACTCATAAACAGCAAACTTGCTACAACAAAGGAATGAGACAAATACTACATGCACATGATGGCATTGGAAAGGAATGAAAATAATTGGTAAGTCAATGTCTGTTATGGGAAGCCATGTAAGAAAGTTAGCAACTTGAGAGTTCAACTGAAGGGGAAATAAATTAGATGGTGCGGGTGATAAAGACCTTGAAAAAACTGATATATGTGTGAAAATTTTTTAAAAACAAAGAAAACGAGATTTTCATTTGATTCAGCAGAAAAACTCAAACAAAGTAAAATTTTGGCAATTTTTAGAGCAACAGTATTGGAAATTTGCCACACACTTGGGGACAGAAGATTAGGGGAGCGGGTGTGAGCTGTTTTTGTTTTTCTTTCATTTATCGATTTTAATAATTTCGGGTGTTTTGAAATTAACTCAAGGTCTGAGCTTCACTGAGCAAAACTTTCCATTTTTGGTTAATCCGCGCAGACCACCTGGTATACCCTGCCCATATCCTGTGCTAGTTCACTCCTTTTTCATACAGTACCTCCGTACACTTCCATCTATTTGACGCCTTCTAAAGAATATTTGACTGCTATCAAGTCCATGTGATAATTTCTAAAGTTGATATTTTCGAAGGTACTGTTTGAAAAGTTGTAGACTGTTTTTAAAACATGCCTTTAATACAGTTAAGATCCCAAATTTGGGCGAAAATATTTTTGGTGGAAGCCATGGTAGGTTGGATTAGGTGGATTGTCACCCTAGTTGCAAGCAATTAACAAATTAGCCATTTAGATTCCACAAATTTTGGCAACCTAAAGCCATCTGTTTAGCCATCTGAGTTTACCCCAAAACTGCCGGGCAATCCTATACGATCCAGTATGGTTCCACCTTTAGCAAGGCACCCATATTCACCGCGTGCGAAATGCTCAATGCAGAGCCCCACCTCGCCAGTTCATCCCCTATTTCATTACCTCAAATATCCCTATGTCCCGTGACCCATATTAGGGTAATCTTGTACATGCCAAAAATCGAAGCCAGCTCTTTTCTACACTAATCTACTAGTCGGGATCTGACCGAGGTAGAAGACAGTGCTTGAATAGCTGCTTGGCTAGCTGAGCAAATATTTACCTGCGATATTGCGGATGTATTTTGTCTCTTGTGTCTTACTGCAAAACGCTGGCATGGTCGACAGGCAGAAGAATAATTTCTTCTACACTAATCTACTAGTCGGGATCTGACCGAGGTAGAAGACAGTGCTTGAATAGCTGCTTGGCTAGCTGAGCAAATATTTACCTGCGATATTGCGGATGTATTTTTTTTCTTGTGTCTTACTGCAAAACGCTGGCATGGTTGACAGGCAGAAGAATCATTTTTGATTAAATTACTAAATGAGAATCCCTGCGCCGACCCCGCGTTCCATCTTTGACCCGTCCGTAAAGACAGTTAAGCCTTCCAATGGTTGGCCCCTCCCGATAGTCCAGTCTATGTGGAAGCTATAAAATTTACAAAATTGTAGAATTGGCTTAAAATAACCAAACCGTTTTGATTAAAATTTGTGTGATGATTTTTATTGTTTTACAACCGCTGAGCTAGAAAATTGATGAGGATGCAATACGATATTTGAATTCATACGCCATGTTACTTAGAATTTCTAAAATTTTACCGATGTTTGAATAGGTTGGGATATTTTTAAAAGTTGCTTTAATGTTTGGATTTGATGGGATTCAGAAAATACAAGTACATGTATTAAAGGCTTTAAACTGAAAATTTACTTCTTATAACAAAGATTGGATGCCAATAGCTTTTGAATATAATTTCGGGCATGTGCCCACCGCAGGTTAAATTTGCGACAAATTTTTCTAGTAATATTACTTCCCAAGAGGTCCAAAGAGGGAATGGAACATCTAAAAAAAAAATAATAATCGCGCAAAAAATACGCCAGGTGGCGCTGAGTACATGATTTTTTGAAAAATCATATGTTTGGTTAACTTTGGCTTATGTTCCATAATACGTTGGATAATAACTGAAATTAATGTTTTCCGACTGTCTTGCAAGGCTGCGTTTGAGACGGAAAGAGAAGCAGTTAATTATTTTGAGGCGTTTTATAAAAAGTGGGAGAAAATTTAAATTAAATACATAAAGCCATTCCCACAAAGGAAAGCGGAATAATTTTTTTTGTTTATTAAATAATGTATTATAATACATATTAAAAATGACGAATAGTAAAAATTTTATTCACCTAAACCTCTAGTTAGAGAAAAATTTTATGAACACTTATTCCTAAACATGTAAAATAAACCATGGCTCCAAAAATACTCCAGTAAAAACTAAACAAGTCCTTAGAATTTAAACAAATATTCTGTACGAAGGGACCATGTGAAGAAATATGGAAATAGTATTTAAAGCTGGAATTGATGCCTCACCACCAGTTAGAAAACCTTTTAGATATTCTAACGGTGTGGCGGGCTTCAGCTTCGTCTCTTATGGCATTTCCACGAGCAACGGAAGTTTCCGCTATGCAAGCAAAAATAAGATATTGTGTAAAGGATTTTAATCAAATAGGAATATTTAAAAATGTCACGCAGCAAGTATGTACTTATATCCGCAATGCGATTGGCTTGGGTTCTTTTTGTTGTATCGTCTAGCTACTCTCTGATCATTATCGTCAAACTAATCTAGGGCTTCTAACCCCGTTCTTGAGTTCATAAAGATGCCCTCTGACACGCCTGGGAGGTGGCTTGGGGATTTTGCAAACCTTGTTCTGAAAAAATGTTCACTTAAATCCTGATTCAACGGGCGCGTCAAGATATATTAAAATTCATACCTTCCCTTGATGTAATATGTAGAATCGAAGGGAAGAGCGAACTGTTGCCCAGAGTGATTACCTTATGAAAGAGTATCAAGATCTGCCTTTGGGAGCAGATCCAAGGTATTCACGATACGCCACATCTTGGAAAAGATCCGAGAAAGAAAAATAGACACACATCATCTTTTTGTCGACTTCTAATCCGCTTTCGATAGTACAAGAAGAAGCTGCCTATTTGTCGCAATGTCTGAATTTGGTATCCCAACAAATCTAATACGGCTATGTAAAATACAGTTGAGTAACACCACCAGCTCCGTCAGAATCGGGAAGGACCTCTCCGTGTCGTTTGAAACCAAACAAGGTTTCAGAGAGGGTGACTCTCTTTCGTGCAACTGCTTTAACCTTATGTTGGAAAAGATAATTCGAGCCGCATAATTGAACTGTTCAGGCACCATATTTTATAAGAGCATGCAACTTCTGGCGTATGCAGATGATATCGATACCATCGGCCTCAACAACCGCGGCGTTACTTCTGCCTTTTCCAAACTGGATAAAGAAGCGAAACGTATGGGTCTGGAGGTGAATGAGGGCAAAACTAAGTTCCTCCTATCATCAAATAAACAATCAGCGCATTCGCTTCTTGGCTCCCGAATCACTGTTGACAATTAAAATTTCGAAAAAGTGGAAGACTTTGCTTTATCTTGGAACCAGCATTAACACCAACAACAATGTCATGCCTCGAAATCCAACGGAGAATGTCTCCTGCCAACAAATACTCCTTTGAGCTGAGTAGGCAATTGGGCAGTAAAACCCTCTCTCGACGTCCGTGCTATTGTTTGGCGCAAAAGCATGGACGCAGTCAAGATCAGATGAAAGAGAGAGAGTTAGAGAGAAAGATTCCCCGAACGATTTTTGGACCATTACGTCTTTGCCACCTCGAATACCGGAGACGATGGTTCCAGCTGGTTTGAGCTGTATGAGCTTTATAGGAACATAGAGATAGTTTTATCGAATTAAGATTCAGAGGCTACGCTGCTAGGTCATGTTGTATGTGTGTGGAAGAAAATGCTCTAGCCTTGAAAGTATTCAACGCAGTACCCGCTGATGGTGGCGAGAGGGAAGGCCTCATCTACGTTGGAAAGACCAGGTGTCTCTAGCTGGTGCCAGTTAGCAAAGCAGAGGCTAGGCATATTGAAATCAGCCAAAACCGCCTAAGCGGTTAGAGTGTCAATTAAGAAGAAGAAGAATATATGCACATTTCCAAAATAAGTTTGTTTTTGTAATTTATTAATGATCACAACAATGGGTAGATTAATTATTACTGCTAAGGAGTTTGCGATGACACCAATGAGCAGAAATGAGGAGTGTGAAATTGCCGTTAGTAGAAAAGAGATAAAATATCACACAAACAAGGGTAAAGTACTGATTTGTTTCCCAAGGCCTGAACAAAATTTAGTACTTTGCTAAGCACTTTTGTAATTAGTCATAATGTAATATGGGTGTGATATTTAGCCAGTATCTGATTTACTGTATTTTGTGAACTGAAAAATTCCACACCGAAAATTTAAGATATCACAATTTTTTGGAAATTATTTTATCCGTTTAAAAATGTTTAAAAATTGTTCAATAATCATTTCATATACGGCTACATCTTAATGCACACGCGAGCAGCCATACTTGAATGCCGCAGTTCCAAATATCATACCTTATACCCACATACGTTCAACTCTACGCACGAATGCACCCAAGATTGCGAGAGGTGATTCGAATCATGCGAAAGTTCTATGAAACTGGAAGGATTAGTATGTATGTATATAAGAATTAAGGGTTACTAAAATGAGATAAATTTCGTACTCATTAAATTTGTAAGTATGTAACTACAAAGGTATGCACATCGATATCTTACACGAATAAAAAATACTCATATCAAATGTATAAGGTCAAAACAAAGCTGCTAATAGCGCAAACAATAAATTTTGAGCACAATCGAGCTCGCAACCCAATATGTAGCTTGGGAGGCGATACACAATATATGTACATATGTACCTAAGAGAAGGGAATGAGGGTCGGCAAATATGCAAAGGTTTATTTGGAAAGTATGATTTTGATGATCAAAAGCGCTTCTACTCCTGCATTTCATCGTAGAGATAATTATGATTTTCTATTTCGCACTCATTTTCGCTGGCAATTAAAAGCTATGCTTTGCCGGTATGCCATCACGTATGAGTGATGTACGCGTTTCCTGGCAGCAGATAGTGCAAGTCGACGTTAAGTTTGAGTAATTTCCCTTGCTTGCTTGTCGATTAATTAAAAGCGGCAAGTAGTCGCAGTATGGGTGCCTTTGGCACACTGTTATTTTTGAAGTGGCAGCTGCTTTGCTGACTGACAGCTAAATTAATTGTTTGCAGTTAGATGCGTAAGGTAGTGCAAAATGTTGCATGCGGGTGATTACGCTAGGTTTGGCTTGGTCGGAATGGCTGGGGAGAGAGAGAGAGAGAGAGACGCCTCATGCACTTCCAAGAGTAGACCCATTGATGTTGCGTCGCTTCCCTATGATGTTGTGTCGCTCACCCGGGATCAAACCATCTTGTTAGCGTAATGAATTTCAAAACTGCGCTTATTTTGATTTCCGCTATGTACGCGAGATTTAGCAGAAATGTTAACAAGCAAGTGAAAGACTTCGAACTGCTTTGCAGAATCTCCTCATTAGTTGCACGCACAGGTTCCCCACATAAGGGAGGAAGGGACAGGCGGAGGGTATTTTACTACTCTGAAGATGACTTATCAAAATCTAATTTCATATTTAGATTTTCCATGTTAACTCAAAATGAAAATGCCATGTTTTTTCGAAAATTTCTGAAAACTTATCTGAACTATTTTGTGCTTTGGAAGACCGTTTAGGCTTTTTTTTTAACAAATTAATGCACCAATTGCGCTTTTTTAACATTTTCGTTTATCTTCGAATTTTTTTGAGCGAATATTAAAATGTTAACAAATCGCAGCTCATCACACGCACACATATGTATGTAGCTATTAGCTGCTCTTGGTTTATTTTTTCTCAATCTTGAAATGGCGAAAGCTTTTATATTTTAATTATCAAAAAAACTATCATATTGCGAAAGTTTAAATATAAACTTCAAACTTTTAAAATGCATTTTATTACTAAAATTTTCATAATAACATTTTCTGCAGGCTTCAATAAAAATTAACTGATTTTCAAATCGGTTGACGAGTTGAAAGTAATTAAGAAAATTATGTTATTGTATAGGTAGTAAATCATTACATTAATTAAATTTAAATTCTTTATTTATTTATGGATGCAAGTTTGGAAGGTCATACTCGATTCAAATAAGCTGGATAAAATTAAATAATTAAAGTTAAAGGGGTCGACAGTTGAAGTGTCATTTATTCCACAGTCCATATCTAATATGATAAAATATGTGAAAATAATAAAAAAAAATTAGGATACATTTACTTCAGCTCGATTACGGCTATCTTCTGACTTCACTATAACGAATGTGATTTTGCAGGTGGTTTGACACAATCGCGTTGAATCTTTGTTTATATTTGTAAAAAGACAACAACAGTCAGGAGAAGAAGAAATCTCCGCATCAGATTTCTTTCATGACTACGCCGGTCTGTGTTCCCACAACCTACGACCTGTTGGGCAAAAAACGTAGTCAATGGCCCACAGGCGGCTTGTGAGCAGCTGTTGGTTTTTACCAATTTCAATATATCTTGACTGTTTTTGTGTTTTTTTCAAATATTTTCCTTATACCGGTCTTGAGCTCCAAAACTAATATTGTTTATTTAATATCTTGTTACTTAAAATAATATTGTATTATTATTACAAAAATCCGGCAGAGGTCATCCTGCCTATATTTAATAATTTGCTTTGCATATGTAATCAGAAAACGCATTTCGGTTTGAGTCACTTATAACAGGTGGCAACACTCTCAAAAATATAGGTATGCTCCTCATATGATATTACTGTATATCTTTGTGTATGATTTCAATAAAATTTGACTTGGCAACCCTCTTAAAAATATATCTATAAATTTTCTTCGTAGCAAAACGAACAGTTTGATACCTATATTTCACTATTTCATGTAGCTAGCGGAAAATTTAAGTTAAATTCCACTTTTCAAACAGGTGGCAACCCCCATAAAAGTTAGTTATGCACCCTCTTGTCTAAACAAACTGTTTGATACGCATATTTTTTATTTTATTTAACTTGTGTATAATTTAATAAAAGTCCATTTTCAAATAGGTGGCAACCTTATTCAAAACTTAGCTAGCTATAAACTTTCTCCTTCGCGAAATGAACCCTTTGTTATCGAAATTTTACTATTTGATATAACTTGTGTATTCAATTAGATTTGACTTTTCAAGCGGGTGGCAACCCTCATAAAATTTAGCTATGAACCTCCGTTGTGAGACGAACCACTTGACACCCATATTTGAATAGTTTATATAACTTGTGTATATTTAAATTAAAGTTGACTTTTCAAACAGATGGCATCCCTCTCCTAAGCATAAAATAAACTTTAATCTTGCTCTTATCCCTACCGAATAAACATAAAAAAATTGATAAAAACGGTTCGAATCGTTTCGCAGAAATGCGACCACAAACACTGCTGCACGAGACTTTTATCTATAAGATTAAAATTTCCACGAATTTTTATGAGCTTTAAACTCACTTTCACGCATGAAAACTTAATTTTGTCTTATTTTTTCTTGACACCATCGATTTTTTTATGTGTCATTTTTTGGTTTCTCTGGCATTCTAACCATTTAAAAGCAAAAACAACATACATGGCACATGAAGTTCTTGTGCTTGGATTGTTGCCATCGACTTGTGTGAAATCCGCTTTGTATTTCGCAGTGGAATGTGCGAAACAATAAAAACAGGCAAAAAAGACCTACGCCTACTTCATATTATTGATTGCTTACGAAAAACTATGAACATATATAAATTTACAATTTCCAAATATCGTGCCTCTCATGCTATCTTGTCGACTGACCCTCATTTTGTGTTTTTTGATATTGCCATCGAGATCTGAGTTGCGTCAAAAAGTAGAAAGCTGAAGATTTGATACGATTGAATTAGGATTGAAAAAAATAAGTACGTTTACCAAACATCCAAATAATTACATTACTTGAAATTTATATCAATAGAAATAACTACAAGCATTGCAAGTTGCAGCATACCAGCAGTATCGCTACCCTCAACAAGCTTCAAAAACGCTCTCTGTTATAATCGTAAAATTGAATTTCCTTCTGCAGCTATAAATAAATATGTACTATATATGAATGCTTTCCAATTGTTGTGCTCGATATATTTTATATCACTTCGCATTTATTTTAACGCAACAAACTCGCTCATAGTTTTCTGCAGTTCCATTTTGTTGTTTTGCAATTTTCCAAAATTATTTTCATCATTCCCTGATTTCCGGTCAGACATACATTCGTGTGCTCCTGCCATGTTGGGTTTTATAAATATTTATGTACATTGTAGATAGTTGTAGTTCTGGTTTGTTCAATACCAGCACAACCGTGCAGTGAAATGCCAAAGTGGCTAGCAAAAATTTTAGTTTATAATGGAGATTGTCAGACCAGTTCGACAGTGATAGCTTCTCAGCGCTTATAATAATTTAAAAAAAAATAGTACGTAGTAAGGGCCAAGCGATTCTCGGCTGAACTATAAAATTATGGGTAAATCTCACATCAGTATTATTTTCTTTACAATATAATAATAATAATAATAATTTGGCGCTACAATTTGTGATGAACATCTTGATGTTGCCCTACAAGAAAATTACGCCGACTTATGACAGAAATACGCTGGGAGGTTTGTCATTGCTTGCTGAGGGCTAACCGCTATGAGATAGTCCTCGTAATATACTAGATAATCTTCTTTAAATATTTTTCTTTCAATACATTTTTTACGGCATTAAAATGCCCCAAAATAGCTAAATTCACTTTATTATCAGTGTTAACGGTTAACGATCGTTCGGTTTCAATTCTTGCAGGAGTCGGATTTTGTAAGTCCTTAAACCAAGATCATTTCGCAAACTCTTCCATTAAGTGGATGGGCACAGCTCCAATTGTTGCGCGCGATAAACTCATTCGGGTCTTCTTCGATACTATGCTCCACTGTAAGGCATCTCTGAGGATGTGCATTATCCACGAGAGTAAATATGGGGCGAAACCGAGCTATCGTTGCTCGAATTACCGACTCTAATGGGCGATTATGTCGAACGAATATTGGACGCATATTGCGCGCGAACCGTACCATTTGGTAATAAATTTGCACAATTTGCAAATGTTGTACCGAAGTAAGTCTCTTCATTATGAAATGGTAAACCAAACTGAGTATGAATCAAGTAACGGCTGTCAAAAAGACCAACTTCGAAAATAGTATTGTCTCATTGAAAACCACACGTCTAAAAAAAATACCCTTCATAAATTTGTAGACTTAATTTTCTGCATAACCTCCGAACTTTAACCATTATAAAGACCCGCGCTTTCATGGCGAGCAACAATTGAATTTAAAAGTTATTTCTGTCGGCCTTCATAAAGAAATAAACCCCTTTGTATAGCTCATCACTCGAATGTGTTATTGAACCGTGGAAATAAGTTTTGAGACTTTACTTGTAGGATTCTAAGCACTGTTGTTTTGGATAATCTAGCCATAACTGCCCTTTCTTTAGTATTGTCTCCGCTACAAATTTGCGGCTTTTATCCGAAATGATCTCAAATGTTCGTCCTGGATGCGGTCCATTGTCAATGTATTCTCTTCCTAATTGCTTTCAGTGTTGAGCTTATGCTTTTTGGGCAAAAATTAATCACAATCTGAGTTTAAGACACTTCCTTTTGGTGACTCAAACTTCTGACCAGCTGGTGATTTTTTTACAATCTTTACAATGTTTTCAAAACCGTGTTTTTATGAATATTTCATGAAGCTTTATTTTGTAAATACATATAAATAAACACACAGCGCAAAATTGATCAAAATTCCCCAAATTTTCCTAAAATGTTCAAACTTTTCAATCAGAATTTTTAGAAAACATTGGAATATGCATTTTTCTAGCATATTTAGTTTGAGCACAAGAATGTGCTCGCCTGAAGTGACTAAAATTTCCAGTTGTTTTTTGACAATTAACTTGAAATTCATTCCATAAAACGAACGGATTTTATATAACCTCTCCTTGGGTTTTAATATTTTTTTGCGCTCATAATCTTGCACATCTTTTTGATTTACAAGTATATTGGCTTCTGAACTGGTTCTGTTTGGGAAGAAATAAAATATTTTTAAACATTTCTGAACATCGATTCCAATTTGGATTTCCAGGAGCCATCGGTGCTTTCTGAGAATATTATTTTTATTTCTTTAAATGGTAAAATTGATGGGAAATAAATATAGTGTCAAGTTTTCGAGATTCCAATCCTAATTTCTACACCTTTTTCAGTTTTAGTTCAGAAAGTTGAAATTCAAATTCGGAAAGTTACAGTTCAAATTCAGAAATTTTCATTTCAAACTTAGAATGCCCAATGAAAGTTCAGAAAGTTATAATTCAAATTCAGAAATTCAATTTTAAATTCAGAAAACCCCAATTCAAATTCAGAAAGTTACAATTTAAATTCAGAAAGTTTCGCTTCAAATTCAGAAAGTTACAATTCCAATTCAGACATTTTCATTTCAACTTCAGAAAGTCACAATTCAAATTCAGAAATTTTCATTTCAAATTCAGAAAGTTACAATTCAAATTCAGAAAATTTCATATTCACTGTTCGATTTGGAGATTTTATGTTGCAATTGTGTCACAAAAAGGGATATTGAAATTCCTGAATCTGAAATGGAAATTCTGAAGGTGAATGATATCTTTTTGAATTTTAATTGTGGTTTTCTGAATTCAAAATGGAAAATCTAAAGTAGAATTACACTTTTCTGAATTTGAAATGGAAATTCTGAATTTGAATTGTAATTTTCTGCAGCCGAAATCAAAATTCGGAATTTGAAATGGAAATTCTGAATTTGAATTGTAACTTTCTGAATTTTAATTAGAGCTTTCTGAATTTAAAATAGAAATTCTGAATTATAATTGGAACTTTCCAAATTTGAAATGGAAATTCGGAATATGAGTTACAACTTTCTGAACTAAAACTGAAAAGGGTGTAAACATTTTAAAGTATTAACTCTAATTATTAATAAATAAACACAAACAGAACAATCACTTTGTCTGGTATTGGCCTGTATTTATTAAATATCAGGAAATTTATTTTGATCAAGTTAACTTTTACCTATTATTGTCTGCTGTTTTTTTAGAGCGAACTATATTTTTATTAAAAAGTGTCGAAAAAAAGTCCTGCTATTTAGTGAAATTCTTGTGTAGGCGCTGTAGCCGAGCGTGCGTGTGTTTTATTTGGTGTGTCCCGCTCTCAAATATTGAGCTGGAAAAGTAACAACAAAAAATTATAACAGAAAAAATGGGTAGCCACTCGGCAGGCAATGACAAACTTCCGCGCTCATTTCTGCCATGCAAGAACTTCTCACAAAAAACATTTCGCCGTTCCGAGTCGTAATTTCCTCAATTTGTGTTACAGCATGAAGATGCACAACACAAATTGTGGGGGAAGTTCGCCAAACATCAAGCTATGTGATTCAAATTTAAAATTATTCTTATTATTATTATTTTCGACAAATCTAGTCTGGGTAGACCAGAAATCAAAAACAACGGTTTTAAATAATAATAACTTAAATTTATTTAAAAAAAAAGTCACTCCCAACCCGCTAAAAAAGGTTTACTTCAAAAATGCGTTCACTGCATGAGAAGTCGAATCTAAAACCCAGTGCTTGCTATGCCAGTGATTTGCTCTATTAGCCGCCTGAAAGTAAGCTAGTTTTTGAAGTATGCAGAAAGTTTCGCCGCAGGGAATGCATTCGTATTTTCACGTAGTACAAGTATGCACTTACATATCTATGTATGTACATAGCATTGCATATGTATGCGAATACGTTTGTGCGTGTGTATAATTGCACTGGCTAGCGATTGCGCTTGATTGTATTATTGTTGACTTTGCCTTGTTTGACTACGCTTTTTTTCAACAGATATAGTAAACTCCTCTCTTCTCGTGTGTCTGCGTTTTTGTTGGTTTTTGTGGCCTGTGGCTGCCGGTGTTGGCTTAATCATAAATGTTGCTTTTATGATTGTTTTTTTTAGTTTTTTTAGTTTTTTCACTTTTTTCACTTTTTTTTTACTTTTTTCTTATTTTGTCATATTCGTAAAGTGCGGTTTTTCTTTCCGACCATTCTTGGCAACTCGCGGTGCTTTGTGGTGCAATTTCACCCACTTTCAGGTAACGCATGTCAGCGCTGTGGTTGTGGCAACTTTGTTTAACTTTTTTTATTTTCTTATTTGCTCTTTTATTTACCCGGATCGCCGATTCGTAACATCTATTCTCGCTTTCTTAATTTTAAAAAAATGACAATTACGCGCTACTCTTTAAAACAAAATATTTAAGGAGGACGGTTGGTTGCCACTTTTTGTTGTTTTTAACCAAAGTGGGCTATTTTTTTTTGGTTTCTCGAAGTTGGTTTTTTGTTTGTTTTTACTTAGGAATGCCATTATTTTTGCCTTTCAAAAAGTTACTATAATACACCGTGCTAGTCGAAAAACTGAATAATCAGTGCAATTTGTCGTTACATATCAACAGGTTACTAATACGCGGCGTCATTTGGTGTATGTAAAAATCCCATAATCAACAGTTTGTCGGGGCGTATGAGTAACATTTTTTTATGTAAAGAATAATTGCATATTTTCACCTAAATCGACCGGAATATTTGCTTGTCCAATATATTTTTTGTGAAATAAGTTAATTTAATTTTGAAAAAATTTCAATAAAAGATTGTTCTATATAAGAAAACTAAACTAAAAAAACAAAACTGATTAGCAACGCTAAACTTAGCAATACCGCATTGAATATACTTGATAGAAACGCCGCACAGTGGGAGAAATCGCGAAAAAGCTGGCCAAAAGTCAAAAAATAAAAGTCGTCAAACAGTGATGAAATTAATTATATATCAAAAGGAGTGGCCTGTACGTTGTCTGTTAAAAGGACAGAGGTCAATTATGCATATCTTCTTCGCTAAAGCAGTTTAAACTTCGCCACCTCAAGTGGAGCCCGCGCTACGTTCACTTGCCTTTGCCAAACCGCGCATCGAAAATCTATACAAAAAAAAACAAAAATAAACGTAAATTACATATTGTGTGATATCAAAAGTGTTCTTGAGGGTACTATGAAGCATTTAATTCATGTAATTTGTATATCTGTCTGTAATAAACATACTTTAATTCGGAGTGAAACAGCTGTGTGAAATGAACTGGAGTGAAAATTTTTTTCGATTTTTGATGATCGAAAAAGTTATGATCGCCGGAGATCGGGCAATGTACTACTTACAGACATATAGTGAAAGGTATGTATTTTGATAATCCGCAAAAACCTCAACCACATTTTCCCCCATTAATTGCAATCTGCAAAAGAAATCATGCAGTTTGACAGCGCTGCGCTTGGCAATGCGCATATGGCGACACAACGTGAAGCACGTCGGGTTGCGTCGCGTCAGGAGTTTCTCTCTCTTGCAGCACTGAGCATCTCCACAGTGACTGTAGAAAAGCGGAAGCAACGCTTTCCACTGGTTGCAGGGCCTGAAAAACATTTCCAAAATTTCAAAAATATGATTTTTTCTATATATAATTCTGTATATTTTCCGGAAAATGTCTACGTTGCATGGTACTGCAGCGTGAACATAGCCACAAGCGAGCAATGTTATGCGCATATCGCACTGCACGAACAGCTGATCAATCATATTGTGGGAACACTCTTCTTCGCTTATTTATTGCGTTACAAAGCTTATTGGAAGCTCAGAATTGAGGTTTAGTGTAATGGCAGGGACCTGTAACGGTAATTTTGAACAAACTTATATTAATTATACTGTACCCCATGAAACTGATTTTTGTTAACTTTGAACAAGTTTTTTGAATTCGGGTCCGCCATTTTGGATCAGCCATTTTGTATTTCTGCAAAATGACATCAAATTTGGTTTTAGCGACTCAAAAAACCTTATACACCTAATTTTCGTCTACATCGAACAAGTTTTTCAGGAATATGTCCGCCATTTTGGATCAGCCATTTTGTATTTTCAAAAACTAACATCAAATTTGGTTTCAGCGACTCAAAAACCCCATGAAACCAATTTTCGTCTATATTCAACAAGTTTTTTGGAAATATTTCCGCCATTTTGGATCAGCCATTTTGTTTTTCGTAATGACAACATCAAATTCGGTGTCAGCGACCCCAAAAACATTATATGGCTAATTTTCAGATATGTAGATCGATGTCTTCTACTTTTGGCCAGCTTTTTCGCGATTTCTCCCACTGTGCGCCGCCTGATAAAAATAATTGATATATTCGTTTCACCGTATTATTAGAATATATTTATTTGCCCGTACTGGATTCAAGAAACATTAATCCTTGAAAACCAAGCCTACTTAATAATAATGAATCTCATTAAACCTATACCAGTAGTTGTATGCAATACCAGCAAATACACTGCACACTTTGTTACGCCTTAAGAAGAATAATTTATTTAAGAAGAAAAGCTTGGATTCAACTTAAATAAACATCAATATGTACATTAGGGTGTCACGGAAATTACACAACTATCGCGAGACTTCCCATAAAATATTTCGAAAAATATTAAGAACTACGCGGGCTGGATGCAATTGGAAACGGCTCCACATAGAATATGTTATAAATAAAACTTCTTCTTTGTTTTTTGATATTAAAAAAACCGCTTGAGGCGAATTTGTAGAAGGTAATGGCATAAGTGCAGCTGTTTTGATTTTTTTTTTTATTCACCTACATGTATTTTGTTTTTGCTTTTGCATATGGGCTTTCAAAAGCCGTAAAAACAAAAACAAAATGTATTTTAATTTTGACAACTCTTACGCAGAAACAAAAACCAAATACATAGGAATTTTGTAGTTATATTTATAACACCACCTTGTATAGATTCGCCTTGGATGTGTTTATTTGTAAAAACCAAAATACCTGCATACCTTATAAAATAAGTAAAGTTTTGAAGCTTTTTTATCTTCCAAAAATATTAATTATTATTTTTAAAACTTCTATGCTTAAACTGTCATATGATAATTGACCAAGTATGAAATAAATATATTTTAATTTACAAAAACCGCCAGCAATGCAGGTAATTTCCAATTGGTCTAGCTCAATTAAATCTTTATATTATTGCGAAATATTTTAGTTGATGCCTTCAAATATAATGAGTTTTATACTTCCGATGAGTCCGCTCCAATTTTTTTTTTGAGGGCAGTGGTGCAATTCAAAAAATTTAAACAAAAATAAGCATGCTTTCCAGAGTGCTTCTCAAATGTTTCATTTAAGAAAAATACTTACTAAAATCGGCTTAGTACTTTGGGAGCTAAATCTTTACACACATTCTCTCAGTAATCGATTTTTTACAAAAAAATTAAATTGTTAGTAATACGGTTTGATTGTTATTTTTATAGAATTTCTTTTTATTAAATTTGAGCGTTAATTTTTTTTAAAAAAGTGTGGTTGGTTTTAATTTTGTTGTGAAAAATAATTGTTTTTTTTGATACTATACAACCAAAACTGTAAAGGATCAGTTATTTTGTTTGTGACAGGAATGAGTAAAATTCTCGTAGTTAACCTAGAACCAAACAGTTCAAAGAGTTCGCATTTAGTGATAAAGGGCTTGGAAGAGAGTGCAAGATGGTTGGTGCAGTAAAAACAAAACTACACGGTGTTTTTTTCAATTCTCGACTTCACCTTGTTTTTGAAAGTTTTCGCTACGTTAAGTGAAATGTTTCAGTTTTGGATATCACAATGAACGATAATTACAAAAATTTTAATCGAGGCATTTTTGGCAGAGTATTGTCAACCACACTGAATAAAAAAAAAAAAAAATTAAAACAATAATTAATTAAATATTTAAGAAATAATAGTGTTATAGTGTTTTTTTTTAATTTTCAAAGACATGCCCAAAGTGTACAAACTCATCTTATTTCGGGTATGGGGAATCAAACTGCCGTACGAGTTGTTTAATTTATATGGACGACTTCATATACAACTGGTAAACATCTGCAGATTCTTAGAGAGCTACTACAATATGCCCTTACCCAAGTAAACATCTGGTGGAAAGAAAGTGTTCTTGGTGTTAACCCCGCAAAGATTGAGATGGTACTCTTCACGAGGAAATATGAAATTCCTCCTTTCAATTCACCTCCATTAAACGGGCTTGAACTCACTCTCAGCAGGAAAGCCACCACCGCCTTGTATACTTTGTCAGCATCTATAGGGGAAAAATGGGGAATGAAACTACTCATAGTACACTGGATGTACACGGCAGTGATAAGACCTATTTTCTTCTACGGGGTTAGCGTCTGGTGGCTAGCGCTAAAGATAACTTTGTCACAAGCCAAGATAGACCGAGTACAGAGCACGGCTTCCATACTGGTCACGGGAGCGCTACTAAATCTCTTGAAGTAAATTTAAATCTTCCTCCGGTTCCAAACTCAAAGAAAGAGTGGGCAACGGGATACACTCCAACGAATTAGAGCTGGACTTAAGCTTTCCCTTACCGGACCATTGTAACGTTCTTCAGGCAGAGATAAATCCCATAATGGAAGCTGCTCGGTGCCTGACAATGTCCGCTCCTACATACAGACCTGCCAGTACATACTCAGACAATCAGGCGGCTATAAAATCTCTTAGTTCTCACAAACCAACGCCCAAATTTGCCATAAAATGCAGAAATTCCCTCAATCTGCTTGCGTCTAAGCAATCCATGACTGTGACTGGGCACAGTGACATTCCTGGAAATTGGGCGGCAGATGAGTTGGCAAGGAAAGAGACGAAATTACCTATGATAAATGCTGCTCTAGAAGCGGGTATGCCTCTAACTTTCTGCAATCACAGTTTAAAGACAAAACTCATCGAAAAGGTGAATAACAGCTGGACAAAGGAAAACACCTGTCGGATTACCAGACAAGTTTGGCCAAGTCGAACATCGAAAGGTTGACGTAAAGCGATCCAAAAGCGCTGATCCGAATTGACCGGCCTTCTCTCAGAATAATGGTTGGAGTAATAACCGGGCATTGCCTTATGCGCACACACAGGAATTGATTGGGATGCATACCTAACGATTTCTGCCGAACACTATCTCTGCCACTGGCCCACCCTGGCCTGTTTGGCCGACATGAGCTCGGCAAGCATTCCCGATCTTCTGTGCTACGTAAGGCGCGCTCGGTGGTTCACTTTCTAAGGGAAGGAAGAAGGAAACGTATGGCTCCGCCAGCGGTATCACAACGAGCTTTGTCAGCCTACGTGTGCATCCATGGACTTGCATGGTTGCAATTTTTATCTGGTCGGGGTGTCGGCTCAGACCTTAACAATTGTGAACATAAAAACTTCGGGTTTTTCTCAGTTTTGCCAAAGGCTTTGAGCGCAGAAGGCTTAACAACCTAATGATGTGATTCGATTCGAATAGGAGGGAATCGTCCTCTTCGACCATGCACTTTTTTGCGGCTATAACAGTGTACTACTAATAATAATAGCGCGTTCATATTACATAGTTCGGTGTTTTGCCAATCCTCTTCTACAATTTGAGATGTGTCTTGACGTTGTACTACAAATTGAAGCACCTGCCGTTTAACGCCGACATTGAGCGGTAGATGATGTTTGTGATAAGTTTCTTCGTGACAGAAATGCGCTAGGATGGTTGTCATTGACTGCCGAGGGCCAATCGCTCTTAGATAAAGCTTTTCTATAATTTTTGATGTAGCTTGCCCCGCCCAGGACTCTTATACGATGACCTCTCAATATCACTACCCCTATTTCCACCAATGTTCTAAAGAAAACTTTGTGTAAAAAATAATAGAACGGGGAATAAAATTGGGATGAAGCTGGTGAATAATTTTTTACTATGGTGAGATTATCTTTTATTTATTTTTACTATTTATTTTTATTTTTATTTTTTTTACTAACATTCGTTAATTTTAATGCACATCAACAAACTTTGCAATTGCAAGTGTGAAATTTTTTTTCGGCGCCTACTTTGCTACCGATTCACACATAATCTGAAACGAGTTTCGATATATGCTCAGTTATTGATACAAAAAAAGAATCGATACCAAAAATGCTCGCTATTGGAGGAAAAATAGCGCGTATATATTTAAATTTACTAGTCTCGTAAACATTATGTTTGAAAGGGCTTGCTACATATTACAAAATAAAGGACTGTAGGTATCCAAGTGATGAAATGTTCAGAAATATTTTTGGGAATAGAGTAGAGCTCTTGTTAATCGACTAGTCGACAAATCTGTAAATCGATTAGCAAAAGTTGTTTTAAACAATAGTCGACTTCACTTAATTGACTAACCGTTCCCTTTTGACTTTTTCGACTAACCAGTCATAAAGAACTAATCGACTACCCGTTCGTTCTAGATTTTTCGCGTAGGTGTTTAAATTTTTGAGCTGTTTGCCAAAACTCGTTTTCATTTACATTGACTTTTTTTATGAATTCATTCGGAGTAGCTGCCACTATTCGAATAATTTTGGTTAGTCGATTTTCAGGCTACTCAATGTTCAGCGGTTAATCGAGTGTGAACGGTTAATTGAACAGTTACTCTTCGAGTATCTACCAGCAAAAAAGTAGCTAATCGATTAGTCGAATAGTTGGTTAGTCGAAGAGCTCTAGAATAGAGGCAAAGTCTTAATCCAAACACAGTTTTGTGAAAGTTGCTGCATTTTTTTTTTATGACAACTTTTGCGTAAACTTTTAGAAATGGATAACACAAAAGACACGTTATAGTAACGAAAGAAAGGCACTCACTTTCTTACTTCAAATTTTGATAAAAATTTCATGATTGAAGATTGTACGGAAGGGCTGCCCAATGTGTGAAAGCTTTAGAGCTGTGACGGAAAGAAGATTTAAATAGGGGTATGTCTTGTGAATTTATTTATGGAAAAAATCAATTTGCTAATACGTTTTTTTTAATAAGACGATGTGCAACTACTTAAACCGCAACATGACAAATTGACATGACAACTTTGAATATTGAGTAGCTTCCACGGCTTTGTTGTTTTATTAGCATAATAACCAAACAGGATTCTCATCACACAAATCGTATATCGTAAAGATAACAAATTCTAGTACATGCAATGTAATGAACTGAAAAATAAATTTCTTGATCACTCTTCCTTTGTGATCCCTGACACCAATTTCCGCTGCATTGTCAAATTTTTCCAAGATGTATTCAACTCAATTGCGACGCTTTTGGCACAGCGAAGGCTACCGTAATGCATATCCTGCATATAAATCTTTCTTCTGTGTGTGTGAAAAATGGCAGTGTATATATGCATGTATGTATGTATGTTTGTGGTTTGATAAATTCTCTTCATATTTTTCTGATTTGCCATTAGATTAAATTATATATTTTTTTCCACAATTCTCTGAATAGTATTTGTGGTCAACATTTACTGGAGAAGCAAAAGCAAATGAAGTTATTCGATATTGACAGTTGCGTCTATACAGTAAATACTTAGTATATAGATTGATATACACAATTTGTGCAATAATAAAGTATAAATTTGTAGAATTTCGTATCCTGTGCAATGTCCTGTTCCTATGCACATACATACATATGTTGTATATAGAATTCGATTGCGAGGAGGACATAGTCATTTCACGCACTGATTGCGCTCTGCTTGGAAATGTGTCACTATAGTTGAGGAAAAGAGGAAAATTTATAAGCGAAGCAAACTCAAGGCGGAAATTTAAAATGTGGTTTATGTGTGAAGGGTGAAGGTGTGCTCAGGAAGAGGATGACAGTTAAAGAGGTAAGTCTCTGCATAATCGATAAGCAATCAGAAATCTTGTGTGCATGTATGTAGTATTTGCATAAATTTATACTGCTTCATTTATATTTCACATAAAAAAAAATCTAACAACAAACTGACAAAATATGTTTGTTAGGCCGTATGCAGGCCATAAACGAGCTAATCTGTCGATACAACTTGTGCTCGTTGGTATGTTATTGGCTTTAAACGTACGACAGATGAGCATTAGAAAATAGGATTTTTTCAAATAAAATTATAAGATTTACTTATATATTCTGACAAATTGAAAATGCGTACATTAAGCAGTATCACGAAAAAAATTTCATATATGTACATATGTATGTCCATCAGTTCCTACACATATGTAGCTTGGGACCATTTCGGTACTAGTTTAGTACCATTGGTCCATCACTACAACTATTACTACTGTTTATTGACTTTAGTAAAGCATTTGACACACTATCACACACAAAATTGCTGCAAGCGTTAGATAATGCCGGGATAAGAGGAGATTGTCTTAAATGGTTTGCAAGCTACCAAGAATTTAGGCAATTTAGAGTTAAAATACGAAGTGAATATAGTAATCACACAATAATGTTTTACGGAGTTCCTCAAGGGTCTAAATTAGGTCCACTTTTGTATATTATATATGCAAATAGTATGATTAAAGCACTTAATAACTGTTAAGTATTTGCTTACGCCGATGATACAGCAATTGTGGTGACACACAGAGACCTCCACACCGCAATAAGTATGATGCAAAGAAAATTAGATTTAATGGTGATTAAATGGTCGCACGATAATGGACTAGCAATAAATGCAACAAAGACGAAATTAATGCACATAAGACCACCGCATATTCACCGCTCTAAAAAAAAACTAATATTTCATAACTACGATTGCCTTCATAAAAACCTGACACCCTGTGACTGTACCAAGGAAATAGACATCGTTAATACGTACAAATATCTCGATATTATACTTGACGAAAACTTTAAGTGGAATGCGCACATATCCCATCTTCAAAATAAACTTCCATCTACATCTTACTTTTTAAAACACCTGAGTTATTGGAGCAATTATGATGTATTGTATCAAGCCTATTTAGCACTAACAGAGTCGTATCTAAGACATGGGATCACGGGATGGGGTTCTTCGATACACTGTAGGAAACTAGATACAACAAAGCCAAAATTATATTTTAAAAATATTAGCAAAGAAAAAAAATATATACACTCCGAATCTTCAGCTAAATAGGGCATTGAAGGTGCTTGACGTTAAGTCAATTTTTAAAATAACGGTTCTAAATGAGTTTTACGATGAAAATACTTTCAAGATACCGATTGCTCATAAACATGAAACACGAAGATGTCTAGAGAATAGGCTAGTAGTGCCAAAGTTTTTAAACAACTATACCAAAAATTCACTTTCAGTATTGCTCCCAACACTTTTTAATGAACTGCCAATAAATTTAACGAATCTACCAAACACATCCAAAAGAAAATATTTAATTAAAAATCATATAAAAAGCTTATTGTAATATATTTCTAAACAATTATATAATTGAATGTTTAAAATTATGTAATATGTATGAAATTATTCAAAATTATTTAGAATTCAAGATTAATTTAAATTGAAATTAAGTCGGAAAAATTGTACTAATCTTCACATATAGATATATAAGAATAAATGTTAATGTCAAATAATTATAAACCTGCAGATAAGCATTGTTGCTTCGCGGGTTGCATTTTAGTATTTTAAGTCTTATTGTAAACGAATAACGAATAATAATAATAAATAATAATAATAATTACTAGTTACTACTATTCTTTTACTAATTTCTACTATTATTTTTACTAGTTTCTATTTTTATTTTTTTACTAATTTTTACTACTATTTTGTTTTACTACTACTTTTTTACTAATTTCTACTACTATTTTATTTTTAGTGCTAAATACTACTATTTACTATATTTACTTATTTTACTATAATTTTCACTAATTCCACTACTAATTACTACTACTATGTTTAGTAAATTCTACTACTGTTTTTACTAATTTTTACTACTATTTTTATTAATGCTGGTACTATTTTTACTAATTTCTACTACTATTTTCACTCATGCTAAAACAAAAAAAAACTAATAAAGATTTCTGATAAAACTCTAAACCATATTTATTTATATATCTCGTTGAAGAGTCGGCACAGAAGTTTTACTTCTGGCTCGCGCACTTGGGTGCACTCGTGTTTTTTTGTTTAATCTTTATGTCGCCGAAAACGTCCTGCACAAACCTATATTTGGCCTTTGAAAAGTTTTGAAAAAATTCACCGTTCTCCCGCCCCACAAGCTACAATCCTTCCATACCTTTGTGAGTGGAGAAGGAACCACCACGGGCTAGAGCCGGCAGACAACAATCCGTTTCTGGAGAGACAAAGTCGAAGCTGGCATGAATTTTGGAATGTCCAAAGGCCGAATTGGAGCTGTATCCATTGCACGGACTGCATCAAGCTTGCAGGCATTGCCCACAGGTAACACGTTAAGCATAACGTTGAGTGCAAGAATGGGTGTGGTCCTAAGCGCCTCACTGATTCTAATCAGCGTTGACCATTGCACCTGCTCTAGCTGCTTAACTTTTGATATATTCTCCAAGGCGCCAACTTTTTGAAAATATTCAATATTGGACTCGTTTTGAAAATTCGTATGAATTTGAAACCCTCTCACAAAATTTCATATTCAAAGATTCTTAAAGTCGCATTATCCTTTGCTTATTTTAAAATCGGTAACCCTTAAAACATAAAAAACTTCGCCTTAAAGAATTTAAATGAGAATTTATTTGAGAATCTGTATATATTTGTTGTGATTTTTGAAAATAAACTTTATCGATATGGTTATAATTTTCAAGGTACGTCACAATTTCGCGACACGACACTTTTGTGAATTAAATCATATGTGTGTTTGTTGTACTAATTTTTTGCGAGGCTGCCAGTTGTTTGACAAATTAAATATGTACAAATTAATTAAGAGCGTAATGCTTGGTTTGCATTATATCAATTTGACGTCATTTTGAATTGACGCCAATGCAATATGATGTCATTTTCTGTCATATTTCGTGTCATATATTTGACCTAATGAAAACCAAGCTAAGAGAAATCAGGATATCGCACGCACATACTACATACGTATTTAAATCGAATTATTTTGAAAGCAGTTAACAAAAAAGTTCCCCACCTTCCGAGGTTAGACGCAATTCAGAAGAGCTAGGTAGGTGACGGGATTTTTACATGGTTACCACACTCTGCAATTGCTGTCTAAAACAGTACGCCTCCGATTTTGCAACTATTTGCAGTTTCTAGATATTGATAAGGAAAAATATAAATTTTATAAATAGCTACGTTTACTGTTGAATTTAACACACTTAACGATACTTCGATAGGCGGGGCTCTTATTAGTGTGTGCTAAGCAAATATTCTTATCAGACGGTGAAGCGTGCCGCTAACACTCGGCAACACTCGATGTTTTTTGGTCGCTTCAATACAAAAATTATTATGCAATTCACAAGCTCACAATTTGACCTTAACTTATTTTGGTAATAAATAGCAAACAATTGGGCGCGTCTGTGGATTGCTGATAAGAATATTTGTTTAGCAGAATTTTGAGATTTTAGATTTCATCTGCTGGTCGATGATTATTTTTTTTGTTATGATACTGCATTAATTTTTTGCGGTCTTTTTATTTACGATTTAATTACTATAAATACGGTGGCGTGATGTAGTTGAAATAAGTGAAACTGGAAACTTAAAAATCGTCAGATTTGCAAGATAATTGCGATTGTAGATCTTTTGAAGTAAAACTTTTTTAGCGGCAGTGATTTTTTACATTGTGTCAAGGAAGTCGCGTCGGAATCGCGTCACGAACTCATAGCATGGCGCTTATATGAGAAAACAACAAAGCGCCATATCAATGTGTATGTATGCAGATATGTACATGCAACTGTGTGTATATATAATAATCATATATGTATGTAATATATGTATCAGTATCAACATATATATGAAGCTTGGTCTCATTTGAGGACAAATTCTGTACAGTTTCGGAACCACTATAGATATTTCGTGACCATTTCAGGTCCTTTCAGTAGTTTGGGACTGGTTCACCACTACAACTATTACTACTACTACAAGTCCTAATTACTAGTACTACTACCAATACTTCTACTACTATTTTTACTAATAGGAATACTAATTACTACTACTATTTCTACTTATTTTTACTACTATTTTTGCTAGTGCTGCTACTAATTACCACTACAATTCTTTTTACTAATTTTACTACTGTTTTACTTCTGCTACTACTATTACTACTACTATTATTACTTATGCTACTACTATTACTATTATTTTTGTTAGTTTTTACTACTATGTTTCTAATTCTGCTACTAATTATTACTGCTATTTTTAACTAATTTCTACCAATATTTTTTACTGATCCTATTACTAACTGCTACTACTTTTTTTTACTAATTTCTACTACTATGTTTACTAATGCTATTACTTATTTCTACTACTATTTTTACTAATTTTATTACTGTTTACTAATTTCTATTACTATTTTTACTAATGCTACTACTAACTATTACTACAATTTTTATTAGTTTTTACTACTATTATTACTAATGCTACTACTAATTACTAGTGCTATTTTTACTAATTTCTACGAATATTTTTCACTGACCCTATTACTAATTACTACTACTTTTTGTACTAATTTCTACTCATGTTTTTACTAATTCCTACTACTATTTTTACTAATGCTATTACTAATTACTACTACTATTTTTGTTAATTCTGCTACAATTTTAATAATATCTACTCCTATTTTCACTCATCCTAATACAGATCACAGAAGTTTTGCTTCATCAGCAACTTCATTAATTTCATTTTAATTATCTTCTGGACATTGCACGCATTATTAACTAATTTCTTTTCAATTTTTTCGCGTAATTGATAATATGAACTTTGTGTATTCGTGTTTTTTAGAGGTGAATTAAGACGAATATGTATCAGGTGGCGTCGAATGTTTAACAACAAAATTCTCATGAATAATTGTGGGTAGCCAAATAATTTGAAACTCATTAGCTTTTTGTATATTCAGCATAAAATTAATAATAAATTAGTGCTATTGTTACCTCTTATGCTGATGATCTGACAAAACTCAACCCTTGTGAGTAAATACGAGTGAAAAATATTAGCCCATAGACGTCAAAATTCGTCACAACTGATATCACCTGATGTAGCAACCCTTGCCATTACTGTGTCATTCACTAAGCGAATTTCAATGCCTGCCGGTTAATAATGGCTATTTCTGACTTTTAATATCAGCCGTCGCCATCTTTAATTTAGAAGACCTCTGACTTGTATTCAGTCACAATGAACTCAACAATCTGACAGTTGTCAGGCTTACTGCGCCTAAAACTATGTGGCGAAAACGGGGTGCAGCCTCTAATTATGTCAACAGTCATTGTAGTTTTTATGTCCCACTAAGTGCGTGACATCAACGTTAAATTCTGCGTTATATTTTAGATGCAGCTTCACCTGAAGTTCTAAATTAGCTCCCTCGTTATTCCTCGATTGGGCTTTCTTCATATTTGTGGTAGCACTCGCCTGTTTTCTGATATTAGTGCTATACATTTTTTTGGTACAAACATTTAGTTTGATGACAATTATTTTGAAAAGCTAATATTTCGAAAATATTGTACCGATTCTCAAAATATGGATATTCGTTGGCTCTCGAAGTACTGCACCGATTTTACTGATTATTTTTTTTTTAATGAAGCATTTGTAAAAAACTATGGCATTTATACCCATGTGTTTTTTTTCTTTTGAAGAATAAATACATTAGGGTGCCTCTCACTCCATAAAAATCGGCATTATTTTTCTACTGGAGTTATAAAAATCATTACGTTTAAATAATATTGGGACTTACGTGAGCTAGACGGTTTTAAAAATACTTCGATTTCAAAAATAGTTTTTTGATCATAAAACAGTTTAAACTTAAAGTTCTGTTCAATGCATTCATAACACTGCAGGCTTTGGTGCTGCCCTTGACCTTGTTTGGATGACTGGTTTAAGTAAAACTTGAATAACTCATCCAAAACTTGACCGATTTAGATTAACAATATGTCATAGGAAAGATATTTGTTTTTGTTTGCAAATATCTTCATAAACGTTTTAAAATCTTTTTTCGAAACTCTCATTATTATGATCCGTTGAAGAAATTTTAAATATATTTATGAACTTACTTTAAATAATTAAAATGTAATAATTTGTTTTGCTACTCTTTTCCGATCAATATGATTTATACATGTTTTCGTTTCTCAACTAACTTGAGCTATTTTTTTTTATTTCTAAGTGTATTTAGGTTACCATTTTATGTATGTTTATTCTTTTTTGTTGAAAAATAAAGAATCGCCTTTGAAGGTGCTAAGGTAGTTAGCGAAACGTTGCGCCGTAAAATTGAAAATAATTTGTATTTATAAAAATATTCCTTTTTGGAAAAACTTTTCAAATCCATCCTGCTCATGTACTTCAAAAGTTCTTATAATTAAATTATAAATTGTGGTAAGGAAGATAACTCTCATCGCAATTCTGTCTTCATCGGCAAAATCAAAATTTCTCATAATACTTAAACCTAACATTATAAAATTATATATCAAATGAAAGGTATTTTTATGTTCCTCTTTTTACACTTTTTTTTTTTTTGCATATAGCTACTAACTTTTTTTTTTATTAAAGGAAAGCAAAATTTTTATTAGAAAAAACCAGCAGAATTTCTTTACTCTTTTATTTTTGTGGTTTCTCGAAATTTATTCGCAAATCCATTATAAGAATTTTTTTTAAATTTTTTAATTAGACGGAGTGGAAGAGGCGACAATGGCTGGGTTTGGAGTTGTTGCAATGCGTCCATTTAGTAACTAAACATTTCTCACGTGTTTCTAAACATATGACCAAAGTTTTACATTTATTTCATTCTCTACCCAAAAAAATATTTTCGACCACCAACTCCCATACAAGTCCGACCATTGTGCTTTGTTTGTTTTCTGTGGCAGGCTGGGACCACAAGTATTATTAAATATAATACAGTTTTGTTACAAGCTGCGAGTACAAGTGCATGTTCATATATCCCATTCCCCAGATGAATTTATTCAATTTCAATAGAAATTCCCACCAAACGAGCTCTTACTAACCACGATTACTCAATTTCTGAAATAGCTTTCTATATTGATCCACAGCAAGAATGCGAGGAGGAGCAGAAGGGTTGGGGCCACCGCTGATGTGCGTGTGGCGGGCGAACAGCCTTGAGGTGTCACCTGGTGCTGTGAGCAGATAATATTAGCAGCTTTTACCTACACGCAAGGGAATTGCTTCTTCTTCAACATTCAAAAATACTCGCCAGTGTTTGTGTATACACACACATGCATACAGATGTACATGCATGCACGGTTGCCACTTAAAAAAATTCATTAGTACCAAAATTTTAACAGTAAAGTACCATTTTCGAATTAAACGTGCTACTTTTATGATTTTTTTATTTGACTCAAAAAATGTGTAAGCATTTCGTTTCAGGCCGTTCTATACAAACTCCAGCAAAAGTTTCTAAGTAAGTGCAGTAAATAAAGGTAAATATGTATAAAAATAATAAAATAACATCCAATTGATGTTAATGCGCAAGTAAATGCTTTACTCCTATTTCACACAAACCCGTTACATTGTTATTTTCCATAATAAGTATAGTTACAGAATCTTAGTTCAGTCATAGGGTCTGAACTCGAAGATTATAGCGTCACTCTACTGTACAACCGTTCCGTTATTGTATTCTATGCTTTTCTGATCTGTTGAAAAACAAACCACTCCAAAAACCCATCAGACTGCGTTTAGGCAAATGTTGGACTTTCTCGCGGTCACTGAATATATAAGATCTTACTTATCTTTTTTGTCCAGATAGCAACAGTCTGCTAGCCGTGTGTCTGAAGAGGCTTTTCTTCATACCAAATCTCGATCAGATATCCTGAGAAGGACACAACTTGTTGGCCATATGTACAACTGCTGACGCCATGACTAGGGAATTCTGCTTCGACTGGAAGTTTCGAGCAGAAATTTCTAACTGATATGTTTGGTCTACCGTGTTTCCACATCTTGAGTCTATGTATATCTATACATTGCTACAATGACGGTCGAAGATAGATAAGGCGACAGGTACAGGAATATAGGGACATGGTGCCAAACTATCTATCGCAATGGATGTTTTGTTTTTGTAAATCCAACGGAAGCGCAGATGCACCAAATAACGAAGTGTCACGGTTGCTAGCATAACAGATTACACTGCGTAACAAAAATTTAAAAAAAATCCTGCGGTCCTGATTTTGTTAATAGTTTTTATTAACGTTAGTAGCAGGCTTACGAACTGTGTTTTTACTAGTTCTTGAGATAAACGAAACTTAAGAAATTAAGGAAACAAAATTATATGACCCAGTTCCAGTTGTACTAATTTAATTATTCCTCAATAAGTTTTTAAGATGGTGAATTTTTTATTGGGACAACAAAGTGGGTATACTAAATACCCCTGTTTTATATGTTTATGGGACAGTCGTGCAAGAAATGAACATTGGATTAGAAAGGACTGGCCGGTGAGAGAAAATGTGGAGGTAGGAACAGTAAATGTGGTTCATGACCAACTGATAAGCCGAGAAAAAATCATTCTTCCACCACTTCACATCAAGCTTGGGCTAATGAAACAGTTCATCAAAGCCCTTGATAAGACAGGTGACTGTTTCGAATATGTGTGCAAAAAAATTCCAGTCCTTAGTATGGAAAAATTAAAAGCTGGAGTCACGGTTCCACCAGGACATAAAAATAATGGAAGAAAGATACCAAGGTCGATGGGACGACCACATGATGGCAGACTACTGCTGGAACTTAATACGGGATTGTGCTGAGCAACGACATCATAGGAGGTCCTACAGAAAAGGTTTTTTGTAATTTTTTTAAAATTAATTAATGAAAAGAATATATTTTTTTTTATTTTTGTATTATTTTTATACAGGCGCGCAATAAAAATATAATTTAAATCCATATTGGTATTTTTAATTAGGTTTTTTCGTGAAATATTTAAAAGTCTTTATCTGAAAAACTAGAGCCAATTCGACTAAGCTGATATTATTTTCGTAATCAGCGCCCCCAAATTACCCTAAATCGACTTAAAAATCTTCGACCGCAAAATTTTGTTCCGCAGTGTTATCCGACAACAGGCAAAATGGCAATCAGCTGTTTATCCCATCCGTCTTGTTGGTAGAAAATCCATTTTCCAGACTAACATAAAGGTTCATTGGCAGGAAAACACTTTTGCTGGACTATCAACTAACGGTACGTGCCAAATTTATCAAAATAGTGTGAGCACCCCTATAGTTTTTATACCTTTTGCATACCAAACATAAGTGGTGTGTTTTTATGAAACAGCTTAGAATAGCATTTTCGTATTGAAAGAGCAAAATTAACAATTGTTTCGAGAGGAAAGTTAAAACTAATGGATACATTTTCACCCGCAAAAATTTTCCTGTAAGCAAAACATCTGATTGCAATCGTGCAGTTAGTCACAAATTGAAAACAATTATTAAAAATTTTAAATATTTTCTTTAAAAAATATAAAAAATAGAAACAATGAATAAATGTATTATTAAGTTTGATGTCAGTATAACACGTTTTTGTATTGTATAAACCTTATAATAAGGATAAAATACTCCATATAACTATAATTAAATTTTAATTATAACCCTTGTAATAATTAGCTTATACTCTACGTAAAGAAATAAAATAATGACTTATGTATATAAAGATTATTTTATATGATATATAAGGTTTATACGTAAGATTTATTCTCAGGGGAGACAGTATATCTTATGCACTGATTACACCGACATGGCAAATTAAGGTGTGAAATACGAGTTTCATACAACTGGCAACCCTTACAGATTTAATGTATTACATTATGCACCTTCTGACCATATGAAGCAAGTCTTTATAAAAGGCGACAATTTTTTGACGGGAAGAGGCCCAGAATTTCTGTGTGTGTTATGGCAGTGTTATATCTTTCGCCGGAGGGGTTGTAATTAACACTTGAGAAATGCAAATTGAGATTTGTCGAGCTATTTATGTATTGTTATTCGGGCTTTTCAGGATCACAGCAGCGGCGCAGGTCAACTACCAACTCACACCACAGGTAAAACCACATTCTTGTATATCTCCATATATACATTTGAATAAATGCCAAATTGAATTAAACTAAACCTAATCTTTTAATTTTCTTTCCAAATTTCCAACTGTACGTCTGGAAATTTGTACATGGTGCCAAACAAAAATCAGCTGTATTAAAAACTTGCAACAATATTGCTGGCGTAATTCTTTCACTGAGAGCAAATGTCAGAAATTTGGTTGCTGACAAGTTACTGGATAATTTTTTTTTACTTAATATATCGGGTCTTGCAATAGGAACGCTACAAAAGTTTTTTTAAATAAAACAAAAACGGTTTTTGATATCAATGAAATTCTTTATTTCTGTGAAAGTACATTCGATGCTATTATGTATGAAACTCGATTTCTTTTGCATGGGCACAACGGGCACGCTTCCAGAAGACCGATACTGCTGCAATTTCACGTTCGATATTCGTATGAAGTTCATCAATCGTCGCTGGCTTGTTGGCATAGACCATATACCATAGACTTGACGTAGCCCCACAGGAAATAGTCTAACGGCGTCAAATCGCACGACCGAGGCGGCCAATTGACTGGGCCATTTCGTGAGATAACACGTTCACCAAACTTGGTTTTCAATAAATCGATTGTGACATTCGCTGTGTGGCTTGTGGCGCCGTCCTGTTAGAACTACATATTGTCCCAGTCCATATCATCCAATTCGGGCCAAAAATATTCGGTTATCATTGAGCGGTAGCGATTCCCATTCACAGTAACGTGCCGGTCTTGATCATCACGGAAGAAGTACGGCCCAATGACGCCGCCGGCCTATAAACCGCACCAAACCGTAATTTTTTGGGGATGCAATGTTGCCTCATGGAGTACGTGTGGATTGCTGCCTGTCCAATAACGCATATTTTGCTTATTGACGAAGCCATTCAGCCAGAAATGACGACGACCATAAATTGGACGTAGCGCTCTTAAAGTTGAGGCCATTGACTCCGAATTTCGGTAGTCAATTTTAATAATTTCGACTCGTTGTTGGATCGTATATCTTTCCATGATGAAATGGCAAAACTTACTGAAGAGAAATGTCAAAAGAGCGGGAAAAAATGGCGTCGTTTGCTGTCACTATCGGTCTACTTTTGTAGCGTCCGTATTGAAAAACCCTTTACATATAAACAAGCTAAAGCGATTAAAGGCTATGCTAGATAAAAAACTAGCTTCGCTTTACGTGACAGTTGACACTTTCGCTTTATGTGACTTTGACAACTACGAAGAATATATTCAATTATACGATGTTTCCCACATAACCAACGCCGATACCAGAGTGAAGCAAAAAGTTCGCCAACTCTCATCTATTCGCGTGCGTTGACAATCAACTGCTTTTCCTATTTCTTTCATTAATCATATTCGTTTAGAAATAGACGCTACACTTAAATTTTCTACGAAAAGGCAATATAATTTAAGGATTAAAAATAAATAAATGAGTGTTGTTAAAGCGTTTATTGTGGCATCTCTTTTGCATTTTTCGTTTTTCGTTTTTCGGACAAAGTTACAAATTTCACGCGAAGCCAAAGGTTTTTATCAAGGCGAATTCATATAAGGTGAAGTTATTAAAACAACTAATGTCTTCTTCTTGCACTATATTTGTATTTTTCCCTTACCCATGACATCCTAAAAACGAAAACTAATGGCGTTCATTCTACTATTCTCTTTTATCGTGACATACTAAAATTGAAAAATGTGTGTGTGCGCGTTATGAATTCACCTTGCTATCACCTTATTTGCATTTGCCTTGGCTTTTTTCTGTAAAGCCTTTAACTATTCAGCCTAGTAACTTGAATTTCGGAGATTTTACGAACAGTTACGAACGAAAGCATTCAAGATACATGTTACTTCGATGGATTAAATTGCAAACTACTTACGAAAGTCAGAAAAGTTTTATAAAAAATTTCACCGTTTTTTCAGAAATAATAGAACATTTTAAAGTGTCTACTCTAGTGCACTTCGAGCATTTCGTTATATGAAAAAATTGCTTACCATCGTCCAAAAATTAACACTGAAATTAACGGTGAACATTCTGATGCAACTTTGCTAATTTTTGTAACAAGTATGACATTTTTTTTTGTTAAACAACGCGTTTTTTTGGTTAAAAAAATTATTAAACATTTTTTTTGGAAAAGAAAGTAAACAAAAATAAAAATTGGCCAAAATGGGTGACCGCATGATTTTGTCTGGGGGTATGTCTAGTTTGCGTTCAAGTTTAATCTTTGATCCACAATTGGAACACTACGTAGGATAACAAAATGCATGTAAAGCAACAACACTAACTCGGAAAAATATGCGAGTTGAGCCAACTCGGTAAAATGATATCCGACCTGAGATGTAGTGTTGGAAAGTGAAAAGACTGCGCTGTTGTGGATGAGCCATAAGAAAATACATGGGAAATTTCAGTTTACGACCTAATTGGTTTTTGTTTGCATAATATTTTTAAATATATAACTTCGTCAAATTAAAATTTGTTTGCACAGCTATTTTCCGTTCTTAAATAGCACTAAACCAAGCGCATTTCCATGAAAGATCCCAACAGGGTTGCTTTTGCAACTAAAGGAAATTTTATCCGAGTTGGAGCGTTCTTTTGCAACTCGGTTACATTAAAATGGGGCTAATCTAGTATATTTTGGCAATAAATGGTAATTTTATTTCATAAATTTACATTTACCGCAGTACCACCGATATGAAAAATGCACAATTTTTGGTAGCAAATTACCAAGTGTGGCAAGCGTTGCATATTTGATATCAGTGTTGCCTAAGTAAAGGACTCGCGATAGCTAGACACTGACAAAGTATAAAATCTAAATATAATACCTACACTTACATACATTCATACATATGTATAGTATATAATAATCCTATGTGTAAATTTACACATGCATATTGAATTTCTACTCTACATACCGCTAGCCAACAGGTTATACCAAGCGTGGCAGCGAGTTTTAAGCTCAATAACAAAGTTCTGTCGATTCATTCAACTTTATCTAATGCTAAAATGCTTTTGATTAGCACAGCGTGAAAATCTATTGATTACCAATACAATGGTTTTGATAGATATCGATAGATAAAGATAGCACAATACCCATACAACAGATGTACATTTATTTATGTCTTCATCAATTGATGGATGTTATGATGTTGTGGGTGGAATAATGGGCTGGCTAGCTAGGTGCTGGAAGGCTGTAAATTTATTGTAAATAGCACGAGCGTAGATTTTCGCCGCATTGATGATGGCATTATTTGTTTGTTTTTTTGGTTATAACTTAATATCCAGCGAAAGCTAAATAGTCGAGAGGTAGTTTATCGTTGCTATTCAATTTCTATTTATCTGCCAATTTTTTGTTTTTTAATACATGATAAATAATGTTGGTTTCTGTGCAAATCAGATATAATCATCAATAAGCTGACGATTTTAACCCTAGAGGGAAATAGTTGTCGATTTGTGATTATAGAGTGAAAATATTTTATTTCGGATACGAAAGAAAATGGACATGGAGTTCAAAACGCGACGAGCTTATATGAATCTTAAACCTGTCTTCATCGCCTTGTGCTCGTATTTCCTATCATCATGGAATTAGAACTAAAAGTAAATAGTAAATGTAATGTTTAGGCGGCCTACAACAGGCAACAGATCTGTTCGAGTATTTTTCAATAACCCGGAAAAAGTATTTCTTGAAAAGCTATTTTTAGACTAATTTTGGTTCGTTGAAGAGTTTGCAGTTATTGCCAAAAAACTTCAGAATGACACATAAAAGATATAGATAGAAGATTATATCATTTGTGTAAATCGGCATAGTATTTTTTCAGTTATTTTTAATTTTTATTCACACGATTTTGTTGAAAAAACTTTGTAAAAAAATAACTAAAAATGTCATAATAAAACGTAATTTCATTCTAAAAATATGGAGTGTAAGAGCGCCAAAATCGGACAGAAAATCTAAAGGTTCTTACAAATTAAATTAAAGCGGTAAATCATTCACTTTTTAACTTTAAAACTCTGCCAAAGCTGAAGGGGTTTCATGATTATAATCAGAGAAGATCGAACGTCGAACGGAAGTCAAAATAAGGGTATTTATGTATGTATGTATATACAGAGTAATCCATTTATAATGGACTCGCTTAAGATGGAAACTCTGTTATTATGTACCCCTTTGTCAAGTCCCAGTTCAAACATATGTAAAAAACTCGGTTAAAATAGACTCGGTTATAATGGACTCCGGTTATAATAGACAATAAAATCGGATTTTGTCCATTATAACCGAAGCTTTCAAAATGAAATTTCAAAACAAAGTTGGCAATCAGTTGGCAATAAGCAAAATTTTGTACTTCCCCGAATTCGATCAAGAGACGCAATCAGTCTCTGCAGCAGAAAATGTTCATTTTTTCTTGGAAATAAGTTAAAGAAGGCAAACAACTTCTGCGGTGGGCTGAAAGTGACGTTCGTTGGCTTTTCATTGAGAGTTGTTAATTTTAAGAAAAATGTCGGAAAAAAATAAAAAGCGAGCATTTACATTGCATGAAAAATATACAATAATATGCGAAATTGAAGGAGGAACTTCCCAAGCTGACATTTGCTTGAACAAAAACCTAAAAAAGCAGACTGTTTCGAACATATGGATTAATCGGGAAAAAATTAAAAATGATTGGAAAGTCAACGACAAGAGAAAAAAAATGAGATTTGCGACACATCCTCAAGTTGATGAATTACTGTTTAAATGGTTTCAGCAGAAAAGGGCCAATAATTTTCCAGTAAGTGGTCCAATGCTAATGATGAAAGCCAATGAATTCGGAGAAGCTGTCGGTGCTAATTTTAAATGCAGTTCCGGATGGCTAGACAGATTTAAAAAGAGGCGTAATGTTTGCTTCGGCAAAATTTGTGGTGAATCGGCTTCTGTGGACCAAAGTGTTACAAATGACTGGCTATTACAAACCTGGCCTACAATAAGTAACAATTATTCCATGTACAACATTTTTAACGCGGACGAAACGGGAATTTTCTATAAGATGCTGCCTGACAAAACACATAAGATCAAAGGTGAAACATGCAGTGGTGGAAAAATGTCTAAAGAAAGAATAACTGCCATGATTTGTGCTAATGCATCGGGCACGGTAAAACGGAAATGATTGGTTATTGGTAAGTTTTAAATACAATTTAATACAATCCGCTGTTTCTGAACAATGTCTGCTTTCAGGAAAATATAACAACCCCAGATGCTTTAAAAACGTTAAAACGTTGCCGGTAGATTACTGTGCTAACAACAAATCCTGGATGACTTCTCAGACCTTTACTGACTATTTAAAGAAATGGGATTGTGAACTTATAAAAGCCAAGACTACAATTTTGCTATTAGTAGATAATTGCCCTGCTCATCCTCAAGTTCATCTTCACAACATTAAACTACATTTTCTTCCGCCTAATACTACATCGGTTCTTCAGCCTATGGATCAAGGCGTCATTAATAGCTTGAAACAATCTTATAGAAAGCAGCTTCTGATGAAAATTCTGGACCTTCCTGAAGAAGCAAACCCGACAAAAGCTGTGAGTCTTTTAGATGCTGTCAATATGTTAAGTGTTGCATGGGAAAGTGTCTCTAAGGAAACCATAAGAAACTGTTTTCGACATGCTGGTCTGGTAAAAGACATTCCTGATGGATTAGATTTCGACCCGGAGGACGATGAACCTTTAAGCAAACTTATCGAAATTAATAACGTAATGGTTTTAAGCAAGTTTGATGAATATTCAAGGATTGACGAGAATATTATAGCCACAGAAGAACACTCAGACAATGGCTTAATTCAAGACTTTCTGCACGAGCTGCTTGAAGAAGACTCCGGTGATGAAGATTTAGCACAGCCTGAAACTATAATAAAAATAGAAGACGCTATGAATTATTCTAGGAAACTGAAGCTATATTTTCAACAAAAAGAGAATAGTTCAGATGCAATCAATTTGAAAATCACTGACTTTTTTAAAAAGACTTAATTAAACTCATTATTTTCTTAATTTTGTATTTTTATGCATAAACTTTATTGCTTTAATAAAAAAACACATTGAATTTACTTTTTGAGTTAAAAATTGTATATTCTGATTAGATGGACACTCGGTTATAATGGACAATTTGACATGGTCCCGTGGACTCCATTATAACCGGATTGCACTGTACATATATATAAGTTTTAAAAAATTCTTGTACACATGAAGTTTTCCGTCTATTCACAAAAACAAAAAAGAGAAAATAATTTTCCCGTGCCTTTAATTACCAAAAAAAAAAAGAAAAAGGAAAAGGTGGTATCTATCGCCCAACGACAAAATTCAAATGCATTATGTTTTTGCTTTTGGTGCGTGGTTGTCAAATTTCAACTCTTCTTCCCTTAAGAAAGAAGAGGAAAAGATATTACCATTTCTCCTCGGTTTTGGAATGATTTTGACAAGCATAGTTTTCACACTTAAAAAAAAATGTTGAGTTTTTTAAGAAATTTGTATGTTAATTATCAGGGTGAATTCATATAACGTGGTAGCATCCCATGGGATGAAGGCATGTTCTTCTTTCCCAATTCGCTGGGTTGTTTTGTTTACGCAGACGAAATACCTGAGCAATACTGGGCGAATTCAGGGTTTGCCATTTCACTCACAAAATTACACACAAAAAAAAAATAATGGATTCGCCTTCTATGGATCCATCTAATAAGTTGCATAGAAAATTTTGGTAGAATACTGCATTTTACATACATATATGTATGTATTTTTCACATTTTTCACACGTACCAAAGATTTCAAAGATTTTTAAGCGATTTCATTAAATGATACCAAAAGTATAAAGTAGAAATGATTTCGATAGTTATCTCTTTTGAACTGCGACTAAAATGCCATAAACCCTTTTTATTTTTTAATAACAGTGTTCGTAATTTGGACATTTCATTTGGGTGAGAAGTTGCTAAGTTGTGCTGGGAAAAATGTTGGGAGTGTTCGTTACGAAAACCCACCAAAAATTAGCCAGAAAACTAATACACAAAATAAGGCGTCTTGCACTCTTAAAGACAGAAACATCCTGACTTTAGTAAACATTTGCAAGGAAGCCCACACACTTACATTTAAATTTATGCTTTTGAATCATTTTACTTATACTAGGTTTTTGTTTTCTTTTCCGCTTGTTCGTTAATAAATCGCTTTTTTATTTCGTTCATAAATCACTCATATTTGTGATTTAGCAAATTTATAATTTGATATATTGATTACCCTAATGTTATTACAATTTTTTAAATTTGACAATTAGGAGACATAAAATAATGGATAGCTCTTGTCATACACAGAATACAGCTCGAAATTTCTTTTCACTTTAATACTTTAAATCAGTTGCACACAAGGCGCATTCATATGCATAAGGTGCAAATAATATTTGTGAGAAGTTTTTTCATGGACGAAATTCTTTCGGAGGTTTGCCATTGCCTGCCTAGGGGATTTGAACCCGAGACCTGCCGAATGAATCGCGCACACGCTACACACTCAACTGCGACTACTATAGTTTTATATTCTATGTAGAAAGTACTTGCAATAAGTAAGCAAATAAAGTAATTATTATTGATTTAAAAAGTAAAAACATTATTTTAAAGTATTCTTTCGAAACTATTTCAAAGCCTTCGATGGGTAACTTAAAAACTGATATAATAATTCTAGTATAGTGCGGCAAGTCAGTAGAAAGTGTTTTGTTTTAATAAATAAGTTGCCATCTCGTGAATTTCTCGGGCAGCACAACGGACACTTAAAAAGCTCGTATTGCTAGTATTTTTAGAATCGCTATCGTAGTAATGATAATAAGCTACTATGTTGATATCATTGTTCTCTTTCTATTGATGTTGTCAAAACCAACTTAACCATTTATGTTATTCATATTGTTTCTCGCTATATCGATATCCTTATCATTACTGCTGTTCTTTTTATTATCTTTATTATTATTGTTATTGTAATCGTTTTGTATTCTAGTTTGTATTCCTATTCCTATTGTTATTCGCACTTGTACTGATATGTATATGTACATATGTATGTATGTATATACAGATATATGTAGGTAAGGTAAAAAAAAAACATCTTTGCTGATTCCATAAAGAGATAGAGGGGCAATGTGAAAGTTGTGAAGGGAGGGTGAATGCGTAAGAGAACAGCGTGTACTTGTTGCGGATTTTGCCTTCATTCCGGCTGATTGCCGAATTCAAATATTATTCTGTAAATAATTTTTCTTTAGAAATTTGCTACGATTTTAAGCACTCGATTCCAAAAAAATACCGTTTTAGGTATTTATTGAGTAAGCAATATCGGTATCGGATGACAAAAGTATTGACATGGTATCGTATTATATCGAATTTCCACCCTAATACCAGCATTCAAAAGTGGAAATAATAAATAACAGTATTGCCAAGTATAGGCCGGTTTCCAAATTATCCACGTTCTCAAAATTATATGGAATAATTGTGAAAGAAAAAACTTATTTCCCCATTAATCGCTTAATATCCGTAGACCAGGATGGATTCATGAAAGGTCGATTAACAGTCAAATCAAATCTCTTGGTGCTTACTGAATACTGTATTTCTGATTTTCTAAATCGAGTTCAAATTGACACAGTGCACCACGGCGAATTCATATAAGGTGTTGTTGAGCGAACAGCTGAGTGAATTCGCTCGCTGGACTGAATGTCAAAACTAAGTGTTTGTTGTAATTTACCCCGATTCTTACTGTCATTTTATGTTTAATTTGTTAGTGGAGATGTTTGTTGTTGTATACTGAACACCACATGATATGTATTCGCCTTGCTGTGTACACCGACTTTTCTAAAGCATTTGAAAAAGTCAGCCACTAGTTTTTAATGCCGAAATTATGGGCGTTAAGATTTCAGCAACCCATATTCCAATTTTAACCAAACCACCCTTCCTGTTCTACGTTTACTATTAGATAACATCACCGCCAATACTTTTTGTAACGCGGCTGTAACAACAATAACGTTTTTTTGTATTCTGGCGTTCTTTGGAAAGAAAATCGCACGAACAATAACGTTTTTGAAGTTCATGTATGTTACCCCTCGAGGAGCCCATGCGAATTCTATGATGGCCCAAACGGTCAAAGAAAGTTTCATCATATAACGAAGCTTTCCCGGAGTTTCAAGCCTGAAAGAAGGAAAACTCAAAGACATGTTCTATATATTTTTTCTTTAATTTTCTTAATCAAATATATTTTGGTTTGAAAAATCGCATACACTTTAAATACTAGTGTAGAGTTATTCACAATTAGTGGATTACGATAATATTCCGTTAGAAAAGTATAATAATTAAAAAAAATGTCTAGATATTTCCATACCGCTATACCAAGATGGGAGTAGTGCACTAAATTTAGACAAAAATTTATTCTTATCTACCATTACGCTTAGTGGTAGTGACGCTCGTTGGTATTCTTCACATTGTATTTATTTAGTGAAAAATAAATCCGATGCATCACTTCCAATTTTATTAGCTATAGTGTAATTAATTTTCAACTCAAGCCTAGTGGAAATAAATAAATCCTTCTAAATCTTCTTTCACAGTGTAAACAAATTTCTCCCCTAAATTATTTTCAGCAAAATAGAAGGGTTCTACCAAAAAACGAAGATTAAAAAGAAGTTGCATCACTTCCACCGTTTCTCTAACAGAAAATCTCCAATTCTTCATACCAGAACTAATTTGACATTTGCGGATTGACATTTGAATCTTGTTAGATCCAATTGGTTTCTGGTGTGGTAAAATTGGATGAAAATTCTTGCCTTAGGATATGAAGCGCCATCCAATTTCTCTGTAGTCTTTTTCAAGCTTCATCGACTACTTTTTTTTTGATTTTTTCTTTGCTCTCTCATTCTCTAGTTTTTATTGCGCCACTTTTAGTCCCCCTCAAAGCGGAAGACGCAATCTTGTCCTCTATAATTTTTGCTATATATTAATGTAATCGAATAGCTGAAAATTGAATGCCCTTCTACCAAGAATGATAGAATACAAGATTGCGCTGATTGATCTGAAATCGGAGAGTAACTTCGCTGCGACGTCACACCAGATTTACCGGTGGAGAGAAATGAGAGGAAACACGTCGGTATACATGTTAGAAAGGCTACACACTAAAATTATTAAACCGTTGGAAGGAATACACATTGTTACGAGTGCACATATGTACATACACGGCTTTTGTAAACAAAATCTGTTGTGACGTAGAAATTCTGTTAAATTTTTCAAGAGACGGTTAGCGGTCTCACTAGTTGCGCCACCTTCTGTATTCGTTTCAGAAAACCCTTCTCCCGTCTTTACGGCTATATCAAGTCAACGTGAATAACCCTACATATTTGCTGGATGAATTTACATAAATTAAATAAATACTTTATACATATTACATAACAAATTTTTAAAAGCTCTAAATTTGGTCCTAAGTCAATAAGAAATTACTAATTACATAAATTTAGTGACGTCGCGCTCTTCCGCATTGCTACGATTGGTGCTAAAAGAAAAACTTAAAATTACGAGTACATAAAATTTACAAATAGCGTTTTGCTTTGGCGAATTAGACTATTCGACCATAAACTTTTACTTGACTCTGCAACACTTTTGCTTCGAAAGGTCTTCCATTGCATTCTAAACCTCCTGTTTTGGGTTTCAGTGCTCTCAGTGTTTCGGAAAAATAGGCTGCAAAGCTTTGCTTGTTTCATTCTATACACACTTTTTGCACTTTCACGCTACACGCGTCCACTATATCTGCGATCTTATACCCATATCTGTGGTGATGACATTCTTCATTGGTTTGCCGTGCTTAGTGCTGTTATTATCCAGCAGTTGGAGTTCACGCATCCCTCCAATCAATACGCCGAATGCCACACGATCTTTCATCGCAACCGATAGTGGTCTAAAGCTCAGCGCAAAGCTTAAGATACCCTTTTGAAGGGTTGCGATATGTTTCAAAGAGAACGATAGTATACCCGATTTAAACTTTCGACCCAGCACACGTCTATCATATTCAATGATTGCGCAGGACTTAGCAGCTGCAGCGTCAGCATAGTTCAGTCGTAGTTCAAACTCGGACCAAAGGTTGGGAAAGGTGCGTATGAGCTGGAGATTCTGCAACTTCTGTTGCTTACAGGCACGAACAAATGCCAGCACAGCCAGCGGGAATGCCTCCGTGTAGAGTTGTACGGTGAAACGACCGATAGGATAGAGACCCACAACTTCCATTTCAAAATAGACCACCGGTCGTAAGAGTGAGCGTTGCTCACTAAATTTCGACGGCAATAATATTTCGGTACTGTACTTCGACATAATCTCGCTTGGTCTCCGAAAATCCCCATAACTCTTTGATGATCTTTTCAAATTTGTGTTGACCACTCTTCGCGCGCTTATCACTCGTCTGGCAATGTGTTTATTTTCTTTCTCAATACTTTTCAATGATTTCTGCATAAAAGCGAGTCTCGAATAACGCCATTGAGCATCATGCGAATCATTCCATGAGTTCTCACGCCCCAGCATGGTCATTCGTTCAAAATATTCCAACATTTCGGTATTAGATTGCATTATTTGGGAAAGTGCCGCCATGTCGATGTAATTATTTCTCAAATTCATAATGCTTGTTAAATGCAATATCGGTGGTGAATTGTCTATCAACTTTTTGGCCTTATTGATACGACAGCGATGTTTATAGTAGTTGTATTGGGTGAGTGGCGAAGTGTTGTACATCTTCTTTTTTTGGTCCTTGTAGAGGATGGTGTCTCTAATGGTTGTAATTTTTGGATGCATGCTGAAAACGCTATTAAATAATACCGAAATTATTTGCTATTTCTTAACAGAAATTGTTTACAAAAATTTTGTACAATCAATTTAAATGTTTGTTTTGAAAAAAAGTCGTAACAAATAAAATATTTACTAAAAAAATGATGAATGACATGCAAGGAACATTAATCGGGTAGCAGGGTTGATTTTTCTTTTTTTTTGCTTACAAAGAGGCATGATGCAAAAAAGAAAGGTGACATACAATCACTTTCTTCTCGCTCTAAACGCTATCTTGGCTCGTCTTACACGCCAAGTCTAGCTTCCATCCATTTGCAGTGCTTTAAGTTAAGACTCTTAACATACATCTGTTATTTTCATGTGTTAACTTTACTGTCTTAACATTTAATGTGTCCGCATGTGTTTGTGGCCGAAGGTATTTGCTAAATCATGCGAACACAATTTCCGTATTATTTTTAAATTATAATTTTTCATTTTTTAACCATATTTTGTGAAAATGTTACACTCCCAAACAAATTAGTGTTATTGCTTCAAAACAAGGCGAATTCATAGAAGGTGAAGTTGAATGAACAGCTGAGCGATTGCGTCTCTCGGCTAAAAATGTCAAATTCCATGTACATATTTTGTTTTAGCTTTTACGGCTTTGAGAGCTGATACTATGAAAGCAAACAAAAAATACATATAAACTTTGACAGGTCAAGCCGTAGAAGCCAAAACAAAATAGACATTCGACATCACCTGGTATAAAAATTCGCCTTGATTCAAAACAAGATCCATATACACTTCCATATACAGCATTTTATGAAATCCATTATTATTCACTTTTCTGTTCAGTTTTGAATCTAGTTTTCGGGATATATGTATTTGCTCAAAAGTGTGCGGTGCTATGCCTCATTCTAATTTTTTTTTCAATTTCTTGTACTTGCTTATGTAATACCTTTTTGCATATGAAATTTGAAAATAGTTTATTATTATTATTATTATTATGAGAAAAGAGGTGAGTGAATCACCGCTTTACTAATGTTAGGAGCTCTAGTATTGATAACCTTCAGCTCGAATAGTTTTTTAAATATCGAGTTTTCCTTGATTTTTGAAAATTACCGTTATATGAGACGTGCGCGCGGTTTTTGTCCGATTTTTATAATTTTCAAAACTTGTAATTGTATTAGATGAATTTGGTCAAGTAATTTCAGAGATATACTTTTTTCTTCTAAAGGGGGCGGATACACGCCCATTTAAAAATAATAATTTACATACATATGTGCTACGTATTTCTTTTCTCAACCTACTTCAAGTTTGAGCAAATTATCTTCACTGGTTACTGAAATATCTTATTCTTTTGATTTTCACAAAACACCGTTATGTGGGCGTGGTTATTATCTGATTTCGCCCATTTTCAATATCAACGGGCGGACAGATCAGTTTCGTCGATCCTCTTTTCCAAGATTTGACGTAACGTGAATATTTGGCCGATGGTAGATTTACAGGGTCTAAGGCCACACTGATAAGGTCCAATCAGTTCGTTGACAGTTGGCTTGAGCCTTTCGCACATTAAGCACGATAGAACCTTAAACGAAATGTTAAGTAGGCTGATCTGCGGTAATTGGTTAACATTTACTATAACATTTACACAAGTTTAGAAGATTCCATTTTAAATGATTTGCTGTTCTTACTTAAAAATTTAAATTCCACTAATAATAATCCTTTTTTTTTTAATATGACTCAAGTCATTCAGTTAAGTTATGGAGTGGAATAAATATTTTTAGAGGTGATTTATATTGGAACGATCAGAGACAAACCAAAATTGACAAGGGATGAAGGAAATTATTTCAATACGCATCAACTTTTCACACTGTCGGAAAATTTGTAAATTCTTGGTATGTGTGTTTTCATATTAATTATTACATTCAAAGTGTAACTATGTATATCAATAAATATGTAATTTTTAAAAACAGTTTATCTTACATTTTCGGAGACTTTATTTCATGGCATGCTTAAATGCGATCACTTATTAAATTGTTACTCATATTAAAAAAGTTATGTTCCAAGGTGAATCCCGTGGTGGCGGGATTACTTTGAAAATATCTTAAAATCACGGCACGCAATTTTCCGCTAATATTGACGTCTCTACCATATATGTATATATCTATATACATTTGTACATATACATCGAACAGCTGATTAGTCTACTCGCAATCAGCGTTGGCATTTTGCAACATCGTACAATGGTGTATATCAGACATTTAGCAGGACAAAACTCTAAAAATAAAAGTCTTAAAATAGGTCACATGACTGAATGCAATATCTTAGGAATGTATAGCTAGAATATCTCTCCAATCTCGAATTTGCATGAATGTCATTTTTCCATTTAAGTCCTGTAAGTTGCACGAGAGCCTACTATAAATTTCAGAGTTCGCAATAGACACATGTATGTAGCTTTTTTATTCTGCAAATTAATGTTTAAAATAGTGGTGAAAATTGCGTACCTTAATTTATAACAACTTATAACAAATGCGCGCCGATACGCTTAAAAAAAATTACAAAAAAACCAACGATGATGCCGTTGAAAAAATTGTATTTAAAAGAAAATGATTCGAAACCATTTATACGAAACATAATTTTTTCTTCTTTTAATATTTTGATAAAATATATTCACCTATAATTAAAGAGATTGACATCTAAAAAAGCTTGATGACCAAGGAGTGCGAGAGGGGACAAAATCGAAGAAATTTTCACTAGAAAATCTTTTTAATATTGGTTTGACATTTGGTGATATTGGGACAAAATCGAAGAAGTTTTCACTAGAAAATCTTTTTAATATTGGTTTGAGTTTCTTGTTTCTTCTCAAATTTTTTGAAAAGGAAAACGGCTGGAAATAAGGAGATAACTTCTTGTTTATTAATTTGTATGGAATTTTGTTCAAAAATATCCAATTGTTAGAAGAAATCTCTTCGTTTTTATGTTAAAAATTATATAAAGGCAATTTATAAGGAGATCCTCTCATTTTTACTAGAATCTTATTGTATTTATTATTAAAGAAACGCTTTTATTTTTAAAAGAGCTCTTTTTAATTCAAATTGTGCTTTTAGCATCAACACATAAATATGTACTTTGAGAATAATCTACTTTATATTGTTTTTAGTTTAATATAGTTCTTTGTATTTCCAAAAGATAAATTCTGATTCACTTATTTATTATTTCAGAAATTTTCAATGAATAGAGTTTGAAAAATTTCAAAAATAGATATCTTTATCTGTCTAAAATTCTCTTAATGTCCAGGAATGGTACGCGCCATTTTTATTGAAATTGTTCTTATATCTTATAAAGAAATATGGCATACCTTTTATAATAGTACATACATACGTACTTAAAATTATTATAATTATCTATAATCTACTTAAAAAAATGTATTTGCCAATCATTTAAAATTGATAACATCTTATTAAAATTAAGAGGAGATTCTAATGAAAAGATTTCGTTCTTAATTTTATTGGAAAAGTTTTCATCTTAGTTTTACAAGTTATTTACTAGATTTTATTGAAAAGGTTTTCATCTTAATTCAACGGGTCTCCTGTTTCATAACATTGAAAAGTTTTCGCCTTAGTTTTACAGATTATTTTCTTGGTTTTATTGAAAAGACATACGCAGCCGTAATAAGCAGATCTTCTTATTGGAAAGAAATCTTTAAGATATTCGCTAAATTTTATTCTGGTTTGTTAGGCATTTTAGATGGTATTTTCGCTCTGTGCAATGATAAGTTCGGAGTTTCTATCCTGGAGATTAGGGATGGTTCAAATTTACTTTATTATATGCATTTCCTGCATCGCCTTTTCTCTGGAAAAAATGTCCAATGTACTTGTATAGGCGCTACTTTTCTACAGTTTTGTTATAGTGCAGATAGTGAAATACATATGTACCTACATTTCTGTTATCTATGATAAACATTTCATTATTGTAATACATGTAAGCATAAAAAAAATCATAACCAAATTATTAGAATATTTGCATCTCAAGGGGGTCCCAATTTGCTCTCATAGGAATGCGATTGTACAGAAAGAAGATAAAGCTGCATCGCTGATGTTTCTATATAAAACTCTATTAAATTTTTTATATGCTTTGCATTTGAACTCAATAAGTATACTCGTAATATCGAATATTATAAAAATTGGACAAAAGCAACGTTCAACAATAATTGGCAAAAATCAAAAAAATCCAAATTTTTAGAGAACGATCTTCGGCTTCGTCCACCAAACATTTATCAATATTTATTGATTTAAAATTTGTATAAAGTTTTAGTTTCCCTATATTTCTCTGCGAGAAGATTTGCAGCAATAATAATGTTAGAAATTATTCGTTAAATAACGAATTGCATACTTTTCTTAATGAATATCTGCTGCCAAGAAATTATAACCTATTGGAAAAATTGTTTTAAAATACCTGCAGGGCAGCTTTATACCGATATAGGGAATTTGTGGCAATGTGGAAATGTCGATAGGCTATTATTTTTAAATTACAATATAAATTTTTTAAATTTCGAGCATTAAAAATCAAAGTTTTCTATTGTTGTTTTCATAAAAATATGTGTGTATGCTTATGAGATGAACTGAAATGGTTGTGATTTACACTTATGTAGTTTTTTTTTTAATAATAATAATAATGATCTAGAATTACAAAAAAAAATCATTGCATGTTAAGTTGCACTGCGGCCATGGCATGCGGTATTCGAAAGAAAAAATGGTTAGCCAGTGGATTGCAGATAATCCGTTCAATGTCGAAATAAAAAAGAAAGTTTCTGATTTCTGCACCCACTTATCAACACGGTAGAAAGAAGCTAGCATGTGAGGAGTGAGACCCATTTTTTTCCAAACATGAAAAATGGCTGGACCTAATTTTTGCTTTACCTATGAATTACTTCTCGTAAGGCGATTGTTTCTAATGCATACCATACATTTGTTATAAGTTCTTTTTTTGCGTTTTTTAAAACATTATAATTATATTTCAGACGAAGCAAGTACCAGTCGTTCAAATAAGATTTCAACAAGTGCAGTTTAAAAACTAAAGAAATGAAGATATCAGAAATAAAATGAACTTTTCAAACGAAGAACTGTTACTTGCCTTCATGAAGAAGGTAAAGCAGTTGCAGCAGTTATTTTTGCAACTTATTATAAAATTTTTCTTTTGAAGAACAATGTCGGCCCCCAAACGAGATCTTTTCGTAATACTGCACGATAAGGAAAATATTTACTTCCGGAAAAGGAGAAACATGTATTTGCTATGAGTTTGTAAACTTAAAAAAAAAAAATAGTATCTATTAAATTGTTTCTTTTTTTCTTTAATTTTAGGGTTATTTAATTGTTTCTGTAACTACGCTTTATATGAAAAAGAAATTAATGTCGCACTATTTTTCTTGAAGAAATGAATTAAATCCAGCTAGATAGACAATTAAGACTACTGTGATTGAAGGTAAATTTGTTACGATTTTTAACAATTTTTTTATTTCATGAAACTTATGAATATAAGTGATTTGAAAATAGCTACATAGTAATTTAAAAATGTGTGAATGCCAAAATCATTAATTGAAAATTGGCAGCATATAAATAAATTGAAGTCTAAGCAAAATTCATAAGTCAAAATGGATATGCTATATTTGACATTTTAAACAACCCTGCCATGATTTTTCAAACTGTGTAATTTTAACCGACGACTTTCACTCGCTGCTCGTGAAAATTGCATTGCAACGGTATCTACCCGGTGGGTATTAAATTGTATTATTTTTCACACAACTCACTCATTTTATACAGCTATAGTTATACAGCAGGTTGCAACGCCGAGGAAGAAATTTATATTAAATGTCATTTAGTTCTTAACCGCGTTTAAAAGTTTAATAAAATATCAATATTTTATTAAACATATTGCGATAACAAATAGATTTGTCTCACTTCCTAAAATAAACGGCTTAAATTCTAGTCCAAATCAGTAGTTATATTGCCGATTAAGAAGAACATTGTGTTTTGCTTTTGATAACAATTGTTTCGTTCGTAAACGCAGTAAAATATTTACTACAATGGCAGCAGAAATTTGTCGAACTACTGCCAACTCTTTGCTTTAAAGAACTTTTAATGAAACCCAGTATTGTCGTACGTTTTTGTATCACAAGTAGTGCTGCTCTAATACTGCGTTTACGAATGACCCCTTTGACATTCATGCTACCAGGACGCCATTCGAAAATGTTCGATTTGTTGTTTTATTATACAAATATAGTAACAATATTCAGCTTACGGTTTTATTAGTACGAAATTAAACTTAGTTTTTCATTTCTGTTTATAGTGTTAAGAAAACATCCCACCGTATCTACACGGTCGCCCACACAGCCCAACATTGGACAATTGCGTTCACATATGTATGTACATTTATATCTCATATATCTACATACAAATGCAAATTCATGTGTATATTGGACGAAAATCTCTGAGTTGTTCCGAAAATAAGCTGAAGGTGACTACGTCGAGTTGAATGGCTGGCCGGGCGGGCTGAACGCCGTTGCCGCGACTATGCCAAGTGCAAGGTGATTTCCTTATGCCTATATGCTATTTTCTATGTCTTCTGCCTTATTTTCAAATGAAATACACAATCGTCTGTTAAAATAAAATAAAAACCGGCACGTCAAATGCATCACTGCTTGTGCGTATATTTTATAGAGATAGAAGAGCGGAAGGTGTATGATAAGAGTATTATACTCTCTTTTCTTTTTTGCTCTACTTACCCTGTTTCGTATTTATAACGAACAGCTGATTGCTTTATTTGACGTCAAATGTGGTTGCCAAAGCAATAAAATGTTACAGCTATGCAGAAGCTTTTGAGCGCTACTTTTTGCTAGGTCTATGGTTATATTATAATTATATATGTACATATATTGGTCATAGGAGGCAACGAGATATTAGGAGGCAGATAGTTTCAGGCTTAATGTAGAAAACAAACCAATCCATTGAATAACCAAAATAGTTTTATTTATTTTTATTCAAAGCTTCTGAGAGCAGCTGTTCATTCAGTGTGTCCAAACAACAACTTCCAAAAAAAAAAAAAATTAAATTAAAATTCAGCACATCATGATACTCTTTTTCTGTTGCTCAATATATATTTTTTATTATGAGATTTTCAATATCTTTGCATGAAACGAATTAGTTCGAAAAGGCATTAATGCTCAAAACTTTATTCACATATTGCATTTAGTGTTTTAGTTACATGATTTGCAACGTTGGCAGCTCTATTTTTTGTAAGGTGTTCCCAAGGAGGCTGATAAATTTGTGCCGATTTTTTTCTTTGCCATTCGGTAAAATTTTCGGTTTCGATTTTGCGCTGCTGCTTTTGTTTTAATACGAAAACTTTAACGCTTTGCAAAACCATTCAAAATTTAGTTAGTAAACAACACATTGACATTCGCACAAATCAATTACTTAACGCTGCAATCACTTTCGCGTTCGATTTTTCAAATTCCAGATAGGAAACTACAAGCGTAGTGCCGTTTGTGAATACAATTCAGTTGGTGCATTGAGCTGGACGTGAAAAGATAGATTGTGTTAGTAAGTGCGTTGAATAGCTGGTCGGTCGCGCTGTGTGTTGCAAAAGTACAAAATGTCAAGTCAAAGTGATCAGAAGGCGGGGGGTGCGGCGGCGGCGCCAAAAGCAGCGGTTCCAATTCCAATTGCTTTGAAGTTCATCTTTGGAGGTGCTGCTGGCATGAGCGCAACATGTGTGGTCCAACCATTGGATTTGGTTAAGACTCGAATGCAAATCTCAGGCGCTGGAGGTGGTAAAAAAGAGTATCGCAACTCATGGCACTGCATACAGACTGTGGTGAAAAATGAAGGTTTCACGGGATTGTATAAGGGCATTGGAGCAGCTTTACTGCGTCAAGCTACCTATACCACCGGCCGGCTCGGTGTCTACACATACTTGCAAGATTTCTGTGTGAATCAACTCAAACGCACTCCTGGCGTACTGGATAGCATGGCAATGGGTGTTATAGCTGGAGCCATTGGTGCCTTCATTGGTACACCGGCTGAGGTGGCACTTATTCGTATGGCCAGCGATGGACGTTTACCTCCAGCAGAGCGACGCAACTACACCAATGTCGTTAATGCACTGTCACGTATTGTGCGTGAAGAGGGAGTGACAGCGTTGTGGCGAGGAAGTATTCCAACAATGGGCCGTGCTATGGTAGTTAATATGACACAATTGGCTTCATATTCGCAATTTAAAAATTACTTCAAAAATGGTCCGTTGAAGATGGAAGAAGGTATCGCTCTGCATTTCTCTTCAAGTATGCTGAGTGGTTTTCTCACAACAATTACTTCCATGCCGTTGGACATTGCCAAGACACGTATACAAAATATGAAAACTGCACCGGGTGCTAAACCAGAATATAGCGGAACCTTTGATGTGCTAGCCAGAGTGGCACGGCAAGAAGGTGTCTTAGCTTTGTGGAAAGGATTCACACCATATTTCTGCCGTCTTGGACCACATACCGTGTTGACGTTCATTTTCTTGGAGCAATTTAACAAACAATATCGCGATTATGCTAGCCGTAGCAAATAGAGATAGTAGGTGATGTGATGTAATCACTTCAACAGCTAGTTATGCTTAGGTTGCGTAAAAACGCGTGTACGAGCATTCTCAAACGAATATTCCCTATATTTCTAACGAAGTGCAAATATAGCTAAAACTAGATTTCTTGTTTTCCAGCAGCTACACCAACAAACAAATATATGTTTTTTTTTTTTTTTTTTGGTAATCATTACAAGTTCAACCAGTTACTTATTTAAAATTAGAGCATTTGAAATTGTTAGCTAAACATTGCCTCACTAGTTAATTTTAATAAGCAAAGCATTGGCTGTATACGGCATGCTCTAGTGTATACAAATGTATGAACATAAATGAGATTTATATTGTACTTGTTGTAAGTGCACAGAAATTAGCACAAAAAACGGAAGCAAATAGATAGTGAATAAAAAAACCAAACAAAATGCTTAATACTTACTGGCGATGAGCTAGTTCATTATTGTTTTCGCACAGAGCCGCCATAATTGTTATTGATATACATAAATACATACATACATACATAGATTTTTGCATATGAGAATATATGTACGTAATACATAAATCAAATGTTTAATATATTTTGTATTTCAAATATTTTTTTGTTTTTAGCAATAAATACATTCAAGTGTACATACATAATTAGTTAATGGTGCAGATAAAACAATACACACAACATACTTACATATGTACATATATACCTTTGTATATACATTATATTCTTTGTCAATTTTGAAGTGTAACGATTTTATGTAATTGAAAACAGATGGGAACCTACATATAAACGAAGAAGAAACCCCGACAATAAACTGTAAATTGAAAGAAAACTACTTTTCCTGGTTGTTTAATGTATGACGGGGGGCCATTCATTAGAGGTAAACAAAGCGTTGTGTGAAACAAAAGCAATATAATAATCGTATGATTTTTAATTAAAAACTAGATATCCATGCAAGGTCAGAAGTTAGTTGAACAATACGGCGAGGGTAGGAATAAATATATTTATCTAAATAAACGCACCTAATTTTGTGTTTCTACAGTTTGACGATTTTTTTAAATTTATTTGTGCTTATTTAAGACAATGGTAAGATTCCAACCCAGAATGAAAGTAATAGGCCCTCGCAGTAAAACCGCCAAACCGTTTTACATTCTCAGGTTAATAACTTCTATAGCCAAATTAAATTTTAATGTGAAAAAGGTACGAAATACCTTACTAGTTTGAACTTACGTAATAAAATTTCACGCGAAATCATTTTTATGGAAGTTTGGAAAAGTTAATTTAGAGATTTAAAATATTAACTGGCAAATTTCGTTAGAGGTTTCTCTACTTATAATGATCGTTCAATAGACATAAAATAATATAATTATCTAAATATATACAATATTTATTTCGAGCTAACTAAGCTATTGTCGCAAAGGAAACTTATGTACATATCTACATACATTTGTATTGTACATATATATACATATATTTATTTTCGGTATAATTTTGTGTTGTATCGTGCAAAAAGTTCAGAGTATCCTATCTTTTGCAATATTGACAACATTTTCTATGTAGGTATAAAGATACTAGAAAAACCCTGCAGACGTTGTCCTGCCTATATTTATTAATAATTTCGGTTTTTATCAATTATTAGTAATTTATGTATTGTTTAATTAAATTTGACTCTCTTTAAAATATGTATATCTATAAAAATTATTTTCAACGAATCGAACCCTTAACACCAATATTTTAATATATCATTTAGTCGATTAAGCAATGTCTGTCTGTCTGTGCGCCAGTGTTGTGGATAACTCGACGGTATTTTCTGCAGCTCAAAAGAGTGCGATATTTCGGTAACTATAAAAGGTCATTTACTCAAATTTGAGATAGAGAAGTGCGACACGGATACGTATATCTCCGAAACTTTATTCACACACAAAAGAAGCTTTTAAATATTTGTATGCAAAACTTTTAAGCTTAAACTCTTTTATACACCCCTATGCTGAAATCCGTCGTAACTACGAATTTGCTACGAATCGTAACATCGGTATGCTCAAATCCGAATTGCGGAATCGTAATTTCGAAATTCGTAAGCCATTTTCGAAATTCGTAATGTTGGTATGCCTGAATCCGACGTAGCTGTCATTTCATTGCATTTTTCGGAGATTTTGTACGAATAGCAACTGGTGTCGGAACTTAGCAAATTCAAAACAATAATAACAATAAAATAAATAGTGTACACGGAAAACAACGAACAAATATGTAAGTTAAATTGTGCATAGAAAAAAGTGGTGTATTAATAAATATTTTGCAAAATATTCATGACATGAAGAGGGAGTCTCTGCGCGAGAAGAAACGGCACAATAATGAAATGGAGGCCATGAAAAGAAAGGAGCTTGCGTTGCAGGAGAGGCTACTGCTATTGCAAGAAAAAAACCTTCAGCAGTGAGGCCAGTGCGAATATATTTATTAAAGTACTGAATTCAACTGTTTATTTAGTTTTAAGAAATTGATTTATGATACATTGTTTTTTTTAATAAATTTGCATCGTCTCGTAATAATCTCCTCTGCATATTCATGCAACTGTTGCTTATAGCATATTCTTCCTCCTGGGACAAAAGTGCAGCGGCTACAGAATCCATTTTATTTTAATTTAATTAAAAAACTTGCTTACAAATAACTAATAATCGCTGGTCTCAAAATTCACTCTTCACTTTGTTTGTTTTACTTTGTTTATTTCTGTCAAAACAGCTGATTAAGAACTTCGAATTTAATCATTTTAGTTGGCAACGCGGCCGTGAGTTACGAACGGATTTCAGCATACCATTTTCGAATTGTTCGGAACGGAGCTACGAATTCGTAGGCTACGAAAATTCGGATTTCAGCATAGGGGTGATAATCTGAGTTGACTTCTGGGGGGAAAAATGTTTGCGATTTGGGACGAAGTGTGACATGTGATTTCCCTTTGCCCTAATATATAACATATATCAATTAACATTGTATTTTATTATACGATTAATAAAATTTTTCCTAAAAGTGGGAAAGGAGGAGGGGGGGGGGGGGAAGGGGAAAAATTATCAAAAATCGCGTTACGTAATATGTAAATGACCCCTAATTTCAAAACTGTCCAGCTCAACTAAATCTACATATATTGTGGTTAATTTCTTAAAATATAATAAACTGTATAATTCCGATGAAAAAAACACTGCACTCTAATGTGCATATTCCTAAAAAAAAATAAAATAAAAAATGAAAAATATTAAAAGCGGTTCAGTACTTTGAGATCCGGTTCGATAGAAATATTCCCCATATAATGATTTTATATAATAAAGTGTAAATATTTTATTTTAATAACTTTTTCATTTTTTTTTTTTGACTTCAGTCTTTACAAACCTTTTCCAGATCAAAAAAAAAAGAAAAATAAAACTGAAAAAAAAATTCATTGAAGTTATGGGATCACTAACGAAAATCAATTAATTTTTATTTACATACATACATACATATGTATCCATATATAGAAAAAGTCCAGAACAAATAGATAATATCTATATTATAGACATATGTACATTTTTTTAAAAGAAATTTAAAGATATACATTTTTTTGTGCATTAAAAACGTCCAATAACGTGCCGCTTTTTGCGTATATAACGGTTAAATAGAGGAGAGAGTTGAACTGCTTTCTACGAAAATAAAGCGAATTCCGAGTACTTAATTCCCGACAAAATGTTTGCATAATGTGTGGGAATTGTGTTTCGTTGAATTTTAGTTTTTTCTCCCAAATATAGTAAATTTTCGTATAAAATCTTATGTTACGTTTAAAAAAAAATATCTCGAAAAAATATCAGTGGGCGACCAAAAGCAGTTACATCGAAAGAGAAGCCAGCGATTTTGCCCCTTTTAACCAACTCTTATCCCGAAGCTAGAAAAATTGCTAAAATGGATGAATTAATAAAACCACATTTGTACAATACCCAAAGAATTCTACGAAATTCTGAGGAGATTAAATAGTAAAAGCTGCAAGGAAACCGCCTCTCAGAGTAATCAACAGACAGGCAAAATTGAGATTTGCTGAAAGTCATATTAAATGGAGTAAAAGATTATTTCTATTAAAAAATTATTTAAAACGAGGCGTGCTTTGCTAGTCGATTCAACTAACAACAATCGCATATAACCCGTTTCTCATCTATCAAATCATTGACATTTTTACTTTATTACATGGGACATAGAATACATGTTTGTATATTTTATATTATGGTAATTAGAGTATTAAAAAGATGACGTAGTCATAAATCATAAAATAAAATAAAAAGTAGCTTAACATCAAATTTAGTTGCAATGAAAGATTAATTAAAATAACGCAAGCTTGAATTTTTGAAATGTCATGACATTGTTACCTGTTATGACAGCTTGTAAGTCCCCTAAATGCGTTTAAAAAAACGCTAAATCATCAAATGCTTTTTTCCTTTCAACAACTATTGCTTGTTTCTTAGTTAAATTCCAAGTTGGTGTTAGTCATTTCGAATAACAAAGCCCGTATACAGTGTTTCAAGAGCGAACCACGCCCAGGGTTAAATCACTTCCTAAGCGTATGTCTGAGACTATTTAATATCTCAATATTCGGAAGTTTTGAAACTTTATAAAAACAAAATTTAAAATAAATTTAAAATAAATACCTTTTTTGGCACATGAAGGATTATTTTTGATTTGTTTCAAAAATTTTGTTATAGTTTTTTCATATCTTTGTACACATTCTTTATAAATATTCATTCAAAATATTTTTTCTTGAAAGCTAACATCAATTACTATTACTACTAAGAAAACAGAAATTTAGTGAAAAAATGGGCTATCTAACAATAATCGAGACTTTTAACTTTTGTATAAATTTAACAAAGCTTGAAAAAACCGTTGTTAGAATTTTAAATTTTTTTCCCAGAGTATTTAGAAGTTTTTCCTTTTCCGGCAAGCAGTTTTATAGCCCATTTAATTTTAGTATAATAAAGTTGCAAGCTTCTAAACATTGTCTTTGATATTTGATTATTTTTTTTTCTCTTACGGTCTTACACATTTTATCTCATATAAAATGTCATGTGTATGCGTTATAAGGGGGAAAATGATCACGACCGTAAACAAAAAAAAAAAAAAAATTATTAAATTCCTATTTATCCAATCGTTCTCACGACAGTCGGTCGTGAACGACCCGGATTTATACCCAGTCAAGGACTGTCCCTTCGGCAGACAGGGAATGTTTTATGCTGTTGCAGCAAAAACAACAACAGTAAAATCCAATAGGGATATGCATTACACTCATTGGTGAGGTTTAAACCTCTACCAAAATCTTAAAACTGTAGTACCAACTCTCTTGAAATAAATTTCTTTTTTTTTTTTTAAATTAAATTAACTAACTAACTAAAGGCATAGATAATAATAATAATAATAATAATAATAATAATAACAATAAAAATAATAATAATAATAATAATAATAATAATAATAAAGACTATGTCGCACAAAACGCGTGCTTAATTATACGAAGAATTATAAAATTATACGAAGTTGTTCACATACATAAATGTTCGCCTCAATTTCGCTTAGAAAAAGAAGCTACACTTAAATTTTCTACAACAAGGAAAGGTAAATTTAGAAGTTAATTGAAATCAATTCTCAGTATTATAGCTTTTTAACATTTCACAATAAACAAATGAGCGTTGCAGATACCATTATAACTGGTTATAACTTTCTAAAAAAAAATTTTTTTTAATCGTTCTTTGTTGAGTTTTGTTTTTATTCCTCATAAAATAATCGCTATTTCTCAGAATGTAGCTTTTTTCTTTTCAATAAAAAAACGTTGTTTTATAAGTTGTGTGCATGTGCTTTAAAAAAACCCCACAAATGAAATCATATTATCTGAGCAAAAAATAAAGCTCAAGAAATTACGATTTCTGGGCAAAATACAGAACTAAAAAAATAGCGGTTAAACTTTAATTTTTTAAATAAAACTAAAAAAACAATAAAAAAAAACCCTTGGACTTAGGGTAGTCATTGTAACAAAGAGTATATTGCTTTATTCCTTATAAACGTAGCGTTTCTCTTTTCTCTTGAATTTTTGAGTTGAAATTTGGAAAATAATCGTTTTTTGCGGTTTCCGGTTTACTGTGACAACTCTTCTGTATTTTTTTGTGGGCTAATCGAAAAACCTTTTCGGAATTAGATTAAAAATTTGCAAACAGTTAGTTATGACGCAAAGTGCAACATCCACAAAGTCTGGCCGCTCCCAGCTATAAATATTTATTTATCTTAAAATGAGACACACAAAATGTTTGAAGTTAGTGAATATTACAAAAAACAAAAACAAACGCAACGCTTTTAGTAACCTACGCTCAAATAGCTTAGATTAACTAAGCACAATACACACATATATGTATAACCAATTGTTAATGTTAATAAAACTGGTTTAATGATGACAAGGAAAAATAACTTTCTTGGAAGTATTTTCTGTGCGTTGACTAAAATTTTATTATGCACACTTATCTTAAGCTTAAGTTGGGAATAATAAAAAATTCAATTTGTCCATATGCATACCTGTATGCACATACATATGTATGCGTGTGTGTATGCCCTTAACTAACTATAGTTGTAAGGGCACTGAAATCAAAGTCCAAAGATATCTTTGAATGACTATTGATTGATATTTACCTACCTTGCAGTGAAATGCCAAAGTAGTCAGCAAACATTCCAGTTTGCGAACTGATATTTAAGCAAGTAGACGTGCCGATTCTATAATGACTGCACCACGGCGCCATCTGCATTTGGATACTGGGAGTTGCAAAGTCATGTGATCACTGTCATTTACGACGCTGGTATTAAATATTAAAGTGAATATGATTAAAAAAAAATATACAATGTTATCCCCTCTCCGAGCAGTCGATCTCATAGATTTCATGCTTGACATGCCTATCCCCGGCTATTGCGTTGGTGGCAGCGATCCACTGTTTATTAGAAAAATCATAATTATACTTTGTTCACCTAAGGGTTGTTGGTTACAGAATAAAGTAACCGAAATAGGTATAAACATATATGTATATACGAAAATGTTCAGAAAGAAAGGAGTAATCGATTGGGTCATGCCTGTATGTTCGTCCGTGCATTGGATAACTCGAGTAAATATTGAGATATCTGAACGAAACTTGGTATACACATTGCCTTGGCTCAAGGTAGGTTATTATAAAAAGAGCGGGTTATTTCGCAAATTATAGAAATAGGACATTGCTAGTGCTGCGTTTGTTTTTTTTTAGTTTACTTAATAATGTAATTATTATTTAAGTTTTCCTAAATAAATAAATAATGTGATGTGATGGGTTGCAAAGAATCAGACTTTTTGGAAACAGGCGTGGCACTTTAGAGCTAACAGCTATATCTCAGAAACTAATCTATCAAATTCTATTAAGTTTCGTACACATATGGCGTTTTGGAAATTGAAAAAACCACGTTCACCTTTCATATAACGCAATTACCAAAAATAAACTGCGATATCTCCGTAACCATAAAAGGTAATTTACTCAAACTTTACATCGGGTTGGAGAGAGAAAAACGTTGGTTAAAATAAATTGTGGATAATGGGCATGACACCGCCCCTTTTGAACAAAATGGATATATCTCCGAAACTATTTTATTAACCACAATTGATACACATTATACTTATAGATTTTAAATTAATAAGCACAATTTCGAATATTATTTAATCCGGGGAAAAGTCATGCACCCTCTTGTATTACCAATAATCTAAATATCTGGTATTTTATTCAACCCTGTACTTATTTGCTCAAATTTGATACGAAGATTTAAAAAAAAGACAGATGTGATAAGATTTGCCACATATGCATCGTTGTATGGGTTCCCATATAAGTAGTTTTTAAAGGGAGTTGCCACCTTTTTGACAGCTTAAATGCAATAAAAGCAATCGGTAAACTCAAATATTGCATTATGCTTAATTTTCACAATACTTTGAAAGAAGGTTGCCACCTATTTAAACGTAAATTAAGTTAAATTACATTTTAATATATGGCCCCAACTAAAAGGTTTAAAAAAGCTTGATTTCAAAAATGTTTGGTATAAGTGTTGCCATCTCTTTAAAACCGCAAATAAAATTAAAACAAGTTAAGTAAAATATTGCGATACGGACCTCAGACAAAGAACGGTTTGCAATTCAAAGGAAGTACGCTGAAAATATGAATTGAATCCAATTTACATATACGCTAAGCTAAATATAATGGCGTTGAGACGAAAGGCAACCATTTGCACGAAAATATTTTTGAAAAGGGTTGCCACCTTTTTCCGAATTTAATTTATTTAGTAAGGTAACTGAAATTCTTCAATACTGGTGCCTAACGAAAAAAAGTTTTAGAAAGCTTTATTTGAGAAATATTTTTTGAGAGCGACATGCTTAAAAAAAATTGAATTCCATTAAAACTGCTAGATATATAAAGATGGTGTAAACCGAAAGAGTCTTAGGAAGACTTAGTCGCGAAAAAATTTTGAGGGTTTGCCAACTCTTTGAGAAATTGGATAAAAATTAAATAATAATAACCTGAAATCAGATTTACAAAAAATATTTTGAAAACGGTTTTTGAAAAAAACAGCTATAATTTTCCAGACATCACAACCACTGAAATACTGTCTGAAAAGTCGCAAATCCATATCTGTATTATTCTGTATATCAGATAAACGTAAAGCTTTTCCAACCTAGATGGTGATGATGAGACTTCGAAATGTCGCTATCGTTTGATTATGTTGGGAATTTCTATCAATGAATTAAGTAGGTTGCACTACACCCGACTGACAGTCCCCGCAGTTGCCAATGACAAAAAGGTTTCAGCAACCTGCCGTCATCGGCAAGTATAAAAAACGGGAAAAGTAATAATTAAAATACAATAAAATAAAACCTTTTACATTTGGTGAAATCATTTATTTCCTTTTCTGTTACATACGAATTCATAAAGTTAAACAAAAAAAATATTAACTGTTTTTATTGCATACAACTAGTACTACTTATTTAAAATAAAAGCTTGCGACGAGTACTTATAATTCAGTAGCACGCGAATTTAGACTCTTCTTTACTTCTTTTTTTTCTCGATTTTCGAACTGGGCCAACGAACTGGCTAGTTTGCCAACTGGCATGCTATTCCATAAAACATCGCCATGTTAAAAACACCTGTTGCTACATGTAAAAAAAAGATAAGACACGAAGTAGTGGAGCCCTTAAGCAAACGGCTAGTAGTTAGCTTGTTTGGAGCTAGTAGATTTCACTGCAGGGCAGATGTGAAGGGATGGACATGAACAGGTGCACTTAAGTGAATGCTAATATTTGAGTTCGAAAGCCGCCCAACTGCCCGCGTTCAATTTTTGATCTACAAAATATATTTATTCAGTTTCACTTTAGTGCTAATGAATTGAATTGAGAGCGTGTTAGCGTCGATATATGTATACAAACATATGTACATATAAATTTTTTTTTATGTTTACTTGTTTTATGAATTCAACTAGGGAGAAACTTGATTTCAATTGATAAAGAAAAAAAATTTAGTTTGTTTTTTACTCTTTTCGCCTGGCACTAAACTGTTGACGGTCTGTTTACCCGATTAATGGAATGCAATTTAAATCTAAATGTGTATGTCTGTATGTGTGTATACATGTGAAAATGATCGGGTTTGAACAAATGCATGCATTACATTACTTCGGATTTAAAGGGTGTATCGAAAATAAACTTGTTTTGTAAAGTACGAAATGGAATAAAAAATTCATTAAATCTATACACCACAAGCCCTATGAAGTTGAGTTCTAGGTAATAAACACAAAATCCAAAGGTAATGTTATCAATGTTTTTGTCGGAAGTCGAGTAGCGATAATGATCTCACCATATGACACTCTTTTAATGCAGGTTTTGAGGTTTTAAATAGTGAGTTGCATTATGTAATTGACATTGATTGATAAGCAATAATTTATCTAAAACGACAAAATGCTTGCTCTTCTCGCTGTGATTAGCGGGTAAAATTTCAACAGGTACTTAACCCAGTCGGAAAAAATAGGAACGCAACAAATAAAATATAATACAATAGAATAATTTAATACATTTAGTGAAATAAAATAAATTAAGAAATATTTTTTAATTTTAGGAAATGAAATAAAATATATTAAATAAGAACTTGCAGTTCGGAGCACTATTATTTTATGGCTTATTATATGGTTGCTGATTTCAATAAAATTTTTGCGGATCTATGCTACACGATAGATAGTCGATATGTATAGCGAAAAAGCGTGATGGACTAGTGAAGAAACATTTGATTTTTTCATTTAAAACTCAGTTTTTGAGTTGCAAAAGAACACTAGGTAGTTTAACGTTTATCTCGGGTGCAAAGAAATGAGCGTATTCATATTATATTAATACGCTAGAATAAATTTTGTCCTATACGCGGTTTTTGGGTTCGAAAAACATATGGACTTCAAACCAAAGCTTATAGATAATATTTTAGACGAGAAGGGTTGCCACCTTTTATTAAAGTTAACATAAGTATTTACTTTTTAAGTACAGCGTAAAAATATGGATATTAAATAAAAAGTTATTGAATTCGTTAGCTATGATTATTTCTTGAATAGAGTTGCCATCTTCGAAATACATACAATTTATTTTTAAACTAGAACAGAGCAATATATAAATCAAATTCATTTGGAAAATTTTATCATGGAAATTCCTACAGGGAGCAATTTATATAAGATATAATTTTGAATAAATGGAGTGCCATGGTTGTGCAAAATAAAGCAGCACGAGGCTTAAATGAAAAGAGATATTTCTTCAATATACCCGCGTTGTAAAACCGATCGATTTATTTATTTACGCTCCTGATGGGAATAAAAAAAATGTTTATTAGAAAACAAAAAAATATAGTACAAACGGTAAAACTGAAATAAATTTCGTTACATTTGGTGAAATTATTTATTTGCAAAATAAGACTCATTATTTTTCCAGTAGTAAATAATTTAGTAACCTGTATCTCGCGTTGTATAAGTGCGATCGTGTTACGCTACATGACCTTAAAAAGATAAGATTTCATAGTAAAAAAATCGCCTCAGGCAGTTTTGTGATTGCTTGTATCAGTATTGTTTGAGCAAGCGTAAAAAATCGGCATCAGCAAAGAGAAAATACTCCATATTTTTTAGATTTTCTTCGATAAAGCGAAAACACAAGCTGGCGCCTAAAAATATGAATGAATAGTGTTTATGGTTCTGATACTATAATAGCCAATCATGTGTAATTTCGGTTTCATTGATTTCGTTCCGGTAATTTTGAAAGCAACGATACAACAGGCTCTAGAAGGCTAATTGTCGAAAATTTCGAAAAAATAATGGAAATCGTTGAGCCCGACCGCCATGTAAGCCCAGTTTCTCAGTTGCCCAGGAGCTAAACATTGCACAAAACTCAGAAGCTCCGGAAGCTTGGTTGTGAGCTTCTTATGCATCCACCTTATGGTTCGGACCTGACACCAAGTGATTACTACCTGTTCTTGTCTATGGTGAATGAGAAGATTGTGAAAATCGACTGCCCCTGTGGTTTACCAATAGATATGAGAGTTTGCAAGAGAGTGACATTAAGAAATTACCTTCAAAATGGCGACAAGTTATCGAACAAAACGCTGAATATTTTACCTAAATCGGGTTATTCTAACTATGCTGAATAATACCTTCCATTCAATGCAAAAATAAAGGATTTCCTTTCACTAGACCTTGTAATATTTCACAAAAAATGTACGAACTTTTTTAAACAAATATTTGTTTATTGTGCAATTTACATTTTATCAATAATTACTTAAAAAGTATAACATTTTACCAACATTTTGCAAAAAGGGATTACATTTTGCCCCATTTCTACATATTTCGCAAATTCAACCTTACGTAAGGGAGAGCCAAACACTGGGCTGCAACTGGAGCCCCCTTCAAAAATTTCCTATAAGGCTATTCACAATATCTGGAACACTTCTAATGGTACTTTGGAATGCTTTATATATCCAATATATTCTAACTAATAATTAGAATTTTAAATTATAACCTTTAAACCTGTAAAAATTTTATAAAACATTAAGTGCTATCTTTATCAACTTTTACAAGGAGACTGTGAATACCCCGAATACAAATTCGAAGATTTCATTGCTCTAAATATATTCCGGTTGATCGATTTTTTTTCCGCAGATATAGATTTTGTGTTATGCATTTATTCGAAATATTTGAAAATGATGGCTTTTTAAATCTGTTTTTGTTTTGAGTAAACATTATAAATAGTGTATATAATACAAAATGGGTTTCAGGGAATGGTGACTTAACAGCAGTTAGTAAAGAACTTCTCTTTTAATTGCTTGCCCACATTCTATATTAAATATTTTGACGAAGTCCAAAGTTTTATGTTTCTAATGGAAGCATTTTTTATGTGTTGTTTATGTATTTTTCTAAGAGCAGCGTCAACAAATAAAGGATAGTAATTTTAAAATTATGCTTTGCAAAAGGTTGCCACCTGTTTGACAACTCAAAAGTTAATTAAAATATACGCAAATTATATGCAATATTAAAATGTGGATATTAAACGATACGTCTCGGAGTAAATGTTCATAGATAGCTTTTATGAGGGTTGCCACTTGTCGAAAGTAAAATTTAATTAAATTATATACAAGAAGTATCAAAACATGGGGCTCAAACGGTTCGTCTCAGCGAAGAGAAGTCTCATACATATATTGGAGAGGGATGCCACCTGTTTGAAACAATTACAATTTTATTAAATCTTACAGAAGCACATATATAAAATACTAAAATATGGGCATCCGAGAATGGTTTAAAGTTAGATATATTTTGAATAGGGTTGCCGTGTGATTGGAAAACCGATTTAGTCAAATTCTATGGCTGTCAAATGGTTCATTTTACTGAGGAAAAGGTTCGTAGCTAGCTATATTTTAAAGAAGGTTACCACATCCGTGAAAAGTCGAATTTAATCAAATTACACTCAACTTATTTGAAATGTGTAGTAAAATATGGGTATCAAACCAGAAGTTTGAACATATATTTTGAAGAGCGTTGCCACCTTTTTTAAATGCCAAAATTAATTAAATTACACAAGGACATTAAATATTAAAATATTAGTGTCGAACTGTTCGTTTCGGCGTGGACGTGGTGCATACTTATATTTTTAAAAGGGTTACCACCTGCTATTATATTAAAAATCTATGCACTGTCTATATTTCCATGGTAAATTTAACGTTTAGAACATCAAAACTAATTTTATAATGCATGAAAATAATGTGAAGGAAACAAAGGCAAACCAGTACAATTAAGTCATTGATTGATACGATGAACAAAAACCAGTTCGATCATCCTAGTACGAGTACGTACGCACGCTTTAATTTGGCACACTTATTGATAGGCCTGTTTTCCATCACCAATTTATGTACATATGTACATATGTATGTATATACTTACTTAAATGAAGTCATATCAAAGTCCAATGCAAAAAAGATCCAAAACGCTGCAATGCGATATATTGATGCAACAATTGCAAAACCAATTGAATACAAGCACACAAAAAATTAAACAAACTGCAACAGTTGATGGCAAAAGCAAAACATACTTCTATTTATTTTATTTTTTTATGTATGATTAGTGATGTAAAGTATTGAATGCTTTAGTAGATCGCGTACTTTAGTATCGATTATTTTGAGTATCGGGTAAGCAATATATTACTTAAGTAACTAAATCAGTTGCTCATCAATCTGGAATTGCTTCACTGTATGCGAATAGGGGAGTTTGCTACGCGTGGTTAAATCAATGACTAGTATTTTTGTCTAATTTAGCAGATTCTCTGTAGAAGCCAGTTCAAAAGTCAATTAGTACAAGTAAATAGCAAAAGCTGCTAAGGAAATGGGTAATTAGTTGGCTTTAAAATAATGAGAACTGAATAAAAGTATCCATTCTGATATTTTGTATCGGAACTGAGCTCATTCGAATGCCCATAGTCTTCGATACTGAACACAAATTAAGTACCGAGTGCTTTTAAGTTCTCAGTATCGATGTTTTTAAGAATTGGGTAAGACCGATTTTTTTGAGAATCGATTACTTACTACTTTTAGTAATGATTTTGCCAATTACGAGTAACTATATACTACTTATCCTGCTGGTTAGTTTTATAAATAACATATAGTACAGGGGTTTTCAATAGGAACGCTACAAAAGTTTTTTTTAAATAAAGCAAAAACGGTTTGGGATTTATTCCCGTGAAAGTTTATTCGATGCCATTATGTATGGAACTCGATTTCTTTTGCATGGACACCACGGACACGCTTGCAGAAGTCCAGAGTCTGGACCCAATTTTCGGCGTTTTTAAAGCATAAATCGGCCGATACTGCTTCAATTTCACGTTCGATATTCGAACGAAGTTCATCAGTCGTCGCTGGCTTGTCAAATCGCATGACCGCGGAGGCCAATTGACTGGGCCATTTCGTGAGATAACACGTTCACCAAACTTGGTTTTCAATAAATCGATTGTGACATTCGCTGTGTGGCTTGTGGCGCCGTCCTGTTAGAACTACATATTGTCCCAGTCCATATCATCCAATTCGGGTCAAAAATATTCGGTTATCATTGAGTGGTAGCGATTCCCATTCACAGTAACGTGCCGGTTTTGATCATCACGGAAGAAGTACGGCCCAATGACGCCGCCGGCCCATAAACCGCACCAAAGCGTAATTTTTTCGGGATGCAATCTTGACTCATGGAGTACGTGTGGATTTCTGCCTGCCCAGTAACGCATATTTTGCTTATTGACGAAGCCATTCAGCCAGAAATGACGACGACCATAAATTGGACGTAGCGCTCTTAAAGTTGAGGCCATTGACTCCGAATTTCGGTAGTAAATTTTAATAATTTCGACTCGTTGTTGTATCTTTTCATGATGAATTGGCAAACCTTACTGAAGAGAAATGTCAAAAGAGCGGTGGAAAATATGGCGTCGTTTGCAGTCACTTTCGATCTACTCTTGTGCGTCCCTATTGCAAGACCCTATATATAAAAGAATTTTTTGCAGGCTAATTTTAAAATAATTTAATACAAATGCAGCGTGTGCCAGTTTCGTTTTATATTCTCTATTTTTAAGTTGTTGAATTTCAATTAAAACTATATTAGTGAAATCAAATGCAAGATAGACTAATTGACTGCTACCTATAACATCGCCATGGTAAATTAATCAGTTCGTTGTAGGGAATGACAATTAGTTGTCATTGAAAAAAGAAAATAGTTCGCAAATTACTTTCAAATTATTTTTATTTCCCACAGGGGTATTAGTTGCTCGGTTAAAATTTTATTCGACTAACATTTTCAATTACGAGTATCACATTTGTAATATTATGGCTGATTGATTTTTTCAAAACGGATTATCTTTCTTAAGATCTTCCATCCATATGTACTCAACCTACAGTTTTAGTCGAATTCCTTTATTAAAAAAGTTTACAAAATTTAGAAAATTGCATGATATTTTTACTATATTAATATTCTATATTAAAACTACAAACGGAACAACTTTTCCTGGGAGATTTTTGCAAAGTATGGCTGGAGTTGAAACTTCAAGTAGAATCCCAGAGAAATTAAAATTATGAGCAATGAGGCAACACTGGCAGCAATCTACTTAGATCCTCGAATTCGACGAATTTTTGTAAATGAACCTCTACATATGCTTTGCGCGAAAAGCCACTTAAAGCAATTAGCTCAACAGCTCTACAATTGGAGGAACACGGTAAATACAACTTTAGATCTGATATTTGATATTATTTGTTAAATTTTCGCTCGCAATCATGTATTTTTTCTCATCAGCCCCCTAGTACAGCAACAAGAAGTGATAGCCAACCCTCTACATCATCGCATGCAACTCCATCACTCACCACCCAGGTCGAACTTACAAACCAGAGCACTTGTTCATTGATTGGACAATATTTAGACTCCATTGAGGTTTCCCAGGCAGATGAAGAACTTAACTGCAACGACACCAACGACTCAGTTCAAAAAGCATTTTTTGAAATCGAAAACTACAAGCCAAAGGCCATCAATATCAATTTCCACATAATAGAATATTGGCAAAAGCAAAAATTTGCATTTCCGCATTTGTACCAATTAGCCAAAATTGCTAACACAAGCTAGTGTTGAAAGGTCATTTTCAGCTTTAAAACTTATTTTGAGCGATCTACGGTATAACTTATCGGCTAAGGCCTTACAGAAACTGATGTTTTTAAAAGTTAACAAAAATTAAAAAAAGTTTAACTCTTCTGTAATAAATCCATCCATTTATTCAAGAAAAACATTTCGTAAAAAATGTACGAAAAATATTAAACATGAAAAACATGGCCAATATTGTAAATAATATCACTGTTTACTTATTTCTGCGGGTGGATGTATGTAATAAGAATACGATTACTAAGACCAGTGAGTGTTTAGTAAAACTTACAAAATAACAATTATTTTTGAACGATGAGTAAAACTTACAAGATGAGTTTTATTTTACAACAGAAAAATAAAACTCACATAAGTTTTATTTCTTGAGCGAAAAATAAAACTCATTTCATAAGTGTTATTTATTGAAGGAAAAATAAAACTCAAAAAGTAAGTGTTATTATGCGAGCGAATATAGAACTTATGGAATAATTCTTTAATTTGATGGAAAAATATAAAAATCAGAACATAACAATTATATAATGATTTTTTCGATTTAGCTTATAACTGTTACGGTCCATGATTATGGCTGATTCAAAACGGATTATCTTTCTTAAGAACTTCCATCCATATTTACTCAATCTACAGTTTTAGTCGAATTTCTTTATTAAAAAAGTTTACAAAATTTAGAAATTTGCATGATATTTTTACTATATTAATATTCTATATTAAAATGTCGTGTCACGGTTTTGGTTGAACTACTCCGAAACGGCTGCACCGATTTTTATAAAGTTTCTTATGTATATTTGGTAGGATATTCTATGATTGGGAGAGAATTGCGACCTGTTTGTAAAGTCGAATTTTTTTTAAATTATATATAAGTTATATGAAATATCGGTTTCAAAAACGTTTCAATTCGTTGAGGAAAAGGGTGATAGGTAACTGTATTTTAGAGAAGATGTCCACCGGCTTGAAAAGTCGAATGGAATATATAAGATGTATGAAATAATCAAATATGGATTTTAAACCATTTGTTTCGCTACACAAAGCTAAAAAGTTCAACTATAATTAAAGGGATCGACGTCTAAAAAAGCTTGATGGCCAAGGAGTGCGAGAGGGGACAAAATAGAAGAAATTTTCACTAGAATCTTCTTAACATTGCTTTGAATTTCTTCTCAAATTTATTGAAAAGGAAAACGGTTGGAAATAAGAAGATAATTTCTTGTTTATTAATTTTTATGGAGTTTTGTTCAAAAATATCCAATTGTAAGAAGAAATCTCCTGGTTTGTATGTTAAAAATCATATAAAGGAAATTAATTATTTTTACTAGAATCTCATTGAATTTATTTATTTATTTAGCAAAACTTTTTATGTGGAAAATAGCCCTTTTTATTTCAAATTATATAATTTGTGATCAATATATGTTATTACGTTTTTACTTTAGTATTCTAAATATTGTTGTTTGGATTTTTGTATTTCCAAAATAAAAATGTTTGATTTATGTACATATTTACTGTTTTAGAAGTTTTCAATGGATTGAGTATTGTGAATGAATACAAGGGAGAAGTCTTATAAATCAAAGATGGCGGCGGCTGATTTTAAATGTCACAAATGGCCATTATTAACTGTCAGACATAGAATGGGGAGGGTTGCTACACCAGTTGATCTCAGCTGTGCTGAATTTTGACGTCTATGGGCTTCACTTGTATTTATTCGCAATGGAATAGAGTTTCAAAAATTTCAAACAAAAAATATGATTTTTGAATAAATCTTTTCAGAAATTAATATCTTTATCTGTCTAAACTTGCACTAATGTCCAAGAAATGGCACGTGGCAAATTATTTATACGCATAAATTCGAAACACTAGTTATTGTAAATACGAAACTGTTCGTTTCGGCGAGTAGAAGGTGCAGGGTTGAGAGGGTTTGTTATATGTAACAAAATCCGAAATGCTTTTTCTGGTTATATATGCAAAGGGTAATTGTAAATAAATATAGACAGGGTAACGTCTGACAGGGTTTTCTAATTGCAATATAAAATATTTCGCTGAATCTGATACAAAAGGTGTAATATCTTTTTAAACATAGCTTAATTTAGTTTTTCTGACATCTGGAAAAAAAATATGTACGTAAATCACTTTATTGCAACTATCTCTGAACATAATTAACCGACTTACAATTTATTATAATTTCATACAATTTTTCATAATTTGTGTGACCAACATTTTCTAATCGGATTATTGATTATCGATTTCCGAAATTGCATATCTGACTTTTTCATTTTTTTTTAGCCATTTTCGTTTTTTTAATTGCCCATAATTGTAAATAAAGTTAAAAAAAATGAAAAAAGTTAACCCAGTATTTCTATAAAAGAATTATACAAAATGCTGATTTCCAAAAAAACTGTAGCTGATTGATTTTCTTCAAACTTTTTTCTAAAAAACTATCCTTCATTCAGTAACTTTTGAGCCTCGTCCGATAATGGGATAACAGTGGCATATATTTTTTCAAATGTTTGAAATTAACAGGAATTTCAAAGGACAAAATTGTTAAAATCGGTAAATTTTTCGGAAATTTTTGAGCGTAGTTTTTCAAAAATCAATGTTTAGGAAAATGGTAAATTTTTTGAAAAGTTTTGAGCATGTGAAAAAAGGACCGTTGTTTTTCAAAAATCGATGTTTCGAAAACGGATAAATAAAAAGATAATAATGTCAATATAATTAAGTGCAAAAATTAGTGTCAATTTGTAAAATTTTTTTTTTGCCGCCGGTGTTGTGCATTTTCCTCTATGTAACGAAAGCTCAAATATTTTTTTCCTTTTCCAGCCAGCTACATCCTTTTCAAGAGGACCATTTTCATTGAATTCGGCTACTAAATTCTTCCGAAATGTGTTAACTTTCACAAATACCCGAGGATTGCTATCTGCGTTGCATTCATTGCTCCAAAGTTTTTACAGCTAGTGTTGAAACTACAATATGCTAAATTTTATATTACTTACATATGAAAATTCACTCGGAATTAATTTAAAAAAAAGTTGAAATGAAGCGGGTCAAACACTGAATGCCAAATGTCGAATTGAAAGTGTATTTGCTTGATATTCACTTGAAAGCGAATTACTGAACCAACCTGGTTATCTTCGCTTGTTTTCTTACTCGTCTGTTCGGTCGGAAGCTCGCAACCGACTTTAAACTAACTTTCCTATGGCAAAAAGCATAAACTTCCTCTACAAAATTGAAGTTTTCAGCATAGGCCAGATCTCTATAATTCCATCATTGATTTAATTAACCTGTTGATCGGGTGACGGGCTGTTAGTGACGTCATCAGCGATTTGGGGTTCCGGATCTTCAAAGCAAAGTGGAAAAATTTTCCATCCACCAGTTCGCCATTTTTTTTTTTACAGAAATTTGCCCCGGCGTTAAAATCCCTTCCGTAAGTCGCCGCTCCGTTTGGTAAAACTTCGGGCGCATTTCCTGTCCGCTAGCATTTCAAGCTCTTCACACTCACGTTTTTCGGGCTCTTTTTTCTGTGAACAATACATCTCTCATCCTACCAGTTGTTTCTTCGCGGTAGTGATAGAGAAATGTACTCCCTTGTGAATTCCGGCTTGTTGCGGAATACTCTTAGTGAGCAGGTGTGAGAGTCCAGTTGCAGCTTTCCTTGTGTATTAAGACTCTCGTTTTTTGCTGCACAGAGGCTTATGCGCATCTTGGTTGCGACAAGACAAAGATCGGAGCCGATATTCGGTCCTCGGAGAGTAGGTACGTCTAATACACTGGAAACATACCTTCCGTCTATCGCAATATGATCGATTTGCTTTTGGAGACAGCCACGTGGGTTGGTGTATTTTCTTGTTTTTAAACCTAGTGCCACAGACTACCATGTTTCGGGCCCCGGTAAAGTCGATCACTCTAAGTCCTTTAGCGGCGGTTTCATAATGGAGACTGAATTTTTCGACAGTGTGACCAAATATCCATTCCGTACCCACCCTGGCATTGAAGTCGCCAATCACGATTTTGATATTGTGACTGGGGCAGCGCTCGTAAGTGCTTTCTAGGTGCTCGCAGAAATGGTCCTTAATCATATAGCCCTTCTCTTCTTTCGGGGCGTGGGCACAATTCAGTGAAATGTTGAAGATCCGCGCTTTGATGAGGTACATGGCGAGATGCTCGTCCAGCGGAGTGAACGACAGTACTTGGCGACGAAGTCTCTCTCCCACCACAAACCCATGACGCCAGCCCTTGCTCTTACGAAGACAATAAACAGGCCGGGCAGAGGCACCTCCCCATTGAGGGTTCGGACATTCCAGGTGCATGCCCTTAATATATTGTGTGTGGTCGTCATCAAAAAAGGGAGATCTCATCCGAGGCTTGTTGAAATTTTTAATTGGCTTGCAGCCGCACCTACTATTGAACAGACGCCGCTGACTTTAGTGGGCTCTTAACTGGAATATGTCGGTGTGACCCTACTGAAGCTCTCTCCTTTCTGCCGTCATCCCAGGCTCCCAGGGTTGCCGACGTTGTCCAGAGGGCGCGAACGTTGACATAGCAGTCGGGATTGAGTATAGTCGCTCAACTGTAACTACATACCGACAAGAACGAACATACCCCATTGCACTCTAGATAACTCATTCATTGATTTAATTAACCTGTTTTGCGGCTATCGAGTTGTGCCATATATATGTACCTACATATTTATGTATTTATATTATTGAATTTGTTATTAATAATAATAATAATAATAGTTCAGGGCTTACACCATGGCTTGATGTTTGGACGAACTTCTTCTACAATTTGTGGTGTGCGTCTTGAAGTTTTAAGTCAAATTGAGGGACCACCGGATGAAGCTCGCACACGCTACACATTCGGCTACGGCGGCCTTAAGTGCAATAAATTTTAATGAACCATTAAAAACTGGAAATTGCAATTTTCTAGCACATTCTCAATGTGGTAAAAAATGAATACGGTACTCGGCGAAATAATTTTAAAGCTTGTGGTCCCTTTGAACACGTTTTAAATATAAAAAAATATATATAATTATACAATTATTCTTCTTTTACATCATTATTTACATAAATGGGGGGTTTTGTGTCAAACTGATTTATTGGCTATAACATATTTTCAATAATTGTACCCGCATTCGAACGCCTTCGAAGTTCGCTTCCGACCCACTGCACAGAGCCGCATCAAGGCTTGTATTTACATATATCTGGCTAAAATCGATAAAAGTAATATTAACAGTATTAAAGAAATATGAGCATGTTGGTAAATCAATAATGGGAGCAATCCAATATGTATGTATGTATGCACGTACATATATTAAACATACGTGCCGACTCGAGTGATTTTGCCCGAAAAAAGCGACGTTTGCGGTAGCTGCATTGATTTCATAATTTCCATGGTGTTAACCGCGAATTTAAGTGCGGTCATCGATGATTATTGCTTAATTGGGAAAATAATTTTTATCGTATGCAATTATTGAACCACAGGATGTGAGCGATTTTTATGTTATTGTAATAACTCATTGAAAATTTCAAGTTGCAGAATTAAATAATCCAATCGAGTAATTTAATCGTGCAAAAAAAACCAAAGAAAAAATACCGCTCAAAATCTATCGCGATGGTTTTCGGATAGGAAAAATGAGCCAAAGACACACTGTCCGTAAAACGAGTCTTGATTTTCAAGAAACGCTGTTTCCAAGGCGAATTCATATAAGGTGATGGAGTGAATGTTAGAGGAACTAAGAAAGGCAACCATAAACGAGTAAGTGATATGCAAAAAACAAAAAAAAAACAAAAAAGCGTGAAACATGGTGAATTTATTCAAAACAAAGGTGTTTCGCGCCAGGTGTAGATAGAACAAGCATCTTATACATATCAATTCGCCTTGACTGCTTCGATAAAAAAAACCTATACGAATACAAATGTGAAAGTAAAACTAGGATAATGCTTAGAAATGTGCACATGGTTGCCATTCTGTGGTAATACCTCCCAGTATGGCAAAAAATATTATTCTAATTAAATTTTTATAATGTCAAAGGAAAAATAAGCGAATTTCTTATTCAAAAAACAAGGACATCAAAAAAACTACCAAACTACCAATTCAAAGAAATAAAAAATAACCACGTTTAGTTGGAAACAAACAACCAACGAAAAAAGCAAATGAAAATGTGAAACAAAACAACCAAGTTTAAAAACTGATTCCTATTTAAATAATAATATTAAAATATATAAATAATAATCGTATAAATAAAGAGGCGCCAAACTGAACTTTATATGTACATAGATATACCCGGAATAAGTATGAAATATTCGAATGAATCGGAGGTGGCAACAACAGGTGTTCTGAAAAGTTTTGCCCAAGGCGAATTTATAGAAGGTGATGGCATAAGAGCAGCTGATTTGATTTTTTTTTATTCACCTACATGTATTTTGTTTTTGCTTTTGCGTATGAGCTTTCAAAAGCCGTAAAAGCAAAAACAAAATGTATTTAAATTTTGACAACTCTTACGCAGAAACTAAAACAAAATACATAGGAATTTTGTAGTGGTAATTATAACACCACCTTGTATGGATTCGCCTTGGTTTTGCCCAATTCAATTTATTTTTAATAACACTTCACGTATTTTCTTAACTTTTGAAATTCTCAAAACAAAAAAGAAGATATCTACAATATATAAAATTCTTCGTGTGGCACTCACCCATCAACAAAATGATAGGACGATATCAGTGTGCGGTGATGTCTGAATTTGGTGTTCCTGCAAAACTAATACGGCTATGTAAAATGACGCTGAGCAAAACCACAGCCGTTAGTTCTGCTTTTCCCAAGCCTGATAAAGAAGCGAAGCGAATGGGTCTGGAGGTGAACGAGGGTAAAACAATTGCGACTTGGCTGCCGCCGGCGTCATTGTTAACAGTTATAATTTTGAAAAAGAAGAGGACTTTGATTATTTTGGAATTAGCATTAAAACCGACAATAATGCCAGCTTCGAAATCCAACAAGTGCTACTTTGGGCTAAGTAGGCAAATTAGTAGTAATGCCCTCTCTCAACAAACGAAAACCATGCTCTAAAGTCACTCATCATGTCCGTGATGCACGGACACTGTCAATATCAGATGAGATGTCCCTTGGAGTGTTCGATAGAAAAACTCTCCGCAAGATTTTCGGATTGAAAGTTTTTAGCGCGGTTCCCGCTGGTGGGGGGAGAGGAACAGAAAGGCCTTCGCTACGTTGAATAAACCAGGTGAAGAAGGATTTGGCTTCACTTGGTGTCTCTAGCTGGCATCAGTTAGCAGAGCAGAGAAGCAGGACAGTTTATGAAATTACCTAAATTTTTGTGGGATTTTATAAATCAATATCATTTTTAAAATATAAAAAAAGGTTCCCTCAGATCAGTGGCTCACACAGAAAGCAAAATTAATTAATTTCATTTAAAAAGAGTTAATTCAGTTTCAGATAGTATTTCAGTTTAAAGATTTTGGTAGGGGTTTGAACCCCAAAACTGCGTTTTTTTTAAATATTAGAAAAAACTATGTTTATCTACAAAAAACGCAATTTTTGGAGGTTTTTTTAAATCGGTCCAGTTCATGTAAACCTTAACACTTTCTTATCAATTCTTTGGCGGCAGTTTTAAAACATAATACATTTTGTAGAAATATATTTATATTTAAATTGAATAAGAAAATGAATTCGATTTGCATGACTTTAATTTGAGCTCATACCAAATACTGGTAAACGGCGAATTTTTCTTCGCGAATGTCCAATCCACTGTAGCCATATGTTTAATATACTTGATGTTTCAAATCGAAATTGAGATATGCTATATCAGTTTCTGGTGAAAGTTATTAATTTTTTTTATTTGTAAAATGTTTCATTAGTGTAAGCTACTATCCGGTAATTTCGTTGTCATCGTAGTTTTGTTTTACTGAGCGCAATTTTTGGACGAACGTTGCTGACGGTATCTTAAGCTAACTACTAAGCGAAAATTCGCCGTTCACCGCTTTTGTGTTTCAAGCATAATGGAAATTTTTATTATGTGGTATAGTAAGGTATAACTGGCAAAGTCATTGACATTTTTAGCTCCTGTCTTCAGACGTATAGTTTTCTTTGTTTGGTGGCCTTAGTCAAATTTTTCTAGGAACATTTTTGTAGAATAACTTGGTGTTGAAAAGTTCTTGTGAAGATTCGGGTTGAGAACTCGTTGGGTTAATAGCTTTAGCACAATACCGGCGAACGGCGGCACACACTGACATACATATGTAACGGGGTTTTCAATAGGGACGCTAAAAAAGTAAACCGATAGTGACAGCAAACGACGCCATATTTTTTCCCGCTCTTTTGACATTTCTCTTCAGTAAGGTTTGCCATTTCATCATGGAAAGATATACGATCCAACAACGAGACGACATTATTAAAATTGACTACCGAAATTCGGAGTCAATGGCCTCAACTTTAAGAGCGCTACGTCCAATTTATGGTCGTCGTCATTTCTGGCTGAATGGCTTCGTCAATAAGCAAAATATGCGTTATTGGACAGACAGCAATCCACACGTACTCCATGAGCCAACATTGCATCCCGAAAAATTACAGGGTGCGAACATTGGGCCGCACTTCTTCCGTGATGATCAAGACCGGCACGTTACTGTGAATGGGAATAGCTATCGTTCAATGATAACCGAATATTTTTGGCCCGAATCGGATGATATGGACTTGGACAATATGTGGTTCCAACACGACGGATTGAAAACCAAGTTTGGTGAACGTGTTATGTCACGAAATGGCCCAGTCAATTGGCCGACTCGGTCGTGCGATTTGACGCCGTTAGACTATTTTCTGCGGGGCTACGTCGAGTTTTTGGTATATGGTCTATGCCAACAAGCCAGCGACGATTGATGAACTTCGTACGAATATCGAACGTGAAATTGCAACAGTATCGGTGGATTTATTCTTGAAGACCGTCGAAAATTAGGTTCAGCGTCTGGACTTCTGTAAGCGTGCCCGTGGTGCCCATGCAAAAGAAATCGCGTTCCATATATAATAGCACCGAATGTACTTTCACAGGCATAAAGAATTTATATATAATTGATATCCCAAACCGTTTTTGTTTTATTTAAAAAACTTTTGTAGCGTTCCTATTGCAAGACCCTATATATGAGGATTCGCATAATCAAATCTTACAACGAATTTCTCCCGACGACCATTCACGGCGAAATGTTGAAATTAAATCAGGGTCACGACTGCATTGCTTCATTATTTCAATGTTACTAAATAAAATAAAATGTAATCAATTTTATAGTTGTTTAAAACTAATAATTACATCGTATGTAAAGTCTGGTGTAAAGTCAGAACATTTGTATAGGGTATTGTTTTTGGATTTAGCTTATCTGTTTGATATAATTTTCCATTTCTTTTATATGAATGCCTTTTTTAACATACGATCACTCTAACTTTCACTGCGGATAGACGCCCTACAATCAGCTGTTTTTTTGTTCGCTGCCGCTTCAATTATGTTCAAGTAAGCGAAATTATCCGGCGAATTTTGGAATTCGATTCTTTTCGCCGGTATTGTGCGTAAGCTATGTACATATAAGGTGTTTAACAAAATTGTTCGTTGCAGAATTTCAAGGGGATCCTTGAATAATCGAGTTAGTAGGTGAATATTTCGAAAAAAATTATGCTATATAAAAAAAAATGATAATACATTCCGTCTACATTTGATAGCTACCAATATTTCTATTTTTGTTTTCGAAAATTTGTACGATACTCCAGTAAAATATCTCCCTACACGAAATTTGCGGACTTTTAATGTCTATTGTATAGATTTACGATTAAAGCTTCCTTGATTGTTTACACGAGTGCATTTATTATTCCAAAACGGGTTCGTATTAACGGTGTTTTTTTTGTTTTCTTGAAACACATTGTTAGCCAAACCTAATCAATCGCATGTCGAACTCAGCTAAAAGTTTCTAATTTATGATACATAGTTGATATGCCTTCACCAAATAAATATGTAGCCCAAATATCGATTTGTTTACACGCGATGGCTCCACATTTTTCCTCCCGCTTATTGTCCCTGCCATCACTCTGAGACTTCTTCCATCAAACATTGCAGCGCAGCGTACGTGGCGCGTGCCTCTAGGTCTGGTAATAATCACAAATCATAACCCAACTGCAATAACAAAGTCAATTTCCACCCATCGGACACACAACCAACCATTGTTGACTCCCATCGATGCTATCTAACTTAATATAATAGCGTATACGCTCTCGCGCAGCTTCCTTCCGTCCAACGCCACAATTGTCTCCGGTAGCGGTGTGTGCGCGCTCTCAGTTCCCAATAGAAATACGCAAAACAAAACCAAACAAAAAATTGAATACAAAACAGAAATATAAAAGAAACACACAAAGAGTAAATAAATCCATTACGTGATGTTTCCTATTTCCCGTCTGACCATTGCTATTACAATGGCTTCTTTGTTGTTGTAGTTCTGGTCATTTTGTTGTTTTATGCACTGGTATTGTTGGTTTCATTGTTATTACTGTGCAATGATATTTTGTATTACTGTTATAGTAGAGTTAAACCCTTTGCTGTTTACATTTTATGTCCTAGGGATGTTCATACAACGGGATGTACAGATTTGATGCAATCCCGAGTACGCGGCGTTCGGCACCAGGATAACAAATGAAGTTATTTTTATTGCAACGACAAACTTGAACACCATGCTATGATAATGGCAAAGCCCTGCAGAAAATGAAAGAAAAATAAATTTTTGAAACCATTTATTTAGCTTAAACCACAATGAAAAATTATAAATATGTAAAATAAATGTGAATAAATAATAAATATACAAAATCAGACACAAAAAGTTGGCAAAAGAAAATTAGGTTGGACCTAATGTGTCAGCATCTGAAAGTTCTAAGATTGCAAAAATACCAAATTACTTAATTTGAACTACTTTTTTCTATGCAAACTAACCTTCTCTTATAAAATTGTAAATTTTAAATTTTATGGCTTTAAACAATAATATATGACACCTTGTGAATCATCTAAATAAGGGGTGATTTCTTAAGAGCTGTCTGAAATTTTAAATAAAAACCATGTAAAATTCAGAAAAATGCATGCCACTTTTATTTGAATCGATAGTACGATTGATTGAATTTAAGATTTGAATATAATTTCTCGCGAATGTTGACCGTAGCTGCGCCTCAAATGCTCCATCATCATTAGTTCAATTTTGGCCTACTTTTTCCAACATTTTGGCCGTCATCTCACGAATAAATAATGCTTCAATGTTGGCTTCCTGTGCGTCAATCGAAGGAGGCTTGGCACTATAGACCTGGTCCTTTACATATCCCCCCCCAAAAACGTAGTCTAGAGGCGTTAAATCGCATGATTTAGGCAGCCAATTAACATACCCCAAACGTGAAATAAACTGTTCACGGCATTCACCTCACATTCGTCCATTGTTTCGCGTGCTGTGTGACAGGTGGCACCGTCTTGTCATGCAAGTCAAGCTCTACCATTTTGGGTAAAAAAAAAGTGTGATATCATCGCATGGTAGCTCTCACCATTCACAGTAACGTTGCGATTCGCATCATCTTTGAAGAAATACGGCCTAATGAAGCCGCCAGCCCATGATTCACACTAAACAGTAACTTTTGCTCGATGTATTGGTAGCTATTACAACGCTTCTGGCTGCTATTCCCTCCTCCAAAAACGGCAGTTTTGCTTGCCAGAAATGAGCTTCATTGCTGAACACACCTTTTAGATAAAAAAGGGGATCTACGACCAACTTTTCAATAGCACATTCACCCAAAAAATGTGGCATTGTCCCAGGTCTTTCGGCTTCAATTCTTGCCCAGCTGTATTTTGGAATGTTTCACATCTAAATCCTTCCGTGTAATGAATATTCTTAACAGAGCACGCATTGTGAGAATAAATTTCAATAATTTGCAAGCGCTGTTCGTTTACAAGACGATTCCTAGTTAAATTGTTAAATTATAGATCAAACTGAAACGTGCGTGAGCGGTCAAAACCCGTGTCACCAAAAAGAAAATCACCCTTTATAAGTTTTATTATTTTGTATTATAACTTTGATCCGATGTTTGTAAGTATAAGAAGAAAAGAAATACATATACCCATAGCCAAGAGTACCAAACCATACGTTAGTTACGCGATATCGACGCGATGAAAAAAAACCCCTCTCATGCCTCTAAAGAAGTTTTACTTCAGAAATTAACAATGGGCCAATATGTTACTGTAACTAACTTGCAAAAGAACACCCTAACTCCGATAAAATTTCCTTTACTTGCTAAAGCAACCCTGTAAGCATCTTTCATGAAACATGAGATTTGTTCAGTGCTATTTAAGAACGCAAAACAGATGTGATGGTAAATTTTTTGTTGATTTAGTTATATATTTAAAAAAAATACTATACAAAAAATTCTATCCGCCTTTAGGATCTTAAAAGCAAAAAAAGGCAAACACATTATCTGCGCATACTCACTAGCAACAATTCGTGCGACCTGCAATACACTTCATCAAAATAACACAATAATGGAAGTACGAGATATACTTATATAATTTCAACACAAATTGAAGCTAATGTGTGTATCCAGTCACATAGGAATAAAAGGCAATGAAGCCGCCGACGCCGCAGCAAAGTTCGCTTTACAAGCCGCAATCCAGCAACAACAAGTAATATCTAAAACCGAAATAAGCAATTTTTTCAAGAAATACTTCTCTAGTTTACGATTAGAAGTTTGGCAGCATTATCAACACCACTACAAACAGTTTAACATTACCGGCAAACCAATTCTCTTTCCCAAAGACTGTAAGCAGCTACATATGTATATGTAAAGAAATACACGCGTTTAAGGCTTGGACACACTCTTCTAACACATCAATACTTAATGGAAAAATCAGATAGACCTCCCTGCAGACTCTGCAACCGAGAAATAATGTCTATCCAACACATCATTAACGACTGCCACATCATAAAAGAAGTACCTACCACTTATAGCAGAGCTACTAAAATACTCCACCAAGCAAAACGTGTACAATGTAATGAACATTTTGAGACTTTGCAATATTTTATACTACATATGAAAAAACAAAAAAAATTTAATTCAATTTACTATTTCGTAATTATATTAAATTAAACTAAAAAGGTCGATGGCCCCTAGCCGCCAGTACCTTAGCTTTAAGATTATTTTATAATTTACTTATAAAATGAACAGATAATAATAATAATAATAATAATAATAACTATACAAATAAAAACGAGCTAGATTTTAAACTGAAATTTTCCATGTATTTTCTTCTACCTCATTCACAATAGTGCAGTTTTTTCACTTCCCAACACTACATCTGAGGTCGGATATCATTTACCGAGTTGGCTCAACTCGCATATTTTTCCATATTTTTCCAAGGATGGTGTTGTTGCTTTAAATGCAATTCGTTAAATTACCTAGTGTTCTTTTGCAACTCAATTTCAAAGAAATGACCCTAATAACTAGCTAACCCTCGCTAACCCACTATACAAATAAACTGTAATCGCGGGATTGACATCAATGATTTTTATATACCAATTTATATACTAATGCATGCACATATAAGTACAAACATATGTATGTACGTATGTATGTATGTGTACGTATTGTATATCTACTTGTAGCTAAACAATTTTCTTGCGTGGTAAACTAAATTTAAGGAAACTACTCTCAACCACTAATATCCTTTCGAGAAAGTCTTGTTGATTATGGGGATTGTTATCGGTCGGTAGTAACTTTGCATCAATCAACAGCAGTTGCTCTGATGACCACGCAATTCGTATGCAGAAATTGACACTCAGTCCAACGCGAGTAAATGCAATATAATATATACATATGTAGATATGCATGTATGTTTGTATGTACTATGTATGTATGTATGTATGCATAAATGAAATGATAAGTACAGAAATATATTAATCCTACAAACATCCATACATATGTAATATTTGCGATGAGAAGGCGGAAATTGTGTTGCTTTCGAACTTGATTGCTTTTACAAATTGCATCTTTCACTCTACCACCCACACACACATACATATATACCCCGCCCACAAATTTCAAATTCCTGTTTCGTAACATTCCGCTACGTCATCAATCCAACTTAAATTATTTAAGAATACACGTATCTACGTGACGTGACGTAAAATACTTACAACATGTAACTCATTTCGACACGTAATTCTCATCTGTTTTATATATTCATGTTGTACATCAATTTTCTTCTATTCGCTTAGTGCATTTATTTTGTTCACTTTATTTATTTGCGATACACGTCTATAAATAGCAACAGTTTTACGAAGGTATTTATTTAGTATTAAAAATAAACCGGACTGTGAGTGTACAACCGCTTTTCGGAGTGATTAATATTACATTTTTCTATATAATCTTAAAATAACTAGAGACCTACTTATAATTCTTAGGAGCGAAACTCAGTCAGTATGTCAATTTCTTTGAAAAGTATATCCCAAGTCGAATTCATATCCGGTGGTGTTATAAGTACAATAACAAAAATTTACAGTAACAAAATGTACGCATAGTAACGGTATTATTTACAACAAATGTATCATTTTGACTTAACGTTCACCAAGCGAACCCAATCAGGTGCTTGATCAACATCATGATTCAATTATTAAAAGTTTGATACATAATGACAGCTAATTTCTAGCTGTCCCGTACAAAAAGGTTGCATTTGCGAAGGAGGTAGAAAGAGGGAAGAATGTAATCCCTTTTTGTGAAAAAGTACGGAAAGTATGTATGTAATTAGTGGCAAATATAAATTGCACAAAATCGAAATATGTTTGGAAGTCTACGAAATATTTGATGCATTTTTCTGACTGGAAATTCTTTCGTTTTTTTTAATTAACAAACACCATTATTATAAGTAAGTAAAATTGGGTTTTTTTCTTCATTTTTTGATCACAATATAAAAAACATGTGATTACGTTATTTGTTCTTATAAAAAACCAACAACACAAACTCGTTTGAAAGCCATGTTATATACTGAGCCATTTAAATTGATTCACCAAAACTCACCTGAACTCCCCAAACTCTTTATTATTTACATAGTACGTATTAGTCCATTTCGAAAACCGCGACATTAGTCAAAACGGCGTAAACCGAATTTTTAGTCTTTCATACGATTTCATAGACAAGGTTATTGATAGGTTCAAAAAAGGGAAAGTGATTTTTAATTATATTGCGTACAGAAAAACGTATGATACAGAAAGTACATACCAACACATTTAAAACATAAAATCATTAAAAATTAAGATACAATGGTTTAGTTTATTTTAAGTGCATTTCAAGCTTAATAAAAATCGAGATGTGGAATTCGCAAACATATTTGAAAATTTAAATATTATTATATCATAATATCTTTGCGTTTCATCAGGAGTACTCTCAAAAAATAACTGCACATTCAGTCAATAACATTTACAAAGAACTTAGAAATTGTTCGGTAACTTTATACGGAATCTTATACATATATATACATATGTATGTATATTACTTCTTTATCTATAAAAAAATAGTTTTCACTATTGCATAAATTCCAGTGACATATGTATATAGATGTTGTACATAGCTTGTAAAATTCTGAAGTCCAATATCCCACCATTCACAAGAGAATAGGCCTCTTTATTATTTTTTTATTTTTTTGTTCAGATTTTTTAAAAGCTGATGCATGCGAGTTTTGAAAAACAATTTTTTTACGTCCATGGTGGCATTTATGTGTTCCGAAATTACTAAAAGCTTTTGCAAATATTGCTCACACATATTAATTTGGTCGTCATTAAATTTCTTAAATACAGCCTCCAGACTTTTCATTTCGCTTAAAACTTCAGTGGTCGGCTTTGTGCGTACTCCTCTGGACACTTCATCGACCCACGTGTATGTTGACTCATTCGAAACGTGTGGCGTTAAGCCAAGTTTTCTTACAATGAAACCTGCAATACATATGTATGTAATCACTGGATTACATTTCGTTTAGATAAGACAATATGTATTTTATGTGTATTTTATATGTATGTATAATTGGTAATTAAATGATTTATTTATTTAATTCCAATTTAATATTAAACTTAAGCTTTAAACAAGATACTTGATGATTGACATAAATTTAGAGAATGTCATGTCACGATAGAAGCGAACGTCAAAGTGAAGTCCGTGTTGAGAGTTGCCAGATCATTAAAAGCAACCCAACGCACTCCGCCACATATATGTATTTTAGTTACACTTTAAACAACTTACATACAAACGGGACAGGTGATTTGATTGGGCGAAAAATACCCCAAAATCCTCGCCGTTCACGAAGATCAGGAACAGACGTTAATAGTAACCTACATATACAGAGACAACGGTCGGCATTAATGTTTTCATATGCTCTTATGGAGAGTTTTTTCGTAAATCAAATTTTGCTGGCAAGTACTTACACATGCTAAGAGGGCAGGGAATAGCGGGGGGTGGAGGTGAAAATGAGCAGGGACGAACGAACGACGAACTTTGCCAAAAACACCTATAAACAAAAGTGATCACTAATAATCGTAACATACTGTTTTCAAGTAATTACGCGTGCCAACAGGGCTAAGATACAGAGAAACGATCACTTAGTATACAAGTCACGATCTTGACGCACAAGTTTCCTAATGAATTGCAAATACATATGTATGTAATACTTACCCAAATTTTCACAATTTTCAAATAAACTGTCAACGAATCAGAACAAAACAAACGAACCAGTGAAACCGACTCTTTGTATTTTTTTAATTTCTACTACTATTTAAAAATATTTGATAAGATTCATACAAAAATGTTCAAAGAAATAACACTGTTTTAGCTAAAGGAGCGTCATGTGAAGAGTGAGGAGCAAAGTTGTTTATGTATCAAACCTTTCATTATTGAATCATGAATCAACATCACCTTATATGAATTCGCCTTGGTATGTAGCTTTTTTCCAATATGATAAAAACCCGCAAAAATTTCGCTATTGCTGTAAAGTTGATTCTGTATTCACACATGCGATTCAAATGTTTAGGCTATGAAAGACACCCCCCCAAGTGGAGGAATACTTAATCAACAGGTGTTGCCAAACACCACTTTGATTACTTATAAGTCTGTATAAACTTCGGTTAGTGAGAATTGTCGGGAGAATCCTTCAGATCTTAAGCTAAAAATCATTTCCAATCCATCTGTAACGTTTTCGGCCCCGCTATTGCTTGGACCGATAACATATTCTACATAAATTCTGTCGGTTAAATATAATCGCTATCATTCCTTTCGTCCGATAATGCTATTATATTCGCGGTTAATTTCACCTACCTAGTATATGCATGTTTCTACATATCTTTCTGGGTTGAATATTAAGAGCGTGTAGCCTACAACTACGCCTAGTATTTGGAGCAAAGATGTTTGGGGCACTTCTAACCAGAACCCAATGTGAGGGAGGACGTTTTATTTATAGCCAATATACTCAGTTTTTGGTGATTAGAGTTCCCAATTTAATGCCTTATCATTTAGACTTAGTTCTTCTTCTGCTCAATTGACGTTACTCCTTTGCATTGCTCACTGGGACTGGAGCTAGATACCCCAAGTGAAGCCAAGCCCTTCTAAATCTATTTTCCTCAAATTAGAGGAGGCGTTCCTCTTCCTTTGCCACCACCAACGGGTTCCGCGTTGAATTCTTTCAAGGATTGACCATTTTCTTCCATTCACATACAACATCACCTAGCCAGCGTAGTCGGTAATTCTTAATTCGCTGAACTATGTCAATGCCGCGGTGAAGCTCATACGGCTCATCGTTTCATCGTCTACGGTATTCGCCGTCACAAAGACGTAAAGGTTAAAAAATCGTTCGAAGAATCTTTCCCTCGAACACTCCAAGGGCCATCTCATCTGGTGTGACTAGTGTCCATGCTTTTGCTCCATACCACCGGAAAGAGATTCTGCGCAGGATAACGCCGCTGACATTGTTGTTGATGTTGACGATGGTTCCAAGCTAAACAAAGTCTTTTACTTTCTAAAAATTGTAACTGTGAACAGTGACGCAAGAGCCAAGACTCGAATGCGCTGACGGTTTGCTTGATGCCAGGAGGTACTTCGTTTTAGCTTCGTTCACCTCCAGATCCATTGGTTTCGATTCCTTATCCAGCTTGGAAAAGGCAGAGCCAAGGGCGCTGTTGTTGAGGCCAATGATGTCGATGCCATCGGTGTACACCAGTAATTGCACACTCTTATAAAAGATGGTGATGGTACCCTGTCTGAAAGCTCGTTTGGTATCAAACGGCTCGGAGAGATCCTTCCCAATTCTGACTGAACTGGTGTTTTTGCTCAGCTTCATTTACATATCCGTATTAATTTTGCAGAGATACCAAATTCAGACATCGCCGCATACATTTAGGCAACCTTTTTTCATCGAATGCTGGTTTAAAGACGACAAAGAGGTGGTGTGTATCGATTATCTTCCCACGGGTCTTTCCCAATATTTGTTCATTGACTTCATGCTTTCACTCAGTACGCTCGATGAAACCTTATATAAAATGTTAAGAAGGTTTGAATATGGAAAATTGAATGAAGTGATCAATGATAAAAGCAAATCTTAATTAATATCAAGTAAGGAAGAGTCTAAGTTAGGACGAAACTGAGCATTAAATGCCTAATTGTTATGGTGTGGACATTGCGTTTGGCCATGGGCGTATACTGAAAATTGGACTACATAAGCATACTTATATGCTCAGAAATTCTGCTATCCATAAACTTTCGGAGGTGGAACGAAGGGTGGTTCGAATTATCTGTTTCCTCGGATGGACTAAAAATGGTCAGTGGAAAAGGTGAGGACACCTATTCAGCGGGACCTCAAATAGAGGCATGACTGTGTCTTCCGAGTTGTAGAACCAGTATCGCTATTTTTTGAGATATTCAGGCGGCGATCCGGGCTCTCAGATCTGAAATGGTGACATCGAGCCTGTTAAGCGGTGCAGGGAGAATTTAGAACCCCGACCCAGCGACGGGATACCGTCACATTCAAAGTAACGAAAAATCCGTTGAGCTGGATCATTTTCATAGGCCACTGGGCACTGGGTATTCATGCTGCCCGAATGGAATTGAGCCTCATACCACAGCTGCAACCCACCAGGTGCGGAAGAAACGGTATATTGGCTGTTCAGATTTTTGCAGAGCTAAGACTACATTCATTGGTAGAAAATTTGCCTACCACCAAACCACAAACAGTGATTGATTAGTTATTGACGAGAAAACTCTTGACAGTTGTTCATAAAAGCAAGAGCTTAAATTCGAGTTTAAGACGGAATGAGAACGTAATATGTATAATGTTCCAGTTTCGCTTTCGTTTTCAATTTAAATTCATGTTATGCTTATCATAAAAATCTGAGCAGGTCGGCAATCCACTGAAAATGGCAGTATGAAGATAAATAACTGAAAATATTAAATTTCAAATTGCTTGGTCTTTCGTTTGCATCCAGTGCCCCTTTCGTGCAGCGAAAAATGTAATATGCTTTCTAAAATATGTCTGTGTCTCTCTACACTTGACTAACAGCGGACAAGCGCTGGTCATAAACCAAAGTCATGTGTGTAGAGCGGAAACATGATTTTCAAATATAGCTACATTTATGTGCATGTGTTATGTGAGTGTGGTTGTGTGTGTGTGTGTGTTAGTGCGGGGGTGTCACCGTGACCCCAACTACGCAAACATGTAGAACAACATTTGTGCATAAAAGTCATGTTAGATTACTTACGCGATATGTATGACAGGATGTATGACTTATTACGTATTGGTACTATAGCTTTTAGTTTCTTACTAGTTTTTCTGCTTCTGTTATTGTTTTTATGTTTATTTTCTTTCGAGCGCGGCGTGCAAAGCAATCATAAGCCTTGTTGTTTTTATTTTATGCCGGCAGAATATTTTGCGTACAGGTGCATTATTGCTCGTTGTTCAAATTCAATATATGGCATAAATTTATTCGTTTCACAAAATTCAAATTTTGTCCGTGTATAGACTTAAGAGTTTGCATGCATATTGAGGTTGATCGACCCAAGAATGATAGAATACAAGATTGCGCCGACCAGCGGAGAAGTGAAGCAAAAACTCCACAACAGACTTTTTAGTAGTGCGATTCACTAACTTTAAACGATGCGACAATCGCAATTTTTGGCGACAATATTTGTCGTTTGCACTAACGATTCTGCGATTCACTAACTTATTCTTATCGACACTTAACAGCTGTCTCGTTGTGTTTATTCAAAGTGCTAACGAGTGGCACCTCTGTCAAACTAAATGTCAAAATAAGCGAAAATCACAAAGATGAATAGTGAAAAGACAAACGAATGCGTGCTGCCAAACATAAATTTGAGCGCGTTTCTATTATATTCAATTTCATATTTCAAACTACAAACATTTATGATTGTTTTTATATATAGCAATGTTCCATTGCAGCGGAGTGATTGTAGTAGAATAGTCATCAACTCGACTCCAAGGAATATCCGAAATCACCTGCAAATATGACATGGTTTTCGTTTCCATTATGAATCGTGTTGTGCTCCAGCGCATTTAGGAATTACATATATTTAAATTTTTTAATTAGAATCATTTTTATATATAGATACTAAACTATATTTCTGTTTTTATAATTGGATTCGTGATAAAAGTTTGCTTTTACACTTTTGCAGATATGGTGGTTGACATAAGCCTCCTCATGATTCTTTGGCGCCAAAATTGACCCACGAATACAATCGACGGTCCCAAAAGCGCCTCCCACAAAAGGTGACGACGCGGAAGCAAACAATTCTTTAGCAGCTTAGCGTTCAAGTTGGGTCATAGGAAACCTCACTTTCTGGAGAACCAATTACTCATTGATTGCATCCGTTACCCGATAAATGCCGGTTTAAGGATGACTGGCTCAAGGATTTTCCTCATTGCTCACCGACGGGTCGTTGATAGCAACTAGTTGCGAAGTATCTCAAATGCACCAGAACCTATATAAATATAAAAGTAATTTTTCAAATTTCATACAGGCTTAAATATTACATGAGCTACCAGTTTCTCAGTCGATTTTGCTGTTATTTTGGAGTAAAACCGATACAGCTTCTGAAATTCTGTTGCCTTCAAATGAAAGGGATTGCCCATATTCCCGGGTAAACGTCGTTCCCCTGTTGGAGCGCTTACTTCTTCGTCACATCGTGGTAAATCATATGCCAAATATTCAAACGACATTATTTTATGTTCCTGTTTCAATTTCAAGAAACAAATTACCGAATTTTAAATTTATCTTTTATTTAAGTTGAAATCATGAATTTTTCTTTTCTCGATTAAGTTAACAACATCAAATTTGTTGTCGTTTAGCTTTCCACAATCGACTAGCTAACGACAACAGCTGATTCGGCGACAATGAAAATCGTTAAAAAGTGGCTAGTGAATAGCAAAATCATTAACATATTCGTTAAAATGAGATAACCATGCGAATATCGTTAAAATAAGTTAGTGAATTGTATTAGAGGGTTTACAGGCGTTTCAGGCGTTATAATTTGGCAACTCCTTACGATAATTTTCAGGCATGCAATTTCTACGCAATTCTACATTCTACAAAAGATTTGTTCACTGAATGCACTAGTTAGATGTGCAGCAGTTAACAAGAAAAAAACTATATAAGAGGAGGGCAATTTTAATTAATGGCATGCCAGGTTTGATTCATTTTAGTAAGATATAGATAAACTACGCCGTTTTTCGTTCGTTAGCGGTTTTTTCCTCAACAGTTTTGGGCTTTGTTTGATATCGTTCTACACTGCTCTACACTTTCAGTGCATACAAAGAACAGACCTAAAAATGTACACCAAAAAATATCCGATGTGAATAAATGTTCTTATTTGCAACATTTTTAATTAGATTATTGTATTGAAAAATTTGCATAAAACGTTGGAAGAGCTGTCGATTGCTTCGTTGCAGTATTCACGCATACCAGAACTACATAAGTTCGAACTATGTTCGAAACAGCTGTTTGCCAGGAGAGTCTGGGATGTCTTATAAAGTTAAAAATTTGACTACCTTTAGGCGTTCTGGGCATTGCGGATTTAAGTTGTTTTCATACAATTGCACAATTGCACTAATTTAACTTTTGAGGCATAAGCGGCGTATGCCGCAAGGCCTGAAAAAACTGACGTGGAGCGAAAATCACACAGATGATTTTCATCTTATATATAAAAATAAAACGCTATTTCGTTATGCCAGCGCAGAACGTCCGAGCTACAGCACGGAAATACGTGAACACAGTCATTCCATTATTCCTGCAGAAGGTCCTAACGGAGTCCTTTTTTTTTGAAAAATCACCGTCGATTTTGCAATAACATTCGATGAATATTGAAAAATGTGAAAGTTTATGTGTTTGTGGATGGGTGTGTGATCTTTTCATGTTATTACCAAACTGGCTGGACGGTATTGTACAAAACTTAGCGCAAACAGCCTACCCGCTACGCTATAACACAGGGTATATTATTTTTAGAGTTGCCACCTGTTAAAGAAGGTTATAGTCAAGTAAATACATAAGGTAAATCATATATTGTTGTATAACGAATGGTTAGATCTGGATAAGATTCGGCACATATGTATATAGTTATAGGGAGTTGCCACCTGTTTAAAAGGTTACATACAATTAAAACAATGAATGAAAGAAAAAATATTGCAATATGGGCATTAAACGAAAGAGGATTAATAAAAAGACTGATTTCTGAAATGTTTTGAAAGAAGGTTGCCACCTGTTTAAATGCAAATTAAGTTAATTTAAAAAATAAGTGACATTTTATAATGTGAGTGACAAAATGAAAGTTTTAAGAAAACTTAATTTCAAAAATAATTTTGGAGAGGATTCCACATGTTAAAAAAATGAATCAAAATAATAATATGTTAAATAAAATCAATTTAATATTATGTGCAAGGCTCAACAAAGCTTTAAAGAAATTTGTTGCCAGCTTTTAATACGCACATTAAGTGAAATAAAAAAATAAATGACATTTTATAATGTGAGTGACAAAACGAAAGTTTTAAGAAAACTTAATTTCAAAAATAATTTTGGAGAGGGTTGCCACATGTTTCAAAAATTACTTGAAGCCATAATAAGTTAAATTAAATATTGTGTTGTTAAGGGAAAGAGTTTTAAGAAAGCTTTATTTGAAATTTCCTACTTCAGAAACTACTTATATAAAATTAGATTATTATGTTAAAAGAAAAATATGGCATGGGATTCAAAGGATGTATGAAAATGAAATTTCTAAATGTCGTCGTTGCTTGATTACGTTGTGCATTGTTCTAGAAATCAATTAAGTTTTACTAAACCCGAAAAGCATGGCATACTGCGCAGTTGCCAATGAGAAAAATTTCAGCAACTAACCGTAATCGGAAATTATGAAGTAGGGTAGATTTTGTTTTAGATAGTAGAAAAATTACAACCTAAGCTAAAAATGAGTGAAAAGTTTTATCCTTGGTGAAATTATTTATATCCTTTTTCGTTACATTCGAATCCATAACATTCATACGAATGCCATGCGAGCGAAGCTAGTTATTATTAAAAAAATAATACGGGAGAAAGAAGAATCAATATGCGCACTGGCACGAAAAATATAAGACCAATCAATTTCACAAGCACTTTTCGAAGAATTCATTAACGTAGCAGTATCTAGGCGCTTTGGAGTATTCCATATGAGAAAAGTTGCTATTCAAAGAATTGAAAAGGGACGGGTTTTAATCACTTATCACCCATCAATTATTATTGATTATAATCCTTATTGCCTAAAATCGATCTTCTTCTATCCATAAAATAATCTCCGAGACTTCTGAATGGATTTTCAAGAGACTTTAACTATTGAATAGAATCTCAGGCATAACATAGGTGACTTTTCCAGGTTAAATGATGTCTTCGATGGTATTAATTGGGAGGATATGCTATAAGGCTTACATGTCACTGATTGCTTTAATATATTTAAATCAACACTGTCGGAAATATTTCTATCTAATATTTTCCAAATTAAAAAGACGTCGTTATAAGTTCCCTTGGTATACGAATAGATTAAAAAAAACTTAAAAATCTGTGTAACAAATTTCATAAGAAATTTATAAAAACTAAAAAAATACACTTTTCGAACTAAATATTTAGCGTAATTTAAAAAAACTTTACTTGTCTAAACTCCTGCATCGAATTTACATACTTGGTGTTGACAAAAATATCAAGTCGATTCCCAAGGCCTTTTGGCAGTTCGTTAAATCCAACAAGTCAACAATGCCAACTCCCTCCTTCCAACCTGATGCGGATGAACTTTCGATGTTCTTCTTTAAAAAAATGCCCTTTCAATTATCTTGCCGCTAATAAAAATAATCTTTAATAAATCCCTAGTAGCTGTAGTTTTCGTTGATGATTGGAAATTGCCAACAGTTACGGAAATTTTTTAGAGTGCCAAAAATAATGATGAGCGTAATTATAGACCAATTTCTAAACTATCGACAACTGCCAATCTACTTGAGGTCACCAGATAAATTACATTTGGCAACGAAAATTTTAATTTTATCAAACCAACATGGGCTTGTTGCACACGCACCTTTTATATAAAAGAAGAAGAAGATGAAGAAAGAAGATTGGTAAAGTGAAAGGTTGTAAATTTTTCGTCTATACGCTCAGTTGACATATTGTTGTATTGATAAAATTTTTTCAGTGCATGTCTCTTGTAGATTTTTATAAGTTGTCAATCGGTGTGGTCCATTTTCAACTTTTTTTTATTTAGACCAATAATTTTGAAAACTAAAAATAAATTCCTTTTTTTTGATACTTCGAAACTTTTTTTTTTTACAAGAAATAAGATTTTCTTCTAAAAAATATTTAATGCTCAGAAACCCGTTTTTTTGTGTTTTCGAAAATTAACATATTGGAATGGCCCGACCTCATCAGTGTGAAGCCACATTGGGATAACAACGAAAACGCTTGGGATGAATGGTCGGATCGTTTTTTTTTTGCTGAACATCTTCGCTTTAATGTACTGTTTATTCGAAAAGCCCTTTTTGGTTTTATCTAAATCCAATTAAAGCCAAACGAACAATTTGCCGCAGCCTTATTTATTGCCATGCTTTGCATTTAACTTCTAACTTCATGTATTATAAAGTTTTCCATTCCACACGTATTCTAAAAAGTTCACGTAAATTAAACAAAGGTATTCGCATTATGCGAGTGATGCGCACAACTGAAATTTATCTTATAATAAAAAATAGTCAAACCGACCGACCGACCACCTTTACACCACAATAAAACCATTTTAATGAAATAACGTCAAATAGCTTGGATGAGCAACGCTTGGTGTTGTAAATAAAGGCACCGGAATTATCTTATTGATTTCAATTCAGCGCAATTCCCTTAAGAAACAAGTAATTTTCGCCTATAAATAAAAAAAAGTGTTTAAAAAATCGAAGTTGATTATTTTAGAAATTCTCAGAACACCAAGCGATATTAAATTTTTTACAACCACACAGGTAATATATGTATATTTACTTAATTTAAATTTACCGATAAATATCTCGTCGATGTGTGAATGTAAAAATTTAATTTTTCCACTCCAAAAGAGCAACATTTTTGTTTTTGTTTCTTTTTTTTTGCCGTCGAAATATCTACACCACATTTAACACATTGCGTGACATTTTCTATTTTATTCCCCAGTAAACAGACAAAAAAAAACACACAAATGTTTTGCGTATAAGCCTCCCTTCTTCGATTTTTCACTCTACCATTTTTCCAAAAACTGTTCAGCTGTCTGCGCCGTGTCACGCAAATTTACACTTCGGCTGTACGTCCACGTTTGCAGAAGATAAAATAATTTTATACTACCTCCGAGAGACTGCTTGTGTATGTATGTATGTAAGTATGTATGTCAGTATGTCGCTTCGACTATTTGAATGTGACACCCCACTGCAGTCGTGTATTTATCCTGAATGTGTTCATGCGGTAATCGAAAAATGTGACAGTTCGAAATTCTCCCTTGACGCGTATAAAACCAAAAAAGAAAAGGTATATCCTCTTCAATTTCAACGATCTGTATAAGTACATATGTATTTTATATAAGGTCGCAAAGTCATTCATATGAAAATTTCATTCATTCGACCTTAAATTGTTTGGGTTTCGTGCTAAATATTGGGAGGGGCGTGGTGTTGCTTAAGACAAAAAAACTGAATCCCAAATATTATTTAGTTCATCGGGCAATAAAGCGAAAAGGCTACTTTAGTGCTTATTTATAATATTTGTGGTGTTTTTTGTGCGCACTCAAAAGTTTAAATATTCAAATGCAAGTGTTTGTATTTTGTATTAATAAAAAATAATATTCGTTTTGTAAGTTTATTTTGGGTAGTCCCCTGAAGGCAGTATTGGGATTGACTAGTTAACTCTATTTGCCTACTCTTGCTATTGATTATTAGGTAAAAATAAACATTTTCAGAGACATTCGAATATACATACATATGTACGTACGTATGTATCTTAGGGTGGTGGTAAAAAAAAAAGAGAATCGGAATTTTAAGGCTCTCACCCGCAAGTATGGTTCTATATCGAAAAAAACAATGATCATACTTTTTTTTTAATCAAAAAATATTTACAGTTCTCTTACGACGCTCAAAGTTTCCCATGTAGTGAGAGAGTTAAACACGGGAGTAGTGGTAATAGTGGTTAGTAGTAGCATTATTGTAAATAGTAATCGTAAGTAGTAATATAATTGGTGAAAATAGTAGTAGAAATTACTAAAAATAGTAGTAGTAATTAGTAGTAGTTTTATTAAGAATAGTAGTAGAAATCATTATTATTATTATTTATTAATTACTTAAAATAGTAGTAGTAATCAGTAGTAGTTTTATTAAGAACAGTAACTAGTAGAAATTATTATTATTATTACTTATTAAAGAGTAGTGGTAGTTAAGAGCACCCATAGTTAAAATGTTAGTAGAAATTAGTAAAAATAATAACAGTGTTAGAAAAAATAGTAGTAGAAACTGGTAATAGTATTAGTAAAAGTAGTAGTAGAAAGTAGTAAAAATAGTACTAGTAATAAGTAGTAGCATTAGTCAAAATAGTAGTACAAATTAGTAAAAATAGAAGTAGAAATTAGTTAAAAATAGTATAGCACTACTAAAGTGTTAGTAAAAAAGTAGTAGAAATGAGTAAAAATAATAGTAGAAATGTGTAAAAATAGTAGCAGCAATTAAGAGTAATATTAGTAAAAATAGCAGTAGAAATTAGTATAAAAAGTAATAGCATTAATAAAAATAGAAGCAGTTAGTAGTAGCGTTAATATAATTAGTAGTAGAAATTACTAAAAATAGTAGTAGTAATTAGCAGTAGTTTTATTAAGAACAGTAGTATAAATTATTATTATTACTATTTATTAATTACTTAAAATAGTAGTAGTAATTAGTAGTAGTTTTATTAAGAACAGTAGTAGAAATAGTAAAAATAGTAGTATTAGTAAAAATAGTAGTAGAAATTAGTTAAAAATAGTAGATATAGCACTACTAAAGTGTTAGTAAAAAAAAGTAGTAGAAATGAGTAAAAATGGTAGTAGTAATTAAGAGTAACATTAGTAAAAATAGAATTAGAAATTAGTATAAAAAGTAGTAGCATTAGTAAAAATACAAGTAGTTCGTAGTAGCGTTAATATAATTAGTAGTGGAAATTACTAAAAATAGTAGTAGTAATTAGTAGTAGTTTTATTAAGAACAGTAGTAGAAGTTATTATTTATTAATTACTTGAAATAGTAGTAGGAATTAGTAGTAGTTTTATTAAGAACAATAGTAAACATTATTATTATATTACTTATTAAAGAGTAGTAGTAATTAATAGCACCCGTAGTGAAAATGATAGAAGAAATTAGTAAAAACAGTAACAGTGTTAGTAAAAATAGTAGTAGAAAGTAGTAACAGTATTAGGGAAAATAGTAGTAGAAAGTAGTAAAAATAGTAGTAGTAATTAGTAGTAGCATTAGTTTAAATAGTAGTAAAAATTAGTAAAAATAGTATTAGTAAAAATAGTAGTGGAAATGAGCAAAAACAATAGCAGAAATGAGTAAAAATTGCAGTAGTAAATAAGAGTACCGTTAGTAAAAATGGAAGTAGTTAGTAGTAGCGTTAATATAATTAGTAGTAGAAATTAGTAAAAAAAAATAGTAGAAATTATTGAAAATATTAGTAGAAATTAGTAAAAGTTGTGTTAGTGTTAGTAAAAATCGTAGTAGAATTTTGTAAAAAGTAGTAGTGGTAATTAGTAGTAGCATTATAATAGTTTTCGTATGTTAATTTTCATAACGTCCAATTGGTACGTTCTGATATTAACTATTTGATTGACATAGTGCAGTTTATTTATCTAATTGTGTAGATGGCTAAGTCGACAGCGAAAAGGGTCAAATCATGTCGATTAGATCTAAAAGAAAATGAATTAAAATCCATGGTCCATGGAGCAAGAGTAAACTATTAAGAAAAAACCTTAGTGGACAGTTGATGATAGAATGCTTTAAGATTATCCGAAGAGCCAATTGTTTAATTTTAAGTTTTAAGTTCATTTTAAGAGCCCTACCACATCTTCTTTTTTCGGAGCTTTACTCGTAATCTGAAGTTCTTTCAGTCGAATTTTGTTTGCCACCGCTTATGGTAAAGGGGCTGTTGATGGCTTTTGTAAAATCGGTGCTGAGCAATATTAAAGAGTTTGTTGATTGTGCAAAAGCCAACTAAAAAAATGGAAAGCATAGACAAAATATTGGGTAATGTAAAAAATATTAATAAGTGTACATATGTATATTTAGAGTGAAAATTCGCTTTGTCTGTTAAATTTTTAACTTGTCTACCATTTGTCGTTCGCTTCGAGCGCGTCTGTTGCCAAGCCATATTACTTTTGAGAGGACTTTTAATATTTTCAATGACATGTTTGCTCCATATATGGGCCATTCGCTTTCTGAGTCCCATAAACGTTGGGTATTTTCATTATTTGAGCGATACACGTCAGCTAACAAAAGGAAACTAATGAAAGTGAACATCTTAGTGTCGTCGATGGTCCAGTCCAATCATTACCGAGAACACTCTTTCCTTCAATATAGGTACATCTCGAAATAGTGCTCAAATTAAGAGATGAGAAGAATTATTAAAAGCTTGAGATTTCTTCCCTCGTAGCGGGCCAAACCTGGTATCATGTTCATAAAATTTTCCATCGGTGCTCTTCCATATCTATTTTTACAAGGTGCCTGAGGATATCGTACTCCTCCACCGATGAGGACACCTTTCGCCATTTGAAGAATCCCACGGTCCAGCGTATTCAAAGTTATCTTCATTTTTTGAAAAAGATTCCCATTCGTCTAATAAACCATTCACTACGGCCTCTAGTTCGCTATAAAATCAAAAAACGAAAAACGATGTTCTTCCTGAAATGGGTCAGATTTGACCCGAAGACCTTATTAAGGTTAAACTACTATACATATATGGGAGACTTTGAGAGCTTTGAACGAAGTCTAAACATTCGTATTGTGTTTTTCGATATAGAAAAAAAACCTAAGGGTTGAGAACACTAAAATTCCGTCACTACTTCTCTCAATGGATTTTCGGATAATCCTAATGCACATACATACCTACATACATTTATGCTTTACATATTTATACTTTATGTACCTATGTAAGCGCGTTAATTCATTTGTAACATTGCTTTACATAACATTTACAATCAACGTCACTTTAAAGGAAATGAGCAATCGTTCATTGGGTTGCCCCGAAGTAGGTCTACAGGTCGTATACGCAACAATGTGTGACCTTTGTATTATATGATAAATAAAATAAAGAACTTTCATCCTTCACAATGAATTTATTTGACATTTTAAGTGTGCAGTTGAATATTAAATTAAATTTACAAAAATTGTATAAGTGTTAGATGTGAATTTGTATTTCTATAGATTATCGTGAATTGGCAGAGGAATTAAATGGCGGTGCCAAAGTAAGAGTTATGTTACAAAATAATGTTTGATTAGTTTTGCGCTAGCTTTCGGGACTCTTTTCATTAGCGTTAAAAGAAACAGCCGGATGAGTGTAATATCTAAGATTTATTTATCTGTTTCGTCGATTATTTCTTAAAGGACTTTGTAGCAGAGCTCTTAAGTTTAGACTACGATTAGTAATCAAAACGATAACTTGGGTTCGGTAATTATAATGATTAAACCAATTCGTTTTTATAACCGAAAAATTATGAATCAATTATAATTGGATGTGACGAAAAAAATTGTGACTATTAGCAGTTAGTAAAAGTGAACAAAAATAATTTAAAAAAATATGAAAAAAAATAATTATTATTTTTTGATTACTTTTAATTATTCTTGATTATTTTGATTATATTTCTTGGTCCTGTAAGCGTCCGTACGGCGGCGTCACCTATCTATCTGCTGTTTTCAGTCGTGAGTCTGATTTTGAGACTGCTTGGTATTCAGTAAGACGCCTCAAGTATCTCGTCTCAAAATAAAGCCACTAATTTTTCAACTGGTCCTGAGCTGGTCACAAAACAAATAAATTTAGGAATGTATTGAATATACGCGAAAATTAAGTACACTCGATCTACGCCTTGGTGGTTCGCTATATTTTGCTTGAATCTGTAAAAGGGTTTTTTTTTTAATTTTTAATACGCATAAAACAAAAAAGCAAGCTCTATAAATTATACAGACGATTCATAAATATAAGACTAAAAATAATAATAATTACAATAAGGATGAGCAAGCCTAAAAGAAAACTATAAGTAGAACAAAAAGCTTATAAAGATTTGCAAAAACAACAATGCCAACCACGCTGTTAAGCACATAGTGGCGATGTCACACTTGGTTGGAGATTGGGATATTGAGAAAACAGACAATTTTAACACGGTTAGCGTGGCTCGCCTAGCAACTCCGTGTACCAAAGCCAGGTAAAGTCTAGAAAGAAAGAAGTCTGATAAAGAGATGTGGTGATCTCCGAAATAGCAGCTATCACTTCTACCACTTTGAAAAATTGTTGTTTCTCATATTATTCCCTAATACAAACCTGGCCTCACGCTCTATAAATTATACAAAAAAAAAAAAAACTATTTGCTTACATTTACTTTGTTTTGCCATTTTCATCGAATGTTTACATTTTGAAATATATTTTAAATAATCGGTTAAGGTAAAATGCAGTAAGAAGAATTTTTAACAGATAATTTCAATGTTAATTCAACACCTTTATTTTTGTTTTAATTTTTATATAGAAGCAAAAAAATTAAATTGTTTGTTTTGTGCCATCTATTAATCTATCACACACATTATACGAGTACATCTTTAGCTGGGATATACCCTCATTTTGATAATTCCTTTCTAAGTTAACCTTTGCACACAGCCGACTGGTGTATATCTTCACCTGCAAGATGCTTGCCATTCATCCCATTGGCACAGGCATGTGGGTTCTGGGGCCAAATACGCCAGTCCCTATACCCTTACGCATTAGTTTCAAGATTAGTTAAGTTTTGCTGCTGAAAAGCTGAAGATGCATTTAAAGAAAAGGTTCAGTACATATTTTAGGTCAACTCCTAAAGCTAACATGGCTATCATTGCAACTCTGCTGACTGTAGGTGACAAATTGAACTGGGTCAAGGTTTGCAGAAAACCGACATCTGACTGATGACAGAATTATTGAACGGCTAGATGAAAAATTTATATGTAAACAATGTTTTTGAAGGAAGCGTAACCTAACGTTTTGGCGATTTGGTATGGCTAGCCAGATCACCCGATTTAACATACCAGACTTTTTCTTTGCGGCTAAACACTTGAAGTCATGGGCTTATGCCAAAAAGTCTCAGATAATCGCATGCCTTGAGGATAATATTGGATAGGAAAGCGAATAAAAGTTATCATCGGGAATCTTGCAGAAGGTCATGGAAAATATGATAAAATGGATGCAAATGTCTAGCAACATTGGCGGCAGGAAATCGATGGATTATGTCTTTTCCACTTAACAGAGAAGTGGAACGATAAATTTTGTAAGTGTGTAACAAAAAAAAATTTGAGGAGGGTTGCCATCTGTAGGGTAAGTTAAATGCAAATAATTGATAACTAGGTTCGAAAATAACTTGTTTTTTACATTTTTTTTCTTTCTGGCACCCAATTCAATCATTCATACATTTGTATTGCCATTGTAACTTAAATAATCAATTGTAAATTACATGTCTGCCATTTTGAAGCTTTTGGTGCTTTTGGGCTAGATTTAGATCTTTTTTTTTCGACCTCAAAGTTGGACAATTCTGGAATTTTTAAAGACTTTGTACAAAATGAGGCACATTAACTTTTATGATTTATGATATTAAATGAACTCTACTTTTATACAAAATCATGAAGTTAGGAAAAAACCCCTTAATTTAGAAAAAAATTATATATTTCTTTTGTGCAGGCCTGTTATGCTTAAGCGGTACTATTATCTGAGGTGATTTTTTAAATATCAAAATAGAACTACTTTTACTTATAAAAAATCAATTTACGGAAGTATTTTATAATTAGTCTACCTCACGTAAATATTAATATACTTCCCAAATACTTTGGTAGCAGACTTCAAATACAATAAATTTTATAATACTGATGGAAAAACAATTCAGATTTGTATGGACAGTGCTGCACCCTGATGTACAAACATGAATGTAGATATCTAGAATTGTCTCACAAAATGCCAGCATTCTGTGTGGGCCAAACATGTTCCAGGTCATTTTTGCTTAAGCCAATCGCGAAGAATTCACCAAAGTTATAATTCAGTACAATGGGAATACTTCAAGCTCGCTTTTCGTCGGCTTTGGTCCAAGAAGTCTGACGAGGAGACGTGGTGATCTCCGAAATAGCAGCTATCACGTTTGAAAAATCTTTGATTTCTCTAACATTCACTAGTAAAAACTGACCTCGACTTCAATAAAAATTCAAATAAGTAGAAATAGAAATAATAAAAAGAAATTCAATGTCGTCATAATAAAATTGTGTAAGCGATAGTAGGCGATAATAGTAATATAAGATTAGTTAATATAAGATTCTTCAATTTGAAATTTTAACCGACTATTACATATTTAAATATACCGCCCTGTTTTCAAAACTTCTATTTTTAGACATTTGAGCGAATTTCCTGCATTAATTAATAAAATATCGAATATTCTGATTTTTTATTAATTACCGTTATATGAAAGGCGCTCGTAATTATTCCGTCATGCAATTCATTTTACTATTTCTATCGACTTACAAACCTATACCCACGATTAGAGAAACACACATATATACACACAATGGTCAACCGCAACCAATGCCGCGTTTCGAAGTCATCACAAAATGATTTTAATGTGTAATTATGAATACATATATGTAAATCCATTCGTTATTCAAAATTTTTTATATGTGAAATGAACATTTAGTCTTTATTTAAAAAAAAAAGAAAATTTGTGATTACAATTTTATTTTTCATTTGAATAACACTGTGCAACACTCGGTTGGGTATTAGACCAAACAAACTGTTTTTGAGAAATAGGTTCATAAGTAGAAGCAAAATAAGTTGTCCGTTTTTCGAAGTTAGCCTCCGAAATCGAGGTATTGGAGTTCGAAGTTCGGAACTGGATCTTTAAAAATTATTTTTTATTATCGCATACAAATAGTAAAAAACAAAAAAAAAAACAAGTAAAAACAGCGCTGTCTTCGGCTATGCCGAAGGCTTCATACCTTTCATGAATGGAAGAATAGTAAAAAACGTGTTATTGTATTACAATTTCGTATTACCTATAGTTAAAAGCGAAAATTTCCTTCAAATCAATAAAAATAATTCTAGTAAAGGCATTGTTATAAATTATTTAATGCTTTTCCTTATGTAATTAAAAAGAACTATGTTTTAAGAAGGGAATGGTTTTTGAATATTTTTAATATCGTATCGACGCTTGATATTCAACATTTAAAAAATACAAATAATTAATTATTAATATTTAAGACCTACATATGTCGGTCTTTGAAAACAGTTATCAGATCCGTAAATAGTTCCCAAACGTTTAACGCTATGATACGTAGCTAATAATGGTTGATGTTTGTGCAAAATTTCAAGCCTTTAGCTGTTTAAATGGAGGAGTTATGGTGCAAAATGCAATATCTGAACAATCGGTTGTATGGGAGCTATATGTTATATTTCTCCGATCTTCATGATTTTCAATACTGATACGTAGCTAATGCTAATAATGATTGATGTTTGTGCAAAATTTCAAGCCTTTAGCTGTTTAAATGGAGGAGTTATGGTGCAAAATGCAATATCTGAACAATCGGTTGTATGGGAGCTATATGTTATATTTCTCCGATCTTCATGATTTTCAATACTGATACGTAGCTAATGCTAATAATGATTGATGTTTGTGCAAAATTTCAAGCCTTTAGCTGTTTAAATGGAGGATTTATGGTGCAAAATGCAATATCTGAACAATCGGTTGTATGGGAGCTATATGTTATATTTCTCCGATCTTCATGATTTTCAATACTGATACGTAGCTAATAATGGTTGATGTTTGTGCAAAATTTCAAGCCTTTAGCTGTTTAAATGGAGGAGTTATGGTGCAAAATGCAATATCTGAACAATCGGTTGTATGGGAGCTATATGTTATATTTCTCCGATCTTCATGATTTTCAATACTGATACGTAGCTAATGCTAATAATGATTGATGTTTGTGCAAAATTTCAAGCCTTTAGCTGTTTAAATGGAGGATTTATGGTGCAAAATGCAATATCTGAACAATCGGTTGTATGGGAGCTATATGTTATATTTCTCCGATCTTCATGATTTTCAATACTGATACGTAGCTAATAATGGTTGATGTTTGTGCAAAATTTCAAGCCTTTAGCTGCTTAAATGGAGGAGTTATGGCGCAAAATTCAATATCTGAATAATCGGTTGTATTATATGTTATAGTCACCCGATCTGGCCGATTCCGACAAATGTTTAATCATTTGTACAACGACACCTGCTCACCAAATTTCATTAAAATAGCTCTAAAATTGAGGGACTAGTTTGCGTTCAAACAGACGGACAGACGGACAGACAGACGGACATGGCTAAATCGACTCAGCTCATCGTCCTGATCATTTAGGTATACTTTTTGATGGGTCTATCTCTTCTCCTTCTGGCACTTACAAACATCGGACCAAACTTAATATACCATTTCATTCTCATGAAAGGTATAAAAATACAGAAGTGGGCCCCCTTTTTGCTTTTAGTTAGACGATATACAACTTGTTTTGTGTAAACTTGTATTATAGGCAGTTATCTTCATTGAATTAAATATTTTTGAAATAACAATTTTTCAGAAATCTGACATTTAAACCTGTAATATAAGTTTGAACAGAAAAAATATTATAAACCACTTAAATTAATGGAAAATACAAACCACACCCCTGTTTTTACTTTTTTTTATATTTTTTTTTTGCATATAAGAACGGGATCTTGGGCTTAAAGGCTTCTTCGTAGACGCATTTGGATGAACTTTCGGCAATTTTTCTCAAAAGGTATCCGTCTATTGTTACCCCTCTAAAATTACTTTTTAATAAATGATTATCTGTCGGGAATAATGCTGCCTGCGATTATAGGCCGATTTTGAAGCTTTCGATTATATCGAAACTTTTTGAATATATGATCAAAGAAAATATTCGTTTTGCGACCAAGAATCTTATTATTTCAAACTGACATCGGTTTATTGGCTAGTAGATCTACCTAGCTGTTTTAGTGAATATTGCTAAAACGCTTTCGCAGCTGGATTTCAAGTTGACTGTTTTTATACAGATTTTTCTAAAGTGTTCGACAGAGTGTCTCACAAAAACTTATTAGTTAAACTTGCTTTGCTCGGTTTTCATTCGACTTTCTTTCAATGATTGAAGTCATATTTTTGTGCGCATTGTCAGGGCGCATTGTCAGAGCCCTTCATTGCATTCTCAGGTATGGTAGTATTTTAAGACCTCTACTTTTTATTTTATTTATTAATGACATTAGTAAATATTTTTCTTTTTCAAACAACCTCTTGTATGCCGATGATTTGAAATGTTCTTTGCGCTAAGAAATCGTCTGCATTTCTTAGGGTTCAATCGGATATTATTATTTTTTGCGCCCCTTCGTTGGTGCGATAGTTCCCGTATCTTTCTAAATATCAATAAATGCCTTCAAGTCGATTTCGCCAAAATTCACAACATTTTTCCCCCATCTTACTTAATGGAAAGTAGTCTCTTTCAATCTACTACTGAGATCAAAGATCTAGGTATGATATTTGATTCAAGCTTTTCATTTGTTAGTCACATTCATTTTATTATATCAATTCGTAATCTATTTTAGGTTTTGTGAGGCGGAAAAGATTAATTTTTCAAATGCTTACACCCTAAAATTACTATTTACTAAGTACAAAAAGGGTTTCTTGGAATTTACTCTTAGGTAGTTGAAACTTTTCAATACGATCCGTTCGAACAAGTCGCGTTTGCTTCTAACCAATTGAAAGTCTCTAGAGAGTGGGAGGTCGATACTCTCTCTGGCTTTTGTATGTTCGTTAAGTGAGGGAAAAATTGATTGTTCAGCTCTATTGCAAAGCATTAATTTTCATATTCCAGTAAAGACTCAGGCTCTACGTCATTCCTATCCTTTATATCGGAATGTGCCTAACACGAATTATGCGCGTAATGCTCCTATTTCTCGAGCACTACGTAAATAAAATGAGGTCTCGAATTCTGTTCCGCTTGACTTTGCGATTACAAGAATATAATTTTCCGCATTGTTAAACATCGCGTTTTAGCGATGCAATTTGTGTTAGTCATATAGTCAATATAGTTTTAAAAAGTCTGTAAGAACTACTATATTAGTTTTGATACTATGGCAGAGGTTGGGAGAGGCTGCCCTCAGGGCGGTGTGCTCTCACCGTCTTATGGTATTTGGTAGTGGACTCCCTATTAATGGAATTGCTACACTTCTTTCACATGCAAGCATACGCGGATGATGTTTGTGCGTTAGCATCAGAAAGATCTCTTCTGTGGAAACATACAAAGAAATCCTTGATAAGATTGATGTATGGTGCACTACCCAGAGCCTTTCGGTCAATCCCAGCAAGGCAACCCCGGTATTGCTTATGAGGAATCCAAACTTGGAAGGTCTCAGTCTACCGGTGCTTAGGGGCGTAAACGTAAGACTCTCCCAGAAAGTGAAATATCTGGGTGTAATCCTTGATAGAAGAATTACTTCGAAAGCCTACGTGGAACAGAAGGTGAATCGAGCATTGAAAGTTTTTGGACAGTGCCGGAGAGCTGTAAGTAAGACTTGGTGGTACTTTGGGTATACACAGCCCTAATCACAGCAATCACGGGCCTCATGAGCACGACAGCAGGAACGGCTCTGAATGCCTTGTTGGACTTTCTACCCTAGGACCAAATGACAACCTGATACCGAGAGCCTCTTTTGGTAGAAAGTATACCGTAAGCTTCTCTTGAAGAGAACAATGAAGAGATCCGCGTACTCTGTTGGGAGGCTCAACGGAAACTTTTTCCACTGATGGCTCCAAAACAGAAAATGGGACTGGAGCGGGTAGGCACCTGGACGGTGATTTCAGATACTTTTCTGCCTTAGATACAATGACAACGGTTTACCAATCGGAGATATTTGCTGTACGTAAGGTAGCGGACTGGATAATTAACGAGCGGTGGCGTGGATACCAAATCAGAGTCTGGAGTGACAGACAAGCTGCACTATGGGCCTTGGACACTGCTCGTACCTCTTCAAAGATTGCCCAAGAAACTAAGTTGAGGTTAAACTCTGTTAGAAAATGGAATAAGCTTGAACTCATGTGAGCGTCGAGACACAGCGGTGTTCAAGGTAACGAACTGGCTGGCGAATTGGCAAATTGAGTGTCTTTGGCATACCCCATTGGACCACAGCCAAATATTGCAGCAGAGATGCTATGCATAAGACGTATGAGGATCGTTGGTGCACTTCCGACATCTGCAAAACAACCTAGTGCTTTCTGAAAAGACCAGACAGGGTGGTGGCGAAATTCCTTTTTACACAGAGAAGGAAGGAGTTGCGATCCCAAGTTGGGTTGATTACAGGACACAATGCATGGGGCCAATACATGGCACCACCATAGGCATCATTGGCGACCCGATGTGCACATCTTGCCTGGAGGATGAGGATAACACAGAACATTTCCTTGGTATTTGTCCTGCTTTGGCTAGACTGAGATGAAGTATATTTGGATCAGATGTATTGAGAATGGATAATGCCCATTATCGGCAAGATTCTCAGATTCATAAAAGAATCTGTCGAGGATAAATGAAGTTCCATTTCCACATTTTTTTGTATCCTTTTTCCTCTGTCCTTTATTCCCTTCAGCCTTCCCAGGCCTTAAGCGCAATGGGCAGCTATGCCTGAGCGCTTGGAAATCCCGCCACCCTCAACTCCATTCCACTGTATTTTTAGACGATACGAAGTAAATAAATAAATAAATTAAAAATAAAATTTTTACCAAAGGTCTAACTAAGGCTAACTTCGAAAAACGGAGAAAACATTTTTTTATAATTAAATCTTTAAAAAAAATTCGTTTGCTTCAATACCCAGAAAAAAAGTTGATTATGCCGCATAGTGTAATACGGCACTCAAAAAGCGCCCATCCATGACACGTATACATAATAAATGAGTTCTTAATGTGTGTATTTTTGAATTTCCCCCTTTTACGAGCTTTAAACTCATAATATGAAATAAATAAAAAAATTTTGATTGATACATTTCGGCTTTAACATTTTTTATTTGCCTTTTTTATATAATTTTTTTATAGCAGCATTAAATGCAATACAAAGGCACCTTTGCCTTCCCCTACAGCTTCCGAATATTGATGACTCATCAGCTGTCCCAACACCTGCCTCGCTGAGGATTTCCAGTGCTTAATGTTGACCTACAGGCGTCCATTAACACACTGGATCACCGTAGCCGTTCGTCTGGTTGGCCATATTGACATTTTTTGTTTTTATTAATAAAAAAAAAACTATAATATTTTATTTCCTTTATATTTTAGTGACCTCCTCTAACTTATAAAAATTTCATTCGTATTTCATTACTTTGCATGCAGTTTGTAACTTAATGCGTTGAACGAAATTTTCAAGGTTATCACAGGCAGTTATTTTCCCGGCTATCATTTATTACCTACAAAAAAAAAACAAAAAAAAACTCTAAATTGCTCTCATATGAAAATGAATTATTGCGCATAAATATTTTATTAAAAACTTGCAGTGATTTTTATTGTAGTTCCAATTCTGCATGAATTCGGGTACTCATTGCAGGCGTGAGGAGGATGTCGAAGTGTTGCTTTATTTCGCTACACGTACAGCATCAGGAAGTTGGCCATCGCTGTGGGTTGGTCACAAATTTTCGTTGGTTACACGTGAAATGCTGTTGTTATGGTTTGTTGTTGTGCACGTCGCACGCAATATTGTTTGGGGCCAGATGAGTTTGGCATCTTAATGAAGTTATGATTATCGACTTGATGTTTATGGTATGAATTTAATTTTACTTATTTTTGCTATTCTCCGTAAATCGTCTGCCCGACGGCTGTGCGAAGCAAGAGGGGCAAATAGTATATTGAACTTAAGTTCAACGCAATGAAATCCTTAAAGTGTTATCCTAAATCTCTCTTAGATGTTGATACTTTAATTCCAGATTTTTTTTCCGGGCACACGCTTGTTGTTCATTCCTCGAACGAGCGAAGCAAGTCAAACGCCGTACCAAGCGGAAAACAAAATGAATGATTGTATTAATTTAATTAAGAAAGAAATCTTTCAAGCTTATGCAATTTATAAAAAAAAATCCCTCATACGTTTATCCTTCAGTCACAAGTCGCGCATTCATCCATCCATGACCCTATCTAAGGCCCTCGGCCCGCTCCACACTATATTCAAAAACCTCACACATCCACAAATCTCAATAGCTTTAGTGTTCATTGAATCGATTTATTCTCATCAACAAAAAAAGTTAAATGAATTCAAACAAACAAAAAAAGAAAAAAAAAAAAAAAATTGGAACTGAAAATAACTCATTATTTGTCATTCCTTTGTTGTGAACTTGAAATGAGTTTGGCAAGTTGATGAAAATTACAATAGAACGACAACAAAACCAAAAGTGCGCGCACATTAAACATACGCACACATTCAAAGCATTTTCAAGAGTAGTTGTGTGCGCGTAGCGTACAGACGTTGGGTAAAGTAATGAGCTTTCTTCTTTTTCACATTTTTCATTGCAAGTCAGTCGCTCTTGTAACATTAAATTTCATTTAAATGCAAATGTAGATTTTGAACAAAAACAAAAAATTAAACCATTGCACACAAACACACATACATATGCACATCTGAAAATGTATTCAGAAATTCGAATGTTGATGCTGTACGACTAGTGAATTATAATACTAATAGCAGTTCTTGTCGCCGCTTTGCAATCTAATTTTGGTAACTTTGTTTCAATACTTCAATAACCGCCGTGTGAAGTAAGTGGACTGTTGTTTTTTTTTTGTGCAACGAGTTTCCATTATCTCTAGAAGGTGATAACAAAAGATAACCAAGGCCAATCCGCTGTTTACTTTGTTTGTGCAATTTTGCAAGTGAAATGCCAAAATCTGAATTAATCGATTATTGCTCATGTATTTTGTATGCGTAAACAAAACACCGCAGTGAATTGGAAAATAAGAGCAAGTATTCAATTCATAGGCTGCAATCACCTTTTATGAATTCGCCTTGGTTTACTGCCAAGAATTAAGGCGAATTCATACCAGTAGTGCCATTCGCTGACTTATTTTAACGATATTCGCATGGTTAACTCATCTTAACGAAAATTTTAACGATGTTGCTATTCAGAAGCCACTTTTTTAAAGATTTTCGCTATCGCCGAATCAGCTGTTGTTGTTAGCTAGGCGATTATCGAAAATTAAACGACAACAAATTTGATGTTATTAACTCAATCGAGAAAGGAAAAATTCATGATTTCAACTTAAATAAAAGATAAATTTAAAATTCTGTAATTTGTTTTCTTAAAATTAAAAAAGGAACATTATCGCTTGAATATTTGGCATATGATTTATCACGAGGTGACGAATAAGTAAGCGCTCCAACAGGGGAACGACGTTTACCCCGGGATGTGGGCAATCCCTTTCATTTGAAAGCAACATAATTTCAGAAGCTGTATTGGTTAACTGCAGATTTGGCTGAAGACCTACTTTCTCAGCTTGACAAGCAAATAAGAAGTTCTAGAATAACAGCAATATCGAGTGGGAATTTTACTTTTATATTTCTAGGTTCTAGCAGCTTGGAGATACTTCGCAACTGGTTGCTATCAACGACCCGTAGGTGAGCAATGAGGAATATCCATGACCCAGTCATCCTTAAGCCGGCATTCACGGGGTAACGTATGCAATCAATGATTCACTGTTTCACCAGAAAATGAGGTTTCCTATGACCCAACTTGAACGCCAAGCTGCTAAAGAATTGTTTGCTTCCGCATCGTCACCTTTTGTGGGAGGCACTATTGGGACCGTCGATTGTATTCGTAGGTCAATTATGGCGCCAAAGAATCATGAGGAGGCTTATGCCAACCACCATATCTACCATTAAATTAATGTGCAAATGGTAAAAGCAAACTTCTGTCAAGGATCCAAGTATAAAAATATAAATATAGTTTAGTTTTAATACAGGGCTTTTCTATAGGAACGCACACAAGTTTTTTTAAATAAAACAAAAACGGTTTGGGATATGAATTAAATTCTTTATTTCTGTGAAAGTACATTCGATGCCATTATGTATGGAACTCGAGTTCTTTTGCATGGGCACAACGGGCACGCTTGCAGAAGTCCTGACGCTGAACCCAATTTTCGACGGTCTTCAAGCATAAATCGGCCGATACTGCTGCAATTTCACGTTCGATATTCGTACGAAGTTCATCAATCGTCGCTGGCTTGTTGGCATAGACCATATACCATAGACTTGACGTAGCCCTACAGGAAATAGTCTAACGGCGTCAAATCGCACGACCGAGGCGGCCAATTGACTGGGCCATCCCGTGAGATAACACGTCCACCAAACTTGGTTTTCAATAAATCGATTGTGACAATCGCTGTGTGGCTAATGGCGCCGTCCTGTTAGAACTACATATTGTCCCAGTCCATATCATCCAAATCGGGCCAAAAATATTCGGTTATCATTGAGCGGTAGCGATTCCCATTCACAGTAACTTGCCGGTTTTGATCATCACGGAAGAAGTACGGCCCAATGACGCCGCCAGCCCAAAAACCGCACCAAACCGTAATTTTTTCGGGATGCAATCTTGACTCTTGGAGTACGTGTGGATTTCTGCCTGTCCAATAACGCATATTTTGCTTATTGACGTAGCCATTCAGCCAGAAATGACGACGACCGTAAATTGGACATAGCGCTCTTAAAGTTGAGGCCATTGACTCCGAATTTCGGTAGTAAATTTTAATAACTTCGACTCGTTGTTGAATTGTATATCTTTCCATGATGAAGTGGCAAACCTTACTAAAGAGAAATGTCGAAAGAGCGGGAAAAATATGATGAAGTTTAGGCTTCCGGACTATTGTAGTGTATTTCAGGCAGAGGTGGCCGCAATCAAGGAGGCAGCCGATTGGCTTCTAACCAATGTAATGCCCACTCGCGCAACTGTTGCCAGCTAGTTTTCTATTTAAAAATGAAATGTCACGGTGTTTGTGAAATTTTTATACATTTATTTGGTAGGTGTGATAATAGATCGTAAAGTACATTTTATGCTTGGAAAGGGTTGCCACCTGTTTGAAAAGGCAAATTTAATTAAAATATTCACAAGAAATATGAAATATGAAAGTATGGGTGTTAAGCAGTTAGTCTGGAAAAGAAGGCAGAAACCTAACTTTTGTGAGGGTTGCCACATATTTGACAAGTCAAAATTAAATAAACTATACACGAGTAGAGATGACATATTAAAATATGGATGCCAATCGGTTGGAGTCGGTGAGGAGAAGGTTCATACATAAAATTTGGACAGGGATGCCACCTGTTTGAAATGACAGATTTTTATTAAATTATGCAAAAGTATATCAAGTCATTATAAATGAGTATCAAATGATTTGTTTTGGGGAAAGAAGGTTTGTTGTAAGCTATTTTTTTTAGAGGTATTTAATTAAATCATACCCGAGTTCTATGAAATATTAAAATATGGGTGCTAAACGGTTCGTCTCGGCAAAAAGTTTATAACTATATTTTCAAGGGTTGCCTCCTATTTGGGAAGTCAAAATTAAATTAGACACAAGTTATATGAGGTGTGGAAATATAGGCGACAAACTGAGGATAAGTCTTATGTCTTATAAAGCGTTGCCACCTGCTTCAAAAGTCGAACTAAATAAAATTAGACGTACGATATATGAGATACTGAAATTAGGCGCCCAACCATTCGTTTTGCTGAGGAGAAGGATTATAGCTAACAATATTTTAGAAACGGTTTCTACCTACTCGAAAAATCAAATTTAATTAAATTAAACACAAGTTATATGAAATAGTAAAATATGGGTGTCAAACCATTTTTTTTTCGCTAGCTAGAAGTTTATAGATATATTTTGAAGAGGGTTTGCCAATTTTCTTAAAAGTCGAACTTAATTAAATTAGGTGAGGACAATATTTTTGTAATAGAAATGGAAATGCATTTTCAGGTTACATATGCAAAGGGCAATTAATAAATAAATATAGGCCTCGCTTTTTAACTAAATGTATGAAATAAATATTGAGACTTTTAATACCATTTTTCCCCTTACCTGAGTTCTGAAAAAAAACACATAAATATTTTTTTTATATAATACTCGTATTTACTTTGATAAAATCAAGCTTCTAAGGGTTAACTTAACAAACAACTCCTCAAGTGTGTGCAACTGTGTGCGTGTGTGTGCGAACATGCACACATTGTCGAACTTTTTTTGTTGTTTTTTTTTTTTGTTATACTTGTCCAACCATATTAAGTGCGCTAGGTAAGTTTCAATGAAACTTGTTGAAGATAACGTCGGTAGCAAAGTACTGCCACGAAGTTGTGCTTTTTATCAGCAACAAAAAGAACAAGAGCAACACGTTGCATGCATGCAAACATCAAAGTGCAACATGCAACATGCCTCAAGTCCTTTGATATGCAATGAACAAACTGTGGCCGATGTAACCTTATAAGGAAACAAACAAACAAACATACGCACATAGAATTGCAACTGGCAAGTGGCAAGTAGCAAGTGGCAGGTGGCAAGTGGCAAGTGGCAAGTGGCAAATGTGCGAGAATGCAACAATATATAAAATGTGTGGAAATCGCATACAACCTGCACTTTACATACATATGTATGTATATACTTACTTAAATACCTACATATGATTATATATTATATACATAAATATCTATGCCAATCACAAATTTTAGTAAGAACTTCCACTGTTGACGTTAGGTGCCCGAGAAGGAAATGAGATGAATATGTTGATTAAAATGAAATGAATGTAGGTATTGTAGTGAATGAAAAATTGGAGTGAAGAAGTAGAATGCTAAGTAGGATTATTATCGAAATCTTATATGTGTTTACTCGTGTCTGGTCAGTTGGTATTCTACTTACTTGTATGCACAATAGGGGCGTCTCTTCTTTAGCCGCACGAGAGTGATTTTTTACATGGCGTTACGTGTAACAAAGAAACTGTTGATGTCGTGTGTACGTATGTTATGTACATATGTATGTACTGATGCGCATATGTAGCTTGGCAACATTTCGGCACTATTTTTGGACTAAATATTTTTTGACCATTTCAGGACACTTTCAGTATATCCGGACTGGTTCACCACTACAACTACTATTACTCCTACTCTTAAATCTACTACTACTGCTAATTACTACTACCACTAATGCTAGCTACTCCCACTAAAACTACTAATTACTAATTAGGTTAAAGTTAGGCTAATGTGGCAGAGCCCGCAGAGGGTACTCACGTAGACATAGTAAAACAAATCCATTGTGTTACCACCTGTTATTAGAACAGTAAAGTACATCACAAACAAGAATGGTTAACTGAAGAAACGCTCCGTATGCAGAATGAAGTCAAGCATGTTATTAATTTCCACCACAGAGAACTTTTCTGGGGTGCTAAAGAAGTACGAGCCTAGGTACTTGAACTTCAGTCTCCCAAAGGCAGGGCAGCTATGCAGAAAATGAATGGATGACTCCACCTCAACATCCTCCATACAGCTGCGGCGGAAAGGGTCAGCTACTATATTCAGCCTAACCATCGCACAATGTCCACTCGAGAGTTGCCGCCTTGTTAGCGACCTCATTTGTTTCGAACGCCAAGGGTGCACCGTCGACCAGAGGGTCATCTTAATACTGCTTGTCGTAGTAGTTGCCTAGCGCTCGCTGAGTCGACAGAGATCCAATCTATCCAACAGTAGTCCGTAGGCTGCCAAAGGAGCTCCCACCCTCTCCATGCATGGAATGATGACTTCCACGGCCGAGCGAGCTCATCCGCCATGTAGTTTCCTGCAATACCGCTACGGCCCGGTACCCAAATTAGTGCTATGTCAAGGTATTGAGAGGCGGCAGAGAGAGAAGCTAGGCACTCCCCGACAAGTTTTGACCACACCATTAGAGATCCTAAGGCCTTAATAGCGGGCTGAGTATCAGAATATATATTTGCTCGTCTAGAGGGTACTACATTGGTGAGTAGCAAATCTTTGAAAAATACGGAACACCCTAATATGCAGCTTTGCATTTTTTGTCTCGTAGCCATTTATCGTTCATTCTTAGCTGAGTTTCGGCCAAATTGCGGCAATGACTAGAGTACTTTGTGAGTGTCTTAATATGCACACATCCACATACATAACAAAAACAGTTACTTAAATGCAGTGTAAGTGATAGTCGTAGAAAGTAACAGGTTTCATTCACTATTGACTCAATGATACGAATATGATATTTTTACTGCTGATGCTGCATTAAATTGATTGCTCCGAAAATTCATGCGAGCAAAGCGATATGCATGTTCGTTTATGCTTTGTTTTTCTTTTTAGTATAATGGATATTACGCGCGTTCGAATTCTGTCGAGCTTTTGGGGGTGTGATGCATTGGCACTGTGTATGGCATTAAATTCCAACTCTCAAATTCGGACACTTCACAAGGCCACATGAAAATTATTATATGAAAAATTAAAAAAAAAGGACAAAGTTAGTTAGTAAAACGAAATAGGTTATTTCTCATAGATGGCTTTAGTAATCTACAATTCACGTCGTATGAGCTCATACTAAAAAGCTTCTCAGACAGTTTTGTGATTGCTTGACTCAGTTTGTTTGGACACCAGCAATGAGAAAATTCGCCTTATTTAACAATTTTTCTTCGATAAATGAAAACCAGGCGGCTGAAAATGTGAATAGTGTTTGTGGTCCTAATGGTGTAACAGAAAATCACGCGGAATTTTCGTTTCGTAGATTCCGGTATTTTGATATCAAGGGCACTGTTTCGATTGCCCAGGACCAATTTAAATAAGAATGAATACCGGCTATTTTTAGCCAATAGGGGATGAATTTTGTTTCACCAAGACAATACCAGGTCACACACATGGAAGCTCCGGAAGCTTGGTTGGTGAAAAATTTTGGTGTTGAAAAATTCGCCTCAAGAGATGCTTGTGAAAATTGACTGCACCTGTTTTTACCCCAATAGGGACGACGGTTTCTATGAAAGCGACATTATAAAATTACCTTCAAAATGGCAACAAGTCATCGAACAAAACGAAGAATGTTTGACCTAAATCAGGTCCTTCTAACTATGCTAAACAAAACCTTCAATTTAATGCAAAAATATTGTATTTCTTTTTACAAAACCTTACAACTTTGTCAAAAAGTTATTGAACATGCATTGGTTTAGTAAAATGTGCTAAATCGAAACCATATCAAAAAGTATACTGGTCGATTTAAGGGAAAATATAAAATATTTCAGTGCATGCCAATGGCTGTCATTTAAAACTAATAAATAAGTAGATGGGGCGTATGAGTAACCTGTTACGAGTAAATGCCGCAATATTTGACTTCACTTAATAATTGGATTGAATTTAACTTTACTCCTTTACCCACATCGTCAGCTATATGTGCGAACGACCTCAATATTTATTCCCCAGTCAGCAACTTCCTTGGTTCTCAATTGTTGCAGTCCGACATTGTTAATGTTAGCAAGTGGTGTATCAAAAATCGGCTAGCATTAAACTTGAATAAATGTTTTCACGTCACCTTTTCAAAATGTCCTCTATTACGCGTTAGTGAATTTAAAGACTTAGGTGTAATCTTTGACTCTAAGTTTACGTTCGTTAGTCATATTAATTTCACTATTGCTAAGTCGTATGCTTGCGTTTGTCAGACGCCACAGTTCTGATTTTACCGACCCTTATACCTTAACCTTTTTTATATGGCTTTCGAACGCTCGAGGCTTGAGTACACGTCCTTCATCTGGTCTACGTATTATGCGGGCCATACTGCTAGGATTGATCGGATCCAAAAAGTATTTTTGCGTTTTGCTTTAGGCAATCTGCGCTTTTCGGATCCTATTCCAACGTACCTATCAAGGTGTATATTGATCAATTTAAAATCTTTGCAGAATACAAGAACTATTTTTTCATTGTCCTTCGTTTTCGATTTGATCCGTGGTGTTGTTGATTGTCCTATACTTCTTGAGAGGATTTCCTTTAAGGTTCCAGCTAGAGCTCTTCGTATATCAGATTTCTTCCATGTTAGCTTTTTTAGGGCTCTGTATGCACAATATGCTCCTATTGCAGAATTTAAAAGAATCGGAAAATTTGTTGAAATCGGTTTTTCATTTTCAAAAGATCGCCTTATTAATTCTTTAAATTACTTTTATAATTAGTTTATCTTATGTAAATTTTTTAAATTTTGTTTTGCTACTTTGTTTCCTCCATCTTTTCCCATAAGAATTTGAATTGTATTCATTGGCTTATTTATTAAATAAATAAATAAATAAATAAATAAAATAAATAAATAAATTATATGCTAAAAAATGATTATGGAGAGTCGATATTTATATTTAATAATAATTGAACGATTATTGGTGAAAATCCAATTTTGAATAGTCAAACATTTTCATTTACCAAAATATAATAATTTCAATGAACAATGCAAATAAAAAAATATGTTTACAAAACAATAAAAAGTAGTTCATCTATAGAGTATATAAACCCTTCTAAAATATTTTCCTATAGGATCAGTACTAATATATTTTATTAAGCTTAGAAAATTCATTAAAATAATATCTCTTTAAATATATTTTCATGATTTTTGAGCTTATATCCTTTGAGAACCATGCCGTGATCTGTACTTTAACTTAATAATTTCATTTAATCTACTCCTTTAAATAAGTAGTAAACTCTATATAACTCTATAAAAATATTTTTAAAATTAAGCTTTATTCAAACTTTTAGTTTGACATTTACATTACAAAAATGCCATTTATTTTTTAATTTAATTTATTGTACATAGAATGTAGATCGGGAAATAAAGGCTTCATTTTCTTCATTTGATACTCTTATTTTAATATTTGATTTTCATCATTGCCTTTATTGATTTTAACCTCGTCAGCAGGGAGCGACTCTTTCATTTAAAAAATTTAATGTGTAAGTTACATGAAGGAAGATATGCAAGAAAGCCTGCAATCATTAAAAATCTATTTTTAGACACTTAGAAGTTGGGGTTTAGTAAACAAATTTTGGTCTAATTAATTACGTATATTTTATGGGGGAAAAATTTAGCACTAGAAACATTGTGGAAATTGCAAAAGCAAAATACTTTACTTTTTTGGCCCACTGCTTTTTTTTTTTCAAACAAATTCAATTTTTTCTTTTTTTTTCAAACCTTGAGCTTAACAATGCCGAACGTCATGCATCATGACAGCGCGCGCCACTCCTCGAATATGTTATAAAAATTTGCGAAATTCGTAATGGCGTTGATGCGTGCGGTAAGCCTTTTCAATTGGCATTTGATTTTTCCAATATTTTTTTATGAAATGAATAAGCCGTACGAGAGGCGGCTGATAATTTAACTAGCTAGACAAATAACTACTAACTCTGGTGGTGGCAAACAATTGAATCCTTAGAGTCTAAGGCTTAGAACATAAATGAGATAACGACGAATATTAACAAAGTGGTATGAAATCTTTTGGATTTGAAGACAATGCGGAATGAGACGAGAGCTTCAAAAACTACTCTGTACTTGACTGCCAGTCACTTTTTCATCTATTCCAATATCTTTTTTTTAACGACTGAGAACATTTATTAAATATGTGTTCTCATTGAATGAGATTAGATAAAAAACAATATACAGTCAGTCAGAAAAGTTCTGGAAAATGAATACATTTTAAATATTAAATATTTTAATTTTTACAACATTTTTTATGAGAGGGCTTTTTTTTTGTTAATTGTAATTCAAAACTTAATTCATACTTACCCAAAAACTTTATAAACCACAGTTTCAACCTGTATGTAAAATTTCTAAAATAAATCAAAAAATTTGAGTATAAATTTGAATTTGTAAATCGACTGGCACACAGAATAGTGCGAATATTATTCACAGAACATTATCCTAAATAATAGGATTTGTAATTGGTAACAGCACTGGTAAAAATAGTAGGAGGAAATAGTAAAAATAGTACTATTAATTAAGCAGAGCATTAGTAAAAAAAGATGTAGAAATAAGCAAAAGTAGTAGTAGTAATAATTAGTAGCAATAGTTAAAAAAGTAGTAGAATTTAGTGAAAATAGTAGTAGTAATTATTAAATAGCAGTAGAAATTGGGAAAAATAGTAATAGTTATTGCTAGTAGAACTAGTAACACTACATATAACTAGAAATTAGTAAAAATTGTAGTAGAAATTAGTAAAAATGATAGTAATAAATGACAGTAGCATTAAAAAAATAGTACTAGAAATTAGTAAAAATAGTATTAGCATTTGTAAAAATTGTAGCAGTAATTAGTCGTTGGATTAGTAAAAATAGTAGAAGAAAGAAGTAAAAATAGTAGTAGTAATTAGTATTAGTATTAGTAAAAAAGTAGTAGAAATAAGTAAAAATAGTAGTAGTAATAAGTAGTAGCATTATTAAAATTAGTAATAGCATTGGTAAAAATAGTAACTGAAATTAGAAAAAATAGGAGTAGCAATTAGTAGTAGCTTTAATAAAAATAGTAGTAGTAATTGTTTGTAGCATTAGTAAAAATATTAGTAGAAATTGGTATCAGCATTAGTAAAAATAGTAATAGAAACAAAGAAAAATGGTTGTAGTAATTAGTAGTACCATTAGTAGAATAGTAGTAGAAATTAGAGTTAGCGTTGGTAAAAGTAGTAATAGAAATTAGGAAAAATAGTAGTATTAATTAGTAGTACCATTAGTAGAAATAGTAGTAGAAATTGGTGTTAGCGTTAGTAAAAATAGTAGTACAAATAAGTAAAAATAGTAGCAGTAATTAGTGGTAGCATTAGTGAAAATAAAAATTGTTAAATAGTAGTAGAAATTGAAAAAAATAGTAATAGTTATTACTAGTAGTATTAGTAATACTACAAATAGCTAGAAATGAGTAAAAATAGGAGTAGTAATTAACAGTAGCATTTTTCGAACTAGCAGTAGAAATTAGTATTAGCCTTAGTAAAAATAGTAATGGAAATTAGGAAAAATAGTAGTAGTAATTAGTAGTAGCTTTAGTAAAAATAGTAGCAGAAATTAATATTACCATTTACAAAAATATTGCAAGAAATTAAGAAAAATGGTAGTAGTAATTTGAAGCACCTTTCGTAAAAATAGTAGTAGTAATTAGTAGAAATAGTAGCATTTTTCGAACAAGCAGTAGAAATTAGTATAAGTATTAGCCTTAGTAAAAATAGTAATGGAAATTAGGAAAAATAGTAGTAGTAATTAGTAGTAGCTTTAGTAAAAATAGTAGCAGAAATTAATATTACCATTTATAAAAATATTGCAAGAAATTAAGAAAAATGGTAGTAGTAATTAGAAGCACCTTTCGTAAAAATAGTAGTAGTAATTAGTAGAAATAGTAGTAGTAATTAGTAGTAGCATAAGTAAAAATACTAGTGCTACTTGCAGTAGTCCTATTTATAGTAGCAGTAATTGGTAGTAGCAGCAATGAGTAGTCGTAATGATAGTAATAGTAATAACTAATGGTAGTAGGAGGAGTAATTTGTAGTAGTAGTTAGTATTATTTTTACGACTAAGCATTAATTTTTTATGGACTTCGACACCTTCTTGCTTTACGCCAAACAGGAACCGAATACTATGATTTAAGCCGTATAATTATCGGCCATCCCTCGTATGCATATAAACTGAATATATCTACCTATATATGTGCGTGCATGTGCACATAGGTGGGTTTGCAAATACGAAAATGTGAAACAATTCTTGCCTTGGCATTACGCCAATTCACAAATTAAAAATCATTTATTATTCTTGCTGAAATCGCCTTGAAGTATTTTCAATTTTGCCTTTTAAGCCATTGACATGGAAATCAATACACACAATGGCAATGTCTAATGCTATTCGTAATTTTTACAAACAAACACCAATTTTTGCAAGCCCTAAACTTATCGCAATAACACTCAAGGTTTGTTACTCAAGTAGATATTTTCGTCAATATGTATGTTCTTATAAATGCTTGCAGGCCTCCATTTTCATGTTGCGGAAAGCATTGCCCAAAGTGGAATGGGTGTTAATGGATTTCTTTTGAATTTAATGAAATACGTAAGCGGAAATGTGTATGTATGTATATAAAATATTAAGGCCATATATATTAATAGGGTACCCCTAATACTTATGGTCAATATTTGTTTGTTGATTAGAAATGCAGTGTAAAATTTTTCATTTTAAATTAAAATAACAAGAACAAGAAATCGATACTGTAACCAATGCTTAAACGATACCGATATACATATTGATAATAACGATAGCGATCATGAGCGAAACGGTAAATATATTGACAGTATTGATATCGATAATGAGAGAGCAATAACTACATATCAATGCGAAATTAATTTGGAAAATTCTCTGTGTCAGCACTTTTTAAGTTTACGCAAGTTTGATGCTTCGCACAAAAATCTTGTTTTTGAAGCCATTTCATTTTATTATTTATAATAAATATGCACTTATATTAAGTACAAACTTGAAGTAGCAAACAGATCCCGCTGATTTCTTTTTAATTTAGTTGTAAACAAACAGCGTGAATTTTCGCTCGTATAATGCAAACAGGAATTTTTTATTTATATTAATACAGATTGATTTAATTTTAATTGAGAATACATTTATGGGGCTCTTAACCTGGTTGCTATTTGGTCGCTGGGCTGGTGTCCCGTTAGTATTCCTGTGGGAAGCTTGACATTCGGGTCGCAAAATCTGAGCAAGCCAAAGTGAACGTCGTATCGTACATGTGTCTAGATTGACCAACGTGCTGTTGATAGCTCTTCTGGCCCCTTCCTCAGCTTGCGACATAATCGAGTTAGTCGTTATCGACTTTAGTGTCTTGATGACCGCTTGACTGTCTAAAGCCAAGGCAAGCTTTCAAAGAACAAAGTCCATCACGCCTACCAATTTTGACTCTATATAAATTGCAAAGATCCCTTCTTGCCACAGGCTATAGTAATCTGGAAGCTTGAACGCTTCCCTCAATGAGAGTTGCGGGAAGAAAACTGCATAGCCTGTTCCGATGTCCATTCTCGAACCATCCATGAAAATCGGAATCTCATCGGAGTTTAGCGCCGTGCCAGACTCCCAGTCACTTTTTTCTGGAAAGAGAACGATGAAGATGTGGCTAAGGTCAGGCTCTGTGATCGGATAATCACATATTTCTGCAAGTTGGTATGATAGCATTTGACGTTAGCCGCGTCCTACCAGACCAGCGCACTGGAGGTTCGATAGATCTTACAACCGCTGTATATTTCCAATGAATAATGTGCGGTTACAGACCCCAGTCTTTCCCAATTGTACTCTTGTAGAGCACGTTAAGCGCCTTTCTTTTAAGTTCTTTAATGTTTCTGTTCCAATATGGTTTAGAGTCGAGAATGGTCCCCGGAAATTTGGTCTCCTTCGACAGTTTACGATTTTGCTACTAATTGATTGAGTCCTAAAACGGAACAGAACTTCTTCCGGTTTAGCGTAATTAACCCCTAGATCGTTCCGTTTCGTCCACTTGGTCACGTCGTTAAGGGAAGATATCTAGATCGGCTACTTATGCGACGTTGATATTAAAAACTTATTTGTTTATATCTTGGTAGTTTCTTCCGATAGAGTAAACGATGATGAGTTTGGTAGAGGTTTCGCTATATAGCTTGTAAAATTTAGTTTGGAGACAACCCGGCTTCGTCGTTGTGCAAGCTGCAGTATTATGTTTTGTTCTGATTACTTCCAAGCTAGAGCAGTTGGTTTTAAATTTTAGACGACAACTTATAGAAGAATTACTTAGAAATCCATAGTAATAAATAAATAAAATAAAGAAAAAGTTATAAACAGCCCAAACCAACATTTTTAAGAAAGCACCACATCGGAAAACCACATCTTTCGATTTAAATCGAGTATTTGTGTTTAGGAGCTTAAGATGCTAGCAGATAGGAAAAACGTCCGAAAATTTTATCAGAAGGTTCGGCGGGTTACAGAAGGTTTCAAGACCGGGGCAATTTCTTGTCAGAATGAAAACGGCGACCTGATGACCGGCATCCAGAGTAGGTACACTCAAATTGTGGAGGGAGCAATTCTTCACGCTGCTTAATGGTAGTGGTGCGGAAAACATTGAAGATGATGCGCCCGAGCTTCCAATCAATAAAGACGGAGTCGATGTACCGACGTTACCCGACCTGGACGAAACTCGAACGGCAATTGCGCGGCTAAAAAAACAATAAGGCCGCTGGAGTTGACGGACTGCCGCCAGAGCTTTTCAAGTGCGGCGGCGAGGAGATGGTGAAGTGCATGCACCTGCTAATTCGCAAAATAAAATAAGTTTCATAAAATAGACTCCATGTAATGCTCGATAAGATAGAAGTTCTTTGCATATCTAAGATGTTTCATCAAATATAATTTCTTGGTAAACGATCTGCAATACAAAAAAACATATATTTTAATGCCAAAAGAAACTTACGAAACTGTACGACTTAAAAAACAAAATAGAAAGCACGACAAGAAGAAAACTTTTCGTACTAAATAAAACAAACCATTAACATTCGCAATTATTTGTATCGTGCTAGTAGTTGTACAGCGTTAAAAATAAAAAACTACTAGTACTTACGATGTTTTTTGTTTTTGTTTTTTAAAGCAAACTAGCTCGAGCCAAGTTTTATGCGTTAGCTAAGTGCCAGCGATTGAACCAAGCAAAGTGCATGTTGCACGCTAACCTAATGCCAAGTCGCTGAAGTGAAATATTTTATGTGACATTACAAATTTACGATTATATGACATGCATACATACATCCATCCATCTATCCTTCTGTGGACTGTTGTGCGAGCTGACTCTCCCCAATACCGATTTGTTGGGGAAAAGAACACACAGCTTCATTCACGAATATTTCCACAATTGCTTGTCTTTTTATAGTCACTTTTATTTACGCGCTGCGAATAATTGCAGAGAAGAAACTGCAAGTGCAACAACAATTGTAATTTGCTGCAAATTCGAAGTAAAGCAGCTGAAATGACAACAAACTAGCAAAAGTGCTAAACGAGAAATGCGGATAGTGGCAAGTGGCAAGTGGAAGCAGCTGGCCGCATTGCAAACATGTAAAAAGTTACATTGCTGACTGGTTGACTTGCAACATTTAGCCTGCAGTTAAAAATTAATTGCAAATTGTTGCAATACTCGGTAAATGAACAAAGGAAAAATCAGCAAAATGAAAAAAGAGAGGGGTATGATGGTAAATATTGTAAGATGATTGGAGGAAGTGCAAAAAATCTGTATGCAGTGACACAGCTGACTATACCCAGAAACTAATAAACAAACTTTCATTAACACATCAATCGCCCTCGCTGCATATTTAAATTACTCTCAGGAAATGAACGAAGCGTTAAAGTTCCAGCTGGAGGTATAGAAATAAGGCGAATCCATTCTATTTTTAACATACTTCTATTAGCTTCATCTGTTTGTATTTATGAGACTTCTTAGCTTGACTAAACTGCAATAGCTGCATAGTTGAAATATGGAGTAGGTTAGGCTATGGAGGCTGTCGTCAGAGTCACACTTAGGCTCGAGGCTCATTGTGATACCGCATGGGAATCAAAATCCGTCATTTCCACCCATCCAAGTTCTTCCAAGCTATCGAAGAATTGTCTACCTAAAATGGAAAATCTTCGTCGGGATATAGCGGGACATTGGCATAGCATCAGAATTCAGAAGAATGTCTGAATTTGGTTTCCGTATTTAATATGATGCTAGGTGACTCTACCAGCTCAGTTAGAATTGAGAATAACCTCTCCGAGCCGTTGATACCAAACGAGGCTTAAAACTGTTCAACTACTGACATTAGGTGATGATATCGAAATCATCGGCCTCAACAACCACACCGTTAGTTCTGCCTTGTCCAAATTGGATAAAGAAGCGAAGCAAATTAATCTGGAGGTTGAAGGGACCAAAACTAAGTAGGTACCTCCTGTCATCAAACAAACAGTCTGTGCATTCTCGTCTTGGCTCTCGTAGTACTGTTGGCAAATACAATTTTAAAAAAGTGGAGGACTTTTTTTATGTTGGAACCAGCGTTAACACCAACAGTAATGACAAATGCCCGCGCTATTGTATGGCGATCAAGCATCTGATGAGACGATCCACAAAGTGCTCGAAAGAAAGATTCTCCGAACGATTTTTGGACCTATAGGTCTGGATGAATGAGCTGTGTGAATGAAAATATAACGGTTTCTTTAGCAGGGACATGTCATGCAAATGGAAGTGGAAAAGGACTTGACATCATTTGGTATTCCAATTAGCACTAGTAAGGGGATGAAGAAAAGACTAACGTGGTATATTAAACTCGGTCAAAATCGCTTAGGTGATCACAGCGCCAATTAAGTATGTAAGTAAAATCGTTAGATTGATTTCTCTTTTAACCTTATATAAAACTGATGCATGACTCTGGTCTGAGATTTTAACAATTACTTCTGACTTGCGTTCGGTTTTGGAATATGTGCCTTTTAAATTGAGTAAATTGAGTTTTTTTTAATTGTGAGTTTCGAAATTGGAATTTTTAACTTACAATTTTTTATTTTCTACTTGGTATTTTATGGTTCCATGTTTCATATGGTAATGTTTCGGTCAGTCGGTTTCCCTCTCCTTTTTATGGCGTTCACCCACCTCTAAGTTTCGAGTTGAAGAAAGAAAAGTTGCAATGTTTAGAAATGAAACTAAAGTATGACTCCACTGTGTTTTAAGTATTTTTCTTTGCATTTTATAATCTTTGTACTATCGCAGTTAATGGTAAAATTATAGGCGGATATACTTTACATATATTTATACCTGTGTGTTTAAATACGTATGCTTCTCTTAAGACATGTATTTTTAAGTGTTGTTTGTACTGCAATTTCAGCACAGAACAACTCGGATATCAGGGAGCCTAGTACATAAGTTAAGTATGTAAATTTGTTTCGCTGTTTTACGCTGCTGTACTTTTATTATCTGTCGCTACGATCATTCTATTAGGAGTTGGGGCTTTCTGTGGCATTTATTTTATACATTACACTGGTACGAGTAGTAATCAAATATACAGTACTTACTCGGTAACCGCAACTAATAAAAATCGATTTTTTTTAATGAGTGATTTATTGCACTCATGTACTTATGTTAATTAAATCTTTTATATCTTAAAGTGTGCACAAATTATTGTTTCATAAATATTTCATCGATAAATGTTTGTTTCTCTCGTCAAACCATACTTTTTAACGCAGCCTGCTCGGTCTGTTTTAGAAATATAATATACCTTATGTGGATTTAATTTTCTGCAAATTACTAATACAGCTAGTATTAAGTGGCAAAAAAATTTTCCATCCCTTTCGTTTGGAATGTTTTGATTGATCAATATAATAATTTGCAGCCAACATTATCGATACAATTAGGTCACTTTCGTTAACTATATTAGCTCGTAAAGCATTAAGGGGATTACATTTTTCTCATCCCATTCAGTATTTGAGTTTATAAAAAAAAGGTCAGGTCTTACGAATATATTTTGTCGCGTACGCTGATGACGTCGCAATCGCACTCAGGGGAAAGTTTCCACAGGCACTACGCGAGCTGATGCAACGTGCGCTTAGGGAGGTATCCAGGGAGTTGTCCACCCACTGCGGGCTCAGGGTCAGCTCAAGTAAGGTAGACCTTGTACTCTTCATGAGAAGGTATAAAGTGCCTTCGGTAACTCCACCGGTACTAAACGGTATCCGGTTAAGTTTTTCTACAAGTGCCAAATTTCTAGGCGTTATCTTAGATAAGAAGTTGAACTGAAAAGAGAACTTAGTTCATCGTTATGAAAAGGCTTCCATAGCCCTCTATACATGTAAGAGCCACAGGCAGGAAATGGGGTCTTAATCCCCGGATCTGTCGGTAGATTTTTACAGCGGTCGTCAGACCAATTCGCCTATATGGGGTGATTGTATGGTGGCTTGTATGATCTTTATAATTGGGGCGCTCAGAACTACGCCAAATGAGGCCTTGAACGCCATATTAGACCTCCTTCCTTTAGATTTGGTTGCGTTTTCTCACAAAACTCTCTCCTGCAAACTCCTTTGAGTTACCAGATCATTGCAGTGCCTTCCAGGCTGAGGGCTCTGCTATCGTGGAGGCGATAGAGAATATTGGGACCGGGATTATAGGAAGAGATATCTTAATTTTTAGTGACAGCCAGGCTGCAATCATAGCCCTGAACTCTTTCACGTTTAACTCGAACATCGCGCTGAATTGCCGCAAGTCTGCCAACTACTGGAATCTTCGTGCTTTCTCAAATTTTGATAAGTTCTTTAATCAACTCTGGGGAGTATAGAATTAATTTGGAACTTTTGGACATATTTGAAATGCCATTTTATTTTAAATATAATATAAATATTGTATTACGTCCCGATTTCCTGATAGCTGGTTGCAGAATAGAGTCTGCGGTTCAAAAAAGATTTTTTAAAGCTGCGATTGTAAAATTTTAAGAAAATAATTTTTTGTAATTCAATTTTTCATTTAAGCTAAGCTACACAGAAACTCGCTAATCGAAAGTTTTTCCAAACTGAGTTGCAACCAACCATGAGAACCAACTTTTTTCGAAGGTCGAGCTTTGTCCATACAAACTACGTTAGTTTAGATCCCGAAAAGTTAAATAAATGAAAAACTTAAATGGCACAAATATTAAAAATATTACAACTCTTTTCCGTTTTTCTCATAATTTTCTGGTAGCTTTAGATTTGTAAAATAAAAATAAAATCCGGGGAATGTTTTTCAAAAATGAGAGTAGATAGAAATCGAAACGGTTTTTAAGGCCAACGATTTTTTAATAATTATATATAGACCTGATGCCTACAAAAAATTTTATCCTGATAAAAGTAGTAAAACTGATACATCTAGACTTTTTCCCCTTCATTTAACGTGATACGACTTAAAACACATATATCTGCTTTGTTTTCTATTATTCTTGATTATTTTCTACATAGGTAAGTATATCGTTTTATTAGTAATTTCCTTTATTCTTCGCCAATACTTTGCTGTTTTTCATATCTAAAACTTATTTCATTTAGTACAAATTAAATTGGCGAGAAATTTCGTTCAGCAATAATTGTCTAAAATACAAATGATGTGGGAAAAAGTGCTTGGCATGACCACCCGAATGGCGGCAGTATGTCATGTTAAAAACTTTCTGAATGATCCTTGTATCCACTTTTTAGTTGATTTTAAATCAAAATACCATTTCTTCTTACGCTGCTAAGCACTTAAATTTCCAGCTTCTAACAAAGAATGGCGCAAATTTTACCTACGGCTGTAAACCTGTTAATGACTGAAGTTTTTACATTTAAGTTCCATTCCATTTTCTATATACTTAGCTTACCATTCTTCGACTTACCGCAGACGCTCCTGAATGCCAGCAGCTGAAGAAAAAGCAATTAAGATACACTAATTACCATGGGCAGGCAGTAAATTAGTGTTGTAGAAAGAATGGGTACTTTTCAACCCATCATCCAAGTTAGTCGCAAATTCTTTTTAACGCAAATACATGCACACCTACATATATCTTAAGCAATGAACGCTTGAGGTCACTTTGGATCAATGTTTTTCAATACTTTTTTTTTGGCCAGATACCAGTTTAATCTCATTATTTTTATTAACCGGGTTCACATAGCTGAAAAAAAACTGTGTGAAACTAAAAACAAACTTAAATCGAAATCTTTTACTAACATAAGTACTTGTAAAATTCCAAAGTAACATTAATTAACCGTAATATATTTGGAAATAAACAACGTGTTACGCAGCCTGCGTATTAACTTGAAATGTCACATAGCACACATAGCGGGCATAGTTGATTAATAAAATATACACGCTAAAAATCCGAAATTAGGATCAAAAACTCGGCGATCTCATAGTCTTTTTGCCTACAACTTTAACATTTCGGAATCGATCTTAAATTTTTGTATACAAAAGCAAAGCGTCCTATTACTCACTACTACACTATCACTCGAAGTGTTAATTGCATTGCTGATAGCCTGAAAGTCTGCATAAAAAATTGTAACAGTTCTGATATCTTTGGAATGCGTGAATAAAAAAAAGTTGTATCCTGCCATGTGAGAGGCTTTTACTACAAGTATAATAATAAAAAAAATTACGAGACTATTCCCGCAAACTCAGAAAAAATTTAAATATTTACCAATTTTTTTTTGGATTTTTATTTCATTTTGAAGTTGTTTTTCAAATTACACTGTTACACTGTGATAAGTTGTTGTACGATTTTAAAACCACGTTTAATTGCGAACTAAATGCATTACCCAACTATTTTAACGCGAGAATTGTATCTTAAACATTATTGTTTAAAATGGAAACTACTGTAATACAAATCAATTGTAAAATACAATTATTTCGAGTATCGATTGCGCTTGATTTACATAAAACGGAGTGCATTGACAAAAAATTTGCATAGCTTTGGTTTTCAAAGTAGATTTATGCCATATGTTTGAAGTTCGATTCAGAAATGTTAAAGTTTAGGAAAAATATGGCATTAGACCCCGAAACACAGATTTTGAGGGTAGGTATATTTGGGATTCTGAGTATGCAGCTGTTTATCACTCTACTCAAGTTACGCAATTTTTTTAATTTAGTTGCGTAGTATTATCAGTTTTTAATTCAATAAGTTCTTCCAGGATTTTTTTTTCCTGAAACATATCTAGCATTAGTGCCGAAAGGGTTGCGTATCAGTTTTGGTAAACTTTAATTTCATTGTTGTTGTTTTCGAAGAAATAACGATGGAATGTATCAGTCAACATTTGCTAATGGCATTTGATGTTTTCTGTACGCTCTGTTTTCGCAGACCATATTTTAGCGCTTTCAGGTCGTTCTGTAGGCCCTTCCTTTAGATAACGTGTATCCCGTAATCAAAATTCAAAGTTCTTGTGTAAAAATGTATATTGTCAATATCGTTCTGATAGAAAAGAGGTTGTGGCCGTTGAAATACAATATCTTTTGTTTATTTGTATAAAAACTTGAGGTGAACCTTGTGAATACAGGCTAATTCTAAATTTAAATTTTAGACTTTGACGAGTTATTTTTTTTGTTGAATTTTCAAGCAATGCATTTTGATTGGTATATGTGCCCATAATTATGAAAGTGGCCTATGTCATATATTCCTTGTGTCAAGCATTTGAATAAATTAAAAATATTTTAACATTATACGATATTTCAATTTATAATTTTATTAGTCTTTATTACATAATTGAAATTTATTATAAATATCGAATTTTGTCTGAATTTCATACAAAAATGTTGTTTTTAAAGCTCGAATTGTCTTAGACCATTTTCAAAATTAACTGAATGCCCTATAAAGGACTTAAAGCAGTAAAGAACTAGGAGTTTTATTTGAAGCAATAACTTTAGGGAAATAATTCATGAAAATTTATTAATTATTTTCAAAAAGTAATCCGTTTTTATTTTAATATTCTTCAAATGTTCTTGAAAAATTGGAGGGATGTATGGTAGTAAATATATAATATCTTTAAGTTTTTCTTTCGTTACTGGTCTAATGGTGGTGTATTTTGGAAGCATTGCAATATTTTTGGTCTGCCTATTTTAGATGAAAGATCCAAGACGTGGAATTTAGAATCAGCTAAAGAGATTTCATAGAACATTTTATAAGGTTAATTTTTAAAGAATCTATCCAAATTTAATTTGTTGCCAAGAGACAGATTCGCTCGCGGTATTTTTGACTCTTCTTGTTACTGATTCTTCTAGGAATTTTGTTGAATTAAAATTCGGCTACGAAATTGCTTAATCGAAAATGTATTTCCTCTTCTACGCTTTTCAATCAATTTTTAGTAATGTTCAGGGTTTTATAAGTAATTTTCTGTTTTTATTTTCATTTCTATCAAACCAAAATCACAGTCATTCGGTAGAAAGCAATGACCCGATACCAAAAATGTTTGATTTACCCTGACTTAGGCTACTTTCATAACTAACACTGAATGAATTCTGTATAAAGTTGAAAATATAACCGCTATCTAAAGGTTAATTTGTGACGATATCGTAAAAATTACATTGAATAAATTTAGTTTAAAATAATGTAGTGGAAAATAAGTGATAGGCTAATTTTTTTTTTTAAACTCTTCATAGGGCACTTCATCCCAGCTCAACTCTAGAAACAAGAAGTCTGAGGAGGAGATGTGATTATTTTCGAAATAGCAGCTATGTATAACTTTTGGCGATTTTGTGTAAAGTAAAAAACCGGGCTTAAGCTAAAAAAGTGTGTAAAATGTAAACATTTTATTTATGAAGCATTTATGGAAACGCTCGACTACGCTATTAATTATGGTTAAAAAATTTAAATTGATTTAGAAAATTTTGAGTTAAATATAGAATAGGTATATATACAAATATATATATAACTCAGAGTTTATTGGTTAAATTGATAAATTTGCTTGTAGATTAGGCGCCGAATCAGAGTTAAAAAAAAAGTTAAAATAATTGACGTAGCTATTTTTTTTTATATTTTTTTTATTTATGTAAAAGAGGAACAATTATAAATAACTGCTACACTTAGAATCTAAAGCTCTGGCTGCGTAATTTTGTTTTTTAATAAGGCGATAATTTGCCACAAATATACACAAATATACATACAAGTGCGTTTACAGAAAAAGCTTCGAGTATTTGTCCTTCAGATAAGGAACCGAGAAAAATGGACTTTTTTTATTTTGACCAATTGAGTAAACTTTTTTTTTGATTATTTTGTGCAGAAAGAGGGAGTGGACTCTACTGAATGATATTATTAGGCTTTCATAGATAAATTTGGCTTGTATATTAATATTTCAACGATTTAAAAATGGACATAATACGTTTTGCATGAACCATGTGGACAAAACATGTTTTGAACTGAAAACACGTTAAAAAGCAGCAGTCAAAATGTGTTTTGTCCATACAATATTAGGTGGTATTTCAAGTATTGATTAATTTAATAAACAATTAATGGGTACTAAAACAAATAATAATGTTGGGCAATGTTTTATTTTAGCTTCACAATTAGTGGTATCTTAAATTCTAACACACTGTTCTTCATCCAGGCAATCACATTCATTATCTTCATTTATTTCCTCCGCAACAGTTGGAGCATTGAAAAGGAGTTCTTTGTACCAATTGAAGCGGTTGTCGTCTAGCTCTTGCCAGTTTCCAAAGACGGCCTGCTGTAATTTGTCAACATCTTTATTCTTTTCATCAGTTAAGGATCTTCTTAGAGGCAATGTTTGTGGTTCCATTCTGCGTAACATATTATTGATGAATGACTTCTTATTGAGACTTTGATAGGATTCATCTCCCTCGTAGATAAAGTTTTCCATTGCTCTAACTCAGACAGATCGATTACCATGGACCTCGCTGACTTTGAAAAAAATCTTCTTCATATTGCTTATATTTTTTAGGTCCTTGTAGAACTTCTTTAAATCTTTGGTGTCTTTGAGTTCCCAGTTCTGTCCTAGTATGAACAATTGTCCCAGGATTTTGTAAATTTCCATGCATTCCTCTTTTACAATAGTAGTCGGCTTATTTCTCAACACTTTTTCGGCTCTGCCAAAGACCCTGTCCGCTGGAAGAAATGAGTGCCCACGGGTTGGAAAGTGCATATGAATTTCTTTAAGCGGTGATGTTGTTTGAGTGGGCATGAAGAACATAATAGTGCGAACTACAATGTTATTCTTGTTTTGGGAGACGCATCCATCACTGAACAGTCTTAAAATTCTGCATTGAAAGTCAATGTTCATAAGGAAATGTAACAAAGCAGATGATATTTCTGTACTTCCCTTTCCGGCTTGTCCTCTGACCAGCAGTAAAATTTTGGGTTCAATCCTTTCAAATCCACTATACAGAAGTTGTAAAATCCGATTTGTCTTAAATAGTATGCCTCCTGCACGGGTGTTTTTGGCAGAGGTTGGATCTGTTGTAAATCAAAACAGTAGCTGACAGAATCATCTATGTCCTGTTTGCATTCGCTCTCTTCGTGTGAGTTCTTTTTTCTATAATGAAGTCATTACTTTCCTTTGACCCTATAGAAAATGATTTCATTTTGTGTTGTAGTATTGTGCAATAGGTACACACATCGGTAGCTGGCGATTTGAAACCAATATTGTAATTATTGACAAAAATTCTTCTGAACATTGATAGTTTCACGTTTGATTCATCCGTGGTATTCTCGTTGTACATTTTATGTAATTTTTTTATGTTCAGGCCAGCCATCAAATAGATTCTTTTAGACTTATTTCTTCCATAGTGGCTCTCAGTTCCTCGAAGTTTACCGATCAAAATTTTCACGCTTTCTTTCTTTTCCCGGCTTAAATGGCTTTTCCTGTCTCCTCCTCTGTTTTCACAAATAACTTCAGCATGGAACTGGTTCTTTGCAATGTTTTGTAATCTAGTCCGTCCCAACTTAGTTACTTCTAAAAAAAACTTCTTGCAAACCGGCACCCTCTGAGAATTAGCACTTACGAAGTATTTAACATTGTACTGATGATTTGATACTGCCTTCTTGTTGGGTTTTTGTCGGGGCCTTCTTCGCTTCACTTCTTGAGTCTGGATCAAGGAGGAAATTATTACATCCTGTGCAAGTTTCTCTCGGGAACCGAACACAAGCTTTTTCGAACTTTTGCGACTTGATTTGGTGTGACTTGTGAGCAACGAAAGGCTGTCGTGTGGTGAGCAAAAGGGTTTCCACCAGTAACACGTCTCTTACGGCTTCCACTATTACTTTCCTGCACTTCGACAGTATCCGTTTCGTTGAGATCTCCCATTTTAAAACTCAAACAAAAGTTCAGACGGCAGCAAAGATAACTTCAACTCGTTACGGAAAAATTAAATGTCAATTTTATGAGTGATTCATTCAAAATGTGTTTTGTCAAAATGTCAAAATGGCGTCTGCTCGACTGTGATTGGTTGTTTGGACAAAATATTTTTTTACCGATATCTGGCAGGGGAAGAACACGTTTTGTTTTTACCACCACTTTTACTCGAAGGAAATACATAGAAATAGACACGTTGTTAGCGAACTTTTCTTTTACAAATCAAGCGCTCCATAAACTAAAAGAAGATGGCATTCTTAACTTTTTTTTTTGTCACATATCACGTTTTGAAAGTTACCTCCTCAGATAGATATATAGATTAGATAGTATACTTATACATGCTATGTGTAAATTAAATATTAGGGAATATTAGTGTCATTAATACATTTAAGATGGCCGGTCGGTTTGGTGTCAGCAAATACGGACGTTCTGATGTGATGGAGACCTGGGCATACATCCAGAAGGTGTGCAATTTTAAAGTTGTTGTCGCCACAGAGAGAGCATGGCTGCACAGGCTGGCCATTGAGAAGATTTGCGTGTGTAGAAATCGTATGGCCAATCTTAAGTCTTGTGAAATTGTTTATACTTTTGATGGACATATTAGCCGGGAAGATTGTTCGAGCACCAGTAGGGTTATATATTTTGTAATTATGCTCATATTTGTCTTATTCTGCTAGCCAGTTTTCGTGCAAGAGCTTTTTGTAGAGTTTTATGATATCTCTATTTATAAAATAGTCGAAGAGGTAAAGGGTTCTGTGCCCGCTTCTTTTGCTCTTTTGTCTGCAATTTCATTTCCGCTAATGCCTGTGTGACTAGGTATCCACATAATTTTAATGGAACTATGATCGAGGAGGAATTCACGAATTTGAGCTTCAATGGATTTAAAATAGCTTCTACAGAAGATTTACTATCTGGGCATATAATGTACTTGTTGCCAATACGTGAGGCGTACATTTCTGCTTCCAGCAAAGCAGCTGCTTCGGCTGTAAATACCGAGCAGTATGTGGGTAAAGCACCAACGGTAATGGTATCACCAATTCTATTATCTATATTCTATATTATTACCGCACATGTACAATAGTATTGGTGTCAGACTTTGATCCGTCGGTGTAAATCACTTCCCAACCTTCGTAAGGCTGTAAGGCTTCATTATATAGTTGTATATACTCATCCGAGCTAGTGTTATGCTTATGACGATTCTGAAGGTCAGTTATAAATGAAGAAGTAGGAACCTTGAACGGTGGATAGTGATAATGTAGATACGACTTTAGTATTGTTTGATTGGAGCATGGCAGATTTTACTTGTTGAAATAATAGGGTGTTCTTGCAATGAAGCAGTTTTGGTACTAGCATCATAGTGTTGTGTGTAGCTCTGTTCGAAATTTCGGGTAGTCCGGCTTCGGCAAGGACGGCTTTGATTGGTGAAGTAGTAAATGCACGAATACTTCTTCTAGCAGCAGCATGGTAAGGCGTGGCAGCATGGATAGGAGAGGGAAGGAGCACTTGTATTTCCTGCATACGTGAAATTGTTGAGCATTTTGTTAATGAAATATTGGCACCTGATGTTTGAGGCCAACTTAAAATATCATCAAGAATATTTGAAAAAAAGTATTTGACTTTATCCAAGTCTTGAGTCCTTGTAAAAATCAGAACATCATCGGCATAAACAAAGTGCTCAACAGAACTGTGCGATGCAATAATCCTGCTTAATTCGTTGAGAGCTATTATAAATAGTGCAACAGAAAGGGAAGGAGACCCTTGGGGTATTCCATTGAAAAGATTATGGGTTTCCGATTTGTGATTATTAACTCTCACCGCGAATTTGCGATTACTTAAGAAGGACTTTATAACATTGTACATTTTGCTAACAATCTTCCAAAGTTTAAGTTCTCTTAGCACGATGTGGGCACCGATTCGGTCAAACGCCTTTTCAAAATCTAGGCTCAGTACGGAAACGTGGGTTCTAAATGCTTAGGCCGTGGCAGGGAAATGTTCAAAGTATAGAAGAGCGTCGATAACCCCTATGCCTCTTTGAAAACCAATTGGTGTGGTGTTAGCAAGCCATCGACTTTAGCAAACCACATTATACGAATGGAAATAATTTTTTCATGTAACTTTGTTATACATGGGAGCTATTATTGAGGTTTAACTTGTTAAGTTTGCCTGCCATTAATAATGAAAAGTTAAACTTTTTTAAAAAATTTTTCTGAAATAAATAAATAAGAAAAAAATTTTAAGGCAATCTGTTTTTCTTCGACGATGAAGAGGAAACCATCGAATACGTTAGCTTCCGCAAAGCGAAGCGCTAATTTCTGCGATGTTTTACACGAATCTGCAAAAATTATTTGAAAAAAAAAAAAATTTAAAATTCATAGAAAAAGTCAAAAAAAATATACATTCCTGGACTAAGGGATATTATTTGGTGCAAGACAATGTCTGGGTTAAAAAACTAAAAATGTAACTCGGAGTTATTTATCTCTGTATTTATAAATTTAACTATCGATTTTTCGCAAATGGCATAATTAATTTTTGAGCTTACAAATTTCTTTGTCTGATAAATTTCCAGTTATGCAATGTTTTTTGTTTTTTTGCACTCAAAAAAGTGAGTAATTCCATCTAAGTGCATAATTGTGAATTTGTTGCTTTGTATTTTACTTAAATTGTTGCGGTTTCAGTAAATTCAATTTGTTTGTTAAGGCATCGATAATGCACGTATTTAACGGTTATAAAACTCTACACATTAAGCGTGTAAAATTGCCAATTAGTATTGTTGATTTGTAATTATTGACTTTCTAAACTAATTGATTTCTGTGTATTATCTCTAATTAGTGTAGTCATTAGATTTGCTGTAAAAAAAAGTAATTAATATGCGGCAAAAATTGTCTGAAAGCAAAAAGCATAATTGAGCCGGTAATTACACATAAAGGACAGGCGAAAAGAATAAAATAGAAATGAGAATACTGTAATAATGGTGAGCAGATTTTGCCAATGCATAGGGAAATGGTATAGGTTTATAAAAAAGTCGTAAATGTATAATATTTATTGCTGACTCAAATTTTCAGCATTGAGCATTCGATTTTGCGTAAAGGCTCCTAGCTATTGAAAAGTGTTTGGCTAATAGGGAGATAAATGCTTTATTTACTCACAAGCTAAAAGTTAACGAAAACTTTAATTTTTTTTCAATATCTTTTATTTTACTGTAATATTAATAATCGAAAAGGAAATCATTTGCCGTTCGAAGTCGGCGTAAAACTTTAGGTCACTCAAGTAGATGAAGTTCGGCCAAACATCAAGCTATGTGATGTAAGCGGAAAATTATTATCTAAGAGTTGGGTTAGAGGTTAGTAAACAAGTTGAATCCTTATGTATTTCTGTAAGATAGAAGGTTAGAAGAGGATTAGAAAAACTATAGAGAACTAGATATTGCATTCCCTACAAGAAGGGGACTTACTACTTTGAAAAAACTAATCATGTTATAAAGTTGAAATCTGATTAGTTTCTTATGTGGATTTTAAATTGATGCACTTTTCGTACTTTTATTATATCAAATATATTTGGCGTGTTAGAATTTTTTACGATAAAATAAATATTCTAAGTCTTAGTCTAATGTTTTTTGAAATATAATTTTTAAGTCCTCTTTAACTATGAAGTAGGGGTGGATTGTTTGTTTTTAGATAATAAAAAAAAATACAAACAAAAACTAAATATGAATTAAAAGTATTATTTGTAATTATATTTACTTTGCGATTTCGTTAATTACTTCCTTTCCCCTTTCATTCGAATTCATAACGCTAAACCGAATGGCACGGGTATTTATAGGTTCGCTGGGGACTTATAGTTCGGCTTCACCCACCCATTTACCTATATAATATAATTTTAAATTCAAATTTCTCAATATGAAGGATCATTCGTTAGCTTTCTATACAAGCACTGACTTTCTCGCTCGCTGCCTTTTCATTTCCCCATCAACACAGCCATTCGCCCTCTGTATACGCATTCACCATATTTCCCCTTCAGCAACAACTAAAATATAATTGAAATAATGCGAATGTATTCGTGTTATATTTACGCACTGCCATTTGTATTAGCATCATTTAAAAAAAAATGTTGTTTTTGCTTTTTTATCAATCTAATTTGAAACGGGGATCAAACATAACTGTTATGTCGAATTTACAATCCGAAAATTACGAAAGTGTTTTCATAACAGTTATTACATGGTATATATGTTTTACATCGCCATTAATTTTTCTAACTGTTATAAGGGCGAACTATTTTTTCATTGCCAATAAGTAGTATTTCCCAAAGTTTTGTTTTTACGTTGCTGTATGACAGTTTTTTTCCAAGGACGTAACTATTATAACAGAAATGTTGTATTCAAATATTGGTTTTAATTAAGTAAATACGTAGATAATTTGAACTGCAGACGATATTCGCGTAAACGAAGTTTCCCTGTAGTTGTAGTGTTAGTCGAGATAGTGAATGAAGTCCCAAAAACCAAACACTTATACATTTATTTGCACTTTTTCTCCAAAATTTTCAAGAATAAGTTTATTGAAGCGAAAATTATGAATGCCTTACTGAATTCACCCACCACAAACCAAAAAAAAAGTTTGCTGTCAAGTAGGTTAGCGGTATAACTCTTATCGGCGAAATTAAAAATACTTCTCTCTGTTGCAATTTGTGTAAGTATATTTGGTAGGTATGAAAATAAATTGTAAAGTATAGTTTATGCTTGACAGAGGGTTGCCACCAGTTTGAAAAGTCAAATTTAATTTAAATATCAAAACTCCAAATTATACGGTATATTAAAATGTGGTTGTCAAGCCGTTCGTCTCGGAAAGAAGGTTCATAGCAAACTTTTGTGAGGGTTGTCACCTGTTTGAAAATAAGAATTTAATTTCATTATATACAAATTATGTGAAATATAAAAATATGAATATCACAAAGCTCGTATCAACCAGGAGAAAGTTTATAGCTAGTTATATTTGAAGAGGGTTGCCACCTGCTTGAAAGTCGAATGCAATTAAATTATACACGAGTTATATGAAAAATTAAAATATGACTTGCAAAAGGTTCGCCCCGGCGAGGAGAATGTACATATATTATATTTTGGTGAGGGTTGCCACCTGTTTGAAAATTTATTAATTGAATTAATTAAATTGAATTATATACAAATTCTATGATATGTTAAAGTTTCGATGTCAAAGAGTATGCTTGCTGGGAAGGTTTATTGCTAATTTTATTTTGAATAGGGTTGCCAACTGCTTGAAAATCGAATTTTATGTAATTATACCTAAGTGTATAAAATATTAAAATATGAGTGTCAACCGGTTTTTTCACTGAGGAGAAGATTTATAGCTAGTTACATTTGAAGAGGGTTGTCATTTGCTTGAAAAGTCGAATGCAATTAAATTATACACGAGTTGTATGAAAAATTAAAATATGACTTGCAAATGGTTCGTCTCGATGAGGAAAAGGTTTATACCAATATTTTGGTAAGGGTTGCCACCTGCTTGAATAGTTTAATTTAATTTAATTATACAATAGTTATAGCAAATAATAAAATATAAATAAAATTCATTTATTTCGCGCTAGGAGAAAGCTTATAGGTATATTTTGACGAGGGTTGCCACCTTTTTTTAAGTAAAGTTTAATGAAATTGCATATAAGGATAGAAAATATTAAAATATGAGTGCCAAGTTGTTCGTATCGGCGCATACAGAAAGAGGGTTGCCACATTTTATATGTGACAGAAACCCAAATGCGCTTTTTTTTTGGCAATTAATAAATAAATATAGGCAGCACAACGTCTGCCGTGGTTGTCTAGTATATAAACATAACTGCCAATTATATTTGGAAAAAGTGAAGAAATTTTTTTATTTAACTACCTAAGCTCATCTCTACTTACCCATTTCATACTAACTCCGAGTCTCACAATATAAAACGCAATTTTTTTTTTTACAAATATAAATTCAGTTTATTTGCACTGGAGAGAGTATTTTGCAGTAAATCAGTTAGTCAGTTAGTCGGCGAGTCAAATAGATTACAGTTTTTTTTTATTTCTTTTTACATATTATTAATTTTACTTTTTTCACATCTTCCGTCAATCGCACTTATCTACATAAGTAGAAAGTGGGATTATACGACTTTTTTGATGTAACGTAAATACATACATGCATTTTATTTAAATTGTTGGTAACGCTTACCAACTTTTCAAGTACTTAGACAATTATTTAGTTGCTTAGATACTAACTTCAGTAAAAGCTTGGAAACTAAGTAGATATACACACTTACAATACATAGTTACATAAATCAATCATTCAATTTGTTATCTTATTCTTAATGAGCATACGAATGTATATACATGAATTTACATATATGTATGTATGTATCTATGTGTATTTATATTTGTACTACTATACCCCATACAAATATCATTCACTTAATAGAGCATCATTTGAAGTGGCAGCAGGAAAAGTAAAACGTAAAGTGCAGCAAAAGCGGCGGCGAAATGAAAATAAGCATGTGTGTATATGTGTGTGTGTGTCTGTGTATAATGTTGAGATTAGGTTTATCTACATATGTAAGCACATAAGTGCTTAGATGTTTTTGAGTATGTGCTTTTTGTTTTAACTAGCCATAGCGTGCGCCTGCAAATATGCTACACCAAACGTATTATTTCCTGCTGCGACTGTGACTTAATTTAGATTTATTAGACTTTACACGCTTAGAGTTGCTAAGTAATAATGCCAATAACAGCGTTCGCTCACACACACACACACACACTAGCGCATACATAGATAAAACTCTTAAAGTATGTTAGCTATGCAAATACACCAAGTGGTATGGCGGGCGTTGTGTGCGACAGCCTTTTGTGGACTCGTCATTTAACAGTATACATATTTGCACTCTTTGATATTTACTTGCTTAACTATAGTTAAATCTATGCATTTACTACAATATATGCTTAAAATAATCTCGCCTGTACATCTGTTACTTACAGTTTGTGTGTGTTGAGCTTCTTTTACTAAACCATAGGAATATATAATACTTACTAGATATGTGTGTTGGCGTGAAAGATTGTGTGTGTGTGTGTGTGTGCTTGTCTGTTTGTGAAGCCTTTTATCTTTTCTGTATATTTGTTATTTGGTAGTTTCTTACAGCTACTAATCCATATAAATAAGGGCATATTTTCTTCCCCTTTTATAGTTTCTTAACTTGCTAGATATTTGTATGCACTCAGTTGGAAGTGCGTAGGCAATTGTTATGTACATATATTTGAAAGAAAAAAACAAACAAAAAATATTATTCTTGCAATTACAGTTAATTATATAATTTGCTTACACGTCTAATCTGAAATAATGAAGTGGAGTAACAGCTAAAAAACAAAAAAACGTTGAAAATAAAATGCATGCAATAGGAGTGATTCTAGCAAAGCTGCATAGCAAAATCTTTGTTGTTGTTGTTGTTGTTGTTGTTGTTGTTGTTACTCTAACAGCATTAAACATTCAACATATAGTTTTGGGAAATGCTGCTGAAGTGACAGCGCTTTGCAGGATATAAATCTGGTATCGTGCGAACCCGCTGCTTAGTTTCGCTAGAATCAAACCGTGCATGACGCTGCTTTAGCAATTTTTTTCCAAAGCGAAAATCCAATGAGCCGCTGGATAATCGCTTTAGTTTGTGTAAATTTTGAACTCCCAAATAAATTACATAAATAATGAAACCGAAAAATTTATATAACTACTTAAAACCTTATTGCTATGTTCAAATATTAACCATGTACGTATGTATAACTTTTCCTAATTTTGCATTCATTTGCAAATTGATAGCGAAATAATATTATTTTTTTTTTGTTTCAAGACCATATCTACTTTACTATGTGCCTTACGCCCGCCCACTTTTTCCCTGTTTTTTTTTTTTTGTTTTTCTCTTTCTATTTTTAACGGCTAAGGCGGCTAGGCCAACCACAACTCAGCGAAATTAATGCTGCATATTAATTTCATTTACATTCTTGTGGCCTTAATTTAATTATATGTTTGCCTATCCATGCGTATGCACTTAAGTTCGTAAGTATGTATGTATGTTTGTATGTGCATATATACATCTATGTAAAGCGATTTAATTTATTACGTACACGCACAAACAAAAACACTTTTTTAATATACATATTAAACTACATATAGTAAATAAGTTCATATGCAAGTGTAATTATCTATGTACATAGGAATTTACATTTTCTAAATCTAGTTCATGTTAAATATGCCCTTTATATCTACTTAAAATTAAATTATATCTTAAATTGACATTAATTGTTTTTAGTTAATCCAAATATTGTATACACTCATAGAATTGCTTTGCTTGTCTGTGTATGCATGCTGTGTGGTGGTGTGTGTTTGTGTTTGTGTGCACACATAGCACACTGCCAATTTAGTCTTTGTTGATATAGTAAATATTTGAATACAATACAAAAGTTTAGTTACACAACAGAACGGTATGTATAATTTAATTGAAACTAATTGCCCACACACAAATGTTACGTATACGCCGAGGTGCGTCGACTTGCAGTTCCCACAACACACTGTCTATACTCGTAGGTGTAGTAAGTGAGTGTTGGCAAATGGGGTGATGGGGAAATGAAATTTGTTGTGCGGTAATTAAAATGTGTGTGAAAATTATGATTGTGTATGTACATTTTAAGCACAAACATTGAGTGAGATAAATAAATATTTGAATTTTCTGCAAGTGGATGAGATTTGAAGCAGCTCGAGTGCATGAAAAGTCATAAATATTTGAATTATTCACCGCAATTGTTTATTGTTGATTTGGGCAAACAAAATACTTTCGGTGGTTGCTAAAAACATCAGGTTTTCGGTGACGTTTCGCTATATAACTTCGTGTTGTTCTCACGCAGCATCTTTCACAATGAGTAGAGAAGAATCGAAGTTTCTGGCGAAATTTGTGAAACATTTTATTTTGCTATTGTTATATTGAATTTTTCGAATTTGCAGAGATGGGGTTCTTATCAGATTTTGCTTATTATATTAAAACTGAGTTAAAATATGAGAACTTTTGTTACTGGGCTCCGTGTTGCTCATGCTTTTTGTAGCCTGACAACACGTTGCAAAAAAACAAAAAGCGAAATTGCCAAAAATGAGCAACAAAAGCTTTCCTGCCTCGAGTAGATGCAGCGTTCTTTATTAAAATTAAAATTAAAATATGTGGCCAATGACGTTAAAATACGATTGACGCCAAAATGATATTGCAAATGTAGGCGCCGATAATAAAATCAATCTAGTACCTTTTAAAGATGTATGTTGCACTTATATTTTCGATGTGGCGATATTAAGGCCATTGTATGTGGATATCTATTGTTTTCATTTTAACAAATTTGCAGTTGACGTTGCTTCAATTGTAATAGTAAAAACAAATTTTTAGTGCGATAATTAAGCGTTTTCTTAGAAATTTTTTTTTAATGTGATTTGATGTGGTCGAGCGTTTCAATAATTTTTGAATTGCTTAACTCATCGACCAGCCAAAGGATTAAAATATATTCCATATCCATGCCACTGGCCTAAAGAGTACTATACTTTCCAAACTTGCTTAAAATTCATGCAACGGTTTTTTAGCGCTCGGCTGTCACAAAGAAAATGGCCACATTTTCATAAATATATAGATTATGCCACATAATGGCAAGCTGTCCAAGCAAATAATTTAATTAGCATATTTGACATTTATTTCGACACACAGTAGACAAAGCGCTGGCATATTTTATTTGATTATAAATCTGACAATGTTAATTAATGGGTTTTCTGACAAACAAAACAAAAAAAAAATTAATGCAATTTTTTTTAGCTTACTGTAACAGATGTCTGGTGTAGTGTGAAAAAGCTAAATACTGCAAAAAAGTTTGTATATAAACTGAAAGCTTATCGTTACGTTTGCATTAATATAGTTTTCAAAGAAAAAAAATAAAATGCATTTTATTTCGGGTTTTTACTTTTTTATTTTACTAACATATTAAAATAAGTTGAGTTGGACTGGGTTAAAGATATGACCAAAAGCTCGTAATTACGATTTAATTAATTTTCGGAAGAAATATTAATCGTGAGCGAAGTAACGGTTGTGCAAAAAAATCTCTATATATATGGCGCCGTAGTGTAGGTATACAGACACCTCATTATTACGAATATATTTGGTTCATATTCGGAATGCATAAAGTACTTATTTATAATAAGAAAATATAGATATACTTTGTTTAAAATCGGTCCGCTAGGTCGTAATGAGATTGAGATATTTTGGAAAATCCTTTGCTTAGCAACAATAAAGGCAATGGACTAACTCGCGGCGGCAGAGAGCGAGATGAAGTGCTTGGTATGAGATATTCCTTAGTCAGAAACAAGATACAATGACATCTCTTTGAGAATTGCGAAGTAAGTTTCGGGTTTATGCGCGTTAACGTAGTACGCTCTTCAAGTAGAGACCGAAAAAATCATTTTTTTGTTGGATAAAAAGATCATTGGGAAGAGTTCGTTACAACAAAATTCGAATATATCGACCTACACCTTATATGATATGCTTTGCAAATCTGATATTATTTTTATTTATTTAGATGTTTTGTTTTAAGTCATTGCATCTTTTGTGATTTATATTTTTTCGATCAAATTTAATCGATATTTTGTAATTTTTTTTTTGAACATATAAAATAAATGGTATTATTGGCGTTGTTGCAAGTATCGATCATTTTTTTTTGCGTTTGTTATGATCGAAAGTTTATAAAACTAAGAATAACGATTATTTTTGATCGAAAAAATAAAAATCGTAAAGTATCGATAAGTTTGATAGAAAAAATAAAAATAAAAAAAGCGATCAAGCTTCATGGAAAAAATAAAAATCACAAAATAGCGACCAAAAATTATAACCATGACGGTGCTTGGTTTTGAGTTCTTCGAAGAGCGTTCTAAGGTTGCTTACTTTATATTTCAACACGCTTATTTTTTGCAAGGTATTTGTGAGTTGCGGGCAACTAATAAATACAGTATTTCATGGATAATTCCACTACGCTTAATTGGGCTTCTCGGATAAATGAGTTAGAAATTATGGAACTTAAAAACTTCCCCTCTGGAACCGAATGCATTCGTTTGATTTTGATTTTGCCAAATCAAAAGATGATTGACAAAAACTATTTTTGAGTAAAACTGGAATATATCAATTCAATACTTATGCCATATGCTAGACAAATTGGACCTTATTCTTGTTAAGAAGACTTTTTGCCATAAAGAATTTTATAATCGTTATTTTATAATTTTTTGTTTTTCGAAAAAATAATCGTTACCAGTAGATTTTTATTTTTCCGATCAAGTTTGACCATTATTTGTGATTTAAATTTTTTTTGAGCAAGAATTATCGTTGCCCTTGGATTTTTATTTTTCCGATGAATTTTGGTTGATATTGTGTGATTTTTATTTTTTCGATCAAAAATAATCGTTGTTACTGTATTTACAATTTCTCGATCATAACTAGTTTGTCGGTGATGGTAATCATGTATTTTATGATCGAAAAACGAAATCACAAAATATCGGTGAAATATAATCGGAAAATTTTGAATCCAAGAATAATGGTTATTTTCGATCGAAAGAATAAAAAAAGAACTATCAAACTTGAGCGAAAAAATTAACTTAAAAATTTACGTAAAAACTTGATCCAAGAATAACGACTGAATCATGATGTTTTTTTTTTTTTGTTTAAATGAATCCCGCTAGAATGTGGTTTCACGCTTTAACACATTGAAATTTACTCTGCGAAATTTAAAAGCTATACAAAGTTTGTCTCAATAAAAATTTTATAAAATTGGTAACATCGTTAATTTCGTTCCATTTTAAGGTCCTGATTCCCAAGACGACTTCACCTACCTGAATGAACGCTAGAAGGTCCTTGGTGCGGGAATTTCCAACACTTTGGCAAACGACAATGCACGAACTGAAGTACCTCAATCTCTGCCTGGCCAAGAGCGGGCATGTACAAAGGATGTGCTTCGATGTCCTGTCGTTCTCAGCCTGCGTCTGAGTTTACAGACCCAACCGTTGCATGCGAAATCGCAGGAAATTGTGACCAGTTAGGCAGCTTGCAAGAAGTCTGCTACCAAACCTAACGAACAATGTGACGTACCAGTGAAGGGATAGCCAAAAAGTCAGAACTGCCTGAAAAGTGGAAATTTGCTTGACTAGACGTTGCGGTCAGTTATATAGACCTGCAGCTTCCTGTCAGAGCAGAGCTTGCATATATTTGCAATTCATATATAGAGTAATGCACCTACCACAAAAACTTTGTATAAATCATATGATAAATATGGAAGTTATAAGAGAAATGCATAACCCCTTAACTCATTGCCTTGTATATAGAAAAAAAAAACAGAAATCACAACTAAACCATTTAGACAAAACTAAAACATAACTGTATTGGTGGTGATATACTGAGGCGCTATCTTCAAGTTCGTATATTAAAAACAAATAAAATAAAAATGCGCCCATTGATTCAATTATACATACATAGTTTCGATAATTAATTCTCAGGCTTTATTGCGTCGAATTTCGGACATTTTCGCGAAGACAGCTATTTGCGAAATACTAGCGATGTATCGTATATTTTTCTCAAATGAAGCTCACATGCTTAATACAACAACAATAATAGAATACGAGTACTCTTTTTTGGTCGATTTGACAGCAGCTACCTAATAGGTGAGGAAATGAAACACTCGATTTCTTTTATGATGATTTTTTTTTAACACAAACAAAACTTTCAATCTGTTCGCTTCTTTCTCTTCTGCTTTAGAATTTCTTCTTTGCTCTGTCATTCGCTTGCTTTTATTACGTCAGTTTCATGCATCCATCGTGCCTTTTATATAGCCGACATGATAACTCTTGGATTCGAAATTCAGAACAAGATAAATCAGAATCGTACTGAAGCGTCATAATCTATTTTGGTTTTAGATACAAAAAAAGCATTAGACTAAAAATGTGGGTAAAATGGTCACTGTTTGGGACGTGTGTGTGTGTGTTTTGTTTTTTAAAGAAGAACAGGTACTTGTGCAATGAAAATGCTTGGAAATCAGATTACTGTTAATGAATATTACTTTTGTTATCTACAACTAATATATGCCTAGTTAATTATTCAATTATCAATTTAACATTTATTACCACATTTTATTTACTAGCTATTTTTATTATGCTACTTAATTTATACCAAAAAGGAGCTAACATTTATATACTAATAAAATAATTTTCATTAAATATTTTACAAAAGAAAAATACACATATTAATTGTTTGGGTTTTGTAGATAATTTGTAAAGGAGCAACGATATATAATACGAATACCTTTGTGAGTGTAACAGCTGATTGGAAGCACTGTAGTCGGAAGGCTTTTTTTATCAACGCTGAGCGTGGAACAGCTGCAGCTGCAAAAAAGTACCAACTTGTAGTGTGAAATCGGGTAGCCTTATCTCTCTCTTTTTCTCTCTCTCTCTCTTTCTATAACTAACTCTCCGCCTTTCCAACTTCCTCAAACACCTTCTGTTCACATCCTCCACACGCACACACCACCAGCTACCGCTCATGATTGCTTTTTCAGCATTTCACTAAGCGTTTCTCCTCCATATCCTTCAAGCTGGTTAATTGACTAAGAGCCGTGTGTTGTGCCTCCATAGGTGAATGCTTGCTGTGCTGAGCAAGTGTTGCGTGTGAACTCGGCGTAAGTGGTGTGTGGAGTGGTGTTAGCGGTGTTTATGCTAAATTACCCACTGTTTCAATGAGTGACGGCGCAGATGCTGTTGCAGGCGGCATTAACGTTGTACTGGCAGAGGTTGTTAGGGGTGTTGCCGTCATCAGCACTGCCGCAGTACCTCTACGGATATTCGCATGAAAGCCCGCCGTTGTGAGAAATGCTAATTGCCCCGGCGCTGGCGGTGGCGGTATGAGTGGTGTGAGCGCAAAACTGCAGCGTTTCGTGCTCGTTGCGCTCACATTTGAATTAGTAGCCATTGGTGTTGTGGCCGCACTCACTGATTGCCCGCCGCCTGTAGGCGTTGACGCTGCGCCCAACATTAGCGATGTCGGCACCGAGGAGATGGTTAGCATCGAACCAGACATTGACGGTGGCGCCACATTCAAAGCTGCCGCTCCCACTGGCGGTGAGAAAGTGACAACCGTTTTAGTGTTGTTGCCGCTTTTGCCATTACCATGACCATGATGGTCATCATTGCTGTTGTCATTGCCATTGAAACTGACGCTAACATCGGCACTCGTTGTCGCCATGCTGGTGTATTCCTCGCGCAATAAGGAGCTCCGTCTCCGCTGCCGATGATGATGACGATGGAAACTCTGACAACGCGTGCAATTGCGTTGCAGCTGATGCTGTTGCTGCTGTTGTTGTTGTTGCTGTTGCAATGGCTGATGACGTGGATGCGAGTGTGGATGGTGGGGGTGATGGTGGTGATGATGATGATGTATGGCGTTCCGGCCGCAGCTGCTGCTACCACTGCAGGAGCTACAGCTGCTCAGCTGTCGTCATATGATCGAACGATTGCCCTCGAATTGCTGCACAGAGGAGTAACTGAACGGCGTAGAGGCAGCCACCATGGCAGCGGCTACATGACACTGCAGCAGCATCCGGTAGCAGACGGGATATTGGAAGGAGAAAATAGGAGTGAAGAGTACATTAAATAAATATTTATGTTATATAGATATTTATATAGATATTTTGTGTTTTTGTTTGTACAGAGGAATGAAATAACATAAAAGACACGAAAATGCATGTGCGAAAGGGTGTTGGTGTTGGTGTTGGTGTTGGTGTGGGTTTTGGTGTACATACATAGGTGTAGTGGCGGATGTTGTGGTTGTTGTGGTTTGTAGTTGTAGTTGCGGGCAAGTGGGTTTATTTGATTCAAATGGTTGCTTTATGTGCAAACAGCATTACGAACAGATCAGCAGATGTGAATTGCGGCTTGTGTATGTACATATGTATGTGTGGGTGTATGTGTGTGTGTATGCTATGATGTTTTACAAATATGGAGTAAATTCTATATACAGATATGCATGTGCTATAAGAGGTTTGCGCAAACATCTGTAAATGATGTCAGTATTTGATTGTATATGCGTGTATTTGTGATATATAAACTAATATTAAATGTATCTAAGAAGTGTACATATAGATTTCTCGAGCTGGAACCAAGTAACTATTTGCATAAAGTGTAAATACTTATGCATTTAGATAACGTAGACTACTTATCGTCACTAAATGACAGATATTATTAATATGAGAGTAAAAAAAATATATGAAAAAAGTTTATAAAATATTAATCAAGTTTATAATATAACACCGAATGAAGTACACATACGCTACACAATCGGCTATGGCGGCCAGATGAACAGGCCTATCATGGATTCCGTCGGAAACGCTATTACCAATTCGGGAGATTGATATCACTGATTCCGAGTGAAAGGCTATTTTGACAGTTTTTCGGGAAAATTTTATACGAACGCTATTGTTTAACGGGAGAAGCGATATAATAACTAAAACAGAATAAAACACACAAGCAATCAATAAACTAGGTTGATGTCTTATACTGAAGTGAATAAAAATTTAAAAAGTGTCTATTATTTGCTGTAGTGCATAACTTGAAATATGTTTTACAATCAGGTCAAGACCATCCACAAACAGGATTCAGTATGAGAGACTGGAAAATATGATGGCGGATCGGGAAGAACTTATTGCACAAGGTTTTCCAAAAACGTCTAAAGAAAATGCGCACAGTTTTTGAGAGGAAGATCTTGCACCACATCCAGTACGTTTGAGTGCATCCTTATTTAGACGGAATTTTTTTATAAAACTACAAAATAAAATATTTGTTCAACAACTCATGCTTTATCATCCAAACAATGGAATCCATTTCACTTTTTTGTATTAAAATAATTACATGTAAAATTTGCATGTGAAAAGATATGATTTCTGTTTTGATTACTGCTAATAAAATGAACAAAAAGCAGCTGAATTTCATGTACAGATTTGGTAGCTCTTATTTGAACTTAGAATTACATTTGGCAGCACTAACTACGAAAATGTCGGAATTGCTGATAGCATTTTTCCCGAATTCGTGACGGGAAATTTCTTCACGACGTTGGTTCGTTAGGAATTTGTGATAGGCCTGAAAGTTTTCTATCTAAAATAAATCGACAGTTTATGGTTTATGTTTCCAATTCTAGCAATTTGAACTGGATTCCTATTTTTACTATATAAAATTATAAAATGAATCAAGAAAGCGATGCTTTCCTTTCATTAGAAACATACCAATAAGTCACTTAAAATTATATTTTCAACGATATATCCAAGGCGAATCCAAACAAGGTGGTGTTATAAATACAACTACAAAATTCCCATATTTTTTGTTTTTGTTTCTGCGTAAGAGTTGTCAAAATTTAAATACATTTTGTTTTTGCTTTTACGGCTTTTGAAAGCTCATACGCAAAAGCAAAAACAATCCATGTAGGTGAATAAAAAAAATAAAATCTGCTGCTCTTATGCCATCACCTTTCATAAATTCGCCTTGGATATATCACATTTTTGAATCGAGTAGGAAATAAAAAGGTTGTGAAAAAATCCAATTTTGCTGTTTTTAGGTCACGAAAAGAAGAAAAATTAGTATATCATTAAAATCCTCTCGAAGTAGGTTTTCAAACTAGGAAGTGGATAATTGCTTATTATTTTTCGCGATCCAGTCAGAAGGCCCGGGGTCATATTGGTTATTTTCAATTAAAATAAATTCGCGTTGCTGAGGTAAAAAGACAAATGAAAAATGTGCATAACTAGTGTGATACAACAAATAAAGGTGGTTTCACTTTATCATCTTAGCCGTCATTGCTCCCTTTGACAAAAAACTGTGCTTTTAGTATTTCCCTCTAAAATGGAGCTACCATTATTTCTTTACAGAAGAAAAAAGAAAAATTTAGTAAAAGCATTTTTTTAAAATAAGTATAGAGAGTCGTAAGTTCGGGTGAAACCCAAACACCCGGCGCATATTTTTAAAACAAAGAAAGGATACTTGTTTTATGCAATAATGCCAATTAATATAATGCACTTAATTTTAATATTTCCAAAGCGTTAATTTGTTGAGGCGGTCGTGCGACTTGAACAATTTACGAAAAGTCTAAAAGTCAATGAGCCAAGTTTATGTAAAAAAAAATTCAAAGTGAAACTGCCTGCCTCTGTTTGTATCATAATGCATACTGGTTTCTAGCTAAGACTAATCTTTTGTGTAAGGCTGTTTTATTAATGGTTTTTTCTTCAACGAAAAAAAACCCAAACAGTTGTTAGACTTCACATTTCTTAAGTGCGCTATACGCCCGTAAATTAGAAACACTTTTACTTATAAATATTTTGCGAAACAAATCATGAAAAATCTGAAACGTCATTGAAGCATTTTTTGAAAAGCTGCAATGAAGTGTGTTTTTAAAATCTTGAAAACGCCTTGACTTTTGTACTTTTTACATTTGATTGGTTTTGCTGTTTCTAAGGCGAATTCATATGATGTGCTTGATAAACTCCCCCTTTTAAGATGACTTTTCCAAACTTGTTTTTCTTTCTCAATTTTCTGAGTTGCTTTCTTTTTCCAAACAAAATACATGGCCAGTACTAGGGTGATTTTAGATTTTGACGTTTCATTCGCATAATTGCACAAACACAATACACAACAAATTCGCCTGGGTTATCTAGCTGTCACCTTCTTCATTTTAAAGTCAAATTACTATAAATAAGAAGTATTTGTATTAAAAAATCAATCAATTAAAATTCGCTACACATACTACAAAACAGATAAATTGGAGCAAAGTGATCCATTAGCTTCGTAACTCAAAATACAACCCTGGAACTCGTTCCGTTTGTGTTTTATATCCAGGAGCGGTTTATTTAATCTCACAGACAATAGGAAAACAATCTGCTTTGTCGACATTATATTTTTGTGACTCCATTAATCTCATCTCGTCCATTTCGTATCTGTGAATAAACGGAGTGACTGAAGCAACATCACTAGATCTTGTCAGGATATTGGCTTATTCATTTAGTGTTGGCGCAGTTAATGTACAGTTTTTCGCTAATAAAAAGCGGGTAACACAGATAAATTGGTGATTACCCTTTAAAGTATTGCTTTGTTAAAAAAAAAATAAAATAAATGGGAAATTTCCTGTGGTCAAATCAAAATAAACAAAACATGTTCAGCAATTAATTAATTATAATTTAAGAGCGTTTCATGTTTTACAAAAAATTTCTCTCCAGTTGTAATGCCGCCAGACTTAACACGATACACCCGTGGAAAGAGCCAGTTTAAGGGCCTGGAAGCTCTTCCGAATACTCTAAGAAAGCTCGATTACATTACTTCTATACTCTGCATGGACAATAAATTTTCCATAAGAATCCCAGAGAGGAACGAATGGGAAGGTGCCATAGACTTAGACACAGAGTCGGAGGCTAATTTTACAGATGGATCCAAACTTAACGAAAGACTGGACAGCGGGAATCACTCTAATGAATTTGCGCTGGACCTCTGCTTCTGCTTACTGGATCATTGGAGCGTTTTTCATTCAGAGTTATGTGCCAAAATTGAGACAGCTCGATGTCTACAGTTCTACAGTGTCCGATCCCTCAGTCACTAGTTATATACTCCTACAACCAAGCGGCTATTAAATCTCTTGATTCTGAATTCTAACACAACAACGCCCATAGTTACCATAAAATACAGAAGTTCTCTTAATCTACTCCCTCGCCACTGCGACATTCTCGACAACTGCGCTGCAGAAGAGTTGGCAAGGAAATGGACGAAATATCTGTGATAAATTTTGCTATAAACACGGGTATGCCTTTAACCTCCTTCAAAGACAGTTTAAAGGCAAAACTCATTGAGGAGGTGAATACCAGATGGGCCATAAAATCCATCTGTGGGATTACCAGGCAATTTTGGCTAAAGACTGACGCAGAGCAATACAAAGCTCTCATTCGTCTTGACCGATCTTCTCTCAGACTAATGGTCGGGGTAATAATCGCACACTGCCTTATGGGCATACACTGGAAGTGAGATTGGCATGCCTAACCAACGATTTCTGTCGAAGTTGCAGGGACGAAGACGAGATGGAGAGCATCGAACATTATCCCTGCCACTGTCCCGCCGTGGCCAAGACAAGAAGCCAATTTTTAAATAGGCACTATCTATACTGTTTGGCCGACCTGAGCTCGGCAAGCATTCTCGTCTTTCTGTGCTACGTTCACCTTCTAAGGGAAGGAAGAACGGAAACTCATGGTTTCCGCCTGCGGTATCATAACGGGCTTTGTGAATCCATGGTCCTGCACGGTTGCAGCCGCTCTAGCTTAAACTAACCTGATGTTTTACCATCTCTAATTTTAATTTGTGGAAGATTCGAATTTCTTAGATTTCAAATTTTTGAGCGTCTACTGAACTAGCAAGATAAATATTCGCAAGTGTTTACATAGGCAGCATTTTGCTATTGAATTTAACAATCGCAAGCTAACGGTCAACATATTTGAAACTCATCCAAGTGTCCAAGTGACTTCTACTAACTATAATTCTCATATCCACATACTTGTATGCATATTGGTTTTAGCAATCCACTAATCCACACATATAAACCATATCACAATTAAGCTATTTCGCAATCAGCGTAACTATTTACGTATGCGGTTGTGGCTTTGCTATGTGGTTTGTTTCTGCGTCACTATTGTGGTTTTGGCACACGCATTTAACCCGCATTTACTGGGATTTGTGTGGTAATTGCTAATTTAATTACAATTCCATAGATATTGGCTATTCAGGCTAGTCTACTTAAGTACATGAAATATTGTCGCAAAATTGATTCTAAATGCGCATTGAAATATTGCCCTGCCACGCCATGGTTTAACTAATTTCATATGAACCCGCAATTAATTGCACAGTAATCAGGCGTTTTATTTTTATTAAATACTTTTAGTCATTTGAGTAATTTGTTTGGCAGAACGTAATCCGTTAGCATTTGAATGCAATTTGTAGCTTAGTTTTAGCTTCATTTTATGTCTCTTAGCGCAAAGTCGTTAAGATTTGGCATCGCTGTATGTGAGATGGGGAAAAGCCACCATTGATGGTATTTTGTTTTTGTTTTTAATACTTTACTAAGTATATTAAAGTAAGTTTATATATATTTCAAGATTTCAAGCGCTTTGCACATTCACCGAATTCATTTTTTTTTTTGGTTTATTACAAGCGATATTCAAGTTGAAAATCATCTATCAGCCAATTTACTACCGAACCCTTTAGATTATCCAGTAAATTATTTTTATGCCTGTGATAAAAGAAAACAAAAAAAAAACAAACAAAAAAAAACTCATTCGCCTGAATGAGAGTCATTATATATGATTTTGGTTTGTATTTTATGATGTTTGCTATTTATGTATGCTATCATAAAATTTTAGATTTGCTTTTTACAACCTTTGGCCATAAATTCAGTTTGACAATGATATAAAAAAAAAAAAAAAATAGCTATATACAAATATTGACAATATACACACACACACATTTTTACATAGTAAATATACTCTTACTTATGACCAATAAACCACCACCTATGTACATACGTAGATATGCACCTACTATATATTTACTCGTACAACTGTCTACTTTTAAACTTGCCTCATATGACCACAGTCAGTGGAGCGTTTGAAGATCCATGTCGCCAAAAGACAACAGGTCACTTGTGGTACGAACGTGTTGTTGTAATATGCGCTGAAATCAATTCGGGTTGGTTAAAAAATATGCATTTATTTTTATATTCAGATTTTACTCAAACACATGCCAGCTGATGAAATATGCTACACAAATCTTTTGAGCCAAAAAAAGAAAAAAAAAAATATACGAACCTTAATTTACGCAGCTACAGCACACGCTATTACATTTTAAACAAAGTTATATATAAATTTTACAATACGCTTGATAGCCAGAGCACGAATTAAGTCAAGTATAAAGCAGAAATTTAGCTAACAACAAACAAATGTTTTTCTTTTTAAAGAGATTCATTGAAAATATTAAGTAAAAAGTAAATAGCTGCCAAATTAAAAGAAAAAATGTGAAATTAAAAATATTAAGAAAGTATAAAGCGCTTAGATTTACTTATATTTGTATTTACTTAAAAAAACTACAACAAACGTTCTAGGTCTTCTATTATTTTTTGCGTATATCGAATGGTCAATTCCTAAGGAAAATTCCATGAAGAAGGTCATCTAATGACAAAGAAGAGAATTAAGAAATCAGTCAAAATACTTGAATGACTGTTACCATAATTACCATGGGAATTCGAGCGACTAATTTAAAAAGGAAGTAAAATCAGAAATAAAAAATTTGAACAAATATTCCCACTAAATTTACTTACAACTTTAAAAAATCTCCTTAAGGGAACTTTCTGTTATCATTTCATAATTTTCAACACGATAAAAGATATAGCAACGAAAGGAAAAAAGACGGATGTATGTGAAGCTGCACACAGAGGACCTATACTTTCGCATTGGATCTTCACCGCAATTGTTAGGCCGATACTGTTTTATTGCCTAGTGGATAATGGACCGCTACGGCGAAGAAAACTTACATTGAGAGTTTAGAACGCGAATACATGCTCCCAACGATTAGCATTACAAACCACACCAACAGCAACACTCTACAACAGCAACTACTGGATTTTGTAAAACGACAATTTACGACCCTGCAACAGCTGAGCATTTTCAACTCGTCACCTCTGGTAAGTGCGTTGCGCGAGTAACTGCGGAGAGTCATCGGAGAATTAACTACGAAACAGCAGCGCGAGTGGAGTTTCTTTTTTTTCATGATTAATATTACTTTCCACATTTAACTTTTACAATCAATTAAAAATCTGATTAACTTTAAAACCGAGTTTTAATTTAAAACGACCGTTTCCAACGAAAACCACCGGTAAGAGTGTTGCGGAGTTTTATCCTTCTAACAATGTCAGCAATAATAGAAAACAAGATTGCGCCATCCACACTGAGAGCAACTGATAGTGACGTAATAAATGGGAGACTAGACAATGAGAGAGCATCGAAAAAATTCTAAAAAAAGAAGAAGAGAAAGAAGCGCAGAGAAGGCGGGTAAGCGACGGAATGATTGAAAGTTTTGCTATCATTGTTTGTCAGCGAATGGGTGGTTGGGGTCAAATCGAGAAAGAGAGAACTAGCAGTCCGCGGAAGGCGCAGTTTTGTAGTCTATTATTCTTGACTGCTTATACCACTGGCAAACCTAATAGCCAAAAATCTAGCATTCGCGTTAAAGACTCTATGCCTCGCGGCCATTTCAGTTCAGCACGTACGGTCACAGCCGGATAGCGTACTCACTGACTGGACTAAACAACTGATAACGTGCCTGAGCCTCGACAGTTCTCTTGGGGCTACAATAAAGGTGAGATTTATGAGGTTACGCAAGAGTCTGAGGATGGCAAAAAGAATGACACACATTAACACGGAGGGGTCTAAAATGCAAAAGGGAGTTGGAGATGCAGTTTCCTACCCAGCACCAGAGATATGTAAGTCTTGCAAGCTGTCGGATCACCACAGTATATTTCAAGCAGAAATCCTGGCCGTGAAGAAGCAGCTAATATCAGATATTTCACCAGCTAGCGGGCGGATTAACATCTACATCGAAAGGCAGGCATCCAGATAGTCTTCGTTTACGCACAGCATCTGCTCTAAGATTGTAGTAGAGCGAAAGAACGTAGATTACAAAGAAGTTGCATCACTACCATCGTTCCTCTAACACAATACGAAAATTCTTGCCACAGCAAATGAAACGCCATGCAACTTCCTTGCAATCTACTAAGCTTGCGAACTTTTTACTGAAAAGAGAGAACTCCAGACTCTTAGTGGAGCTACATATTTGTCTGATAAGGAAAAAGGAGCAGAACGAAACGGTGGATCCCATTATATACGAATGTCCAGCTTTGGGCAGGCGATGATCAAGAATGCGAGGCAAAGCACGGATGCAGGATCTGCTGTCGACTGAGAACAAAAGACCAGTTCGCCAAGTGGACGGTGATGGTTTTCGTTGTCGCCATCGGCTCATGAGACAAGGTTTTCAGCGGTTGCGCGTTTTCTGCCAACACAGAGTACCAACTTGGCCAATATGAGACCTCTTGTTGCGCCAGTCACTTTAACCTAACCTAACTTGTGCCTGCTGCGAACAAAAGTTCATAGTTAGAGATTGATTTATTTGAAATTGCATGCTTCTCATAAGCAAAACAAAAATTAAAAAACGTGAGCTGATATTACCTGTGGGCATATCACAAAAGCTGGATATCAAGCGAGTTCGCTCTGTAAAGAAATTTACTCAATAAAATATTCCTAATTTCCCTGTTTATGCTTCGAATCAACTAATAAAGTTTTGCCCTCCTTCGTCGAAGAACGTAATTGACGGTGTATCCTCCCACCCCTTTACTGCATCATCTGCAGTTCCCACAACGAATCATTTTATTCGCTCAATTTTTAGTAATTTTCTTAAATGACATATCTAGCTGTTTTAAGTTTGCTCAGTTTCTTTTGTATGCTGATGACGTGAAGATTTACTCTACCGTATCTTATCTCTCAGACTCTCTCTACCTTCTAGGGGATCTTGATAATGTTCTCGGTTGATGTAGCAAGAATAAACTAAAATTAAACATCAAGAAGTATCATCATGTAACCTTTTTAAAATAAAGGTCCCCTATTTGTTAATTAAGCTCTTCGTTCTCTGAATTTCGTTCACTCTTCTCCCTGCTATGGAAGTAAATGCCTACTTATTGATCTAAAGTCGTTGAAATGCTGATTGACTTTTCTCTCCCTTGCTTTTGTCTACAACTTAGTACGTGGTGTGATAGACTGCCCATATTTGCTTGGTTGCATCGATTTCGTGGTGCCACAAAGTTGCTTAAAAAGTAATGACTTTTTTTCTGTGGAGATGGTTAAAACTAATTACGCATCTAATGCTCCTATGTATATACAGGGCTCTAAAGGAATTTAACTTATTTTCAAGTTCGTCTGTTCTAAACTTCTGGTATCCGGAAATCCTTTTCAAATCTTTTATTCAATAAATTGATTACTTTGATTAGTTTGCGCTTTTTATTTATTTATAATTCTTTCATATATTTACTTAATTTATTATTTACTTAGTTTCTGGTCTTTATACATATAAGTCTCGGTAATCTGTATGAAATGTAATTACATTCTGAATTATTTAATACTGAACAAATAAATAAATGACACCTGTAAACACCATTGCTGCTATAGTACTTATAGTAATACCAATACTAAAGCTGTGCCCTTTCGGTCATAAGAAATGCGGGTAAGCATTTGGACTGCATTAAGTTATATGAAAAGCATTGCATTTGTCTAAATATGGAAGATATGACCTTTTCGTAATATCATAGATAATTGGAATTGAAACTTTGCAAGAAAATGCAGTCTAATATAAAACTTGCTCAATCATTTATTTTAGTTAGTTATATTTCACTTCAATCCCAACTTTGCAGCACAGTTTCAATTTCAATTAAACTGAAAACCTTTTGCTGTAAACGTTTATAAATAATAAACGCATTAACTTTGCTACTAAAACAAGCATTGGTATTTTTATTTCCTTTATATATATATATACTTATACACATATATATAGTTAGAAATACAGAAAGTTTTTTCGCCCCATATTCTTATATTTTATTCAACTAGACGGCGAGTTTGCCTAGCGTGCTGCTCTTTTTGAAGTATCTGCTTTGGACTGGTGGAAATGTTTAAAAAATCGCTTGATATTTTGTATATTATATTATTTATTTGGTTCTTTTCGCTGCTTAATAAGGGACCTAAAAGTAAACTGATAAAATTAGGTAATATAATACATTATTTTTAAGAAATACCACTGAACTTGTGTTGGACATTGAACTGAGCTGGAAGATTAGATTTTTTTCCAATTTAAACTTCCAGTTCCATTCTGATTTTGAGTGCACATTCAATGCAACCTTTACCGACAGCCAGATGGTCCACATGCTGAACGAGGGAACAAGAGAGAAGTAAAAAAAAGTCTGAGTTTCAAGAAAACGTTTCTAGCTCTTAGACTATTAATCTATCTCTTTAGTCTATACCCCGCCTTTATTTCAAAGGGAATTGAGAAAAAGTTGGGGTTGCGATCAGGAACTATTATATTTTCTACCGCCGGTTCGATTTAAAGAATATGGGAGCCGTTCAGTTCGTGCGGCTGGAAAAAATATTGTTTGTTTTCTAAGCCAAGAGTTCCAGACATCTTCGAGGCGCGGAAGGTATTAAAGTATAAAAGTTTATTCACTGAGAAAACAAAAGAACATACGCAAAATTACACTTACTTTGGTGAAATGCTTTTTTTTTGTTTAATCGCGATATTTTCTCCCGCTTAAGTAGAGGTTCCTTATAATGAATAGAAACCTACATAAAATGAGAGCTGTTTTCTCTAAGAGTAGTTAATATTTCCTTGCACTTGATAGCTCTTTTTTTTTGTACAATTCATATAAATTCTGAAGTAACTCTTTTTCAACCATATATGAACAAGTTTTGATACGTTTCGGCACTATTTCAGGATTTTCAGTAGTTCGGGACTGGCTCACCAATACAACTACTAACTATCCCTACTACTATCATAATTACGACTACTGTTGATACTACTCCTAATTACTGCTATTATTTTAACTAAAGCTACTACTAATTTCTACTACTATTTTCATTAATTTCTACTACTCTTTTCATTAATTTCTACTACTATTTTTATTAGCTGCTGCCACTTTTTTCTAATGATACTTCTATTTCCTACCGCTATTTTTTCTAATGATACTGCTTATTAGTACCACTTTTTTACTGTTACTATTACTATTTTTTATTAATTTCTACCACTATTTTTGATAATTTATGCTACTATTTTTACTAACTACTATTGCTATTTTTATTAATTTCTGCCACTATTTTTACTAACTACTACTACTATTTTTTTTAACAACTACCACATTTTTTCTAAAGATACTACTATTCTCTACCACTATTTTTTCTAATGATTCTACTATTTATTACCACTCTTTTTTTTAGTGATACTACTTACCATTATTTTTTTAATGAATACTACTATTTTCTACCAATATTTTTAATGCCACTATTTTTTCGTATGACACTACTATTTACTACCACTATTCTTACTAATTTCTACTACTATTTTCAGTAATTACTACTACTCCTTTTTTTATTAATTTCTTCCACTGTTTTTACTTATTACTACTACAATTTTATTAACTTTTACCACTATCTTATTAATGATACTACTATTTTCTACCCCTATTTTTACTAATTACTACTACTGTTTTTATTAACTATTGTTTTCTAATGACACTTTTATTTTGTACCACTATTTTTACTAATTACTACTACTATTTTTTATTAATTTCTACCACTATTTTTATTAATTACTACCACTATTTTTCTTAGCTACTACCTTTTTTTTTTGTAATGGTACTACTATTTGAAACCACAATTTTTGACTAATTACTACCAGTAATTTTATTAATATCAACCACTATTTTCACTAAGCACTGCTACTATTTTTTACTTATTTCCACCACTACCTTTTCAAATTTTTTTTAGGCGATTTTTTATTTCGTAGTATTAGTAAATTAAAATGTTTTCGGTTTGTTTTATGCAAACTTTTTTTTTACAGATAAACGACGTTACCGCTCGTGTTTATGTTAGGCTGTTAAGAAGTTGTGGAAGTTTTTGTCAGAGTCAAAGTATATGACGTTGAGATAATAAAAACCAAATTTGTAAACCAAGCTTAACTGATTCGCGGTATTATGGCTACCTATGAAAAGAGAATCCTTCAAATAATTTTAAAGGATTTGCATAGGTGGTTTTTTTTTAAACTAGAGTATTCTAAGCTCGAAGCTAGTCTCCGTTTCTTTGAATAGTTTGCTGTAATAATTTTGTATGGACCTCAGCCATGCCACCAGAACACACTGGGGGAATCTAGCCCCTCTCCAGATAATGGCGACCGAAAGTTCGATTACACTAAGAAATAGCGGTCATACAAATTTCTTCAACAACTCTCTCCGGCAAACGGAATCAAGTAGCTTCAGTATTCGACAACGAAAACTATAAAACTAAATGTTGCTGCAGAGGGTTGTTGTAAAATATTTGGATGATTACAAAAAGTACTTACTACGCTAGCTAGGTAAATCACAGAAATATTCAATAAAAACTTTTACAGCGTACAGCCAGCGAGCGTATCACAGCGCCTCATAGCGGTGGGCAGGCAGGCAGAATAAATAGGAACTGTGCGGCGCCAACAAATATTGAGCGAAAGTTTTGCATAATCCTCGCAAAGTTTTGTGTGGACAGGCAGCGACAAATAATTGTATTGCAGCACACTTCAACTTGTTCCTACTAGTTCAGATGAGTAGAAAGTGCAACGGGCGAAAATGCAGCAGAACTCGGCGACTAAGCACTCTGCCGTAATTGCAATGCGAATGCCATTAGATGTTCGTTCGGTCGTTGTGAACCCTGATATATAGATGGCAGCCGATGTTGCGTTTTGTTTTGTTGCGTTTTGTTTTGTTGTTTTTGTTAATGCAATACATAATCAAGCAACTTGCAGTCCATTTAGAAAGTACCACAACAACAATGGCGACACACAGAAGTGCGACTAAGTTTTGGCAGCAGCAGGTAGCCAGGGGGAAATTTGCTATGTCGAAGTTGAATGTAAAACTTTAACTGTACTCGAATGCCCGACTAATGATCTGCTGAACTTTAAGGCTGCTGAAGTGCCACAGCACAGCCTGTGCTAACGATGGTAGATATAACAAAACTGTCACCATTTGTGGATGTAATGCAATTCGTTGCGTACTAAAATTTGCACAGATTCACATATACATACTACTCGTATTTAAAGCTTGAATTTGCTGAAGTGTTGAAGTGTTTGGTTATAGAGTGAATATTAGGTGAAATTGTGATAGCATTTTCTTATCCAAAATACATATGTAGTACGAACTTAGGACCCCATATGTGAGTGGCATTGGTGTAAATGATAGTGGTTTTGAATAATTCTTTGCCTGCTTTAAAATTGTGCCCTTTTTCAATGATACGTGGAAATTTCCTAGAATGCAAGCACACAAGTTGCTTGCACGTACCGATGCTGAAGTAGATAAATATTGCATTCCCACTGAACTAGAATTTGAGATTTCGCGAAATCTTTCGAAATTCAATAGGATTTCCCATATATTTTCATGATTTCGATTATCTGGATTTTGATCGGATTTCGTTGAAATCCTCACTTTTATTGGGTATATAACTTAATTCATGTGGTTTCCTAAGAGATGGCGTAACTTGTATGTATTCCATCGTTCCAATATATTCCGAACATACGTTAGAAAGCTACTGTCATTGTACGTCTTTTCAGTATATGTCATTCATTTGAAGCGTAAACAACAATACTTTTTTTTCATTTAAATATGTCGAACTTTGTGCCTGAAAAAGTGTTTTTGCGGGGAGTTCTTCTTCATTACTTTAATATGAAGAAAACTGCTGCCGAAAGTCATCGTATTTTGGTGGAAGTTTATGGTGGACATGCTCTAGCTGAGCGAACGCGCCAAAAGTGGTTTGCACGATTTAAAAGTGGTGATTTTGGCTTGGAAGACGATGAATGTCCTGGGCAGCCAAAAAATTTTGAAGATGAAGAACTGGAAGCATTACTCGATGAGGATTGTTGCCAAACGCAGGAAGAGCTCGCAGAATCTTTGGGTGTCACTCAAGTAGCCATTTCAAAACTCAAGCCGAGAGATGTCGAAAGGCGATTTCGCTTGTCCGAAATGCTGCTGGAACACCACAAAAGGAAGTCATTTTTGCATCGGATTGTTACTGGTGATGAAAAATGGATCCCTTACGACAAACCTAAGTGCAAAAAATCATATGTGAAATTCAGCCAACTAGCCAAATCAGCGGCTAAGCCGAATATTCATGGCGCGAATGTATTTGGTGGGATCAGAAGGGTGTGCTGTATTATGAGCTGCTAAAACCAGGTGGAACCATCATTGAAGAACGCTACCAAACACAATTAATCCGTTTGAAGAGAACAGTAGGCGAAAAACGCACGGAATACGCGACCTGCCATGAGGCAATAATTTTCCAACATGACAACGCTCGGCTCCACGTTGCTATTCCGGTTAAGAACAATTTGGAAAACAGTGGATGGGAAGTTTTACCCCACCCGCCTTAAAGCCCAGACCTTGCCCCTTCTGACTACCATTTGTTTCGATCGATACAGAACGCCCTCACTGGAATACGGTTCACATCAGAGCAGGATATCAAAAATTTGCTTGATTCATTCTTGGCTGCCAAGCCGGCGCAGTTCTTATGGGATGGGATCCCCAAATTGCCAGAAAGATGGAAAAAAGCCATTGCTTCAGATGCACAATACTCTGAATTATACTATTGTATATGTTTTTCTCAAATAAACGTTGAAATTTTGGAAAACCCCCGCACGAATTAAGTTATCCAATATACCCAATATAAAACGAACAAATGTTTAGATACTAAAGAAGCATTAAAAAACCAGTATTCGGGCACCGGTAGTTGAGGAACCACTTCTCGAGGTATGTTATGACAAGACAATGGCATCTTCTTGGATAGAGGAAAAATAAAATTAACTTAGCAAATGTCAACGAAATCTAAAGAAAGTGCAGTGTTAACACCGAAACATGTTTTCAAGATTTCGTGATCGAATTCTAAGTTTTCAGTGCTGTGGGAATGCACAGCTATGGCCAAAAAAATAGAAACATCGTGCTTTCTAGTACATGTTGAAATAAAATATATGGTAAATGTGCTCAGATTTGATTCCAACCGTGGTTGTAGAATATTGGATCAATTAACCTATTTATTTCACTTTAAATAATTATTAAACATTGTCTTCATTTCAAAGAGTAATCATATTTTTTAATTTATCCAAAATCCAGTTGACCAAAAAAATAGAAAGAAATTTTTTAACGGATATAAAATTTATTTTATATTATTAAAAACATTATCGTCTATTATTTTCGGCATAGAGTCCACATGTTTGCGACTTTTATCAACTGGAATATTATACCACGTGTCCTGCACAATTTTCCACAATTCAGCTGAATTAGATGGTGAATGTTTACCAACTTCAACTTTTAAGTGTTGCCATAAGTTCTCTGTCGGATTTGAGACCGGTAATTGAGACGGCAAATCCAAAAGATAAACTTTTTCTAAGTGAAACTAATTTTTCGTATATTTTGTGGTATGTTTTGGATCGTTATCCTGCTGAAAACGTCACTGTAAAGGCATGTTTCCTCGGCCCATCCATACCACGAAAACCAGCCCCACAACTTGATACTTCCGCCACCATACTTTACAGTGGGCTTCATACATATATATTGGATTGTAAACTTGGCCAGGTGGACGGCGAACAAACTTTTTGCCAACCATTCCAAACAATTAAATTTCGGTCTCGTCACTCCAAAGTATATTTCGCCGCTGAACGCTTGCTCTTAAAGGATATGGTATTTTATTTTGGAACAATAGTTCTGTAGTTTGGAACAATAGTTCTGTAAAATAAAATTTTTTTACAGTTCTGTATTTTTGATTAGGGTATATAAAACGGCCGTGTCGAAAGGCCGTTCGAAAACGAATCAACAGATTAAGCTCAAATTCATAGGCTGTGTTTACAGCAGAGACTGTAACATTTAATTTTTTATAAACAAAATCATGATTTAATAGATATTTTGTAATTTTTTTATATTTTTTTTTATCAAGTTCGATAATTATTTTGAAATATTAATTTTATGGATCACTTTGCTGGATTTTTATTTTTTCGATCAAGTTCGATAATTATTTCCAAATGTTTATTTTTTCGATCAAGTTTGATAGTTGTTATTTTTCAAATTTAATTTTTTTTTGATAATTTACATGGATGTGAAAAATTATCATTATTTCTGAATTTAAATTTTTCCGATCATGTTTGATCGATATTTCGTGATTTTTATTGTTTTTTTTCAATAAAAAATAGTCGTTATTCTTGGATTTAAAATTTTTCGATCATAATAAATGCAAAAAAAATTTGTCAGCGATCGCAATCATAGAAACAAAACCAAAAATCTGATTTATATTTTTCGATCGGAAAAAAACTAAAGTAGCGATCAAATTTGATCGAACAAATAAAAATCACACAATTTTGCTTACGTAATGATTAGGATTAGATCGATATATTCGAGTTTTGTTTTGAGCGAATTCTTCCCAATCATTTTTTTTTATTAAAAAATATCAAAATATCGCTTTTTTCGGCCCATGGTTTACAGTAGTATTTATTTTGCACAGGGTAAATAGAAAAAAATGCGATAGGTATCGCTGAAGCCGATATGTCTCTAACAACTGCATTAACTGTTCAATTTGATTTAAATCCCAACTCTATTGTGATCTATAGTTTTCGAGTTTATAAATTACATATCAACAGGTACACATACACTTTCAATTTATCAGAAAGATATATTAAATTTTAATCGCAATCTATCAATTTGAAGGGTGTAGCGAAGCGCGTCAAGTAAACTCTATCGGGAGAAAATATCGTAATTTCAAAAAAAAAAAAACAAAACTGATGACACCAAAAAAAAGAAAATTTTTTTCGGCCCATTTTTACACAATTTAATATTTAATTTCATCCCAGAAACTTTGGCTTTCAATCTCCTTTAGAAAGCAATGCATCATAGAATGGAAGCAACTTATGTACAACAAAAGTTAAACGACAATAAAAAAAATTCCAGTTTGTATTTTTTTTTTTTTTAATCCCCTACATTCAAAACATTAATATTCCAACACTGTTCTGTAACAACCAAGGCGAGCAGTAAGAATTAAGAAATAAGTGGATTATTTACAAGCGTTTTGGTCGCGCAAGATGTGCCACAAATGTGCAGAATATGCAGATAGATAAATGAGCTATGTTGCCAAGTTGCTGTTGCGGTCGAATAAGTTCGGAATTTCAGCAGATTTGTATGTATGTATGTGTGTATGTATATTGTACATAAACTTTTACACGAACATGTATTTGGCCTAAATACGAATATAGTACAAATGAATAGTGTTAGGCAAATTTTGCGCCTCTTTGCATTTCAGTGAATACAAATTTTGCTCAGGATTAATCAAACTTCGACTGCGGCATAACCGCGCGCTAACGGAAACATGCCACTACCTGAGCAAATACATTTGTGATGTGCAAATATTTTCATAAGCGATAAAGTTTCATAAAACACGAAACTCGGAAGCTGTTCTACGCAAATTTACAGCATTGTAGTGAAAATGGAGTCATCAAACAACTGTCAACAATGAAGCGAACATGATGAGTGAACAGCGCATAACTAAAGTGTTGTGTGTCTGTATATAGTGCTTATCATAACGATACGAAAAGGACAAGTTCGGAGCATAATTTGTTTTAAATTTATTTGTTGTTAACCTTTGTGAAAAATACAGTACATTGTACGAACAATAACAAATTCAATTTTTAAACTTTATGGACATTTTAATAAAACTCGAAAAATTTTCATAAAAATTTTAAAACTTTTAAATCAGAATTTTCAGAAAGTTTTTAGGTGTACCTCCTTTTTAAAACCAAGCAATTTTAATATTCGGCCTAGCAAAAAGAATTCCATTATTTTTCCAATAGATGGCCAAGGATTTATTGCCAAGTTTCGACGCTAAATTTGTTTTGAATTTATTTGTAGTTAACTGTTTATAAAAACACAGGACTCTGTATAAACCATAAGAACGTGTTTGTTAAAATTTGAACACTTTTTAATCAAAATTTTCAGAAGGTTTTTGGGTATGAGGTTTTTTGTAAGAAAATCTTGTTTTAATATTCGGTCTAGTAAAAGGAAAACAAGTAATTTTCCAATAGATGTCTTTTGTAATCTGTATCTCGTGATATATAAGTGGCGCTAGAAAGATAAGATACTAAAAAAACTTCTAGAAAGTTTTGTGATTGTATTGTTTGAGCCGGCAAAAGAAATGGGCAACAGCAAAGAGAAAAAACGCCATATTTGAAGGCTTTTCTTCGACAAAGTCGAAAACGCAAAACAGGCGGGTGAAAATGTGAATGGTCCTTATGATTCTGATACTGCAATAGTCAATCACGCGCAATTTTTTATTTCGTCGATTCCTTTCCGGCAATTTCGATATCAAAAATGAATTACGATCTGGAAGGCCAACTGTGGAAAATATCGATAGAATAATGGGAATCTTTGAGTCCGACCGTCAGCTTTGGCCAATAGTAGATGAATTGTGCTCCATCAGGCCAACGCCAGATCACACACACACCGATAGTGACTCGCCAGAAGCTCCGCGAATTTGGCTGGGAGGTTCTTATGCATCCACCTTAAAGTCCGGACGTGGCACCAAGTGACTTTTATTGGTTTCTGTCTATGATGAATGATTTTGCTGGTGAAAAATACGCCTCAATTGAAGCTTGTGAATATCGACTATCCCAGTTTTTTTGTCAATAGGGACGATGGATTTGACCTAAATCGGATCACTCTAACTATACTAAATAGAACCTTTAATTTAATGTAAAATTAATGAGGGTTTTTACTAGATCTAATAAAGTGCAAGTTTGAAAAGCCTCAAAATCGTGTTAATTTTTTTCCAATTTTTTGTTGACGGTGCTGCTAGTTTTTTTCATATAACGATAGCAGATTTTTTTTTATATTGAAAAAAATTACCACCATCGTCAGCAAAAAAAGTTTTCAAATATCAATGAAAATTTTTAGCTAATTAAAACTTACACTTTCCTATGTTAGAAATTGAATGGGCTATAAAACTACTAACTGAAAAGTTTTCTATATATTCTGAGTAAAATGTTTGAAATTTTGATGGATATTTGTTTAATTTCGGTTTAGAATATTCTATAGAAATTACAAAAAAAAAAAAAATTAGTAAGTAACAAATAAAGCGTAGAAAGTTCTCAAAAAATCCTCGGATTATAGTTATGAACAATACTCATATTGGTGAAAATTATAGAGGTTGTGGAATTCATTTGCGGTAAAAAAGTGAATTATTTTATTAATTTGATTATCTACTGACATCAATTGAACTAAATCGTCGTTAATTTTGTTTAGGATCGGCGGAGCAAGAAATGATATGAAAATAGCGATTAAACTTGATAGAAAAAATCGAAGAATAAATAACGATAATTTTTTGATCTAAAAAATAAAAAAAAAAGAGAAATACAATAACTTTTGATCGAAAAAAAATACAATAATAACGATTATTTTTTTATGACAATAATAAAATTCACAAAATAACGTCTTCATCAAAAAAGAATAGGAATTATTTTTGATCGGAAAAATAAAAATCATCAAATAATGATTAAGACATGATTTATTTTATAAATATTATAACCGATACGGTCACTATTTTTACCTACACACCTCTATAACAAGCGTTCTCAAAATTATACTGGACACAAATTTGCAATAGAAACTGACTTACCGGTTTATTTAATTACTTACTCAGTCAAACAAATATAAAGTACCACCAATCAGCTTTCAAAACACACTTTAGAAATATTAGCAGCAGTGCCACCTGACACGTTTATTGAAAAAAGTTTTGGACAATTTATGGCTGCGTTCCCAAAATGACACATTTTCTTCGTTAAATAACGTAGTTAAACTAAAATCACGAGGATTTCGATTTTTTCAGTGTAATGCATCAAATTCAAACCTATTTTTTTGCCAATTGAATTTGCCTTAATGAATTATGGAAGCGTTCCCGAAATGACGTATCAGCTATTGCGGATTGAAGAAAATTTAAATAGGCTCTTAAATAAAGCGATTAAATTTGCCTTGCCTGCTAATTATATTAATCAGAAAATAATATAAGATTATATTTGTATTTACTGCTTTCTACCTTAAATTTTCTAACTCGATGATTTTGGTACATATACTCGAACTAGTACATTTGCAAATATGCATATATGGAGAGTGGAGACAATAAATGACGAGTTTCTATCGAGTTTGATTATTTAAATATGCAGTTGGTAAAAAAACAAAGTTAGTTCAGTGGTTTGAATCAACAAAATCATCTGCTGTTTGAAGTCAGCGTCAAACTGTGGTACAACATCAATACGCACACCAAACAAAGTGCTAGAAACCTAACATCGACAACACAAGCATTCACACACATATAAAAAACAAACAATAATTTATTAAAAAAAAAAAACAACTCGAAAAATTTAAAATTAATCGCTAGAAGACTAGTTGTCTATGACCAGTTAGCTGAGAAACTCGAAAGGAAACGATTATGTGAAGTCTACTATTTTTTTTAAACAATTTTTGCTAATAGATTAACCGGTTAGTCTTTTACTCGATTAACAAGAGTTCTATTAACTGCTTACTTTTCTACCACCTTTTGTGGTTAAAAGTGGTTTTATTACCCACTTTATATTTCCGTCTCAAATGCAACCTTACAAGGTAGGTGAAAAACACAAACGTCAATAATTATCCAACCTTCTATTATTTTTTCATGAATAAAATTATAATGTTTTTTAAAAATAAATATCTTCACTCGATAGGCATGCTCTATTTTTCGCTTGTTGTCTTTAAAGTATATTAAATACACCAGTAGTGCGATTCACTAACTTATTTTAACGATATTTGCATGATTAAGTCATCTAAACGAAAATTTTAACGATGCTGCTATTCAGTAGCCACTTTTTTTAACGATTTTCGCATTCACTGAATCAGCTGTTATTTTTAGCTAGTCGATTACCGAAAACTAAACGACAACAAATTTGTCAATCAATCGAGAAAAAGAAAGTTAAATAAAAGATCAATCAAAAATTCGGTGATTTCTTTTCTTGGGATTAAAAATGGAACATTAAATAATGCCGTTTGAATTTTTGGCATATGAATTATCATGAGGTGGAGAAGAAGTAAGCGCTCCAACAGGGGAACGACGTTTACTCCTACTTCATTTGAATGCAACAGAATTTCAGAAGCAGTTTCAGTTAACTCCAGACTTGGCTGAATACTCGTACATAATTTCTCAGCTTGACAACAAAAAAAGAGGCTCCAGAATAACAGCAAAATGGACTGAGAAACAGGTATTTCGTGTAATATATAAGCCTGTATGAAATTTGAAATTTTACTTTTATATTGCTAGGTTCTAGCTCCTTTGAGATTCTGCACAACTGGTTGCTATCAATGACCCATAGGTGAGCAATGAGGAGTATCCATGAGCCAGTCATCTGTAAGCCGGCATTCATCGGGTAACGGATGCAATCATAGATTCATTGTTTCATCCGCGTCGTCACCTTTTGTGGGCGGCACTATTGGAACCGTCGATTATAATCATGGGTCAATTTTGGCTTATGCCAAGCACCATATCTACCATTCAATCAATGTGCAAATGGTAAAAGCAAACTTTTATCTAGGATCCAAATATAAAATCAGAAATATAGTTTAGGTTTAATATATTGATAACTGATTTTAATTTTAAAAAAATTTCATATATGTAAATCCTTAATACTCTGGAGCACAACGCGAATTTTGAAAACGAAAACCATGGCTCATTTGCAGGTGATTCCGGATACTTCCGGATATTTGTCAGCATCCATCCCTTTTTTCTATTCTTCTTTGTGCATTTAGTTTGACAGAGGTGCCACTCTTTATCACTTTGAATAAATACAACGCGACAGCTGTTAAGTGTCGGTAAGAATAAGTTAGTGAATCGAACAATAGTTAGTGCAAACGACAAATATTGTTGTAAAAAATTGCGATTGTCGGATGGTTTAAAGTTAGTGAATCGCACTACAGTTGAGCAAAAAAGGTCTTAAAGTTAAAAGGGCCAAAAAAAGAATTGTGAGAATTATAAGTACAAGATTGATAAGAATATGTATTATAAAAGGTGAACGCAAATATGTATAACCTGTTATAGTAATAAACTTGTACAATAAAATTAAAACCGGTTTAAAAAACAGTGTCATAATAATTTTTAGAAAAAAATCTACATAAAATTCTTAGCAATAATTTCAAATTGATACAATCATTGGCTTATTAAACTTAAGAGGAGATCCTAATGAAAACCATGATTCCCTTATTAATTATATTGAAGAGGCTTTCGTTTTAGTTTGACAGGTTAACTGCTAGATTTTATTGAAAAAGTTTCTATCACAATTCTAGTTACCATCTCTTTATTTATGTGGAGAGCTTTCATCTTAGGTTTATGGGCTAGTTTTTATTCAAAAGGTTTTCATTTTAATTATTTTTTAATTCTGCCGGTCCTTTCTTAATTACATCGCAAAATTTTCGTTTTAGTTTAACAGATTATCTTCTCGGTTTTATTTAAAAGACATATCCGATCATAATAAGAATAATAAGAAGGGATTCTTATTGGAAAATATTCCTAGTGCATCCCGCTAAATTTTGTATTAGTTTATAGGGCATTTTAGGTGGTTTTTTCGCTCTGTGTACCACCGGCAAACCTCAGAAGCAGAAGTTTAGCGTTCGCAGCTGCCGCAAGACTCTATGCCCCTCGACATTGTAAGCTATAGTTTGCGATAACTCATACGCCCTGTAGGCCCGAAAGAAGTCAACCCACTTCGCAATTATTATTGAAGTATTGTTATTTTCCCAACAAGAAGATAATATCTACTAGAAATATTTTCATGTTGCTTCTATGCATTGAATGTGATATACTTTCACTTAAAAAATTGTCCTTGGAAAGTAACTGGCTCAAAAAAGAATTTAAAACTACTCTATCTTTCTCTCTACTGCGCGCGTGTATTCTTTTGGAAATATATGTATACATATGTATGAGTGTGTTTTATATAAAAGTACTATGCAGCTGGGTTTCAAAAATGGAAGTTAACACAACACAACATAGGAACAGACACTCAATTAAACCCGAAAACACATTTGCCAATATCAAATCTAATTGTAAAATTGGATTCTATATAATTTCCGTGCAAATTCAACAAATATGTTTACAACAAATGGCTGGGGCATTGTGAATGCGTTTGTAGTGATACGAGTTAAACTTTGGTAAAAGTTTCAGTTGGAACGATTGTGGATAACGAGGTGAGACACAAACACACATACTACATAAATATTTATTTTTTGTTAGGACCAGCGAGTGTTTTTACGTACCTGGTGTAAAATTTTATTGATGCTATTATGTACTAGATAATGTTTACAATTATGTGTAAACTTTCGGATTGAACAAGCCTCATTGGACTACCAATAACACGAGTGCATAAACATTACTTAAATGCCTATGTTTGGGTAACAAATGTTGCCCTCCATACAGGTTTAGTATTTTTCATATTTTTATCTCACAACTTTTTGACTCTTATTCTTCTCAAATACAATCGAACTTCAATCAGTTCAATCTCTTCTTACACGTGTAGCTAGTTTTAAGTTAGTTGATATTTAAGCAACTGTATATTTTGTATTTAATACTCGTAATGGCCTCGTGGCGTTTGTCGCACCAGAAGCAATATAACTAACACTAGATGTATGTCTGTTCGCAGGAGTTGTGCCGCATATGTTGAATGCCATGTAGCGAACATGTCGAATAGCAACGACGCGTCGCAAATCTCTGTAAAAACAATAAATAATTTGTTTCGAATTTTCGTATTTTACTGTATTTATGTAAATCTAATTTTTTTTGCTCTTTTGTTCTGGTTGCTGGTTTTATTTTTTTGTGGTTGTTGTTTTTTTGGTTTGTGTGTTTGTTGGATTTGCGCTACGTGCATACTTTCTGTATTTCTGTGTTTGCGTTTCGATTTAATATATGTAGTATCTGTGAGTGGAAAAGTGGCATTCAGATGGCATTCAGGTAAGTAGTTGTGTGAGTATCAAGGGATGTTGTTGGTGTGCTTTTCGAGAATAAATTGTTTAAAGTTAGAAGTAGATGTTAAGCGGTTTTTGAAAGTTGTTGTTGGTGCTTTGAAGGGTTTGCATTGAGTTGATATTATAGTTTGGCTTTTCTGTGTGTTGTGGCTTGGCGGTAAAATTTTGTTTGTAAAAGTTTTCAATAGTGAAAAGTGTTTAGTTTGGTTGGGTTGTTTGGGAACGTTGTAAGTGAATACAATTTGCTAATTTTCCTTTGAGTCATTGGACATTTTGAGTGGGATAAATGGGTTTATTTTTCGCTTTAATGAAAGATAACATTTTTTATGACTTTAGTTATTATAATTTAAGTTCTAGATTTAACGGCGGGTTAACATTTCAACTTTTTGTGAGGATACTCATTCAATTTTATTGGTTGTATAACTGCAAAACACCTGAGTAATTAAACTTTCTAAAAGGTTACTTCAACTTAACACACCGCGGCACTTAAGTGTATATGGCTCCAGAGTTCTTCTGGCATTGGCAACACTAACCAACAAAATTTCGTTAACTAACAGAATCGGCTTATATAGGGCAATAGCGCTGAACTTAATTTTGAATACAATTCAAATAGATACTGCGGGTCAAATTATGGCAGCATAAAACGCTGCCGGGCAGCTGAATATTGGCTGTAATTTGACCTGGGATAATGGTCATTTGAGAATCTGACAAATCTTCACCTTCATACTGGCTACAACGGCCCATTGAGTACTTTCCACGGCTCCTAAAGGATACGTTCTTCTAAAGAAGATTGAGTGCGGTGCGATATATGAAACCGAGGACTGCTGAATATGTTCACGGATTGATTTCTATTGATGGAAGTATTGGAGGTGGAGTGTATTGCCAAAAGCTCTGTATGAGGCAAAAGCTTAGACTCAGGTCAACTAGTGTATTTTAAGTGGTGGTAGCTTCCATTAAGGCAGCAGCCGAGTGGCTGCCTAGCTCAGTAAGACCTCTGTAAGGAAGTGAACATTTACTCTGATAGTCAAGTGGCAATTAGAGATCTTATTTCAAAGGTAGCTATGAATTGCTTGACTTATCTTTCGAAAGCTTCTAGGTACTTCTTCGCCAAGCTATTCTGGGCATAGTGACATCCCAGGGAATTGTGAAGCAGATGAGTTGGTTTATACAGAAGTAGATTGAAGGAGGTCACGGGAGCTTCTTTGGCAATACGGTGCTCTTCAATATCAGTACTGACCCTATCCACGGCGTATGCTTAGAGGATGAGGAGATGGAATCATCTTAGCACTTCCTGGCCACTTGAACTGCCTTCGAGAGACTAATAGCGTTTTCTTTTCTTGAAATAATGTCGCATTTATTCTCCCCCGTGCGAGGGCTGTCAAATTTTCTTGTTCGTTTCTCAGTATTTTCTCTGAGTTGTTTGTTCTTTTCTCAAAATGTTGCCCTCTGCCCCGACAAAAGAGCAACTTTTTTTAGCCGCTACCAAATATTAGAGTGAGTGTTTAGCAGCGCATTTTAAATGTATAGTTTGTTTGTTCGTACAATAGATTTGTTCGGAAATCTCAATTTTGACACTTAATGAAAGTTATTTGACTAATTTTATTGCGTTCGATGAATCAAATTGTTGATGCAAGTGAAATTGATAGGGTGGTATTTTTTTGTTCTTTTCTCATATGAAAAATGCAAAATTTTCGCAGGGTACATGACAACATTTTCGTAATGTTGCCCTAGAATGAGGTGACATTTATTTCGAGAAAAGAAAACATTATAAGACTGAAGTATCTGGAATCGCACATTATTCACTATCCGATGAACATATCGATCGCGAGTGGAGATTAGCCAGCTTCGTAGCTTTATGGCAAGCTTGTGACGCTTTGCAGATTACAATTAAGGAACTCCGTTTTTTGAATGTACTGAGGTAAGTATTAGGGAGCCCAGGGGATCTACGTGACCTACAAGAAGCAACCATTTTGAACTTAGCCCTACCTATAGGATTTTACCTGTAAAATCTAAATCTTACCTGAAAGATATTAGATCGGTGCTAGTTCTCAAAGTGTCGAAAACACGTTTCTTTTTTAATTTCTTAACCTCTGTACAATAATAAATTGGTGCAATAATTAAGCCTGTGTGAATGAGAAGAAAGCTAAAATACTGCCCTTTAATACCCAGAATCAATAAATTGGGAAGGATCGTTAGTTCTGTGTAGTATCAAAAGAGTAAGCAATAAATTGCTTGAAAACTAGAAGTAATAAAAAATTTTCAAGATCAAATTCAATCTCAGCAGAAACATCCTATAAAAATGGCTTGTGCAATGGACAGATATAGCAAACTTAATATCGTTTTAGTTAGCATTTATACTTGGGTTTTGAACAACCTTTATACAATTCGAAATTCAGTCGTATAGAATTGATGCAGTTTTTCCTGCGATCGTAGTTCGCGTGAAGAAATTTCTGTACTGATCGAGTTTTGTGAGTAGCTTGAAACAAGAAAAAAAAAAATTATGTTCACCCTTTGAAATGTGGCAAAACTCAAAAAGCTCGTGTGGACTAAGTTCACCTTGCATTGTTTGAATTTGATTTCTTGGTTGAAACCGTTTAGTTGATGTGCGAAAAGTTTCTGAAAAGTTTTGATCTGTGTCAAAGGTGACTTTCAGTGCCAGCTTTTAAAATAGCCAAGGGATCTCGGCCCAAATATGAGCTTACGGAGGTATGGAGATTGAACAATTTTATTTGTATATTGTTTTATATTTATTTTTATATATATATATATACAGCGATTTGGAACCCCTTTTTCCACAAATGATAAATAATGGCAATTAAGAATTCGCCCGGCTTGGCTCTGTCTGGATTAATATAATTTTTCCCCACAGTAACTGCATAGCATTAGGCTTAGCTTAATGAAATAGAATTTCTGAATTTGCTTAAGATAAGGTACGACTTTGGTTCTGTGTATCGGATTTATAAGCCTATTTTTACTGATCATCTTGTAGGCTCTGTTGCAGAGTTATCTGAATGAAGTCATCAACTAAGCGGCTGATTGCGGAAATTGCTGTAATTTCTTGCACTACCTTAATTTTTGTGGAAATATGAAACTACAAGCATACGATTTCTCTCAACTGCAATGATCTTCTAAGACTTTCTGAGCTTTCGTGATATCCAAAGTCGCTCCTTTTTGCAAGTGGATTGAAGGTAATCGAAAAGACTTATTAAGTTAACTAAGCGGCGAAACTCAATGATAGAATCTGATATTGACTCAGCTGACGTTTCATTTTCACCCTTCGGACGCTAACAGACAGAGATATTAATCATGTAAACTCTATTTTCAGTACTCGGAAATCTCTCTCTCTCTCTCTCTCTCTCTTTGACACTGTATTCTTTCACTAACCTTTTTCACAAAATTATTAATTGAGTATTATTGGACGATCTATTATTAAGGTTTAAAGGTCGTTTACTCAATATCTATGTAATTGGATTATTTCTAATCCAATCATAGTTGCTCGTAACCGATTAGGTCGCTCGTTATATGTTCCCTTTTCTCCACATTATCTGGGGTCTAACTTTAGACATATTTTTAAGGACGTCAAGTTTTGTTTATGCTCTGAGTATTAGCGTATTTAATTGCGTTCGCTGCTAGTGTTGTATTAAGAAATGCCACATAATTATAGCTCGAAAAATTATCGAGAATACAAGAAAAATAGTATTGTGTTATCAAAAGTTTAACTCAACGAGTTAGCACTAATTACGGAAGATCGAGGCTGGCATGAAGAGTTAGAAATAATTTATTCGAAGCGCGTGCATTGAAGAAAAATATAAAAATACTTAATATTGCAAAACGTAGATACAGCGACTCTAACAACTTATTAAATGGTAATTTTTTTACAATATTTAATTTATTAAGCAAGTAATTATTTTCGTTAACTTTTTATAAACTTTGGTTTGTAAAAAGCATATAGTCAAAGTTTTAAATTTTGTATAAAAATTTACATATCAAAAAATCAAAAAAATTTCAATCCTTTAAGGGTTTAGAAAATTTTTGGTATGTTTTTTCTGGCTTTGCAAATTTTTCATTGATTTTTGACAATTTTTTAAATTTGAATCTTTCGCAATTCTTTTGCATATAACAGATGGATTTTATATAAATTTCTGTTGATTTTTCAAATTTTTTTGTGCTCACGGTTTTGCACGTTTTTTGTCATACAAACTACATGCGTTAAATGGAGAAAAGTTTTAGCCTCTTTTAGACTGCCATATTATTATACGAAAATTTAATGGGCTATAAAATTAGATGATGCCATATTATTATACGAAAATTTAATGGGCTATAAAATTAGATGTCGCAAAGATTTCTAAAAATTTTTGGATTTTTTTTTTTAATTTTGTAGAAAATGTGAAATAATAATTTATACCATTTTTGCTATATTGCGAAATATATGTATTTTTTTTAAATTAACGAAAAAAAATTATCATGAAAATGAGTGCGTTTTTTAGTTGGCGACTACTTTAAATGAAATCTCGCACGAAATATTTCTAACATTACATTCGGTAAAGTTGTGCCATCTGATGGCTATGGATAAAATTTATTTAGTTACAAGCTAAATCATTACAGAGAGGAAAAACTTACTGCAATTTATACAGAGTTGCTCATAAAGTACAAAATTTAATAAAGCAATAAATAAAACGCTATAAAAGTAATCAGTACAAAGTTGTAGCAAATTAACCGTCTTATTCTCGAAAAAAAAAATTGTTTTCTTTTATTATTTTTTTCTAAAATTTTAACAAGTTATGGCTTTCTGTTTCAGACTATTTGTAGCTTTTGAGTTATTTCTGTTTTGTGAGTTTTATTTTTTTTTTAATAAAGGAAGGAAATAAAATAAATCGGCTCTCAAATTTTTCGAGCTTCTGAGCGCTACGTCGTTGCTATTGAAAGCAAGTAGACCCACACAGTCCCTTGGGAAGAAAAGCGGAAAGCATGACATGACTACACATTTTTTTTATTATTAATCTCACTGCTGTGAGCTGTCACTTTTGGTTATAGTCAGTAGCTAATCGGCTAGACATATAGTCTGGCAAAGTTAAACAAATTTTATCTGACTAAGCAGACATTGAGTAGACGACCTTAAGTGTTCACTTTATAGTTTATCTTCCAATCTAATGAAGTCCTAACTTGAAAACAACGTGGATGAAAATTGGGCATTCGAATCAAAGTTTTACAGAATTTCTCTGAACTTGGCTTTCCTAACTTTAACAGTTGTATTACCTACTCAAGTTTATTTTCAGTACAGTTCTCCAAATTCTAAGTTCTAATGCCACTTCCTTGAATTGTAACTGTGGGTGGTTATTTGATCCTTGAGTTCACCTCCAATATGATTGTGTGTTAATTTAATTAGGGGGAATTTCTCGAATATACGAAGTAGGGAAAATGAGTATTCGAAATTTGTTTACACTTTTTCGAAGATAAATTTATTGCCCAGTGTTAGTTTTTAGGTTAGGAAAGGCACATTTTTGATGCCCCGAATTTATGGTAGCTTTATGAAAAACCATTAATTTCAATTTTTACTAAACCTCTAGTATTTTCCATAAAGTCGGAAATAGTGAAAAAAAATCTTTATGCCTGCCCCAAGAACTGTGGTGCAAATTTTCAATTCCTTAAGAAACTGTTTGCGGTTCGGCAACCTACAAGCTTCCTAGTAAGCAAAATAAGTCGATACGAACTTGCGAGAATATTTTTTTTTATTATACCTAGAATATTTGGTTACCCAAAACCTGCAAGTGAAGGCGTACAATTTTTTTTTTTACACTAACAAATAACTTGATAATGAATTATAAGCTTTTCAACAATTGGAGCAATTAAAAAGTTTTAATATACTCTTGTTTTTAAACTCATAGCCGAAATGCCGCGGTGCGCGTAGGAAAAGCAAAAAAAAAAAAAAACAAATATTTCAAATATTCGGAAACTTTGAGGGAGTGGCGAAGGATAGCGAACTCATGAGTGTGGAATAAGTTAAGCTGTTTACTGTTATTTTGTTTATTCGTATTGGCGCTGTGTTTCCGATTTTTTTTCTATTGCATTTAATTAAACATTCGCCGGCGATGCGGAAGTGATTGAGCACCAAGTCATCCAGTTATTATTGTTTGCATTTTATTTTGTTTTTGTTTTTTTGTTTGGGTTGTCATGGATTTTTGGATGCCAATGGGGGACAAGAGGGCTATGTGTTTTTGTTTAATTATACTTTTCTTGTTGGCTTTTTCCCAACAATTTGATCAAAAAACGTGAAGTAATTGTTTCCAAAGCATAGCCCTTCATCTGTGTAATTCAATAGACTTGTACTGTAGTGTTTATTTGCTTAGTTTTTGTTTGAGTGTTTTGATTTGTTTTTTTTTTTTTTGGTTTTTTTATTGGCATACAAAATGAAATATTTTTAAAACATAATATAAGTATAGAAAGAATTACTAGTTTCAGAAATAAAAAAAAAACTAAAGCTAAAGCTAAAAACGAACAAAATTAAATGCTGAAGATAAATACTATGTTTTTTTTTCAAAATTATATACGAAAACTTTGGAGCCGAGTTTTAAAGCATTATATTTATAGCCAGCCATTATTGGCAACTTAATTCTGGTACACCATAACCTTACCTGTGATTTGGAACGCATTGTCGGTTGGTATTTGCGTCGAATTTTCCGTGGGCAGCAAACGCACAGCAGACGAACGAACGCTCTGTAAAGACAAAAATATAGAGGAAGAAGAAACAAAGGTAATCAAAGTTTAAATAAGAGCAAAGAACTGAGAAAAAATGCGAAATTCGCGAATCAGCATAATTGTTAAGAATTTGTGGGAAAAAAATAATACGCTGTGCGATTCTTTTCTGAGAAATAAGTGCTTTACAAAGAAATATTTAAACGACAGCCTACATAAATATATTTGCATAAATTGTCGCTTATTCGCCAGTTTTTATTTTATGCAACGCTTGCGGACGTCTCACACTTTTTCAGACGTTGTTAAATATTTGTATGGGTGTGGGGTGGGGTGAGGTGTGGTATTAGGCGGAATCAGGCAGTTAAATGTCAATGCTTTGCGCACATTAGGGCCGCACCATTTTTAGCAAAAGTTTTATGTAGTTCAAGGTCTGTATGAGCGTCGAATAATTAAACTTCTTTAGCGGCATGACATTTCAGTAGTTGGGTCCTGGGTCAAGACTACAAATACTAATTTCTAGTATTACTACAACTACTAATTACCAAAACTACTACTAAAACTACAACTTCGACTACTACTACTAACTACTACCATTACTATCACTACGACTACTAATTTTTACTACTACTACTAACTGCTAATACTTCTAACTGCTACTACTACCAATTAGTACCACTATTTTCACTAATGCTACTACTAATTATTTCCACTGTTTTTACTAATTTCTAGTACTATTTTTATTTATGCTACTACTAACTACTACTACTATTTTTATTAATTTCTATTACTATTTTTACTAACTACCAAAAATTACTACGAATATTTTCACTCATTTCTACTACTATTTTTATTTGTGCTGCTATTAATTACTACTACTATTTCTACTAAAGCTACTACTTATTACTACTACTATATTTATTAATTTCTACTACTATTGTCACTAATGTTTCTACCAATTACTACTACTATTTGTTCTAACTACCAATAATTACTACTACTATTTTTAAAAATTTCTACTATTATTTTTACTTATGCTACTACTAATTACTACTACTATTTTTACTAATGGTAACACCAATCACGGCTGCTATTTTTAGTAATGGTACCGCTAATTACTACTATTATTTCTCTGATTTCTACTACTAATTAATATTTCTAGTTTTATTAATTTCTGCCACCATTCCTACTAGTGCTACTATTAGTTACAACTACTACTTACTTACCACTAGTTAATATTACTACTATTTTAAATTATTTGTACTGCTATTTTTATTAATGCTACTACTAAGTACTGCTGATTACTACAAATCACTATAACTACTACCACGACCACCACATCTTTAACTAATACTTCTTACTACTAAAAACTACTACCACTACATACCCATATTTAACTCTCTACCACTTTATGAAGTCGGCAAAAATTTTTTTCATCTGGCTTGTACTTTAGGTGCTCCAGTGTTTAATTTTATTTTAAATATCTATACTGCTAGAGTAGAGTGCAAAATTATTAAGTGCAATATGTATGAACATTTAGAAACAATTTTGAACGAGAAATAACACTAAAGACAGCACCGGCACCAGTGTGCCCCCAAACCCAGCTTGGATAGTGATGCCCAAAAACCCTTCTAATATGCTCCAAATTTTAGCTCCGTAACCAAAACATAAAGAATTAAGAATAAGTTCTCTTCAAAATTGACTTTATAGAAAATAATCAGTATTTATATTTGGTATCGGTAATTTATCAAGCGCCATATAGCGGATCAATTTCTTCGCACATCTATTATACGTTTCTCATTTCATCAAAATCAGCTCATTAATAGAGACCTTCTATCTAATTTGTCTCTAGCATCACCTAGCGCATCCATTTTTTCAAAAACGTATTTTTTATTGTATCAGCACGATATTTTTGTAAAATCGTGAGTTTCTGTCTATAAATATGAGTTATTTGAATAACTGGATTCTAGCGCCATCTTGCGGAGCCGTCCGACCCATATTATACCTTTCTCAATGCTGCAAAATCAGACCATAAATAGAGGTTTTTTGAACAGCTCGTATCTAGCGTCACCTAGCGCATTTATTTTTGATAAAGGCAAATTTTATTATCCCAGCACTATACTTTTCTAATACTTACATATATTTATTATATAATTTTTTCTACAAAAATGGGTACTCTCTATTAGCCAAACTCAAATATCCGCATGCTTTTTCAGATGTGAAGCTATATGTCAAGCAAGTATCTTGCCCGAACTTTATGAACCGAACTTTAAGAATACCCTATTATACATTTGAACCAATTTCGCGCTTACCAAAATTGCATTACCGAATATAAGTATGTGTGTGTATGTGTGAATTAGCATACAGACATCTATTCAGGCAAACCCCTACAGCCCTCGATACTCCCTCCTCGTAAAAAAAAACCTATTAAATTTGCTGCTTCATTTTTCTTCATTGATATGCGAACATTTCATTTTTAGTCCTTTTTATTTATTTTCTCTGAAGTTCAACAGCAAAATGTCGCCTAAATCTGTTTATGTATCTGTCTACTTATTTACAAGTAAATACGTACATACATTGCCTATGAGATATATGTATGTATTATTAAGTGTTTACTTTATTTTCCATTAATAAGCAAATCTGGCGATTAGCAAGAATGGAGGGAAATGAAAAAAAATCGTTGCAGAGGGTGTCTGTGGAGTTAACAGCTTTTCCCATGGGGCGCATTAAAGTTATTGCTTAGGAAAATTGCATTGTAAGTGTTCGATAATTTCATTGGTTTAATAGCGCTTAGCATACTGATGCCCCGTAGGGAAATTCCCAACACATACGTATTTACATATATGTATGTAAGTAGTATCGAATATGTTTCTTCCATGGATAGTTTTGGTAAAAAAAATACTTTTCATAATTTCGTGAATTCTTATTAGTGCTCGGAAAAAAAATTAACTTTATAAGTTTTAGTTCTGGTTTATAAAAGTTTAGTTTAATTTTGGGCTTTTCAAATATATATATTTTTTTAATTTCATTTAATAATTAAAAGTTTACAAACGGATTCAGGTGGTACAATCGACGCTAAAGCAGTTAATATTAGTTTCAGCGCAGAAAATGATTTTCTGGAGTGACTTGTGCTTGTTATTCAAAATCGGAAGACAAAAATATCAGTAATATCACGCTTTTTAATTACAGTAATTAAATGAGAAATATCTTTTATTTTGCCTTTAAGAGCTTTATCTTTATCTTAATCTTTATCTTTATCTTTATCTTTATCTTTATCTTTATCTTTATCTTTATCTTTATCTTTATCTTTATCTTTATCTTTATCTTTATCTTTATCTTTATCGTTATCTTTATCTTTATCTTTATCTTTATCTTTATCTTTATCTTTATCTTTATCTTTATCTTTATCTTTATCTTTATCTTTATCTTTATCTTTATCTTTATCTTTATCTTTATCTTTATCTTTATCTTTATCTTTATCTTTATCTTTATCTTTATCTTTATCTTTATCTTTATCTTTATCTTTATCTTTATCTTTATCTTTATCTTTATCTTTATCTTTATCTTTATCTTTATCTTTATCTTTATCTTTATCTTTATCTTTATCTTTATCTTTATCTTTATCTTTATCTTTATCTTTATCTTTATCTTTATCTTTATCTTTATCTTTATCTTTATCTTTATCTTTATCTTTATCTTTATCTTTATCTTTATCTTTATCTTTATCTTTATCTTTATCTTTATCTTTATCTTTACCTTTACCTTTATCTTTATATTTATCTTTATCTTTATCTTTAATTTTATCTTTATCTCTATCTTTATCTTTATCTTTATCGTTATCTTTATCTTTATCTTTATCTTTATCTTTATCTTTATCTTTATCTTTTTCTCTATCTTTATCTTTATCTTTATCTTTATCTTTATCTTTGTCTTTATCTTTATCCTTATCTTTATCTTTATCTTTATCTCTATCTTTATCTTTATCTTTATCTTTATCTTTATCTTTATCTTTATCTTTATCTTTATCTTTATCTTTATCTTTATCTTTATCTTTATCTTTATCTTTATCTTTATCTTTATCTTTATCTTTATCTTTATCTTTATCTTTATCTTTATCTTTGTCTTTATCTTTATCCTTATCTTTGTCTTTATCTTTATCCTTATCGTTATCTTTATCTTTATCTTTATCTTTATCTTTATCTTTATCTTTATCTTTGTCTTTATCTTTATCTTTATCTTTATCTTTATCTTTATCTTTATCTTTATCTTTATCTTTATCTTTATCTTTATCTTTATCTTTATCTTTGTCTTTATCTTTATCTTTATCTTTATCTTTATCTTTATCTTTATCTTTATCTTTATCTTTATCTTTATCTTTATCTTTATCTTTATCTTTATCTTTATCATTATCTTTCAGTAACTCAATCTTCTTGGTTCGGATTTCCTGCAGGATTGCTATGTACATACGCACGTACATATAAGAATGGGTGTGATCTCACACAAATAAGGTAAGATTGCGGTAAATCTGTATAATCATTTTATCATCATCGTTTTCAGCAATAATGACTTGGTGTTAAAATTTGTCATTAACCAGCATTAAATGGTTTTGTAATAAAACTGGTAAATTTTTTTCACGTACTTTTTCAAGTAAATTACAAGCGTATTGTTTGGGTGTTTCTGAGAAACATACATAAGTATTTAAAGAATATTATATTTAAAATATAATCTAAATAAAGGGAGTTGAATCGAAAAGTGTACAAGATGTATTGATTATTTTTGCGAATAGGGTATCTCGGTATAGATTTTTCCAAGAGTTCGATATTCTTTAAAATTTTGGTATATACTAGTATTTAAAAATATGTGACCACCTTTTGATTTGTGCGAATCTAGATGATTTAAATTACTCATCCAAATGCTCCCAAAACTTCTTCAGTCCATGCAGTAGGACATCTATTAAACAATGCCACGCCAGTTAGAACCACAGTCGTCATCTTAATGACCTGTCTCCCCAAATTGATAAGAGATTTCGTTCGTTGGTCACTCATCGATGGCCAGTGTACTCTTCCAGCCTCCTGCTGTTTGCGAACATAACAAATTTCTTGTTAATCAAGAGAGGAATGCCAAGTGGATCACTGATATCAGTGTCCGGCAGATTCGTGCTTTGACTCATCAGCTTTGCACCTACTCCGCATGTCGCAGTAACTGGCAACCCACACAATATGTATTGGGAATATCTCAGCCATATCGTTAAAAAATTGGCGGCATTCCGCAGCTACTCTTGATGTCAGCGACGTTTTCCATAAGGATTTATGAGCTGCCCGCTGGCCAGTGAAAATATAGATTTCATCACCGGGAATCATATCATACTGTACCAGTGAGGCCTTTGAAATTGCTATAAGACTCGCCTGAAATGCAGTGCAATAATCAGATAGATGGAAGCTGAAAGTTATGCCCAACTGTTCCGAGAAGACCCCGTCAAGTTTTGGACTTAGCGGTGTAAACATGAATGATTGCGTTTTTTCTAACCCCGCTCAATCTCCATTATTCCCTTTCGGGCAGCATGGCTATGAATTTGGTTTCGGACGATCGGAAGCGCGGAGTCGGTTATCGGAGGCAGTTCCGTGAGGTCGGTCATTATTGAGCTATCGCCGATACAAGGATGTGCTAATTGCTATGCGCCGTTTTCATAGTCCCAGCTATGGGCAGAGAGACTAACCGCTGAACTATCTTTTAATATTTACTTTTTTGGCGAGCACATCTCACCAGACTACTAATATAAAAGAGAATTAGTCTCACTACTGCCATGTAGATCCGTGCAATAATCCTGGCCCCTAAGCTCCAGTTCCTGTCTAGCCGTCATGGCTTTACAGCCCTTTCGTTAATATTGGACCCCCAATAAATTGCAAAATTGTACGAAAACTCCGACTAGCGTAAGCCTAAGGTAAAGCTCAAATTAAAAATTAATACACTTTAGCTTTTGAGAACAATTGTTGGAAAAAAATTACTTGATAAATCTTTCTTGAAATACCTTCTTAAAAATCACGAAATTTGAATTCCTTAAGAAAAAAAAAGATCTAGAGGTTTAAAACCCTTTCGGGATGTTAAAATGGGGGAGGCCTAAGCTTGAATTTACTCTTGATTTAGTTAAATACCAAGATATAAACCTTATTTTAGGCGGCAACTGCAAGTTCCTTCGTTTTTTTTTATTTTTTTTGTTGTTTTGAACTGAAATAACTACAGCAAAATTTCGGTTCGCGCCGCCCCGATTTGCATTGTTTTAATTTGCGTCAGATATGTTTTGTTTTTGAGTTCTCGAATTATGTCTTTCCTAATTTCGATTTCACTCTGCACCGTTGGAATAAACCCGCATATTTCCAATATGTACTTTCGAATGTAAGAATTTCCGCAGTTCAGACTGCTGTTTCAATTAATGACGAAAGTCGAGGCTTTAGTGTATATTAATATTTGCATCATCTTTGTCATCATTATCTTCAAAATGTATATTACGACTTACCTTCTGAAATCTCTACTCCAGCAAGCATATATCACCGGATTCATGCAGGAATTAATCCAACCAAGCCACGTCACTATCGCAGATACTATCTCCTCGTGCTCAATGCATTCCACACAGAAACCGGAAAGTAGATTCACAACAAAGAACGGCAGCCAGCACACGATGAATACACCCATCACTATACCCAGTGTCTTGGCTGCCTTCTTCTCTTTGGCGAATTTCGCCAACTTTCGCGACAACGAGAAATTCTTTCCCATATGCCTATGCCGCGCCAAGCCATTATTATGCAGCGCCGATAGCGGTTCATCGTCAGGCTCTTCGGGCGTCGATGTAGTCGTACCCGACGTACTGTGATTGTGAAGCCCCGAATGATGATGCGAATGGTGACGATGGTGTTGCGAGCCATCGCTACCACCACTAGGTGCCCCACCCAGCGAACCATGAATTGTAGGATGATGCGATGCGCTCGTCGAGGGTTCACGCGTTGTACCGCCACGATGAATACGCAGCGTCAATTGTAGCTCACCGGAAGCCATAAGCACTTGTTTGGTGCCGATCTTTAGTGAACGCGTTTGAATCACTGCAGCACGATAAATGCGACAATAGGTGAATACCATAACTAGAAGTGGCAGGTAAAATGAGATCGTCGATGAGAAGACTAAATAGCCGAGATGTTCCGTAAAGGTGCACTTATAGGCGGGCATCTCACCATCGCGTGCAGCACGCCACCACATAATCGCCGGAAAGCTAATGGCGCTCGAACACACCCACACCGCACAGATGAGGGCTGCGGCGCGTTTTACCGTCATGCGCATCGGATAGGAGAAAGGGTCGGTAATGGCCCAATAGCGATCCAATGATATCACACATAAATTCAATATGGATGCGGTGCTGAAGAGTACGTCCAACGAACGCCAGATGTCGCACCAATCGGTGCCGAAGAACCACGTATTCTCCAATACTTCGTACAATGCCGAAAAAGGCATCACAACCAAACCTACCAAACAATCGGCTACCGCCAGACTCGTTATGAAATAATTTGTGGCTGTATGCAGGTAACGTTCACGTATAACGGCCAATATCACCAGCGAATTGCCGAACACGGTGGCAAAGGAGAAGAGAAAAAGAAATGATAATAGCGAAAGACGATCATTTGGAAGCAGGCCGAGAAACTCGCCCAAATGTGGATCGCGTGTGCCATTACTCACATCGTATATATACGACGATAATGAGCCATTCGCGGATACGACAGTGGAGATGGTGGTTGAGCTGATAATTTCAGTGCTGGTAGTGGTCAACAGCGGTTGTTGTTGTTGTTGGTCGGTGCTTTCAAGAAAACCATTAAAATAGTCGAAGACATCATCGGAAATGTTGAAGCTCGTATAGAACGGAGGTGGTGGTGGTGGCTTCGCTTGATTTGGCGTGGTGTGATTGTCAGTGCGGGTGTTGGATTGAAGATATGAATATGTTGATGCAGGTCGTTGCGGTGTGGAAGAGAGTTGCTGTATGGAAGGCTCCAACTGCGGTGCGACCAGTGAGAATTCGGACAACTCGTCAGGCGCATACTCCCAGTAGTAGAGTGTGTTATTAACGCTGGTGGCGGTATCGGCTGAGATATTTTCTTCACCGCCTGTCGTATGGCTGTGGTTGATGTTGTTGCTGCTACTGGTGGGGGTGGTGGTGGTGGTGATGGTGTTGGTGCCATTCGTGCTACCGATACTGCTTGCGACTCTGTGATTATTCGCATTATTCATTATCGTAATTGACGCATGCGTACGATGCTCGAGCAACGCTAAGGCTTACTGCTCCGTATGGATGTGCACGATAACTGTATTCATTATCAGCTAGTCCTGCATTTTAATAAATTTATGTGTGCAGTTAGCTACAGATCACTGTTGTTTGCGAACCTTTGTGGTAACCCAAGATATACGCCAACCAATTTCAAATACCTTGGCTTACGGCAGAACATTGACACCTTTATAAGAAGCTATGTTTATTGGAGCCATTGTTGAGCTTAAAATTCGTGTTTATAAACCTGGAAAGAGCAAAAGGAATAGAAGAAGTGAATAAATTTTGATTTGCTTAATTGCTTAATTTCATGTAGTTGTTTGAGATTTGATATTCTATATTGCCACTTGCTGTTGCTTTCATTTTCTAAAGCCTTCATTCAGCCTATCATTCAGCATACACTGCCGGCTAGGTAAGTAATTAATAAGAATTCCGAAGCGAAAGCACATGATTGACACTGCTTACATTCCTTCTATATTCGAAACAAATTAAATTGCAGCAAACAGGAAATGTGGTACCTTTTGGCTGTTAACAATTCGGCCAATCCCAAATGGCTCCAACAACCTTCTACTTACTCTCTCCCTCTCTCTCTCTCTCATCTCATTAATCTTCACTTCGAACCCACTTCATAGATTTTACAAAACCTTCTGCATATCCTTTTATCGGCGTTGGCTCAGTACTTGTAACTGCCTACTCGGTGTGCATTTTGCTTCTGTATGTCAGCTACTGAGGTTCTAGATGTTAGGATAGTGGGTAGTAAGCGAACCAAGTATTAGAGTAATGAGTGTATCGTTTGAGTACTTCATCAATAATTCAAGATAGTGTCAGCGTTGACAAATGTGTAAATAAGTAAATAACCAATACGAAAGCAGGTAGTAAAAAAAGGCAAATTTTAAATACTTAAAAGGTTGCTAAAAATAAAAGGTTAATTAACGCATGACATAGTTTTGAACATTTCGACACGTTTGCTAATATTTCCAAATGAAAGTATTTTTAAAATGAGTTTGCGCAAAAAATATTCTTGGTACACTGAGGAAAGTAAACTATGGAAACGTGCGCACTCAAAATTCTATGATTCAAACAAATATTTTTAAAAAATTGTGTGCTGTGCAAAATTGAAAGGGCAGTGAAAAAAATCTCGGCTAGAATGTGTTTCGTCAATACAATAAGAAACACTTTTAAACAGGTTACCGAAAATAACAGTTGTTTTTTTTTGTATGCAATAAAGGTAAAAGCGCGGACAAAATATTACTGTAGAAGAAACTTGTTAATGCCCCTTCGATTCCAGGATCTTCTGGACAAGAATTTCAGAGTATTTTAATTTTTTCACCTTTTGGTTCAACATAAGCCAAATCAATTATTTCTGCGTGATTATTAAAGACCTTTCCCCCTTAAATTTCTACTAATTTTTGAAAATAATCACAAAGTGCTAGATTTGGTTACATTTCTTGTGTAACAAAGGCACTCCTGTTGGGCTTTATACCATGGACGGAGGCACAGTGATATCTGGAATTTTCGGAACCCCTGGGAAATACTCTGCATAGACGATGCGGATTTGAAGTGCCTTTAGTTCACCCCGAACACAGAAGATAATATCCAACCAAATTCTATTTGCGTTGCGTCTGCTCAATTTCAGCTATTTTGCATCTTCGATCTCCATTTTAACCGAACGTTTTGAAATTCAGAAAGAGGTCTCGTAAAATAATTGGATTTAATATTTTTTTAAATTATTTTTTGGCCTTTTATTTATGAATCGATTGTAATTTATAGAGCTTGAGGCCAGGTATTTATTAGGGAATAATATGAGAAAACAACAATTTTTCAAAGTGGTAGAATTGATAGCTGCTATTTCGGAGATCACCACATCTCCTCGTCAGACTTCTTCCTTTCTCGACTTTACCTGGCTTTGAACCATAGTACACGGAGTTACTAGCCGAGCACGCAACCACTCAGCCGCGCTAACAGTTGTGAAAATTGTTTATTTTCTCACTATCCCTATCTCCAACAATACCGCTATTATTTTTTGTTTTAAAAATTAAAAAGTCATCAACTATGCGAACTTTTCGTAGTCCTCTGTTATATGTACAAGCATTCCGATCTCTTTTAACACGAGACTCAGTTTATCAAAAAGGCTTTAAAAGTTCTGGCGAAAATACTAGAGCTCTATTCCATTGCGCATATTTGCAGCATTTTTGAACCTTTTTTGTCTCGTTAGTATAATGGTATATCTCACAAAAATGATTCTCTGCAATATTTCCGTCACTTAACTTATGTAAATCTTTTGAAAACATTTGTATAATACATTTAATATGGTAAGAATGACACGGTGTGTCGGCTCATCTAAAAGTTTTCCTAATAACTCGCTATTTATATCTGGCAGAGCGGAGGTAGCGCAATACTTTCAATTTATAAAAGAACATCATGACATTTAGTCATACATTTTAAAATATCACGAACGCAATAATGTTGCCCACCGAAATTACAATACAACAAACAGTTATACAGCCAAACAGCCCAACCGGCTCCTAACATCTGTAACATTTATCCAAATAGGAGGCGGTTAAATTGTAACCGTAGTTTTTGGGAAGGCTGGGGAAATACAGAGCAGGAGAAACGCTACATGTCACAGCTAAAAACTTAGCAACTGTAAAAAGTATTACTCTTTCAATGTTTTGTTTTATTTGCCCTTGCAAGAAGTTATGATCCCTGTGCTAACTTCAATGTCATCAGTGGGTAAAAAGCAAATAACTGAAAAAGCCAACAATGTTTTGTGGATGGCAATAATTTTTTTGGTTCGTTGGTTTGTGGTTAGTTGATGGAGTTAGGATACGCTGCCACATGGAGCACGAAGCCATTTGAGTTAGCGAAGTCGCAAACAGAGCTTACGCTGAGGATTTATGTGTAAAAGAAGAAAAAGTTGCAACATAGGTTTTTAGTATTTAATTTCGCTTTAGTGGATTTTTTTTCTTCTAATTGCAGGGAAATTATACGAACAGTTGTTATACAGAAAAAAAAACAAAAAAAAAAAAAAATGCATAAAAAATTGTAAAAAAAGGTAAACGAAAAGCTGACCGAAAGTCAAATCAGCAAAAAAATATTTCATCACAGAAAAACTGCAAACATCCAGTAATAGACCCTTGCAGACTATAATTAAATTTAAATTAATTTAAAAGTATGATAAACTTAATTTAAAATAGTAAAGCCCGTAGTTGAAGTTAATCAGCGTAGCGTGCTTGCCGCCAAGGTAACGATTATAATGACTTAGGTGAACAATTTGGGATTTCTAAGTTGATTACCAGTTTTCCGACCTTGAAAAAAAATAGAGTTGGGAGACATAACTACCGGAGTGCAAATATTAACGACAAATACGACCTCCTCTCTGCTAAACCTTGGATATCAAGAAGTTTCCTTCTTGATGCGTATTCTGGAATATCCCGGCATTTGAACAATTTGCACATAGAAAATCTGCTAAATTTCCTTTGCATTCTCTATATTTTGACAGAGTGCTTTGCTACAAATAATTTAACATCGTCGGAAAATATTAAGCAATTCGACAGTAAAATGTGCGACGATAGGTCTTTAACAAAAAATAAAAAGTTGTATCACATCTACACACACAGGCACAACAATTTATCTAAATTTCAAATTCAAATTGAAAACGAAACTCTTTCGAGTTACAAAGACAAAGGCTAAATGAATTAAAAAATGAAATTAAACTTACTTTGTCTTCTGCTTATGCCATTACACCATATTTCCAATTAAAATTTGAGCCCTTTTGTTCTAGTTTTCCATTGTTTATTTTTTTTTTCCTACTCTCTAATTGAGCTGATATTGAACGAAGCATTTGTTTCGGTGTTGACATTGCTTAGCAACAAATGCGTACTATTGCCAATTCAAGTTACTGATATTCAGGATATTCTTCTATAAGTAAATTAAAATCGGTTTTTTTTCAGTAGCTTGTATTGTACTTTTTCTATTTGCTTCTCATATGTGGAAAAATACTTTTTTTTTATATTTTCTCTTACGCGTTTAGCTTTATACTTTAATCTATAGAAATGCTGTTTTTTTTACTTTTCCATTTAAGCATCTATTATTTCTTTCACAATTTCTTTTATGCCATTTCATTCTTTCACATTTTTCGTATTTCCGCAATTACTATGTTTCTTTGTAGGCACGAGAAGCTGTCGACTGCAGCACTAAAAATAAATTAATTTCATGTTACAACTATGTACTCGTTTGTGGTATCTACCTACCTATGTACATACCTACCCCTGCTCTTTTACTTTACAACTAAGGGCAGAAGTTGTATGGGAGCTATCAGTGTCAAATATAGTAGCCGGATAAGTCGAACTGTGGTTAAGTTGAAGAGTGTGGGCGAATAAGCACGTATTGGGATAGTTGTTGTTGTTGTTGTTGGTAAAGAGGAGGACTATAAAAATGAAATTACACACAACTACAAGTACATACATCTCGTATTTACGCGCCAGTGCATCATCACATAGTGGCCCCATATCATATTTTGTATTTTCGTGTCACTCAAGCGCTAAAAGTCTACATGGTGGCATGCGGAGTAAAAAAAAGTAAACTTTTTTTTTTAAAGATTATCCACAATTTTTAACGACTTAACTTTTTGGATTAAAGTGAATGTTGATATTATCGTAAAATCGTAAAATATCTGGTTATGTCAATTTATTGGAATAAATGATAAAAAATTTGAAACTTTTAATGAGTTTACATTAACATTCGTTCGAGCTTAAGTGTTCGTACTTATGTTACATAAGGAATCTAAAACTAATGTTAACGATTATTTTCAATATGTGGATGCTCAAAGAAAAATTTCAGAGCTTCATTTTAAATGATTCCCAAAATACATTGGGAACGCAATGTGACCTAAGAAGGCGCAAACAAAAAAAAAAACAGGAAATGAAATTTAGTTTATTAAGGGAAGTTATTTCGAAAGCTTTTATTACTAGCGAAATCAAAATATATTTGTAGTGAATTATTGCGCAAAAAAAAAAATGCTTATTATACTTAACACTACAAAAATATATCGCAGAGATACGTTGTATTAGCTAAATAAAATTACTCGCTGAGCTATTCAAGAACACTGGTGAAGATTTTCTTGATTCTTGTATTTTTCCGTTATATATGTGGACCAAATTTGTTTGAGTTTGGTGGCATATCAAAATTTTTTTGATTCCGTGCGAATTATCTTTAATACTGAGTTAAATGTCTCGTTTCATAAGATTTTTTATAATTACCATTACATGAGAGGTGGACACGGTTTTGATTAGATTTTGGGAATTTTAGAAATTTTGCTTATTGACTTCGAATGATGATTTACTTTTCAAATTTGGTAGACTTTTCGAGATATATTTATTTGCTTTAAAATTCCAAATTTTTTTGCTTTGGTGTATTTACTAGTGCAACCCTTTTCTTCTTACTAAATTTGAGCGAATTGTCTTCAATACTGATTTAAATATCGCGTTTTGTTAATATTTGATATTTTATCGTTATATGAAAGGTGGGCGTGGGTTTTGTGCGCTTTTAAAATTTTCGAAATTTTGCTTACCGATTTGAAGTGCAATTCGGTAGAGTTTGGACAAGTGTCACGCCCATTTTCAAAAAACAAAAAATAAAAATGTTCACCCTTTTTTCTTTTCGCAACCAATCGTTTGTTAAATTTCGTTAAGATAGCTCAATATTTACTTGAGTTATCCGACCCATGCTATTACAAACAACCGTTAGGGGAACAAAATTACAATACCCTGACAAACAACGCTCTTGGGTAAATATTCCTTGCATGAGCTGATGAGATTGACATTTCCAACTTTCTGGTGTCATCGATAAGAAAACAAGTGCAATATTTAGAATGTTTAAAGAAACAAGTAGAAATTTGAAAATTTGCAAAAAAATGCACACCATTTTGTAGGCAAAATTTGAATCAAGATAAATGTGCTGATAAAAATATAACTACTCATATCCCAGGGCATAACTTGCACACTTCCACCACAGAAGACTTAATATTATGAAATTCTAAGAATTGATACTAAGTAAAACCTTTGCCAGCATATATGAATAACAATACCGACCTCATATTCGCAGCTTTTGCAAACATAGAAACTTCATCTACCCCACTATTTCACTGCGCACACTTTCTATTTATTTATCGTACATAAATAACTAGAATCGGTCAAAATCGCCTAGGCGGTTATTGAGCCAGTTTATTGATTGATATATAACTCTAAGTATGAAATTTCATATATATATTATACATACTTTACATAGCTGTTATTCTAAATCAACAGCATCGAGGATGGAAAGTTTTCCTTCTCCTAGCCATCTTCATTACGTGAAATCTTCATTACTTGGAATTACTCTTATAAAGTGAGTTTATTGTTAGAGCAGAAGTGCTATACTTATAGCTGCTTTCCAAAAAATACAATTACAATCATCGTGGGAAAATAAGTGGTCAGCTAAAAATGTTGGCCATAAATAACAAATTTCAACTACCACCAACACCACACTAAGTATCTCAAGTGAATTTGGTTATAATTGAATTTTGCTACAATATCCCTTCATATGTTTATTCGGTGTTGGTTTTGTGGTAAAAGTGGCAAATATTTACCAGTAACCACACAAGCACAAGTAATTTTAGGTAGGCTTAAGTGATATTAAGTGCATAAATAGCGCCGAGGGTGTTTTTGCTAGCCAGCGGTAGCGCTCAACACCTGCCACTTAGCGGCGATCTGTAGCTGTCGAGTTAAATTCAAGTATGAAACTTTGTTAGTTGTGTCTTAAAATTTTGCTTATATTATTTTGGCACAGTAAGCTTATTAAAATATTAACTTAATAGGTATTTTGCACTCGGTGCCATGTATATGACTCTTCTCTGCTCGGTCTTCAGTTGCATTAACAGCTCTCTCTATTCGTTGTGTCACTCATACGCCCTGCTGGGCAACCAAACGTACTGAGCTCTATGCAACTTTGTTGCGTGGCGTGATGTAGACAGCAAAGAGTGAAACTTACAAACAGCTATATATATTTATATACATATATAGTGATTGTGCTTTTCTCTGCTCTTTTCTTTTATTGTTGTTGTTATTGTTTTAGCCACCGCCTGCCGCTTCTACAAACAATCATCTGCAATTTTAACGCCTTTTGCTTGTCTTCATTGCCTTGTTTTGCTTCATTTGCTTATTTCCCTTTTTCATATAGTCGAATGCACTTCTCTAGGCACAAAATCACATATCTGATATATTTTGGTCTCTACCAATTCAGCTGTATTTTCTTACTCACCCTCACATTTACTCATTTGCTGCATATTCTCGAAATGCCCTTCGTACACACAAATACTTATATATATATATATATATATATATATATATATATGTAGATGTATGTGCTATGCAGAAGAGATATGTGTGTGTATGTGTGTGTGTGTGTGTGTGTGTGTGTGGGCAACCACTGACCCATTAATAATAATCTAGGCACATGTCCTCGTTGTCTGGCGAGCCAAGAGCATTCAAACGTAGCTGGTTGCCATATGAAATGCATATAGAAAACAGAAGCAAAGTAAAACAAAAGTTGCTATTTAAAATATGGCGAATGTATGTAGACAGTGATATTCATATAAACCCCTGTAAAAATGGACTTACCCGGGATGTGTGCAGGATTATTCGCAAAACAGTATCTATATGATATGAACCTTTCAAAAAACTTCTAAATTTTATTTGCCCAAAATTACATACATTTACAGTTTTTTTTAAATCATATTTAGGCTAAATAGTGTATGTATACAATACATATCTTAAAATATTAACAGTAGTATATTGCGTTTATGGAAATATAAAGTTTATATTTCCAATAAAAGGGCTAATAAAGGAAACAATTTTTCTAAGTAAAAGTAAAAAAATTATTAAATATATTTATAGCTGCTGAGTTTAAATTGACTTGTTATCCACGAATTGCTCATTGTTATATATAGAGCCTTGTTCCGTACTTCTTCCGTGATGATCAAGACCGGCACGTTACTGTGAATGGGAATCGCTACGGCTCAATGATAACCGAATATTTTTGGCCCGAATTGGATGATATGGACTAGGACAATATGTGGTTCCAACAGGACGGCGCCACAAGTCACACAGCGAATGTCACAATCGATTTATTGAAAGTCAAGTTTGGTGAACGTGTTATCTCACGAAATGGCCCAGGCAAACGGCCGCCTCGGTCGTGCGATTTGACGCCGTTAGACTATTTTCTGTGGGACTATGTCAAGTCTGTGGTTATGCCAACAAGCCAGCGACGATTGATGCACTTCGTACGAATATCGAACGAGAAATTGCAGCAGTATCGGCCGATTTATGCTTGAAAACCGTCGAAAATTGGGTTCAGCGTCTGGACTTCTGCAAGCGTGCCCGTGGTGCCCATGCAAAAGAAATCGGGTTCCATACATAATGGCATCGAATGTACTTTCACAGGAATGAAGAATTTGATTGATATTCCAAACCGTTTTTGTTTTATTTAAAAAAAACTTTTGTTTGTTTACATCATAGGTATTGTAACGTCTATGGTAGTAATAATTTTTATTGTTGCTATATATTAAAATATTTTCCTTTAATATTTTTGGCTACAAAAAGGATAGGCACTTTTCGGTGAAAGGTAGCACTATCCGACTTTCTTTTATTAAATAGTTTTTTATGAGGTCATTGTCGAGAAACTGCGTTCTCTTTATAAATCACATTGATGACTTTGTTAAGAAGCAGACAATTCGGGTAATTTTACACGTATTATACAAATGTCTATTAGAGAATCTTTTCCACTATAAAGTCTCAATATATATCTTTCAAATATGCATAGCCTCCCCATTAAAAAAGGATGAGTATATGATATGATTGGCCTTATTTCTTTATATATATTTAGCTTTATATTAGATTTTAGTCCATTCGATCTCCTTATCAAGTTCGCATAACTAAAAAGCATCTTTTTTTGCTTTTGCTAAAGTGTAGTCTAAATGTTTTTTTAAAAGTAAATCTTTCATCTAAAATTACTCCAAGGTATTTTATTTGATTCTCAGCTCTTATGATATTATCGTCAATTTTGATTCTGGGTAAAAATTTTCTCGCATTCGGAAACAAATTCATTCGTATGCCTTTGATAACCGTAAATTTGCTTTTATGAAACTTAATTTTCAATTTCCATTTATGAAAGTATTCGCTAAATTTTTTTAGGTATAGGTTTATTTTCTCAGACATGAACCATTACCATTTGTACCATTTTTATACCCCATCGGATCGAATAGATGTTGTGCTGACGGCAGATAGAGAGGATGTGTGCAATGATCAATTCTATGAGCGCTTAGAACGCATTTACGAGCGCTGCTTCAGTTAGGATATCAAACTTTTCTGGTACCGGAAATATGATAGTATGTAGCTCTAGGTTCCACTATAGAAGGATTCACCATGCTATGTGTGTATCCCTAGTGGGAAAAATGCTTAAATTGTTCCCAATGTATTAGATGTTTGTACACTCCGAAGACTAAATAAAAAGGACAAGATGAGCATAAGTGTCTGTAAAGCAAATAACGTTCGATAGCTGAAATGACAACCCAAAGCAAATGACTTTGCCAAACGACTCTCACACCTGCTCACTGAGAGCACTTTGCGAATGTTGGGAGCACATTTTTTAGATCTCTACTTACCTCCGCTGGGGAAGTTCTTTAATTCCAGCAAGTCAGAAAGAACAACTGGTACGATGAGGAATGTCGGGCTGCCGCAGAAAGGAAAGAAGCTACCTCAACAGCTACACCACCAGTGCCGTTAGAATTGGGAAGAAACTCTCGAAGCCGCTAGATATCAAGTGAGATTTCAGACAGTGTGGTTACCTAATGTGCGACAGAATTTAACCACTCAGGCGTATGCCAATAATATCAACATCATTGGCCTCAACAACTGCGCCGTTAGTTCTGCATTTTCCAAGCTGTATTAAAAACAAACGAAGTACCTCCTGTCTTCAAATAAATGGTTAGAATTAACAACAACAATAATGCAAGTTTTAAAATTACACGAGGAATCTCTCTTGTCAAATATCGCTAATTTGGGCAGAGTAAGCGACTGAGTGGTAAATTCCGCTCGCGATGAACCAAAGAGCGTACTCTATAAGTTTCTCATTATGCCTGAGTAGCATGAATGCTATCGAAGCGTTGGCAGAGGTGGCAGATGAAGAAGAAGGCCTGCTCTGTTGGATGGGTGGAGAAGAACTTGGCTTCACTTGGGATCTCTAGCTTGCAGTAGCAAGCAGGACAAACGAAGGACTTGCGTGCGAAATATACGAATATTGACTAGCCGTCGTTTAGATTCCAACGACAGTAAAACGAGGCTAATCGATTTTAGATAGTGTGCATATTTATTATAAATTTTTAATTTAATTTTTTGACTTTCGCTTTTAATTAAAGAAAGAGTTTTTTTTATTAACACTGGAATGTAATGTAATTAATTATTCAAAGCTCAAACCAATGTAATTTATTTTTATACAACTATGTACATTTTTCGTCAAATCGTATGCTAGTTGCAAATTCTATAGATAATTCATAAAGAAAGTGTAGAAGAAACCATTTAACTTTTCAAGCAAAATTTCGGATTTTCAACTAAAAATGTTTCTTTAAAATTTTAGTGCTATAGAGTTCAAATTTCTAATGATTAATAGAGCTAAGAAACCTTAGTTCGGAAAGCCATTATGAGCTTGCGTATTTTCAAAAGACAAAATTTGCATCTGCATACAATTTTCAAACAGTTTAATCAGCATTTCTCGAAAAGTTTAAAGTTCAGTACAACAAAGTACAAGTTCAATGTTTCTAAATACCTTTGATAATTTTGGACGGTGTTCAGTATTTTTTAAATGCAAATATTAATTTTGAGCTCTGCCCATTGAACTTTTAAATTTTATCAAGGTTTGTACAGAATAACCGAAAGCTTTTTCTTTGAAAAAAATTGTGGTAAATTATAAATATTTGGTTAATTTATAAAGTGAACATAATAGGGGACTAGATAGCGTACAAAGCTATTTAAGATCAATAAATGAGAATAAAGTAGGAATTTTAATTAATTAATTATATTATTTTTCTCTTTAACACAGATGTACAATGTGTGGTTACCAAAAAGGTCCATTACATTTTTATTTTCTTTTTTTTTTAAGAATTTGGAAATAATTAAATAATATTCCTTAAAATTAAGAAACTTTTAGAATGGTTTGTAGCGGATTTGAAAATTTGTTATTAAAATATAACTAACTAACTGCAAATTCTTCCCGTTGCGGACTAATTATGAATCAATTCAGTTGTACAACAGTTGTACGCAAAAGAGACTACTGTGTTTAGAGATAAATCGGACAATTTATTGCAGGGACACTCACTTAAAACTCAATACTTATCTACATATGTACATATGTATGCATGTAAGTGTGAAGTAAGAGGTCGTTAATGTATGTATGTATGAAAAAATTGCTTTAGGCTTGAAACGAATAGCCACTTAAATTTTATTATAACTTGAATTTATTTTTAAAATCGAAATATTTGCAGATTGTGTTAAGTAAATTACTTTCAAGCAAATGCAATTTGCATATTAAATTTTTCGGAAAATTGTATGTGATTTTGTTTTGCATATCAGTGATGTCAGATATGAATTGTATGTTGCGAACAACTTTGAATTTAGTTTGCAGTTCAATTTGAATAGAAATTATAATCTAAAAGAATTTCCAAATCACCAAGGGTAGCTGAAGTAAAGAATAATAACTTGTTACAAAATGGAATTTCTTATATGACTCACCCAATCGAACTCCAAATGCTAGCAGTAAATTAACAGGACATTAGAGAGAGTCACATTGTTCTACAAAAATCTTAAGTATATAATTTTATTGAAGTCAAATTGGATTATATAATAAAACAATAATTGTATTCGTTCGATTCATTGGTCATATTTTTAAAATAATATTTATGCCCCTGGTTGGTTCAAATTTCGTAAATCTATATTACACCCGTAGTAAGAAATATTTTCTTAAAAAAAAATAAAAATGAAGAAAACAAAACTGACAACGTATAGTCCCTATGCATGACAGAAATAACACTTAATAGGGACAATTCCAATTCCAATTTCAATTTAATATACATAGTTATCATTCCTTTTGGTTTAATTCTTCAAAGCGTTTTCGTTCCCTTTTCAAAAATTTCAAAATATTTTTCAAACAAAGACGTTTTAAAACTTTTTAATTGAATTTTGGTATTTTAATAATACTGTTAATTTAGATATTATATTTTCGAAATAACGTTTTATGAACACTAATATCTTAAAATTTAAGTTCACTTACTATTTTTTATTATTATTATGGGCAACAAGTGACTGCGACCTGATTTCATCTATTATATTTCTCTTAAAACCTTAGGCTATTAATAATTTGTAGCACTGCTTTAGGTTTGCTTTTCCTTAGGTTATGTGGTTGGTCACCTAGATGGCGGCGTCTTTGTTTGCCAAGTGCAGAACATTCACAGATAACATGTTCCGAGCTTTCCATTTACATTTCACAAACGCCATCTGTATTATTTCTGTATTATCTCAGGTTACAGTGTTCTGCTTAGAGAGAGTAACTCTCTCGAACCTTTCAGAGAACAAGCGCGAAGTTACTTTACATGGCTTTGTCCTGCCTTATTTAATTAGTAGCTAATAAATTTCTTTAATTCTAGTCTCCTTGCGACTTCGTTAGAATGGCTTTTGGAGAATCCACAAAATGGTTCTGTCTCAATAAAGACTAAAGGACATGCTGACACCCAGTTTTACTAAGTGATCATCTTTCTCATTTCCCTCATGCCCTTTATGACCAGGAATCCGTCCAAGAGCTAAGATTTTTAAGTTTCCTAATGTGGTGAAAAGAGTTTGGCACTCAAATGCCAGTTTTGAGGTGAACTTGTCTGATTTTAGGACTTTAAGAGCTGCTTGACTGGCGGAGAGAATATAAACTTTTGTATATATTTGCTTCCCTTATATTACTGATCATGTTAGTGGCGAATGTGCAGTAGGTAATTTTAAGAATTAAGTTTCAGATTTTATCAAAAAACCTGCTACAGGCAAAAATTCCATTTGTTGCTTTTCACTTCACCTTTTCCAGTTGCTTGTTCGCGGCGAGCCTTATGCCAAAGAATATTCCTTGGAAAGTTCGCTTCATTGGAAAGTTTAATTGTGGTACCACTAATGGAAGGGCATGTAATGCTAATAATCCTGCTTCGTTTTGCTGGATCGATAGAAATTCCTTTTTTCAATGCACCTTCTGTTTATTATTTTCGGCTGGGGTAAGTGAGAACAAAAATTATAGAAAATCTTTTTCATAAAAAGTTCGATAGCGAACACCATTCACAGTAACTGCCTGACCGGCCTCATTTTGGAAAAAATACGGCCCGATGATGCCGCCAATATCTTACTTTGGTTATTTTAATTCGATAATAAATTTTGTTTATATGAATCGTCATATGTGTATACTACGTAATTGAATCAGCCATATTTGAAAAAAAAATCCGACAAAGCTATATTTTTTACTACTATAATCTACATTATTTACAATTTTGTACTAAATTTTTTGAAATATTTTGCGGAAATATTTAGGTATTATTTCCCAGAAAAATTCAATTGCCATAAGCAAAAGGTTGCCCAAATTAGTTGCTGATGTGAAAAATATTGGAACATGAATGCTTTTGCTGAATAATAAAATAACAATAAGAGCCTGCTTGTTGGTAGGATTAATTGAAAGTGATACCGAAGACAGATATAGATACAAGACATGCCGCTTAATTGAAATTGGCGCAACATCCAGCTGGCAGCGACGTTACACACACAACTGCAAATAAATAACAGGAAAACGAAAACACCCGTTTATATATGCACATAACGAATGATCTGTTGGAACTTGCAACACCCAACAAAGTGCTGGAAAATCACTTACAAATAAGATTTACGGCTTACATGACAATTGCAGTGGCGGCGAGACCAACAGCGCAATGTGCAACAAAACAACGCCGCCGATGAACGAATTGCCATCCGGTGAAACAGGCGAAACAAAAGTGTGCTAAGGGTAAAGGAAAATCGTGACAACATTAAAAAAGAAATAAATTTAAATCAATTGCGCTATTAATAATCACAGAAGCGAATGGGAAACTCGTTGGGAAACACCGATAGATAGGCAAGCATAAAGCTAGAAATGTGGTGAAGGGGGGCGCGGGGTGTGCGGGTGGTGGTTGGTGGGTTTGGCAATTGAAGAAAAACTTTTATTTATTCAGCACATATAGGGGTAGTAAAATTTTTTTGCTTTTCGATTTTTATGCTCCCTGTATTTTCGGGACTCGTTGTTACAATCGAGGGATTCTGGGAGTAGTCTCATGATTTTGAAATTCATTATTTTGGAACAACAAGTTCTTAAAACAGTTGTGTCAATTTGGTAAAACAAAGAGCAACCAAATGGGGTTTAAATAAATTTTTGAAGTAAAATTTCTTTAGCGCCATGAGAGTGACTTTTAACATCGTGTAATGCAGACGTGTTGATATCGCGTAACGAAGGTCGCGTCGATATCGTGTCACGTAGTCACCACATAACGCTTGTATGAGAAAAAACAAGCATACATGCATACTACGGTAGCGACGTATCACCACATTTTTGTATTTTCTACTACTACTATTTTTTTCGAATTTCTACTACTATATTTACTAATATGACTGCTTTTACTCAGTTTTGCTACTATTATTTCTACTGCTATTGTTACTAATTACTAGTTTTACAAATTTCTACTAATATTTTTACTAATGCTACTACTAATTACTACTACTATTGTTAATAATTTCTACTACTATATTTATTAATGCTACTACTATTTTTACTAATGCTTCTACTGGTTAAAACTACCGTTTTTGCACTAACTTCTAAAGGGTGTTTTTTATTTAGAAAAATTCGAAAAAATTTCATTTAAACATAAATGTTGAACTTAGTATTATTTGCTTTTTTATATGAACAAATAGGCAAAACAGCTATGGAAAATTTAATGGGCTGTAAAATCAACCAGAAATATTTAAAAAAAACTAACCTGATCAAAACGTTGGAAATTTTCAAGAAAACGAATGCAAATTTTGTCGAATTTTCCTAGTTTTTATAGAAAATGAATTAACGAAGTAAAATTTTCGTGTGCCCCAATTGTCAGTGTGATACAGTAATATAATTTTGAGGTGGTAGCTAACAGATCACAAGTTGTTTTGAGTAATACAATTACCAAAAAAATACTAAAATGTAACTCATAAAAACGTCAGAAATATTAAGGCTTAATATTATTATTATATTTGGCACAGAAACCGTATGTACATAGTAAAATGAAAATAATAAGATAACTTGGCCCCAAATCTTACTTCGCAGGCCTTGTGCTTTAAATTTTTATGGCATATTTTATACTACACCAAATAAAAAATATTATCTTACGAATGATGAATAATAAAAAAAACAATATAAACAGTTAAACATTGAGCAGATTGAAATAGCTGATGTCTGCAGAGACATAACTATTATAAGGGAAAAGAGTAAAAGTTAATAAGATCTATATCATTCAAAGCCCTATATTATAAAAAAATCTTCTCCAATAATTATCAGCGAGATTAACTTTTTTAAGTTATCAAAGTCTTTTGTTTTGAGATAAATATTATAAAAGTCTTCTCATAATAATAATAAGTGGGAAAAAAATTACTTCCGAAATATTTCGGTACTATTTTGGATCCCGAAGTAGCTCCGATTTAAAAAAGTTTTTTTACTCATAATTATTAAGCAAACAAAAGTATCAAAATAAAAGTCTTTGAAAAAATTCGAAAAATTTATCTCGCTGATAAATATTACGGAATGACTTTTATAACATAATTCTGAAAATAATAGCTCTTGTTAATTTAAAAAATTGAAATTATAAAAAGCCTTTTATAAAATAAGTCTCGATATAATAAATATCGATATTTAGAAATGTGTTTTCAATTATAAGTAGTATCAAAATACTTATAGTCCTTATTTAAATTAGGAAGACTTTTTTAAAACTCAATGGTCAAATAATTATTATTCTGAAATTCTGGTTGCAAGCGCAATATGCCTTAAATGTTGCTTCTTTGCTATTAAAGGAGATTGATCTGTCTTCATTTCAAGTAAGAATAAGGAAATTTATTGTTCAAAAGTAATCCCGGGATTTTCGGTTCTTAACAAGACTTACCATTTCTAATAGAAACGCAAGAACATATGTAAATAAAATACGAGCACTTTGCAAGCAACCTGTTGTGAGAGTGAGTGAGTAAAAATTATTCGATGAGTGAGAATTGGCAATCACACTGCCGCTGAAAAAAAGACAGTTTTTTCCCACGAGATTTATAAAACCTAATTTTTTGTGAACTGTTTTTAAACTTATTTCGTACAAATGCAGCGAGAGCCAGTTTCGTTTTTATACTCTCCTTTGTTGTGTTAATTTGAAATGAATACATTTTTAAGTTGTAGAATTTAAATTAAAGGTTTTGTTTTGTATGACATTTTTTTTTTGATAGTTTCTACCAAGGCGAATTTATAGAAGGTGATGGCATAAGAGCAGCTGATTTGATTTTTTTATTCATCTACATGCATTTTGTTTTTGCTTTTGTTCAAAAGCCGTAAAAGCAAAAACAAAATGTATTTAAATTTTGACAACTCTTACGCAGAAACCAAAACAAAATACATAGGATTTTTGTAGTTGCATTTATAACACCACCTTGTATGGATTCGCCTTAGTTTCTACACAGAAATCGATGAGACCCGTATTGTTTGTTTCCTTGATTTTGAAAATACGATAGCTTTGCGAAAAAGTTATTTAAAAGGTCCCTCTAAAAGAAAAAAAATGAAAGATTTTATGTTTGGAAAACTGTTTTTTATATCGTGATTAAAAAAAATCAGAAAGCTTTTGACTTCAAAAATTTCAAATTGCGTCAGCTTTTTTTCCTTAGGTTTTTTCTTATAAACAAAAATATGCAGTAGCCTATATTAACCCAAATTCGTTGTTTAGGAATTATGATTTTTTAAAGTCATTGTGCCAATTACTCAGTAATATTAGGCTGCATTTATAACAAATGTCATCATATCACCAAAAGTGGCGCAATCGTTATGATCTTGTTTCTCTTAACAGTTAATTGTTCATTCTATGTAGAACAGGAAATTATAAAACCTAGTAAATTTTCGGATCATCTTTCAAATGAGCAAAAAATCAAATGAATTTAAGCCCAAAAATTTTGACACTGACTTGATTTTTCCATTCTTAATTTCTTACGAATTTTTAAATCCAATGTGCCATTCTTCCGTTAGCCTTTTGCTACAGTATAAGCTTCAAGAGAAAATCTTGTCCAAGTTTCCCAAAAATATAAACGTCTTTTAATTTACTGGACTAACAGCCGATCGAGGCATTTTTCTGCTATACGCGTGTTTTGTGCAATTAGTATCAGTGGCATTTACATATGTCGACAAATTCTACTTACTGGATAAAAGTCAGATGACCCAAAGACAGAATAAAAAATATCAAAAACAAATTTTCATGCGTGAGTGGCGCGAAAATGAGTTTTTAGACAAATTTTCAAAAATTCCCCACGACGAAAAACCTCAAACTCAAGCAAAAAAAAAAAAAAAAAAAATTCGTGTCTCATCGATTCCGATGTAGAAACTGTAAACAAAATTTCATGCAAAAAAAAAACTCATTTTAACTGCCTGGACGATTTGGTATGAAATTGATTAAGTGACTGCTTCCTGTGGCATCGTCATGTTAATTAAATCTATTAGTTTTAAAAAATGTCAATTTGTTGGCATTGAAAAAAAGCAATTTGTAAATCGCTTTTAAGTTAATTTAATTTCCCACAGGGCATTAATTACATTTCTATACAAATGTACATATAATATTGAACATTGGTATAGCTCCCATACATTCGAATGCATCCTTTTAACCCAATTGAAGGAAATCCTCCGCTGATATTCGATAAAAACCCTAAGTGAGGAAATAAAATACGCGCCGTAAGGTAAGAGCTATGATGGTAAAATAACCATGACAGCAATTTATTCCCTGTTGACATGTTAAACAAGGTCACATAGTCTTGATCCATCGAACAAACTCCACCCCATCCCATGCTACACTAGCTTTGCCCGCCGAGCCTTTTGGCCATTCGATAATTTAGTCATTCATACTCGTATAGTCTCATTTATACCAAAGCTTGCTAGGCTGTCTGAGAGTATTTTCGTTTCTTTGTTTGTTTGTTTGTTTGTTTTTTCACTTGTTTGCCTTATTGGTTTGTTTGTGATAGTAAATGCTGATAAAAATTATTGAGTATATTCTGTTGTAACTGAATGAAAGCAGAGCAGATGTGAACTGTTGCGCTGTTGTGGCAGGGATAGCGACAATAAAGCCCACTTCCGTGCCAGCATCCGTTATGGTCTCCAATGTACGAGTAGTACAAATCGAATGGCTCTGCTCATGCATGGAGACATGGAAATAGTATGAATGGATGTGTATTTAGCCGTTGTTTATTCAGAAAAAAAGAGAAAAAAATACAAACCTGCTTGCATATCAAATGCAAAGGTAATGGTCATGTTGTCGAAATGTAAATGAATCGATTCGCTGTCCAGTCAAAAAAAAAAGCTAGGTTGAAATAAATTCCACACAAAGAGAAACAGGTCACATACTATTTTTAACTACCTCTACAGAGTGCTAGTTTCGAAAATAAAGACATTAATTTTGGTGTGTGTTCCAAAGTAAGCATTTTACTAGTCGATGTAGACTTTTTATTTATACTTATGCAAAATATGTACTGCTGGGCCAGAGTTCGTTCCCTTCGATAAGTTGGGTGTTGTGGATTATATTCGACAGTTCTGCTTTTTCGAAATTGCAAATTGATATGAGAACTGTGGCTATAGTCGGAACTAGAACATATTGAGAGTATTTAATATTAAATAACTTTATAAAAAGTAAGGAAGATTGTAAGTTTGGGTGTTACCTGGCGCATGTTTTATTTCATATAAACAGCACAACCAATTATAGTAATACTCTTCGGTTTGTGGACTTGAACGATTTATTTAAATACAATTTTTAATGTATACAAATTTTTTCCTATAATTAAATTCTTCGTGACAAATGCGCACGAATTTGTTACTTGATTTCAAAGACAATATCGAATATTTAGTTTGTCGTGAACTACCGCTACATTAGAGATAAGCGTATTTTTTTTTGGGTCTCTATAATTTTTGAAATTGTGCTTACTGAGTATGTGTATGAGAAATATAAAGTGTGCACCAAATTAAGAAGAGTTTGACCACGAAGTTTCGAAAAATATTTGTATTCGCTCTAAATTAAAGTAACCGTTTTTTTTTTCAGATAAAAAAAAATCATTGAGAAGAATGCATTCAAAACAAAATTCGAATATTTCGATATAATCCTTAAACCTTATATTATGCCTTACTTTTATTAAAAAGTCTATTTGTTTTACACCATTGCACAATCGTTCTTTTGAGGTTTATATTTTTTCATTTTTATTGTTTTCGATAAAAAAAATAATCATTATTCTTGGATTAAAATTCGTCTTATTTGCTCGATATTTTGTGATAGTTTTTTTCGATCATAAAATATATTATTGTCAATGCGGAAAAATGTGTTTGGGTTCATTATGTTCGAAAAATTAAATAAAAATCACGAAATATCGATCGAACCTTATCGAAAAAAAATGAAAATCACATAATGAAATGATTTTTTTTTAAATAAAAATTATAACCGTTACGGTAACTGAAATTTCATGATAACATGCCCACTTTTTTTTCTTCAAACAATTCCGTTAATTAAAATTTGAGTAGATTATCTTCTATAGTTGCTGAAATATAGCATTGGTTGTGATTGTTTTAATGAAATAAACTTGTACATATATTATATATTTTGTTTGCAAACAAAATATTGAAATTTGTATAAAATGCCGTTAGATAGCTCTGCGGACGATAATCCAACGATTTTCTGGCATTATGTTAAGTCAAACAAGTAAAAACAGCGCTGTCTTCGGCTATGCCGAAGGCTTCATACCTTTCATGAATGGAAGAATAGTAAAAAACGTGTTATTGTATTACAATTTCGTATTACCTATAGTTAAAAGCGAAAATTTCCTTCAAATCAATAAAAATAATTCTAGTAAAGGCATTGTTATAAATTATTTAATGCTTTTCCTTATGTAATTAAAAAGAACTATGTTTTAAGAAGGGAATGGTTTTTGAATATTTTTAATATCGTATCGACGCTTGATATTCAACATTTAAAAAATACAAATAATTAAGTATTAATATGTAAGACCTACATATGTCGGTCTTTGAAAACAGTTATCAGATCCGTAAATAGTTCCCAAACGTTTAACGCTATGATTCATGTGATATTGCGCTGAGCTTATTACTTTTCGCAATAAATATTTGTCCTGAATTTATCTTGCCGATTTACACTGTGAACTCCGATCTTGATGAATACTAATATATAGCTAATAATGGTTGATGTTTGTGCAAAATTTCAAGCCTTTAGCTGTTTAAATGGAGGAGTTATGGTGCAAAATGCAATATCTGAACAATCGGTTGTATGGGAGCTATATGTTATATTTCTCCGATCTTCATGATTTTCAATACTGATACGTAGCTAATAATGGCTGATATTTCTGCAAAATTTCAAGCCTTTAGCTGCTTAAATGGAGGAGTTATGGCGCAAAATTCAATATCTGAATAATCGGTTGTATTATATGTTATAGTCACCCGATCTGGCCGATTCCGACAAATGTTTAATCATTTGTACAACGACACCTGCTCACCAAATTTCATCAAAATAGCTCTAAAATTGAGGGACTAGTTTGCGTTCAAACAGACGGACAGACGGACAGACGGACAGACGGACAGACAGACGGACATGGCTAAATCGACTCAGCTCATCGTCCTGATCATTTAGGTATACTTTTTGATGGGTCTATCTCTTCCCCTTCTGGCACTTACAAACATCGGACCAAACTTAATATACCATTTCATTCTCATGAAAGGTATAAAAAGTGGAACTATACTATTCCCTCAGCCGTTTTTTGTGAAGATAAATCGGTTGGTACTCCAAAGGACGTGGCCAATTTATTTGCGGAATTTTTCAGCTGAAATTTTGAACTACAATCGTAGGAATCATTCAACTAGCTATACCCTTAACTGTAGTTCTAATTTAAGCTTTGGTTCTGTTAGACTGTCTTCCGATGATGTTCTTACTGGTATTATTAATCTAAAGCCTTCTGCAAAACTGGATATTGATGTACTTTATGTTCTTTTATTGAAAAAGTGTACTGCTTTAATTTTACTTTAGAAAAAAATCTTTAATATGTCATTGATTTCAAAAGTTTTCATTGATGATTTTTCAATCATTTTTCAATCATTTACTTCCATTGGCCCTATTCACAATTGTGACAGTATGAATGAGGTTTTGAATTGTAGTGCCATTTCAAAGCTATCAACTGTTTCGAAACTGTTTGAAAGTATCATTAAAGCCAAAATGTCGAATCAGATACCGAATCCGCATGGTTTCAGTTTCTAATCTTGCAGTATTTAGTAAATATTGTATTGCACATTAATTTTTCCGCTTGTTTCCAGGTTGACTGCGTCTACACAGATTTCGCTTAAGTTTTTGATAAAGTTTCGCATTCTTTGTTAATGTATAAGGTATTTGTTCGTTCCTCTTTGGAATACGCTCGTTTCATCTGGTGGCCAAACCATCAAAATTATATACTTGGATTATATGCATCCAAACATTTTTTAAATAATGTGCTGAGTTTTAATGAGCCAATTCCCTTATATAACTCCCGTTTGCTTTTGATAAATCTAAAGTCTGTGGAAGCAAGATGATACTCTCGCTTTATTTGCTTTTAATATCATCCGTGGTGGCATTGACTGATCCTTTGCTTTGGAAAGAATCAATTTCAGCTTAACACGGCTTAAACTTCGTAGTCTTTTACCTTTTTATGGGGATGATTATATTCACGTAAAGCACCTCTTGCTCAGGCCTTCATTTTCAATTTAATTTAATATCGAGTTTTATTCAACTTGATTTTTCGCCGTCAAAAAGTGTAGTCTAGTGGTCTAGTGTAGTCTGTAGTCTAGTATTCAGTAGTGTATTTTCAATATTCTAAATTTTTATAATCTTAGCTGTTAGTTACCTTACTTTGTAAGTAGTCTTTAAGAAACATATATTCATAGACTGAAATGAATAAATAAATCAATTTACGTGCCCGAATTTCTTATGGAGAACAGGCATAGAAGATACCAAGCTTTAATTGGTTGTCACTTCGGTGGCAAGTAAATCTCTCTGAAGAGAATAGATAATGAAATTCAGTAATAATAAATTACACATTTTTGCAAGCGAATTTATTTCGTCGGACTTTCCTTTCTTCGACACAGCCATATAAACTGTAAGTTCATAGACATTGACCATCTTGTTTAGGACTTGCTAATGAAATGAACTCTAACTGCAATATCAGGTTTCGGAATGCAAGTAGTTGTACTACTATTTCCACAGATATATTCTGTGACATAAATAAATTAAATGTATGTACATACATTATATCAATGCTCACGATGTACAAACAAACATAACTATAAAACAAAAGTGTAAAAATTATATTTCACTAGTTTTGTCTGCCCAAATTCAAATTTCCGTTAACATTTCCGCTACTTCCTCTCAACCCATCCGCTGTAATTCGATGGTTTTGCTGGTATTTCCGAAGTTTGACTATTCGGACGAGTTAACATATGACAATCACGTAATTGAGAATGCTCAATTTCATTTACCACCCCATACAAAACACGTAAGCATTATTTTTATATTCCACATTTGTTTTTGTTTTTGCGAAGTTATATCTTTTTGTAAATTTGCAAATTTATTGCACAAGCTGATACTTTTGCTGAATGTGAGTAGGCCGAACGGATATTTTATATTTATTATTTCTTAACACATTAAGGGAATATTTAAGCCAGAAAAGTACTGAAATTTATTCTAATTAGTCTTGACATATGAGTAATACTAATTTTGAGCAAGAAAGTGAACATTTTGCGGAGTGATACCGAATATGCAATTAGACTAAAAATCATAAGCTGTCTATAAGATAAATTAAGAGTGAGTATGTAGGTTAACAAAAAAAAGTTGTTTATATTTAGCAGCGTATTTTATTAAGGCAAACATATTTTGTTTGGGAAGGTTAAGTTCATTCCTTTGCCATTTATAAGATGAATTAAGATTTTCTCTTCCTTGAGTTGGTGACATGGTTCACTTTTCTAAAATTGTACACATTTAGCCAATGCTCGGCCAGGGGACCACATTAACCTACTCTTAAACCAAGCAAGCATTTTGCTTACCAATTTCAAAATATCAAATTTTCAGGAATATCATGGCATACAAAACCTTTGTGTGTTACGGAAAAATTATTTTATACTTTTTAGTTATTTAAAAAAAAATTATCACCATTCGATAAATAATTTTATGCATTTCAAATTTCGAAGCGACAGGCAATTGCTTATTCTACTAGATTTTTGTAACAAAATGAGATATTTTAATATTTTTTGTTGTGTATAGTATTAAAAAAGCCACACTGCCAGACACCGAGCAGCCTCCGTTAAGCCTCCTTAAGTTTGGAACCATCTGTAAAGATAGCCGTCAATCCAGGGTCTACGTCTATGGCACCTTCCCATTCATTCTTTTGCGGGATTTTTGTTTAAAATTTGTTGTTCATGCAGAGAAGGGAAACAGAGTAATATAGCTTCTTTAGAGTACTCGGAAGAGCTGTTCTCGGCTGTATCGCGTTAAAACTAGCATCAACAAAGTCGACCAGAAATTTGGCATATAGATCCAACAGTAGAAGGTTTAGAATTACTTCCACAGATTTAGTAAATGTAGAGGGTAGCGCTCCCGTGACCAGCCATACACAGTACTCGTTCTATCTTGGCTCTGGACAAGGTTTTGTGCAGCGCTTGTTACCAGACGCTAACCCCGTAAAAGAGAACAGCTGTTTACGGCCAGTGTACTATGTGTGGTTTTATTCCCCAGTTTTTCCTAAAGATAGCTAGCAAGCGCACTTCCATTCGAGCTTCCTATCTAGAATAACTCACAGGTAGTTGGCAGTTGTACGAGTTGGCAACCAGTGCCTCTGGATGTTCCAAAGTAGGGCATCAACGATTATATTCCATAGGTGAGAACGCGCCCTAGGGTAGTGCATTTGCTTAGTTATGGGCTCATCCCCTAGCTCGGAAAGAATAGTTCTCTTTTTGTGAATGAGCCCAACAAAATCCACCACTCCCTCGTACACCCCCACTCTGAAGAGTGATTTAACCACCGATTCAGAGAGACCATTATTGAAGGCTCTATATCGAGGAAAACTCCTAGCGAGTACTCCTTGATGGCTAATTCTTTTTCAATCGTTGAAACGACTTCATGAAGTGCAGCCTAGAATACGCATGCTGGTTCGGAGGTTGCCGTTTTTATATTCCGCCGAAAATATTCATCTAAGAGTTTTAAGTTGAAAGGAAGTTATGCTTAAGGGCAGAAAATCCTTTAGTTTCTCATGAGCAGCCTTGGTTTCTTTTGATAGAAGCACTACTCTAGCTCTTGTCCATTATAGCTCATTCCACCCTAGCGTAACTTACGATATCCCTTAGGAAGTTGCCTAGGGAAGGGTAGGTCTTAGGGTATGTCGAAGTGTTAGAGTTGTCATCTGAGCACCCGGGGAAATGGGTGTTCGTAAGTATTTAGTACAAGATGATATCGAGTCACCGTTCGGCTGTATAGAGTTCATATTTGAGACACATTTCGAAAGCACTTTACTGAGCCTGTTGGCCTCAGAGTATTATTCCTTCTTGAAAATTTTGAGTGTATCCTTGTAAGGTTGCCAGATACCTGTTGGGGTAGGCCGATCTAAACAGGGTTAAATCGCCGAAACAACAGTCCTTGGCCGGGTAAAATCCGGGTCATTCCGGTACGTAGAACCGACTGATACCTGTTCTTTTGGATTTGTTAAAGAGCTTCCAGCTTTCTTTCCTCAGTGCTGAAATCTCCAAATTCCACCAATGAGGTTTCTTCTTTGCCTTCGGGAGGGTTCTTGAGATGGATGTAGTTACATATAAACCGTCTTTCCTTGAATATTTCTATATCACAAATTTCTTCGTCATCCAAAAATTGTATCCAGTATTTATGGTTCATTAGTTCATTATAACATCTTGTCAGCACTTTCCCTCCTTCTGAATTCCGTATGTTATGGTTGGTTTTTATTAAGTAAAATTTTTGACAGTAAAATATGACACCATATCGCAACATGTAGACATTTTATAATTTTGCATTGCCGCCAAACCGAAATATGTCAAATTGTTGGCTAAATATTTGCATTTAACTGGCAACATTTGACTGCAAATTTAATATACTGAAAGCCAAGTGTTTCAGATAAAATATAATTTAACATGTTTACAACATTCATTGATTTAAATACTTCGAAAAATAGCTACCTCGTTGAGCAGGACCTAACTAGGACCTGGTGTAGCCCATCATTTACGTCAGCTTAACAAATTGCATGGCTTTTGCATGGCGCGGTTATGCGAGACTTAGACTTGGCTTGACTTAACTTATAGTGTTTTCTTTTCTCGCAATAATGTTGCATTTATTCTGCCCTGTGCCAGGGCTGTCAAATTTTCGTGTTTTTTTTCTTAGCATTTTCTCAGGGTTGTTTGTTCTTTTCTCAACATGCTGCCCTCTCGCCCGACAAAAGTGCGACATTTTCTACCCGTGCCAAATCGAAAGGGCGAGCGTTGCCCAGCGAATTGTGTGTATCTCTACTCAACAAAAACAGGTTTGAGCTGATCTGTGACAGAGCGGTATTTTTTTGTTCTTTTCTAATTGAGAAAATGCAACCTTTTCGCAGTGCATAGGGGAACAATTCCATCATGTTGCCATACAATCGGGCAACATTTTTTTCGAGAAAAGAAAACGCTATTAATTAAAAAAAACCACTACCACAACAGTTAGATTTTTTTGATAGTCATATGAAATGCTTTAGCTTTTACTTTCTTATTAATAAATTCTTTATTTCAGTTACTTATTTTTGAACAAAATTCCATAAAAATTTGTAAACAAGGAGATATTTCTGTTTTATTTTACAATAAATTTGAGAAGAAATTCAAACCAATATTAACAAAATTTTCTAGCGAAAATTTCTGCCATCAAGCTTTTTCTTAGCTACTATTTTTAGCTATCATTTTTTAATCTGGCACAGGCGGGGTTTAAGTCATACCCAATATGTGACATTTTAAATACTATTTTGCTGTCACTGAAAAGTGTTAATGTATGTATGTATGTATGTATGGGAATAGTACGACACACAGCCATATAAGAAAGTATTTTAATTGATATATAAACAGTTTTACTGCGCTCGTGATCGGAATATTTTAAATAAATTTATCACGCCAACAAGAATACTAAAGCCAGTAATTTACGAAAACCGAAAAAAATAAACGATAAGAGGAACAAATTTGTCAAATAACCACAGTGCTATTACGCTAGGATAACAGGGCGAATGAGTAATATTAAATATTTTCGATATGAATATTAAGTACTCAAAAATTACTGTCAAAATACGCACAATAGTTGTTTATCTACAAAAACACGTTATGTCTGTTTGTATGTTTGCTATTCACACAGCTACAAATGTAGGAATGAATGTCTGCCGTTGAAATTATATCGCAACTCTGATACGAGTGTCGACAACTTTGCATTCACATCACGTACTCTACAAAACATACATACATACATATTTACATATATATTTATGTATTTGACCATATTCCTTTTGGGGTAGATGTGTAAATTAAGAAATTAGAGATGGAGGCAACAAACAGCACTCGTGACATGAAATATATGCTCATTGCACAAAATGTCGTCAGCCTTCAAGCATTCCCCCAAAGGCTGATGAGCTGCGAATCCTAACTAAATGCCACATTGACACGCTTCTTCCACGCGTACACAAAGCAGCTACTATTATTGTTAGTTGGCGTTGACACTCACTGCTGTTCGCTGCTGCTGCTGATGCTGCTTCTGATGATGGTGATAGCGATGCTGGTGCTGATGTCGATGCAATGGCAGAATTATAAACTACGCCTAGACATGGCAACAATGTTAAGTGGACGACCACGCACAATATGCAATAGATATGTACATATGTATGTTTGCGTGTAGGTATGTGCATTGACAGCCGAGTACTACATTGTGCTACTCCGCATACTTAGCATCTCTTTTTTTGTCTCTCGTTGAGTTACAATTTTGAAATAATAGCAGCAATGCAACAGCGAAAAAATATAGGCATTGCATCAGCGTCAGCGCTTAGAAACCTCTGGTTGTTGCAAACTTGACATACATACATACATACACACATACCTACTTATGTAGGATTACCATTTTTTCGTCGCTATTGCTGAGTGCATTTTAACTCACATTATCTTTTCAAAAGGTTGTACATGTGCAACAATCTCTATCCACTCATACCGTGGCACACAGAGAAAATGCTCCAGTACTATATTTTGCAATATTGAGAAAATTTCCCTTTAATTTTTTATAACAATTTAGTTTATTAAATAACATGCCGGATGCGCCATCTGTGCCTCCAGCATGCAAACATTGAATAACTTCGCCATTTTTCAACCGATTTGTTTTCTTAAACGCGTTTTGGATATGTGAAACCAATACAATTTTAATCATCGACCGCTTCACACCGAGAGGACGCGAAATTATCGGCGGGATGTTGGAAACAATGGCAGACTTTTGATGCAATGTTCGACAAGGCGCATTCCACCCCTCAGGCCGTGTTATCAAACAAAATTGACGTATTTGGGGGACAGAACTTTGTCGTTGTTTGCACCAAAACCATCATTGGGCTATATTTCTGCAAGAAAGCGGTAGATGTTGGCACATTTTGTGTGCCCGAAAATGTGTGAAAAAGGTCTGATCGACTTCTGGTTTCAACAAGATGGGACTCCATGCCAAACAATGCGGATTTTGCAACAAAATTTCCCTAGATGTGTGTTATCGAAAAGAGGCGATATTAACTGGCCACTAAGATCCCCCGATATAATCTTCTCCGGACTTTTTTTCGTAGGTTATTTAAAGCGTAAGGTTAAAGCCAGAAATTCGAAGACAATTGACGAGCTATTCCTGCGATTTTCCTGCCGAAATAGCAAACTTGAAAACATTTACGATGGAATATTATTTTGTTTCTGCCAGAATTAGATGAATTTTTTGGGGTATGTAGTTTTATAGCGCATTTAATTTTAGTACAATAGTGTGGAAGTTTCAAGTGGCTAAAAATATCTGGAGATTTAAAAAAAAATGTCCGCGTTTTTTATTACAAAATATCATTTTGTGCATATTCGAAATGAAATGCGCAACATCGCCAGCAAAAAAAAAAATTTTAATTAAAGGACATATATATCAAACATTTTCTAGCAATTGAGATTTAAAACTAAAGCATTGATTTATATGAGTCTTGCCAAGGGTGTATATAACCCCTATGTTGGCCAAAAAATTAAAAAAAATTTTACTATGTTTATTTCTTCCAAATTTTATAGATCTCTAGAGTTGTTGTTGTTGTAACCGTACTCCATCGTTTCAACCATGGTCGTTGTCATCAAGCTCATCTTGGGGGAAGCCCAAGAAACGAGCAGTTTCGAAAGGGTCGGACCAAAGGGAACGGAGTGTTAGATGAGTCGGTTTTAAAGGGAAAGTGAAAAGGTGGGTGGTATCGTGCGGGGAGTAATCACATGCCAGACTTACATTAAGTACGTCTGGGTTGTTTCTGGAAAGGTAAGATTTAACCTGGATATTGTAATCCAGATCGCAATTGAGCCAGAGTGACGCCGGATTTATGGGGCAGCTTTAGCTCCTCCTTTGCTGTGGATGGTGGTTTGACCCCGTGGAAGGCATTCCCAGGGCGAGAGTTGACGAAGGTGGTAATTGTCTTTCGGTAAATCTCGTTTATGACTACTTGGTTGGCAGCAGGGTCCAGTCTGTGAGTGGTGAGTGACTGGATCTCGTCAGACATAAGAAGAAGATGCCTTCTGACGTGTCTCGAAGGCGGATTTTCAACAAGCAAGTACCCGTTTGGAACTGCTTGGTGAGCATAAAATTGTGCTCCCTAACTGGGAGCATTGAAGCCTCATGGTGTAGGTGTTCAACCAGTGACATCAGAAGCAGTAGAGCCAAAGTAACAGCTGTCAACAGCGCCGAAACTTTAAACTCGAATATCTCAAAATGATGTTGCTCAAAAAGGCTACTTAAAAACTGCAATATCTCATACTTGAGCGAAAGAATTTTTATTTGAAACCTTTCCAAAACCCGATTTTTATTCAATGAATAAGTGTGTAATATTAACCCCTTAAAAAGCAACTACATTCTAATAAAAAATAAATAAATGAACTTTAACACAAAATATTTGGTCAATATTGCAAAAAAAAATAGCATTGTCCCATTTGCACTGTGAGCCACTGTATGCATGTATGCAATGTAGAAGCACTTCGTTGCAGCTATTCAGTATATCATTTACTATGCGCCATACCTCTGGGGATGCTCCGATGACGGCATTGACATTGAAAGCCGTCACACTCAGTTAATAGCATTGTGGGCGTCATCAAACATGGCGTAGAGAAAAAATACATTGAGGGAAGCAAAAATTATTTTTCATGCACGTTTTGCAAATAGCGGCAAATGCATAAATAATTATGGCGCTCAGAGCACTGCCAACAGCAGCCGGCAATTGTGCGAGTGCTTGTAGTAGTGTTGTTGTTAGTTTGTTAGTTTTAAATGGCTGGTGGGCAATATATACATACATACATATGCACATATTTAAGTAATATGCCGTTATAGTGACATTCCGATATGAGCAAAAACAACAAGTGAATAATAGAGCCCTTCAATCGAGAGATGAGTACTTTTTTCACTTCTGTTTCAGCGTACAAGTATTTGGTGGGATTCGAGTATATTCTACGAGTATTTGCTTGCTGGGAAAATGATTGGGAGTGAAACAGTTGAGTTGCTAGCTTAAATTAATTCAAGTTTTTGACAAAAATCTACTATGCAATCCAAAATATTGAAAAAATGCACTGAAAAACAATAAGGCCCAAGTGGAATTTTCCTTATTTTGATGCAATATTTCTTCGAACTACAGTATTTTTTTTACCGATTGAGTAAGATTTCTTTAAATTGATTAAAACCCTACATCAAATGAAATCTGTTTGCTGCAATAGTAGTAAATCTATCTCAAGCCCCGTTTCATTTTCATTTTTCTTTGTTTCCATAGCTGTTAATCTTCAATCCAGTTAGTTTTTTTTTTTTTGAGTGCGCAGTTTCCAATAAAGTTTAATCAACTTGGCTTTTTCTGAGCCGATTTTCTTCGCCAAAGTATAATTATAAATTGACATTAGAATCCCAGGAATTAGACAACAAAATTTTTATACCCAGTACGCCAAAATCAAAAAAAGAAGTTATTTCTTATGAAGTGCAGTTTTCTCGATAAATTTTGCAGTTAAAGACTAATTTTAAAATGGCCTTAAATCCGGTTCTCCAATAGTTAGGATGGTGAGCTTTCGAGACACTCTCCAAATTACGGTTTTACTATGGTGTTTAGCTTTAGTTTTACCGTCAAATTTAAAGCTTTAATAGTCCTTAGTATATTAGAAAATGTTAAGAATAAGCGTTCCCATCTAATTCATATTGGCAACTCCTAAAGAAATATTTTCCCACAAATCTTATGAAACAACTTTTTCTTAAAATTTCAGAATGCGGACAACTTTTAAATTTGTAATTACGCAAATGCAAATGTGTTGAGCAGTAGGGACCGAAAATAATCGTTATTTTAATTTTTTCGGTTAAAAAAAAAATCACTGGGAGGAATTCGTTCAACACAAATTTCGAATACTTCGCGTTAGTCCTTATGCCATGTGCTATGTAAATCTGACCTTATTTTAATTTAGAAGATTTTTTATTTTATTTTATTTTTATTTTAAGTCGTTGTATTATCGTTGTTATGTATTTTTTTTTTTTGATCACATGTGATCGATTTGTATGATTTATTTCGAGTACATACGACCGATATTTTGTCATATTTCTATAAAAAAATGATCGTTCTTTTTTGAATTAAAATTTTCCGATCATTTTTGATCGACCGTTATCGTTATTTTGTAACTTTTTTTCTATAAAATTTTATAGCTATTTTGTGATTTTTATTTTTTAAATCAAAATTAAACGGTTTCCTTTAATTTAAAATTTTCCGATCATATTTGATCGACCGTTATCGTCATAAAAAAATTTTTTTTTTCGATTAAATTTGATCGATATTTTGTGATTTTTATTTTTTTAATCAAAATTTATCGGTACTCTTTGATTAAAACTTTTACGATCATACTTGATCGACCGTTATCGTTATTTTTCTAATTTTTCTTACTTCGGTAATATTTAATCGATATCTTATGATTTTTTATTTGTTTAATCAAAAATAAAAAACGTTATCGTTACTGTTTAATTCTTATTTTTTCGATCATATTTTAATTTTTTCAACAAAAATAATCGTTGTTTTTCAGTTTAAATTTTTTTGATAGTATTTGATCGATATTTTGTGATATTTTTTTTCAATCATTAAACACCGTCGACAAATCTGTTAGCATTCGTTATATTGAAAATTTTTACACTATAGAAAATGATTATTTTTGATCACGAAATATTGATAAATTTAATTGATAAAATACAAATTAAAACATCACAAAATATCGATAAATTGAAAATTACAATATAACTTTTAAATCATAACTTTTTTAATAAAAATTTGAAATGGTTGTAATGCCATCAATATTGTATTTCCGCAATCGATTTTACCGTCGTGAGCGATTTTAAGTCTTCCTCGTTATCTTTTATTAATATACCTGTTTAAAATTACCACTCCGCAGTTTGACATTTTGCAACAAATCAGTGAAATTGCATTAGGAATGCAAGCAAAGTTACACACATAGCAATTAGTGGCGCTTCATATATGTATTTGTTGTATATGACTACATAAATATATACACAGATTCATAGGAGTATTTACATGTACGAGCACCCGTTCAGCTTAAGCGGCTCAACACTTATCACCCCAAACTTCACTATTTGTCTAAGTCTATTTGCAGGCATTTAAAAAACAAATACTCTCTAATCCCAATTTGAATGAGCGGAAATGTGGATGCTGGAATGCATAATTTGCTTCTTACATCTGCTGGTAGTATGGTGGGGAGCGATCAATTTTTCATACACACATGCACTTTGCTTGCATAGGGAAATGTAGCGATATTTGTACAACCTTAAATTCGAATATATATGTAGGTACTATATATTTATTTGTATATAATGGCATGTGTGTGTGTGTTTGTATGTATTTTTGTTCGCACCCATTCGAACAAACAGTGACAAGTCATCAACGGTGAGATGCAATTATACGCATCGTTGCTTACACAATGCAATGTCAACATGCACATAACTACATATGTATGTGTGTATGTAGTTGTGTGGATACATAGTACATATGTATATACATACATACTTATACATACAGTATACAGTGATGCTACAATATAGCGAGTTATATAATGACAGCAAAGCTTAATAGCAAGATTTATCGAACCATTTATGTGAAATTTGTATGAGGAACAAAAGCCGAATTTCACAATTTCCAGTTGGATGTTATAAATCGGCAATTACATTTCAGAATAGTCAATCGGATTTTAGAAAGCGTAAATTGGATTTCGGAATTTTCCACCAACATTTTGCATTTTTGTTAAATTTGCCTTTTCCTATAATTTCTCTATTCGATCTTCGATTTTTATGAACTATCTACAGTTCTAAATGTATTGACCAAAGGCACTTTTCGCCAAAAACTGTTATTTTATATCATAGTGTTTATAATTATTCCTGGAGTTTATTTTTAGAATAATGTGTCTTGAATACCGGGTGTTGTTTTTAGAAAAAGCTAGCACAAAACCGGAGTTTGGCATGATTGGAAAGACTACGTTCAAATTGATACCATTTACCGCTCTACGATGATGACTTGAGAAATTTTATAAACCAGGTTTACTGCGCCTAAAGCTATGCCGTAGTATATAACATTGTTGTCACGTACGCAGTAGGACAAAACAACTAAGTACAATGACTTATTATGGGTGATGCGTTTCGGGAATTAAAACATTTTTGCACTTTTTAACTTTCTCCCGCCTAGAAAGCCTTTGTTACATTTAAATAATTAAAATCTTAGTTTTTGTTGAGTTAAAAAATAAAAGCGCCAGATTATTTACTCGGTACTAAAATTTAGGCGCACGCCAAAAAATGTTTAACTTATAATACGTTCACAAAAATGTCCGCCAGCTCTTGGACTATTAAAATTTAAGTAAAATTTAAAATTATTTAGTTTTTTTTAGTTGTTTAAAGCGCGCATGCGAAACAATAACAAAATAGAAATTGACGATGTGGTTTCTAAAAGCGTTGATGCTTCTGCCATACTTGTTTAATGTTCCCCAATCTTCTATATTAAAGTTTGTCTAAAACCAAAACTTGTATAACTTTGCAAATTGTTAACAGATTTACTTCCCTAGATACGTTTTGAATACGTCAAACCAATAAAATTTTAATCCCACCGAAAGCACGCAAAATTATCGGCCGAATGTTGAAAACAGACTACTGAATGCAAGTCCTATTGACCGATGAGGTGCATTTCATCCTTTCTGGCGGTGTTAATAAATAAAATTGCCGTATTTGGGGGCAGAAAATATGCACAAGATTTATAAAATACTATTACACGATTAAAGAGTGATCGTTTGGTTCGGGGTGTGCGCCAAAAAGCATTACTGGTTTTTTTTCTTCAAGGAAGGCGAAACAGTCGATAGTAAACGAAATCAGCGGATGTTGGCGCATTTTGTGTGTCCGAAAATGCGTGAAAAATGCATAACTGACTTCTGGTTTTAACAAGACGAGGGCGTCAAGCCGCATAGCAATCCAAACAACACGGTTTTTGTAACAAATATTTCTAAGACGTGCGTGATATTGACTGGACATCGAGATCCCTCGATTTACTCTCCCCCGACTTCTTTTTGTGGGGTTATGTAAAGAGTAAAGTTTACGTTAGTAAGCCACCGAAAACCAGTGAAGAGCTCATGAGCAATATTCGAAAAAGTTTGCGCTGGTCAATAAAGGTGGCCGTATTATAGTTGTTCTTCAAAAGTATTCACTATAAATTGTAAAGAATTCAACTAGCAAACAAACACCACTCCTTCCAATCTCTTGTTTCTTTCAAAAGTTATTCAACATTTTCATACTAAAGGAACTGATGGAGCACCCTGTACGTAAGTATTTATAAACAGTGGCCGCCCCTCGGCTGGCAATTTCACACCATCGAGGTTATTTCTGCCTTGAAAAACTTCTCACAAAATAAATTAAACTATATGTCGAGAAAAATTATACTATCAAAAGGTATGGTTCTCCTCATAATGCAGAAAATAAAAACTAAAAAAAAAATTAAAAGCTAGCAATATAAAATAGCCCAATCTATCGAAGTTTTGAACTGCACCTATACTTGGTGTTTCTTGTTTTGTTATAAAAAACCAAAACACTATTAAACCAAAAACTATTCATAATATCGAAATTTTCCAGTTTCCAACGTTCAACACATGGAAGCAATAATGTATAGAAAAAAGTGTTCGTTATAGCGAAGCACCACTGTTAATATGTGCGAGTAAATATGCACAGGAAATTGTGCAGGAGCGAAAATGGTAGTCGCCAGTTGGGAATAGAGAGAATGTTGCAGTTATGGAAAATGAGAGTCTTAAATTCAAGGTTTTAAATATTTCAATGCGTTTAACAATTTCAGTTTTCAATTTTGCTCTACTTAAATAGATGTACTTGGATGTTTCATATTGCGCTTTTTTTTCTACGTAATTCTTTTCCTTTTAAGTCTTACATTTTTGTTATTACGAAAACTCTGCCTCATTTGGTTTAGTCAGTTTCAAATTTAAAATTCCAGAGCAAGGGCTATCTTTCGGGGTACGTATGTATGCCTTTATATAGTACTTTAAATTGGTTAAGATTATCCGAGCTCTGCGTCAATTGCCCATAAATTGATTTTCAATATGAAAAGCGCAAGTTAATATTTAATATTTTAACGGGTGTTTAAGTCTAAGATGTCAAACTATAACGTTATCGACATTTTGAAATACAAAACGTAAACTACAAAATTAAAAAAAAAACCTCACTATTCGTATGCAAACATTTTTCTTTCGTTTCATGCTAAACGAAAAAAGAAACCAATATTCGAAATAAATAGCGTGTCCCGCCATTTCAATGCCAGAATTGTCAAATTAAAGTTGTCAGTCAAAATGTCCGATCGGCCAATCAATCGGAGGTTTTATCAGACTACGTTACCAAAATTGGCATTTCAAACGTTGCGTTTTCTAACGCCATTGAGTTGCATACCCAAATAACCGCGTAAAATTTTCGACGTTTTCTTATTCTCCCGATGTTCGTTGTTCGCTGTCAAAATTGAAAATTCCATTTGCTCGACATTAGCATGAGAAATTTTAGCAGTTCGTTGACGCTGGACGTCCCTATTTAGCTATGCCTCTGAGTTGGTTCAATGGACAGTCAGAGCGGAGCAAGCATTCGGCCGTACCTATAGAAAACCAAAGAGAGCGCCTTGGTTATTGCAAATTTAATAACTAATCATGCCCCATATATACATTAGGGCGGGCTGAATATTCAAATTTTAAGATTTTATTTCTAATAGCAAACATATGGTTTATTACGATATAAAAAAAAAAATCCGTGCCGAAAATGTAAATGATCGGTAAATAGAATAAAGCAATTTTAAATCTATAGTTCAAATGTATATTACTATACACATATTATTTAAGTTAAAGCTATAACTAATTTAAGTCCTCTTGATTTTTTTACAGCAGTAGGGTACGTTTAACGTTTACGTTTAGGAGTGGCCAAAAATGCACACGTATAAAGCAATTAAACAGTCTCTATAATAATTTGCATGGATCGCAAATAACGATTATGTTCTAAATTTCAACTCAAAAAACTATCTAATGCAACATAGTCTTTGTTACAAGTGTCGCGCCTACAGTAAAAGCAAAGCAATCCGCTTTGCATGCAAAAAAGTTATAGAAGAGTTTTCGCCGTGAAAGGTCGTAATCGAAATATAATTTTTGGGGAGACTACGATTTCTGGGGCGACACGATTTTATAACTGATTCTGGTAGAACTCGACGAAATAAACACTTTTTAAGCAATAAAAAATTTCGATATCTCGCTTCGTTCTCGATTTACAGCGCGTCAAAGTTAGAAAAAAATGTTCGCTTTTTTGAGAGTTACCAACAAAGTGTTTATTTCGTCGAGTTCTACCAGAATCAGTTATAAAATCGTGTCGCCCCGGAAATCGTAGTCTCCCCTAATTTTTGATATATTTAATTTTTCCTGATTTAATGTACAGAATTTCATATATATATACTTATTTTGGCTTTACTAATTGCTGTTTAATTGATTGAACTGAAATAAAAATTAACTAATGTAAACGAAAAGTTATGTTAAATTATTTGTGTTGCGTACAAAATATCCCAAGCTATTGCACTACGAGCTTGGTGATACACGGAATACCTTCAGAGGCATTGATTTTTATTTTTTAGATTTTATTGAACAAAATCATTTTCTTCAAGTAATAATCATTAATTATTGAGCTTTATTGTTTGCTTGCAAACTCTACATTTTTCTTCCTGAATACGGCCTTTGTTGCCATAAATGTGTTTCTACTTTTAGCAAGGGATTTCATAAGTGTTGTTTGTGTTAAATCAAACGCATATCAAATAATTGAAAATGATACATCTGACTGCACTCAAAAAAAGAAAATCCGATATAAAAAAGCTTTCGATCACAGTTACATCCTGCACGTTCATCTACTAAAGTTTAAGATAAGGGCATAAGTTTAGAAGTAGTTTCCGCAGCTGAGCATCCCAGTTCCGTACATTGTCCGACAGTGCAAACGTTGCGAAACGTTCAGTCGCGCCCATCAAAAGTAAATCTTAAATCTCAATTAATGCGGGCAATCTCTTGTCAATTTTGTTAATTGTTGTGACTTTAGAAGACTTAGAGATATTTTTAGCTGCATTAATTGTTTCCAACCTGTTAATTTGAACCTTTTCACAGTAGTGCATATCACGCGGCAATGAATCTTTTACTTCCAGCTAATTTTTCTTTAACGCCAAGTTGCTTTTCCAGATTATCATCACATTTATTTTTCCAAAATTCTTTTGGGGGGAAAGCAAAATAATCAACAGCAAGATAATCAACAGAAAAAGAGTCAACTAAGTCACATTGTCATCACGGACAAAAGGAACTTGAAAATCGGCAAATTCAAAACGAAACAAAAAGCTATTTAAGCCCAGATTCCAATCAAAGTTATCTAAAACAAGAAGATTTGTGTCTTATGGTTTCATCTCCAATGCACGGCAACCGTTCGCATTGAAGCTACGACCAAGTATGTATCATGCTACAAATTGAATACCCGAAAGTAAATATCTCGGATTTTCCCATATCTCGATATTTTTTGTCCAATCCCCTTCGAAAATCATATAGATTAAAAGAAAAAACAGAACCGAAAAAGCACATGTTACAAATTGAATACCCGAAAGTAAATATCGACTACCGATATATCGAGATTAAAAATATCGACGTTTTTATCGATTTTTATCTTTAAAAAAAATATCTGCATATCTATATCTCGATATTTTTTGCCCAATCCCATTCGTAAATCGTATAGATTTCAAAAACAAAAAACAGAACCGAAAAAAAAATAAAAACAGTACAATGGGCGGTATGTAGTTTGAATACAGTTTTTTTTCTACACGCGTGGTTTTCTGTGTTTAGTTCCGAAATAAAATATATGTACATATTGTGTCAGACTTAAGAAAAATTAGTTAAGTTTTTTTTTGTAAGTTCGCAATTTATTTGCACTACAATAAGGACTTTTCAAACATTACGCGGTACTTTGTAAATTTTAGATTAAAAAAAAAAACAAGGACACCCTTAGTTTAAGCCAACAATTGCGATGAGGCAACAATTTGCATAACATTTACATAACTTATCTTTCTTCACCTCAAATAAGATACACCATAGAAGGGTCAGATAGAGAAAAAAAGATTTAAGTCCCACTTGTTTTTTTTCCTTTATCACTCCCACCTAACTGTCAAGTAGCACGAACAGCTAAAGGGTTGTGCTTCAAAATTGTATCCTTTAGCTGGTGAACTGTTGCGCCAGGTGTTGCTTCAAAACCAATTACACCGGCGCCCAGATGTAGCCCAACAAATAAGAATTTTCGCCCTTCTTCACGCAAGACACAAATCAGCATAAATCACAATTTACCTACATATGTATGTAGGTGTAATACGTTCGCAACAATTTTATGTAAATGTACACATTTGTATTATATTGCCTTTAATGGCTGTAGGTGTGCGCGCGCGTGCGTGTGTGTGTGTGGGTGTGGGTGTTTAAATGGGCGCATTCCGCAATTTGCAGCCACAATTCTTTAGTAATAAAGTCGTATTAAAGTAATTAAACGATATAGCCCAACACTTCATTAGCACTTATTTAGTTCTGTACGCTTTCTTCTCGAGCATGTTGTTTGCTTTCTATGTGTGTGTGTGTGCTATATATTTATATATAGATATAGATATATTCTAAAAAAAAAAAAGCAAAAACGAATGGTAAGCGAACAATATGGAATGCGCATTCTCGGAACTTTAATTAACAGCACTTTAATTTGAAACGTGGCGCAAATAGTTGAACCTGAGTGGCACGTGCAAACGCAAGCACGCGCACACTTCTACGAGAATTCCACCAGCAGCGGTAAATGCGGTAATTCATTGTCTGTGTAATATTTATATTTAATTGTATTTATTGTATAGGACGGCTCAAAATAAATAATACGACTCAATGTTTTATGCTATATCTTTTGCAAAAATGGCAAGAATATTGTGTGTGTGTTTTTTACGTAGTATGTATATATTTGTCCTTTTAATTTTCCTACATAACGCTAGGAAATGCTTAACATCGGCAGCAAAAAAAAAAAAATACTCAAAAACCAACAAGAACTGCTGATCTTTTGAAATTTACACCTCGTTATAGTACAATTGAATGGGCTACAAAAGTGCATACCCGAGTTTGGTGAAGATTTATAAATTTTCTAGAAAGTTCGAAACTGTGATTTACATAAGTATATGGGTTTTGTTACAAAAGCTATTCTTAATACTTAATCGTTACTTCCTTAGGGCGAAGAAATTAACAATCGCATAAACAATCTAAAATATTCGGCGCAGAATGACATAGATGATGTATCATTGGTTTTATTGACACACTGCCTTTTTTAGTAGCACCATTGAAAAATACTGTGCAACAGGTTATTTTCCTCGTGTATTTTTGCTGATGGTTGGAAATTAACGAGATGGTAGTATTTATAAAGTTGCCGACAGTTTCAAAGTGGTGTAACTATATTAGGAAAGACAAACTGTTTTTTTTGTATAAAAATAATGTAAGAAATAAAACTAAATGGGACTCAGATTTGGACGTCGTAGCCTAGTGTTTAGCGTGTGCGCACTTCATTCGGTGGTTTCCGGGTTCAAATCTTGGCCGGGGAAAGTAACATCAATTTGTGGTATAACATCAGCGTGCACTCCGCAAATATTAGGAGAAGTTCGGCCAAAATTGCTTGAGCGGTTATAGCGCCAATTAAGTAAGTAAGTTTATAATGCGACGAACAAAAAGAATCAGATCGCTCTCTATTTTCGATTCTCCGCCATAAAATTTTCACCTCAAAAATTCTATTAGATATAAAGAGGAGAAGCTGCATTATAAACAAAACTAGAATATATGGATATATCTAATACTTTTGAGATACGCTATGCAAATATGATGGTTTTTTTTGCTTAGAAGATTTTATTCGTTTTTTGGTGATTTTTAATTTTTCGTTCACGTTGGATCGATATTTTGTGATTTATTTTTTGGGTATATGTAAAATAATCGTTATTCTTGGGTTTAAAATTTTCCGAGCATGTTTGATCGATATCCCAGAATATCGATTATTTTTTATCGAAAAAGTAACAACCTCAAAATATCGATATATTTTGGTCGAAAAAATAAAACTCGCAAAATATAATCGATAAATTGATAAAATGTGAACGAAAAAATGAAAATCACAAAACATCGATAAAATATCATCGAAAAAATAAAGCACACGAAATGATGATAAAATCATAATTGCATTTATAAAAATTATAACCGTTACGGTCCTTGATTAAAGTTATTAAAATCAAAGCTCCAATCGGATTTCATATTTTCTTTTTCAGTCAATTATGTATTTTACTATTGTATTTTAAGCTCTACTAAAATTCAAAACAGAAATCAGCTGTTTATTAAGTAATGCGTAAGCCTTCAGCCATCAGGGCTTAAGCATAACTTTAGCACGAACTGTGAAACCGGTCATTCGAGTTTCGCAGTCATTAGTTTTATTAAATTGGGATTCATCTAAAAGTATACATTTAGGGAAAACATACAAGCAAACATAGAATATCATCTGCAAATATTTGCTGATGAATTCCATTGTTATTTCTAATAAAGCAACTATACTGATATTAAAGTTGACCAGAAACTTATATGCAGCGCTTTTGAAATCAATGGCAAATGAATTGGGAAGATGAGTTGCTGCTTTTCTATTACCATAACAAGTCCAGAAATAGATTTAAATTAAGTGATAGTATTCTTATTACCCTACGAATTCAAGAACTTGTACAGAAGATGCTAGCTCAAAAATCTAATTGTGATACAAGCTAAAGCTTGTAAAAATTAAACTACGTGGGCCCAGTTGAGTAATCAGAAAATATATACTCCCAATCCCCAATACATCCTCAAAATGTGGAATGGGCCTTGGGCTTGTTTGTCAGAAGTCTCATAGTATTTTTGCTCAGAACTTTAACATTTCTGAATCGATCTTCGATTTTTGTATGATGGTAAAAAAATCATTTATTACGTGAAAATTATATCGCAGAAATCTACTTTGAAAATTAAAGCTGCGCAAATTTTTTCTTAATATACTCCGTTCCATGTAAATCAAGAGCTAAATCAAACAATAATTTTTGCGATAAGTTATTCACGTAGTAAATAGTAATTATCGCATTTTATTCGCAATTAAAGGTAGTTTTAAAATCTTACAACATAAAACAGTTGGTATGAAAAATAACTTTGAAATTTAAATAAAAATAAAAAAAAGAACAGTGAAAATGTAAAATTTTTAGTAAGTTTGCGGCAGCGGTTACACCGTTATATGCTACTATTATCCGGTAAATTATATATCGTCTATAAATCTTCTTCTCAATACGAAATTGATGATAGTTAATTTTCATTGTTACGCAGTGCTATTTGTTTTCAATTATAATACTATTAATTAATTTTGCTTTTGATTTTTCGATTACTTATGCTAATTAAACTTTTGAATTAAAAATTATTTTGTAGATTAATACAGTTTATTTTTCAGGAGAGTGTTAATAGTTATGAGTAATGGATCACATCGATCCTTGGTAAAAAAAAGGTTGGGAAGTACTGATTTAGATGAATGCCCTTAAAGTAAATTATTTTGAAATATTATTTTATTCGTAATTCAGTTTGTAATGCTCATATAAGATAAACATACATTTGAATTAAATCTTTGGCATGCACAGATGCGTAGTTACGTATTTAAGAAAATATTGCTTCAATAAATTTCCATATTACCGAATGTTCAAATAATTGTTTTAAATTTTATGATAATTGTTTAAAAATTTTTGCTCTAGCTTTTCACTTCTCTGGCAAGCAAAATGATAAGGATTAAACCACACACCTCCTCCAACATATTTTTAAAGCCTACACAATTATGAAAAGTTGTTGTAGGGATATTGTAAAACTTTAGCTTTAACAACTCTCGGCGGCACCATTGATTCATTATAAATAAACTTTTGCAAGTTTTCCAATATTTTCTCATAAACAGTAAAGAAAGTCTATATTCGTACTAGGCAAACGTTTATAGGATTATGCTCATACTAGTAAATGATTATTGGTTTACATGTGTATTGGATAATATCCCTACAATGAAAATCGAATCTAGTTAATAAACTTTCTAGTTCATCGCAGCCAAAATGAATGAGCAAATATTGGAAATCAATGACGACGGCGGTGTTGTGGGATGACTGCTCCTTACCTCGCCAAAGATGCCGGTTCGAGTGGCGGCTTTCAGGCTATGTGGAATTTCATGCCAAGTACAAATTTTAGTTATTTGATAAAAACTCAAATGAAAAATTGTCAGTTGCTACATTCATTCATTCAAAATATAAAAAAACCAGAAATCAATTTGCAACAATAAAATGTATAAATATATATTAAAAAAGAACATTTTGCCTGCGCTAGTACGAGTTGAATTTTGGACCGCCGGATCGGCATGCCGATAATGGTAAATTTATAATTTTTTACTTCTTATATAAGTAGTATTTTCGAACTTGTTCATCCAATCGTCTAATGCTGTTTCAGGGGCTGACTAAAGGCTTATGTAGAAAAATGATAGAAGATGAATTGGTTGAGTTTCGAAATAACTAACTTGGCTTTGAACTATAGTAGGAATCATACCTTTATGCCAAAGACTCATTCACAAACTTTCACACTTTATTTTTATTAAATTAAGGTACATTTTTTTTTAATATACTTCCTTCTACAATAAAAACCTTAAAAATCCAAACAAATCTTAATAAAAGTAAACAAACGTACCTCAAAACGTCAACTTTTTGATCTGAGGTTTTAGAAACTTTGTTTTTAGTTTTATAGAACATTGAATTAACGAGATCCAAAAGGGGTTCAAAAATCGCACAGATTTTTAGCAAATATTTTTTGCATATGGCGCTCTCCGTCGACAAAATAAAAAAAATTATCAAAAACCAGTGGAGTTTTTAAGCCATTTAGAAAATGTAATTTATTATAGGGATAGGAAAATTTAAAAAATATATCGATATATATCGTATCGATATTTTTCAAGAATATCGATATATTCAATGTAAACATTCCAATATATCGATATTTTTACACCAATACGCAATAACCTAAAGTATTGGCTAATATAATATTGTTACAGTCAAAACGCATCTAATTGAGCTCATAATACTTAATTTGAAACAAATTTGATGCTCGAAACTCACTATCGAATATCGCCTTTTCCATTATATTTAAAAAAAATATCGATTTTTTTGATATTTTATATATCGATATTGTGATTTGATATATCGATATTTTCTCCCCTAATCGCAATTTTTGTATTGAACTTAAAGACCGGGCACACTGTCGTAATTTGTGTGCGTCCACTTGAAAAGGGCCCACTTCGGCAGTTTCGGAGTTATGCATATTGGCATCTTCCTGGTTGATTTCCGAACATTTTGAGACAAATTAGACCATCCTAACTGAAGAATTGAGGGAAATATAGAACTTTGAAGGTGAATATCCGAAAAATGACTAATGGAGAAAAATCAATTTGAAGTTGAAAGTTCGATTATTTTCATTTCTACTCGAACCTTAAATTGATGTTCGTTTGAATCGAACAGGTATATAGTCAGCATGAGAAAAAATACTATTAGATAATTCTTCAATCATTATTATATTTGAAACAGCTAATTAACATCAACTCGACAAAGTGGGCCCTTTTCTAAATATTTGCTTTTTCAACTAATTCAACCGATGATCACAGAAAATTATGAATGAGTTAACGTTTGACCAATGAATCAGGAAGATGGGGAGGTAAAACAATTGAAATGGACTCAACAGTGAATATTTTATTATAATTAAAGATGAAACACAGACTACAAATTAGCAGTAATTCATTCATTACAGTCATTGACAGTAATCAATCCACAGATTTTATCACATCTCATCGCGTTTGCGCTTTGGACATAGTGGTATACTATTCCGTACTGAATTTCGGTGGCCTTCTTCATCACAGAATTGAGTCGCGGCTTACTAACTTTAAGTTGCCATACAGACTGATCGCTCGCCCAGCAATCAATACACTCTTGCACTGCAAGTGTTGGCGATGCTGTTGGATGTTATACTCATGATGTTAAAATGCATCAGAGAGCAGATCCAATTACATGGGTGGCCATTGCGGCTTAACTTACATAAACAGTGAGCCTGATGATCAATATCGATAATAATTATTACTGTTTTTAATTTCCGAGCGCCAACCCTCTGGTGGGGATTTTTTGAAGTAAGAATTTCTTTCCGGTCGCTATAGTAGGTCCAGAACTATTTCGCTGGCACTTATGAGTTAAAAGTCCAAAATTATCACCTTTTCTTTCAAAAAAAGTCCATAGAATACGGAAATGCTTCATATTTCTCCAATGCGACAAAGTGGACCCTTTTCTTTTTTTTTCAAAAAATAAAATTAATTACTTCTATTATACCTGGGAAGCTAAATTTGGTGTCATTGGGCGCGTAATAAACCATAATAAAAAATTACGAAATTCGATCCATGTATCGAAAAATCTATATATCTCGGAAATTAGATGCGACAAAGTGGGCCATTTTCACGTGGACGCACACATTTATTCATTCATTCCTAATTTATGAATAAATTACGATAAAACTAAGTAATTTCGCCTTGTAAAATCTGTCAATAAATACCATAAAATTTGATATTTTATCATAAACTAGCTGACCCGGCGAACATTGCTCCGCCTTAGAAGCAATAAATGAGCAGATTCTTGATTTTAAGAGTTTAATTTTTTTATTAGGATAATAAATATAAGTAAGTACCAAAAATCAATTATTGTAATGATTCTTTATTGGCCATGTATTTTAGTGCATAGGCTGCACTCTTCAGTGAAGCACCTTGTGATAGATGATATTTTTAGTTTTATTACTATGGGCAAGAACAAATAACGCAGCTGGTCTTCCGACCCTTGAACATGCCGCATATAATTGACCATGGGAAAAACATGGATTTTCTATATTTCAACCACAAACTTTCAAGGATTGGCCTTGTGATTTGTTAATGGTCATGGCGAATGCAAGACGGATCGGAAATTGAAGTCGTTTAAACTCAAACGGCATGTCGGTTGGGATTATCGGGATCCTCGGAATGAGAACTTCCTCACCTTCAAATTTTCCTTTGAGTATCGTCGCGTAAATCACATTGTTCATCAATTTACTTACCACCAAACGCGTTCTGTTGCACAGTTTACAGTTCACCGTTAGTCGTAAATTATGCGGTGGTAAGCCAGGCACAACCAAGGAGTTTAAAAATTCAATTGGATAGTTGGTGGCATCATCTGCATTTTTTGCACAGTCAATAGATTTGAACGAATGTAGTGTACTAATGACCTCATTTTGAATTATGTAGTAGCAATGAGTGCAATGGCTCAGGTGGGGGAGTCAATAATGGCAATTTCACTTTCCCATTAAGGCAGCACAATCTTGGCGTTTCTCCGGAAAACTTCAATACTCGCAAACCACCTCCATTGGCCCAATGCGAACGCTAGTATGCAAGCAGTAATCAGTGCTGCAATCATATCGAAACGCTGCTCGATTCAAATCAGTACTTGATAAATTTCTCCTTGTGCGTCGAAAATTATCAAGATGTTGATCTCTTAGGTTTGCTCGATGATTTCTCATAGCCAACCGAGCCTTTGCACGGACTGCCTCGCTTTGCTCTTGTGATTGAGAAGCACGAAGTCGAGCCATACTAAAGCGGCGCTCTTCACGTGCAATTTCTTGTACTTCTTCAGTCCTTTCATTCGCAACGTTTTGCATCCTAGTTGCATTACGGCTTTTTCGGGGAAGATTTGATCGTCTTGGACGCGGCATTTTAATGATAATAATATCGGCACAATATTTATAGACACTCGAAACAAATACAAAAACCGGTAAACTTCAAAATTTCTAACTGTCAATTTTTCACCCAACAAAATTCGTAAAAGTAAACAAAATACATGTTAATATTGGCAATTCACACCAATTACATGGATATTGCCCTTCTCCGCTAGATGTCACTACAATTTACATCGATATTACCTTTCGCCGCCAGAGTACATGTAAATTTTAGTTTTCATACAAAAAAGCAAAAGCAAAATATATGAAGGGCGAAGAAAAAAAATCAAATTATCAAATTTGTCGTCCCACGGTGCCCCTGCTTCTAAGCTACCTCCCCACCAATTTTCAGCCAAATCGGTTCAGCCGTTCTTGAGTTATAAGTGGTGTAACTCACACGACTTTCTTTTATATATATAGATTAAGAGCCAAATCACGAACTAATCATTGTCGGCCCTCCATCGTTATTAATTGAAAAATGTGTTCTTCCTTTAATTGTTCCTTGATTTTTGCGGCCACTAGAAGCTTTTTTATGTCATCGTAAATTTAAAACAAGATATTATCACAATAAAATTTAAATAAAATAAAAATGTACAAAATATCTCATATTTTTCCCTTTGATAAAATACCTAAGCAATCCTGTGGCTGCTTAGCTGTCAAAATAAAATAGGAATGACAGGTGTGAACGGAAGTGATTTACGTGAAGTAATTCTAACGAAAATAAGTAATTTACATTGCAGTTTGTCGGGCTTTAGAAGGGCAACAAAAATACATACAAAAACAATTCGGATTAAAATTTTTGAACATGTGTTATTAAAATTTACCCAGAGTTTAAGTTTAGTTTCCTTTATACGGTATTTATTGTGTAATGGAACCGTAGTTTTTTAAAAGCTAATTTAAATTTAATTAGGAATTCATGAGCCCCCATCGTATAGTTACAATACGGACTATACTGAGCTTCATTGCAAAGAAGCTGTGGTACGATTGAAACTATATTGTATAACATATAGAAACCAATTCCCTATCTAATTAAATCGGTATCAGTTACAAAAGCATTAAATCATAAATTAAATACATAAGCAGAAACTTAATGCCGATTAATAAATTAGTTACATTGAAGTTCCTTGAAATTCCAGTCCCAAGTCACTTGACACCTCGTTTGTACGAAATAAATATTTGAATAACTATTCCAAACTAATTGATTTGGCTTAAAATTTATACACATAGAGGTATTGCATAATAAATTAATTTCATTATCCCAAAAACAGATTGAATACATACACAGCTACGCAAGCAGCATGAAGCGTTGTGAGATTATTCATTTGATATTCAATGCCAATTAAAATGTGGCAAACGCCATTAAACTAATCCATTATTTTAATCATCACTTGTTGTTAATATTTGAAAATATTTTTGAAATAATATTTTGAAGACGCTTGCGGTAAATGTTTGGGGCACACCCATTCCCAAAATGGTACTCAATCAATGTAAAGTGAAAATTTCTATAAACTCTTAGAGCTAATATTCTGCATTGCCACTGCCTTTACTCATCCGCCGCAAAAACAAAAAAAAAACATTGTTTTCACTTTGAGTTGAGTTTGCCAGTAGCTTGCGCCAGGGGACAACATCGACTGTTTCTGGTAATACAATTTTAATTTATGAACCGCAATTTTGCCACAAAATAATTACGTTTCTCACCGAAATGAATCCCCAGAGGCAGCTCATGAATTTTCGGTGAACGTCTTTTAAATGGCAAAATGAGAAAAGCACAATTGTGAAAGCGAAAAGGAGGCAAAACTGCGAATTAGGTAAATCAAAAAAAAAAAAAAAAAAGTGACTGTAGAGTTTATATGCGCTATATGCACATAAAAGTGTACGTACAGTATATAAACAGTGAGTTAGATAATTTTTGTATGACACGATATTGTAGAATATACCGAGCTACATTCGTATAAAAAATATTTCTTATATTCCTTCAGGTATGTACATATGTATACATATATTTGAAACCTGTGAGTGCTTGTCCAGGCAGAAATAATAGATTAGTTCCACTCCATTATCTTTGAACATAAAATACGACCTGAGAGGGCGTAAAAGGCTTACATTCCGTAAAGGTAAAGAAAGCAGTACATATGTAAAATCTTTAACTTCCATAGGGTTGCCAGACAATTTAAATGGTTTATAAATATTTTTAAATTCATTTTTTTATATTTCTGACAGCGAGGAAAGTTGGCATCGAGTTCGAAAAATGACAGTATCGGTGGTACAATGCCGAACCCGGTTTGTCACCAAAATAAATGTCTGACAAGTGAGAACATTTCTAACGTTCTAATATTTTTAATGCAACTGTTGACATCCATAAGCTAAGAAAATTGTTACTCCATACTGTGAATTTCAAACTTTAAAACAATGAATAAACTATCGACTATCGAGTTGTCTGAGCAAACTTTAATTAAAATAAATTTGAATGTGATGGCTTGCTATGAAGTGAAAGTATGTACCTTTATTATGAAAAATATTAATATTATAATTATCACGAGAGCAGATTTTTGAAATATTTTCAGTAACAAGTTAATATATTAATTTTGTTTTTGGCCGGAACTGTTTTTTTTACACATATCTATATAAAACTGTAGAAATTTGCAGGAATGCAATAATACACTTTTGTACAATTTCTAGACATTTTTCTTTCTGTTTGCCTGTTTTAACTCGCTAATCTTCGAAACATAGGATATATTTTATAAGAATACTAACTGAAAAAATAAATAAAAATTTTGTCTTAAAAAATTCACAGAATAATTTACTTTTGAATAAAACTTAATTTTGTCAATAGCGTCAATGAACTTTGCTATTTACTTTTTTCTTGATTTTTGCTTTTGTTTTGAAACAATTTCAACGGAAATGAAAATTAAAGCGTAGCAGCGCACGCTGGATTTAAATTGTCAACGTAAGTTTAGAGCCCAATGCCAGTTTTTTCATATGGAAATTATTTGAAAAAGGAACAATCAAAGCGTTAGAAGTTATAGCTGCTCTTTAGGATTTCTTTTTAAACTTTCCCCGCAGTCCAACTCCTTACTTTCAAAATTAATCTGTGTATGCTATGATGAGCTCACCATAAACAACAATAATGATTGAGTAATAGAAGGTCGGATAATTATTGGCGTTTGTATTTTGCGACAGACTGTCTTGTAGGGTTGCATTTGATAAGCATAAATTATTTATTTCGAATAAAATATGACTTAAAGCAAGACAGACGTGGCCTAAATGGGATCGGAAACGGTCGCGCAGCGTTCTTTCTCTATGAAGGGAAAACATTTCTAACCTGATCGGGGCTCTAACAGGGCACTGTCTGATAGGGAAACATGCTGAAAGGTTGGGAGTACCCTTCCGAAGATGCTGTAGGAGCTGCAAGAACGACGAGGAGGAGGAAACGATCTTGCATTTACTGTGGAAGTGTCCTGCACTGTGCAAAAGCAAAATGCGATATCTGGTATCACCGTTTTTGGATGACCTTAGTGAGGTTTCAAGAACCGAGGTAAATTGCCTGTTGAGGTTCATCAGTGAGCCAAAATGGTTTGGTGGGCGGTAATTCTTCTTCTTGGATGGTACACAAATTTTTCTTTGAGGCAACACAATGGGCCTCCTAATACTGGCCTAAGCGAGCCGCTGCAGGCGGTTGCCACTCCAACCTAACCTTAATATATAAAGCAGCTTAAAAGATATTGCGATGATCCAAATTTGCTAAAGTCTCCTGTTGGGAGAGTAAATCCGTGAAAAAGATATATTATTATTAGTTTTTCCAAATCAAAAAAAAAAAAAAAAAAAAAAACCACGTATGGTAAAGTTGCGAGCCGGAGCGACACAATTGCTTGGTTATGCTTATCAAATTTTTTACGTGACAAGTAAATTATTAAGCATATTTATTTCTTTCGCACTTCACAAAGACCGCAAACTCGATTTCCAGGTTACTTGTAGTGCGTAAATTTATATCATTAATACAACAGAAACAGATAAAAATTTGGGCCCAGCACTGATCCTGATCATGGGGTTTATCTTTATCGCGTTCTGCTCTAAGGGCTACAAGTATCAGCCGTGGTCATGCCCTCTGCCGTAGTTGTTTTTGTAGTCATTTGCGAGGCTTGATCTTCTGCTTGTCGTCAATGTTTGTCTTGGTCTTGGTCTTGGTCTTGGTCTTGCTTCTGCTATGGGGGTGGTCTTGCTTGTGCTCTTCATATTTGCTCCGCTCTCGCTTTTAATCCTAGTTTAAGTTTTGATTTGATCGATAATGTTTTTTTTTTTTTGAAGCACTACCTACGACTACTAAGTATGCGTATGCTGACGAAAAACCAATACTTCTTTACCGCTGAAAGTATTTACTTGGGATGCGAATTGAATGCCAGAATATGCATGAAATCTTTGGGCACTTCGTTGATATGAATTTAAATTTTTTCTGTGTTCCAGTAATTTCATTGTTTTTAGCTTTTCTTTCGTCTAAATGCGTTCACGAGCATTGGTTTAATTTAGTACTTTTTAGTACGTATTCAAATGAAATGCTTAAAAAAACTTTGCGCAAAACAAATCATTAACATGTTCTGTTTTTCGAATTGTTCACAATAATTTCATTAATGAACTTTCAAGAAATTTAAAGTCTCTAATTTCGTTTATATTTCCTGGAACGTAGAATCATTTTGACTATCAGAAAACGCGCACAGAGTAACCACATTATTCGGGCAAAACAATTCGCCAGAACAGGTCATAATAAAAGTTCGTCACAATACGCCGTAGCCTTAAAGGATATTCTCCTTGTATAACTTTTTACAGTCGGTTTGCTTAACTTAAAATTTAAATCACAGCACAAACAATAAAATACCTAGAAGTGAAACAACAGAGAAGCCAAATAAATCTTGAAAAGGGAATGCTTACAATAACAGAAAATGCATATTCGCATAACAATTTTCTTATGTACCCAGAGATCTGTACATTATGTACATACATATGTATTAAATACATAACTGGGAATTAAATATTTACTCAAAGGGATGTGTTGACATATTTGCAATAAAAATAAACCGTAGTCATATAAGTGCGTACGTAACGACAGACATACATATGTACATACATATGTAAATATGTTTATCTTTATCTTAAACTGCTCTACAGGGAATTGCCAGCAACAACGACAACGTTTAAGGCTAAATGCCAATTTAAACGTTTGGTTTTTTTTTTTGTTTTTTTTTTTGGCATCGGGGACTTCGGTTTACACGCCACAAACACAACACATTCCCAGCCACACCTCGTGTAAGCCAAAAAAGCAACAAAGCTTCAAATAAATTGTTTTTATAACAGAAATTCCATTTTCTTATTATTCGGTTTGAGCTGCCGATGCGAAAATTCAATGAGATAAAAGTGGAAATCTTTGAAGAGAGGAATTAAGGATATACATATGCAAAGGCATAACTGGCGATTGAAAGTGAAATTTATGTACATACATACATACATATTTTGCTACAAGCATACGCGTACACATGAATGTATATGATATACGAGTATGTATTGGGAAGTAGGAAGGCACTGAGGCTGACCCTCCAAAAAAATGGTATAAGCGGTTTTAAAGTATAAGGAATACGCTAGCTGCGCTTGCAGCGTTTATTTTATGTGATCGATAAGTCTTTTAATAAGGTAACTATACCTCGTACTGTTTCTTTTTATAAGGGATTATATAAACATTATTTTATATGGCCTATAAGACTTAGGTATAAAGATGTCTCTTCGTGAGAGTAATATGCCTGACACACTACAAGGTAAATTACGTATTTTTATCCAAATTACTTCGCATAAACTAAGTGCGTTCACACTTGCTATTCCTACTTTGTATTGACTGCTCTGGAGCCAGAGGGTTACTTAGTCCTTTGATCAAAGAAAAAGTGTGGCGATTCTGTACATTTTTAACATACATATGTAAATTTTATTGTGATAATATCCTTTTCTTTAAACTTACGCTCATGAAAGAAAGCTTCAAGAGGCAATAAATTTCAAGCCGACCCTTGCTAAAGGGGAATTCTAATATTTCAAAATGCATCGTCAAGTTTGGTTATGGGAGAACACATTTTTCAATTATTTTTGATAAAATTTAGAGCAAATACTATTTGTTCGTGATTTCGTTTTTGATTTATGATAAAATATCTCATTTTCATCTTCATTTATTGAATGATTTTACAAGGCGAAATTACTTAGTTTCATTGTAACTTTCTCATAAACTAAGAATTAGCCATAAATCACGACGATGTATCCGAGTTTTACGAGGCAATTGATTCTCACTCTACAACTCGATACGCAATCGCAATTTATTATTGCTTGCGATACAAAACGAGACAGCAAATTGCATAAAATCTGCAATTTATGTTAGGAAATATTTTAATTTCTGTTACTTGGCAGTTTTGCTTATTTCACAGATTCGTTTGAGAACATTTTCGGCAGTTTAGTAAAATATGTATATTTCTTAAAATTAAATTTGTATACCCAAGCGCACTGGTGATGTCCAGGGTATTCTAATTTTGTTCACCTCACGGTTATTTCTAACAGCATAAAACAACTGAGATATATATAGGCATATTCCTAGAATTAATAGCAAATTTGATTAAGCTATGCCTGTTCGTCCATCCGCGGGTCGGATAACTCGAGTAAATATTCAGCTATCTTAACGAAACTTGGCACACACATTGCCCTGGATCCAAGTTACTTTGATACTGCATATGGCCGAAATCACATAATATTCACGGTCATATAACGGTGTTTTGTGAAAGTCAAAAGAAAGCGGCTATGATCAGACCTAGGCGACCTTACGTTGACAACGAAAATAAAGCATCAGCTATGTACTGCATTTGAAGCGGCAAGGTTTGAAATAATTCGTTAAATTAAAAAAAAATTACTGAAAAGAATCAAATAGTTATGCTAATCATATAATCTAAAAAATGCAATTATACTTGAAAATGAAATAATAATAATAAAAATAATAAACCAATTTATAAAATTATTTTCAAAGTAATTAATTAAAGTTAAATATGTAATTAAAGTGTATTTTCATTAACGGAAATCTGGGGCCGTAACAGTTACAATTTATTCACAAATAGGCGTGGATATTCACTTTTGTTTAGTGTTTTGCAGATTTATTTATTGTCATAATTTACATCACTGCCTATAAATCATCTCTTTACACTTTAGCATAATTAAAACACGTTTCTCACTGAAATATTGGAAGTTATCCATTCTCCTTTCTCCCGTGTTCTTGTTTACTAATGGTGAGATCTGTCTCGTCAAAACATTTTATATACAATAACATGATTGGAGTTGTTCTTCGGCCTCTAAAAAACGTATTTTGTTTTATTTACAAAAGTTTATTAACTAATGGCCTTGAGGTCAAACAAAAAATATTTAAAATATTTATTTTATATACATAACTTTAAGCATAGAGCCCAGTAGAAAATAACCATTGAGATTGTGTTGAAAATTTTTTAATTTTTCTTGAGTTGGCTGTAGAAAAATCGCCAGCGTTCTTTTTAAAGTAATTTTGTACAATTGATATTTGTATTCGACAAGCGTACGACAGATTGATCAATAAATCAATGTTTTAATAAGATATTTAACTAGAGCTTTTATGTGACTTCAATACAAAATGACTGCCTCAAAAATCTTATATACGAATATATAATACATATTATCAAAGAAGACCACGCGCCCGCTTGAGCTCAAATTCGTATGATGTATTAACAAAATTTCGATAGATATCACCGATATACATATACATATCTATAAAAATCGTATTTAGGTCCGGCTCGATTCAAATTCACATCACTATTAACCAGCTAAATACAAGTCGTGCATTTAAAAATCTCATATCACGGAGTCAAACGCTTTCGAGGTGTATATTTATTTGGTAGATATGAGAATAGCTCGCGCAGTATATTTTATGCTTGGGAGAGCGTTGCTACCGATTTGAAAAGTAAAATTTAATTAAAATATACACAGATTATATGAAATATTAAAATATGGATATCAGACAATTCGCCTCGGAAAGAATGTTTATAGCTAATTTTTATGAGCGTTCCCATCTGTTTGAAAAGTAGAATTTAATTAAATTATTCACAAGTTATATTAAATATTAAACTACGGGCGTCAAACGGTTCGTCTCGGCAAGGAGAAGGTACATATTTTTATTTTGTTTCGCTGAGAAGGTTTATAGCTAGCTTTATTTTGAAGAGGGTTGTCACTTGCTCTAAAATTCGGGGGTTTTTTTTTATTTATACACGAAGTATAATACATATAATAAAAATATGGGTGTCAAACCTTTCGGCAGGACAGCGTCTGCCGGGGTTTTCTAGTATTTTGTATAAAAAATTTACCAATATTTAGTTTATATTTATGTATTTCAGAACTATAGTAAAACATAAAGTCTTTTCGATGTACATATTTAACAATCAAATTACAAAAATAAAACTTAAGTTAAAATTAATTAAATTTAAGCTAAAAATTATAAATAATTAATATTCAAAATTGAAGGCAAAAGAACAAATACAAAATTGAGAAAAGAAAATGACAATTTGAAAAGCTGAGGCAAAGCGAAGGAGAAGGAGGAAAGGTTTCTACACAAAAAGATTTGTGACTGCCATTTTGAAGCACCTAGCAGGTTTAAGAGATTTGATTGACACAGGGTAAGGAATTCAATAGTCTGACTACACTTACAAAGAATAATTTAGAGGCAATTAATATTTTATACATTGGAACAACAATGTTATGTGTGTGAGATGACTGAACAAAGTTCAATTTTTGAGAAAGATAGCCAGGCTTACGATATCTAATTATTTTAATTAATTTTCAAAGCTAAGTCCAAAAATAATTTCAGTATATAGCGCAATGTGATAATATTTTTTTTTTTAAATATATGAATCAAGCAGCATTGTTTAGAGCTAGATTTAATTTATTTTTAGATTCCTAATCAAGATTACTATATACCACTTCAAAGTATGATATTTGGGGAACGATAAGGGTCTTTACAAGTTTCAATTTTGTTTTCGATCGATAGAGAAAAACAAGTGTGACAAGTGTGTGTTGTTAGTGTATTATATATCTTTGATATGACATAATTAAAATGATCTGTGCAAGTCAAACGTGAGTTTATTTTAAATCCTAGGCTAGTGACTACTGTTTTAAATTTTATCTCTGTTTCATTTAGCAAAATTGGCTATAGGCTAGTGAGGTCAAGAGAGTTATGCGATACAGGTAGTGCTTGCGTTTTGGACGCGTTTAAGCAAAGGCCATTTGTTTTGACCCAGACAGATCTATTCTTCTTAGGTCATCATTTAGTTTAAATACTAAGTCTTCATATATCTGAGTATCGTCAGCGTATAGTAGGTGTATAGAGGCATTTTGACAGCAATGAATAATGTCATTCACAAAAGCAGAAAATAGTATCGAACCTTGAGGTACACCAAAAGAAATTGTACTGCGTTGGGAAAATATATCCTACGATACACTATTCTATATACATAGATACAATAGCTTTTCATCAATTTAACCGATGTCGAACGAAAGCCGAAATAATGTTTCAATTTCAAAAGCAAAATATTATGGTCTACGTTATCAAAAACTTTAGAGAAGTCCCAAAGTACTAATATAGTAAGCTGTATCCAGCTTTTCAATAAGGCTTAAAATGGTTTTAGCGAACCATGGTTTTATCTTGTTAGACATTTTAATATTTCGTTGATATCTGAAAAGATCCAACCGGAGTTTCAGTCCAGTGAGACACTTTCATCAAAGAGCGCAGATATATTTATGTTCTTGTAGTCTCTAAACGTAAAGTCTGTAATTGATTTAATTTCGCAAAATTCTATTTTATAACATAAAAACATTAATTCGTGGTCAGACAATCCAGCTAAGAAAAATTGGTCAATAAGGATGTAGTAATGTACTAAGGACACTTGCGCCAAACAGATCCAACATGCTTGGCTTACTTTGGGGAGCAAAGCGCTGGTACTGGTGCTGAAATGTGTATCGCTAAAAATTGTATTTACGATCAGATTACGAGTAACCAATCGATTTCGAGTGGTTACAGCTTCCTGTACGATTGACATTTGCGATGGCGATTAACAAGTGCCAGTATCGCCGAGAAACTCTAAGGAAATTTCTAAATTTACTTAACTTTATCTTTGAGTGTTCACGAGAAATGCCCAATAATGTTTCATTTAATTTTGAAATGGCACCCTTCCCCTTTTTTGCACGTCGAGTTCACCAACTACCCATACCCAATATGCCTTCAATTGTGACTACAACTATGCGAAAAGCTACGCAACAAATTTTTCAAAATTTAGACACCACTCTGCCATACAGCAATCAAGTGATTGTATGCTCAGAAACAGTTAAGATTGTTTTTATTTGATACAACGGACGATAGTTACAACTGTAATTTGCCCAAAGTCATAAATCTCGTTCTGTTGCACAAATGAATGTTGCCGCACAATGAAACTCCAACTACATGGCACGGTAAGTATGTTAGACATAAATCAGAAATGTTGGTTACAAAGTGTTTTCCAAATGGGCATTTACATATGTACATATGTTTGTATGTATGTATGTAACCAGAAGTTAATTGTTGTAAAGTATCTCACAATCAGTGTTGCCAGATGTGAAGATTTGTCTTCAAAACGTAGACAATTTTACATAAATTTTCACTAACATCTTAACATGAAGATAATAAAAACAAAAGCAAATTCCATAAAAAAAACTTTCCAGTGAATATATCTGGCAGCACTTGAAGATGTTTTGCGGTAATTGGAAAGCGAACTTTTCTTTAAAAGTTTAATGTGCAATTTTTTTTAGCAAGTATTTGGAATTTAAAGCAATTGGCTAGCTCGTTCGCGATTTAAAAAATATTGCCTGGACTGTATTAACATTAAAAATGTTTAAAAAATAATTCTTATGCGCTCAAGGCCATTTTTAATAGGAAAACTTATAGAAAAAGCAACAATGGTAGAAGTAATTACTATAAAAATGTGTGAAAAAGCAACCAGAGAGTACACGGCTTACTTAGTGCAATTGGTGAAGGAAGTGGTCGTGGGTTCGATCCCCGGAAGAAGTCTGATGAAGAGATGTGGTGATCTCCGAAATAACTATAACGTTTACCATTGTTATTTTTGCTATAATTTTTCGTGTTAAAAATTACCTTGAACTCATAAAAATTATTGTTTGATATAAATAAATAGCCCGAAAAAATAATATATGTATTAAAAATTTTTCTCAAATAGATTTGAATAAAAAGTTAATAACAAGCTTTGGGCTGGCAGCTAATGTGTTACTTTTGATCAAAAAAATATTTTAAAAGCAAAAGTCAGGCTATAGATTTAAAAGAGGATACATCTTTATTAAGAACTTTAAAGATTTGAATATTTTAGAAAATACACAATTTTATATATACCGATAAATTTTTGCAGTTTTACGCAGGGACCGTACGGTTCTCATTTTTTGTAAAAAAAAATCATCATTTAATGATTTTTGTTTTTTTCGACCAAATTGGATCGATATTTTGTGGTTTTTATTTTTTCGATAAAAAATAATAACTTTTCTTATCTCATTTTTTTTTGTGTTTGGAACAATTGTTCACTTCATATAGTAGTTTGAATATTCAAGTAAAATAAAATGTAGGTATACTTGAATATTGAAAATAGTAACTTGTGTTGCATTTTTATTTTTCCGATTCCTAATTTTTCTTTTTACGATAAAAAATTATCGATATCCTAGGATTTAAAAATTTCCGATAATAACTAACCCAAAAAATGTACCGGCGGTGCCAATAATAGCGGTTTATGTTTTATGATCGAAAAAAATAATAATAAAAATGTATCGATTAATTTTGATGGGAAAAATTGTAATCCAAGAATAACGATTATTTTTGATTGGAAAAGGACAAATTAAAAATAAGCATCAAACGTGATTGAGAAAGTCAACATCCAAAACTAACGATTACTTTTGATGGAAATAAAACAACATAAAATATGTAATAAAATGATTTAAAACAAAAAAACTCCTAAAATAAAACAATGCCAGATTTGCACGGCATATGACATAGGGTTAAATCGATATATTCGATATTTAAACAAATTCTTTTCAATTATTTTTGCTCCGAAAAATTCAAAATAGCAATTATTTTCGGTCCCTGGTTTTATGTCATTTTTTTTGCTAGTTTTTATGTTCGTGTGAAAGTTATAAAAATGAAAGTATAAATACTTGTAATAGCACATATAAGTATTTTTTGTTTGTTTATTTTCCTCAAATAAAAAGGTTTATATATGAGCAAAAAAATAAAGTCTACAAAAAGAGATATTTCCAGTGCAAAAAATCTTTTCCCTAAATTCTGTGAACGTTTTTTATTTTTTAAAGATTTTGTCTTTACTTAGCCGATTTTTAACAAAAATTTTCTGGAAAACGCTGCGCACAACTAACTTGCTTTTTTCCATATAAGCAACTGATATTTTTAACGTGGCGATTTTGTACTCGCAAACTAGCTCGGAGTTCGAAATTCATATCTGAAGAAAGTAAAAGCATCATTTTGGCAAATATAAAGTTCGATTATCGTCAGTTACACAATTTTTATTTATTAATTTAATAAATTATTATGGATTTATTATTTTCTCAAACAAGGAATTTAATTTTTTGATCTTTAAAAATTTGGGATTCTGTTTTTTATTTTATGAATTTAACATGTTTGCCAAAAAAAATTATTTTTTCAAAAATTATTGTCAGTTTGTACACTTCTTCCATATATTTTATTCATTTTTTTGTTTGAAACGGCGCAAATTCGACTCGAACCAGCGTCGTGAGCGGAAGTCTTCAAACGGCGCCATAGTAGCACTAATTAGCGTTTTCTCTCTCAACTTTGAAACTTCTAGATTTGCAAATCATTTTCGAACCGATATGGCAGGCTCTATTAAATAGTAGTGCATAAACTGGTATGATGATTTACTGGTTTGACTTTTTACAGCAGGGTAAGCAGGCACTCACTATGTGTGTGCATTAGAGCATATGCTTGATTGTGTGTGTGAGTGTGTGCCTTTTTATTTAATTACACCAGTGTTGGTGTATTGCTGAAATGGCCTGTCGAGTCCATTATATGCTACATAACCTCAATTCAACTCAATTCAAATCGACTTCACTCATACCCGGCATAGCCGCAGTGCAGTAGTGTTGCTTCTGTTGCCAACAGTTTTGGTCACCACATGACAACAACCATAGTTGCTCGACACAGAAAACATTTCACCGCCGAAGTATTTATGCGCTGCGACACATGCCAATTTCAACGCAATTTAAACATTTAACCATTTCACTGCTATTGTTAAATGCGCTACTACTATCCTTGTCCAAACCGGCAACAAATTGATGCGGACAATTTGTTGGCATCATGCCATGTCTCATTTAAATGTCTACCGCCACCAACACGGGTGGGTTGGCTGGCAGGCACGCCCGTCGTCCTGCTTATCTATCTGCCTACCCTCCATCGATTTGGCAGCTTGTGGAAATTGCATTTTGCGTTTACGCGATGCCAGCAAACAGGCGTTCGTGTCACTTTTCACATCGATTAACATACTGCGTTTCGAAAGTTGGATTGGTGTTTTTTTTAATGAAATTTGTATTTTTAGTTTTCACTTTTTAATGGACACTCGAGGATCGTAAAATTGCAGCTAATTATCATAATAGTCGGTGTAAGTTTAAAGCTGTTAAAAAAAAATCTACTTAAGTAAGCAGACATGTGTTCGTAGTTTGGTGGGGAAAAAATTGACGAGTTGTGTAAGGATATTAAAGTTGAATTAATTTTGGATGTATGTTTTATCATAACTGGTGATTTGAAAATTTCCCCGGTCTAATTTTCTTAATAGTTGCAGTGACATAGGAATGAAATTTTAAATTATGTTTAAAGCTTGCCAAATTCGGTGGTGCATTTTCCACTTTTTAGCCGAGTCTTTTTCTTTCTAAACCGAACTTGTGTATCAAATTTGTAAATTACCGTTACATGAGTGATGATTGGAATGTAATGTGTGTACCAAATTTAGAAGTTATAGCTGCTATTTAGGAGATCGCCACAACTCCTCATTTGATTTCTTTTTAGACTTTGACCGAAGTCGAACTCCGAACTTTCAAAATTAATCTGTGTACGTTGTGATGAGCTCACTAAACAAACTCATTACGATAATAAAAAATAAATTAGTTATAAACAACAACCATGATTCAATAATAGAAGGCTGGGTTTGTGTTTTTCGACTGACTACCTTGTAGGATTGCATATCAGAAGCATAAATTGCTTATTTCGAATAAAACATGAATTAAATATATAAAACAGCGTGAAGATACTGCGATGGCTCATAATTGCTAAGGTCTGCATTTTCGAGAGCAAATTCGTGCCACAAGTTGTATTATTAGTAGTTTTTACATATCAAAATATAAAGCCACACAGGGTAAGGCAGCGAGCGGGAGCGAGACAACAACTGCCACTTCTAATTATTACGTATATTTATTTCTTTCGCACTTCATAATTACCGCAAACTCGTTTCCCAGGTTACTTGTACTACGTAAATTTATATCATTTATACAACAGAAACTAATAAAGCTTTGGATCCGGCGTTGGTCCTGATCGTGGCATTAACCTATATCACGGTCATGTCCTCGGTCTTAGTTGCTTTTGTAGTCATTCGCGAAGCTTGATCTTTTTCTTGGTGTCAATCTTTGTCTTGGTCTTGGTCTTGGTCTTGGTCTTGGTCTTGGTCTTGGTCTTGGTGTTGGTCTTATTCTTGGTCTTGGTCTAGGTCTAGGTCTAGTTCTAGGTCTTTGTCTTGGTCTTGGTCTGGGTCTTGGTCTTGGTCTTGGTCTTGGTCTTGGTCTTGGTCTTGGTCTTGGTCTTGGTCTTGGTCTTGGTCTTGGTATTGGTCTTGATCTTGGTCTTGGTCTTGGTCTTGATCTTGGTCTTGGTCTTGGTCTTGATCTTCGTCTTAGTCTTGGTCTTGATCATGGTCTTGGTCTTGGTCTTGATCTTGGTCTTGGTCTTGGTCTTGGTCTTGGTCTTGGTCTTGGTCTTGGTCTTGGTCTTGGTCTTGGTCTTGGTCTTGGTCTTGGTCTTGGTCTTGGTCTTGGTCTTGGTCTTGGTCTAGGTCTAGGTCTAGTTCTAGGTCTTTGTCTTGGTCTTGGTCTTGGTCTTGGTCTTGGTCTTGGTCTTGGTCTTGGTTTTGGTCTTGGTCTTGGTCTTGGTCTTGGTCTTGGTCTTGGTCTTGGTCTTGGTCTTGGTCTTGGTCTTGGTCTTTGTCTTGGTCTAGGTCTAGGTCTAGTTCTAGGTCTTTGTCTTGGTCTTGGTCTTGGTCTTGGTCTTGGTCTTGGTATTGGTCTTGGTCTTGGTCTTGGTTTTGGTCTTGGTCTTGGTCTTGGTCTTGGTCTTGGTCTTGGTCTTGGTCTTGGTCTTGGTCTTGGTCTTGGTCTTGGTCTTGGTCTTTGTCTTGGTCTAGGTCTAGGTCTAGTTCTAGGTCTTGGTCTTGGTCTGGGTCTTGGTCTTGGTCTTGGTCTTGGTCTTGGTCTTGGTCTTGGTCTTGGTCTTGGTCTTGATCTTGGTCTTGATCTTGGTCTTGGTCTTGGTCTTGATCTTCGTCTTGGTCTTGATCTTGGTCTTGGTCTTGGTCTTTGTCTTGATCTTTGTCTTAGTCTTGGTCTTTGTCTTGATCTTTGTCTTAGTCTTGGTCTTGATCTGGGCCTTGCTCTTGGCCTTGCTCTTAGTCTGGGTATCGGTATTGATCTTGATCTTAGTCTTGGTCTTAGTCTTACTCTTGATTTTCGTCTTGATCTTCGTCTTGATATTGGTATTGGCAATGTGTGCACAAAATTTGGAAGAAATTGATACAATATTTTCTGGGTTAAACAAATTTGCTATAAAGTGGGCGGTGCCATGCCTATTTCAAAAGCATTTTGGTTCCGCGTACTTCTTTATCCAACCCCAAGCCTGCACATTACTTTTGACCTAATTATCTTTTACAGTTACTAAAGTACTGAATGCTATATTATTTGGCGAATGAAAATACCAAGTTCCTTGACGGCGGAAAGACGCACTGTGAAGTAAGGGATATTTCGGATCCAGCATCACCTATCAATTAAATTTATGAAAGCGTATGCTTAAACTTTTTTCATATTTATTTAGCTTTGTTATACTTTTTTTTAACTTAAAATTACAAATTTGTCTATAATTTCAGTAAATTGTAGCTCTTTTATAAACTGCTTCCAAAAAAGTTTTTGGTTTTGTTTTTTACATTACTTACATATATATATTATTAACTAGTTTGTATTTAATTTCGAAAAGGGTTGGTAATCCCTCAAAATTTTTATGAAGCTTAGCTTTCTTAAACCTTATTCACCCTAGTACTAATGCTTCATTTTTCTTTTAGTTTTACTTGAATTTAAATTATCTAAACACATGGCAACTATCTTAAAATGTATTTCTTCTACTTTTTTCGTTTGACATCAGTATTGTAAAATATCAGTTATCTTACAGATTGAATTAAAACGGCGCTCAAAGAAAAGGTGACAACCCGGTTTCCCTTCGTTTCCTTTGTTTATTTAAGCTTATAAATTAAAATAAATTAATATTTTTAGCCTCTTCCTTTGAATCAAAAACCACTTATAGTTTGAGACCAATATCGCAATATTTGAAGTTTTTATAAAGATGACAATACTCTACAAAACATATTTTTAAAATAAAGCTTTCTTAACACTTCTAGTTTGACAGCAATATTTAAAAATTTCATTTAATTTTTCTTCTTTCAAAATATTTTGAAAATGAAGTCATCGTTTGATCCATATATTGATTTTTTTGATGTCACTGATTGCTTTTATTTAATTTAAGGTTTTAAAAACGAAGCAACTCCCTTTAAAAACTTAAAATAGCTGTCCAGTCGTCGTTTGGCAATATGAGATTTAACGAAACGTCTTGAACTGTAATTGAATTGAATCTGTAAAAAAATGTGTGCCGATAGCGCCAACTGTTGCGAATATTTCCAATTTTTCCCCCCAAATCCTTCGTTCAGCAATCACGAATAAACCCGCTGAAGAAAGCATCAACTTTGATGCATTTGTTTTCAAGTTGCAATCCATTTTTATATATTTAATTTTGCCATAAATTCTGTTACAAAGTTTGCAATACATACAACGAGGACCAATTTGGAGAAAAAAGTGCCGATATTTTTTTATTAAAATTTTTATGTAATGTCTATTCATATATAGATAATAATCTATTCAGTGTTTGCTTTCGTTTATTAAAAATTAAGTGGGAAACTAAAGAAACTTGTTTTGCGGTGATTGCTTTACAAAAGTTTTGAAAAAGTGCAAGTGAAATTTATGAGCTTCTCAAAAAACTGAAATATTTCGAGAATGTTTGTGTACTGCACTATTGATCATTTTTTCCAATCGTCTACAGTTGATGACAGAAAGAGAAGTGGTCGTCCTCACGTGGTTCGAACAAATTCAGCCATAAAAACTGTTCGCGAACGCTTTCGCAGAAATCCCCTTGGAAAACAGAAAATTATATCAAGGGAATTTGATATATCGACTAGATCAATATCAAGACTTATATAAAAAATCTCCGCATGAAAGCCGACTGTCAATCAACTAGTCATCTTCTGACAACGCGCTTGAAGCAAATTAGGCTCAAAAAATGCAAGCCGCTTCGTCAGTGGCAAACGGTCAACGGTGATGAAAGTGTCCTTTGTGCAGATGAGAAAATTTTCACTTTTGAAGGAGTTTTTAATTAACAAAATCTACGGAAAAACTTCCGAAGGCACAAAAAATGTTATTCCAAGGGAATCCAAGGATCTAAAACCAGGACAAAATTATACCAGCCGGATGTTTTAGAAGGCGTAGTAAGGTAGTTAAGCAATACTCTCTTCGATGGAAAGCATTGGACCTCGCAGGAAGATTCCGTTCCAGCACACAAGGAAAAACCACCCAGCAGTGGCTTAAAAGCAACATTCCTGGTTTCATAGCTGCAGATGTTTGGCCGTCTGGAAGTCCAGGTTTCAATCCATTGGACTAGAGTTTGTGGTCAGAGATGGAGAACATGACCTATCGAATACCCCACAGAAATTGGGAAAGCCTCAAAATATCTTTTGCTCGAGCAGCGTTGTCAATACCTATAGCAACTGTGCGTGCTGCTATTGATGAATGGCCGAATCATTTGAGGGCTCGTGTGAAAGCAAAAGGTGACTATTTCGAATAAAATTTGATTTTTATAACGGCCTGAATTTGCAACTGAACTTATGGTAGGACTAAGTATCTAGATAAAGATGATTCTTTCTCTAAAGAGAAATTGTTTGACTCCAAATGTACTCGTAAGTATATAAACTTCGTGATATCTTCTATAGTACCCAAAATGTATAAATATGTTCTTATATGCTACATATATTTTTAATAATAGTGTATGTTATTTTGACTTTCCTTTTTCGAACCGCATTGAATAAATGTTACTTTTACAGAATTTTATGCTTGTTTATGTTGAACATTTTATTTTGATTTTATCTAGGTTGTCATGCGTCTCACAATGTTATTGCATTTATGTAACGTAGAGTTTGATTCATTCGCAAATCTGTTGCTGTTAATGATTCAATAAAAATTAAAGTTCTTTGTAATTTCCGATGCATATTTATCTGAAATCTTAGTTCAAAATGTATGAGTTAGATATTATACATTTTAAATTTGACTCCGAAAATAAAGTTTCATTGTTTCTCGTGATTAGCGGTTTGTTAAAAAAGGAAAACGAAATATATTCAGAACCTCACTTCTCTACATCTTAAAGCTACAATGCCTGTCAGTGCTTTAACTAACTTCCGTAACTTGCTTTCTATCATTTCTCAATCGATAACGGTTACAAGAGTCAAACTTTGTTAAAATTTCAGTTCGGCTACTTGCAAAGCTAAAGAATATCCTCAGTAAAAACTTTCAAACAACTTTTTCATTGTAATTGCATGAGAAATTGTTTATTTGGACAACACCTTATTGTAGTTCATCTTAGAGGGTTGCTGTTCTCGTTTGTGGAGTTTTACCTAAAAACTTTGCGAAATAACAAAAGGGACAGCAAACTTCACAAACAAGCTCGTAACAAAGAAATCAGTAAACGCACGTGCTCTCCCTCATGTTTGGGCAAATCCAGGTGTGCGGACGCTGCGTGCGGGTAATTTCATTAAATTTATAAACACATATTCAACAACCAATTGCTCTAATTTAAAAATAATATATATATATTTTAATTAGTGCATTTAAAAGAATGCCAAGTTTTCTGTATTTCTAATTTCTTTTTTAAGACCCAAACAAAACGTATACGGTTCTTTTTGATATTAAAATAAGTTGAACAGGAAGCGGAAATTGTTTTCGATATTTAACAGTTCAAGGTAAGTAGAAAATATTATAACTTTACGATAGCAGCAAATACTTTGTTAGTATTGTTCGCGTAAAATGCGTTTATTTCGTTAGCGAATGGGTGGATGCTGTTTAATCGACAAAGAGAGGACTTGCGGTCCGTGGAAGACACAATCTTGTATTCTATCATTCTTGTTTTTTTTTGAGTACTTCGTTCGTTTGATAAAAAGTTGATGTATTTTGGAAGGACAATATTAAACTGTCAAAACTTGTCGTACTTACAGATTTGCAAAAAATCGCAATGCGGAAAAGCTTGGAATTGCAAAGGGAATTGAATTATTTCAATTTTGTTCTCGTTGAATTAAAGACAATGAGTTAAGTTATCTAATTGAAGATAGGGTGGTCGAATAGCTAAAAACACACATGCAATAACTAAAGGAGTGAATTAACTTCAGGAATTAATTTATTTACTTATCAGTCACACAAGATTAGCTAAGGTTAAAGTGGCTGCTTCGAGGAGTTAACGTAGACCCTCTACAATCCATTGTGATACCACAGTAAAAACAGAACGGCAGTTGTTGTACTAATTTGCAAGATGCAGCGGGCCTTCAAGGAAGCTACGGAGCTAGCTAATCTCTACTAACGAAATCTCCGCCGGAGATTGGATAAGGTTCGATCCCAGATGCTTAAGTCTTAGTTTTACGAAGGCAGGACAGCTGGATAAAATGTGCTGAGATGATTCCAAAACTGACTTTCTCCACTGTACTTCTGGCCATAAGGACTTCGAGACCCTAGATGTTCTAGTAACTGCCCAGCGTGTGCCAAAGTACCCAGTACCCGTACCCGTTCAGTACCCAGTACCCGACAGGTGGCCAGAGAAACCCCCCGAAAACTTCCTCGCTTAAGAAGTCCTTTTCAAATGTGCCTTGCTTGAGATATCCCTGTGACCAGGTGCTTAGATTAATTTGATGGAGAAATACTTCGCAGCTTTCGAAAGAGAAGTTCGGCAATCCTTAACTACTTTTGATCGCACTGTTTTTGAGTTAATAGCTCTAACCACCGCTTGGCTATCGGGAGTATATATATATTCACTTCCCTTACAGAGGTCACAGTGGTAAGCCACCGTTCGACCGCTTCCTCTATTACGGCCACCGGCACTCGGAACACGTTACAGAGCTCTGGTAGCCTAAATTGTTTCCTTATACAGAGTTCTTGACCTCCAACCCTCCCATTTAGTTTCGGGCCTTCCGTCAATATAATCAGCAGTCCTCGGTGCCTCACGTCTCTCCCCTCCCAATACTCCCTAGAGGGAATGGTGATACCAAAGTAACCCCTGCACGCAATGGTCCGTTGTGGCCGGAATGAAGTCGAAATTTTGTGAACCCCTCCAATGGCCATAATTAGAATTAAATTCGTGTCTAAGATACCGAGCCTGACGACGGCCTGGGTAGCCAGGATTTTTCCAGCAGTATTTACAGGAATTATATTCAACATGACGTTCAACGCTAGCGTAGGTGTTGTTCGAAGGACGAGACAAGAATTCCATACAGGAGTATTGGTTTTATTACTAGCTCATATAACCACGGCCTACCTCTACAACAGTACAAGGCAACTAGCGCCTTCTTCGACATTTCCTCCTTATTATATTTCAGGGAAATTTCTTATCCAGTATTAACCCCAGATATTTAACCCTATTGGAAAGTACGAGTTGAGCGCCACTCAGCGACGATCATACAAGGCCTGCTAAGAAAATAGGCAATATCGGTGCTTTCTAAGATATAGCTCTCATACTACGAATTTTTAATCTAACATATAAAAGGTATTTTTTTTAGACACGTGGTTTTCAAAAAGAAATAAAGCGCATATAGTTTTATGCTATGGCCAAGAATTTAGCTTTATGTTTTAAAAATGATTTCGAGCAAGTGGCTGCCGCGGCTGGGTTGAATAAATTGCAGCTGAGAGGACCAATTTTCGACCACTTTTTGCAGCAATTGGAGCCGTATGTCAGCAATAACGCGCCGAATATTCTCTTCCAAGGCGTCAATCGGTTCGGATTTATCTGCATAGACAAGCGACTTTACATACACCCACAAACAACAGTCTAGCTGTGCTAAATCGCACGATAAATTTATTGTTTCGGGATCGGTGTCCATCTCGTTTTGGGCCCATTCACCGTACTTGCGACGCGCTTGATGGTCGCTCGATTTCAATTCTTGCAAATGGTAAACCAAACTAAGTATAAATCAAGTAACAGCTGTCAAAAATACTAACTCCGAAGAAACTATTGCCTCATCGAAAACCACACGTCTAAAAAAATCACCCTTCATAAGTGAATTCAAAGTCGTTTGAAAACTTCAACCAAAATATCTAGTAACAATTAAAGTTAAGTTTTTTATATTCATGAAAGAAATGAAAACTTCGACAGAGCCAAAGATTTGCACCGTCTTCACTTGTTTTTGATTGTTACCCTAACTCTTTTAGAATACAATTTTTTTTAAAATTAGATAACAGTAAAACTTCTATTTATATCCCTTGAAAAAAAAAATGGAATCATGCGAATGGCTTATGTGTGAGAAGATGGCAATTATATGGGGTTTATTCACGTCTTTTGAACTCTAACAAATCGAACATCAAAGTTTGCTAATACTGATAATTATGCAATACCAATTCACAAATTAAGTTACTATTGGTAAAAGTAATAGTAATATTTTCATCAAGTGCCGTTGAATTACAAAATGAGACTAATTGGAATAATTTCCTAACTTGCGAATAGCTCAAAAATTATTTTTGTAATTTTTGTAGATGCATTTCGGATATCACCGATATAGATTGCTTCAATAGTGCTAATTACGAGCGTCATTGTAGTAGCCGCGTCTACTTATTATATTTCCCAATTGGGTACATATAATTTTCATAATAGTTACCAAAAAAGTTGCTAACTTCTGCTCTTTGACTTTCCGACATTTCCTTCCTTAATATCCCAAACCACTACACCCAGGTGACAACCAACAACCGCACAAATACACCAAAGGACATCATCAACAAAAGGGAAGTAAAAATACAATGTTCGTTGTTGGTAAATATCTGTAAATTGTTGTGATTGTCAATGGCGATGACTGGCACATTTTTCAACCGCAAAAATGACAACCCAAAAAGTTTAGCCAGTTTGTGGTTCCACATAATTTATGTATGTATGTATGTATGTAGAGAGCAAAGTGTGTGCCCCATTGAATGAGGCAATATTAGGTAGTGGCAAGTAATTGCCAAACGGTGGCAATTAACTCAACGGAATTGGCACGTAAAATATCTGGCAATTTGTATGTTGGCAATACAAAGTATAGCACTTTTTTTTTGTTTGTTGCTATTATTATTTTGAGCTGTCAAAAGCAAAATAGTGGAATGACGAGTGGGGTTCTTTGCGTGTTTTTTGAAGTTATGGGCACGTACATCCATTCATTAAGGTATATTTTACATACACAAAGACATATACCTTGAGGTGGAACGAGAGAGTAGAAAGCAATTATATTAGTTTATGAACTAGTTTATGAACAATCTCTTTTAAATGGTTGTCATATTAGTTCAAACATCTTTTTGAAATGCAGAAGTTGGCAACCCTTTTTCTGTTCTCATTTGGAACCAAAAACAATTAATATGGTATTGTTTTTGGCCCTCCGCCTCCAAATATGTAAATATTCTACAGGACAAACTTATGAAAATACTCAAATTGCCTCTCTGTTCTAACTTAACTTCATTTCATTTCATATGGATCACTCTGTTATCTTAAACACGAAAACTATATTAAATTTTTTTGGCCTTATCTGTTTGGAAACCAGTGTAATTTATTGAGCTTGAGGCCAGATTTTTACTTAAAGAATAATTGAGAAAACTGTAATTTGAACGGCCTCAACACGCTCTTCATTTAGTTAGATAAATTGTGGCAATTCGGTCGTATTATAAATGAGGATAGGCATGAATGATGGGAGAATTCGTGAGACCATAATTGTGTTTGTGCATTTATACCAGTATTCGGTATTTCAGTCTCATCTCAAGTGAATAAATTTGAGACTTTCAATTAGAGACATTTGTAGTGAAATGAGACGATTTCTGTATTCACTAAGCTACAGTCTCAAAAAATTACACCAAAAACTTTATAGGGAAGATCATAGATAACAAAAAGTTGTTCATTTACTACCACCGTTCCTCTATCAGATAATGTTGTCTTATTTAATCATATCAGAATACAATTGAGTTTTTCTGATTGATATTAGAATGTAATTTGGTTTCTAGTGTGGTGAAATAAGACAATATTTATTGCCACAGGAAATAAAACGCCAATCAACATCTTTGCAATCCACATTCTTTGCGAATAGTCTCAAAATCGATCTCACCACATAAAAATCTTAAATAGTATCTGGAGACTGTTTTCAGAATACCGGCATTAACTATGCAGAAAACAGTTTCCATTTTAATTTGTGTTTTGCCGGCTCGAGGTCAAGAGGGTGTTGGGTGTTAGTAAAAACAAATAATTTACTTGTTCAACTGCGGTAACCGAAATAGGTTGGAGAACCCACACAATAAAGAGCCTCTTATTGAAAGTTCAAGAGATTTTTTGATACAACATTCTTCAAAAATAAAAATCATGTGGGTACCCGGCCATTGTGGCATCGTCGGAAACGAATATGCAGACATCGCAGCTAAAGAAGTCTACCGGACACCCTGTATATACTTCGAGCCTCTGGTTAAATCAGACATCCTTCGACAAGTAAACAACCACGTTAGAAAACAAACTGCGACTAACTGGCAAACGTACCAACATGGATACAAAGTTTGCAATCAAAATCGCATCAAGCCAACACTCCCGGTCTGAGCGACGGCAGATCAACTACGAGTTATCACCAGACTACGCATGGGTCACACAAAGTTGACGCACAGATATTTGTTAAAAGGTGGACCGCCTCCTTATTTTGCAGCGTGCAACTGCGCACTGTCCATAAAACATATCCTCGATGAGTGTATAAAATATAAAAATGTGGGAGTCAATATATTTGGAAATGAATTGCCCACAAATGTGCTAAAGATCTTAGATATTGAAAACATAAAAAAAATCTTTAACTTAATTTACCAAAGTAACCTTTTGTACTTAGTGTAATCATTTATTTACTTCTGTACATATTTCTAATATTATCTTATTCTGGAGTATTTTATAATAGATTATAAAATCTTTAAGTAATAAGTCAGGCCGATAGTCAGTCTTAGTTACTAGTTGCCTTGCCAAATGTAATGTAATTATTTATAATACTATTTCTTAGTTTATACCGATGATCTGAAAATGTTTTCAACCATCAAAGATCCATTTGATGTTTTAAAACAAAACTTCAACGTGACATTAATGTTCTTAATTTATTGTGTATAAAGTCGCGTTTGACTTTGAACATAGAGAAGATTTTCAGAGTGCCCATTGCGCGAAACAAAAATGTTCACAATTCGTCGTATTGTACCCCCAATAATGTACTAAAAATCTTTCGAAACCAAAGATTTGTCTGTTTGTGTATGTGTTTGCTGAGAGGCCATACACTCAACTACCTATAGCAAGAATAGAGTGAACACAAAAGGTATTTAACAAATTTTCCCTGAACTTTGACAACCCTATTCCATTGCGCACATCCCGTCTCTTACTGATAAACTTAAAAACTTTCTTTCGAAAGTCATTGGCCCACTTTCTCACTTACTTTTGTCTAAAATGTCATTTAAGGAACAGCTGATCCCCCTTATCTTTTAGAATGGATTCGTTTCAATATTCCAAAATGCAGCTCTAATCCCTTTTAGTGGGCCAATGTTCAAATCAAGTTTGCAATCAACTCTCTCTTATCTAGAGCTATGGGAGAATAAAATATAATATCACAAACTTGCAATAGACTTCAAATCACCAAAACAACTTTTGTAAATTTTCTAAACGCAATATCTTAATTTTAAATATTTCTTTATTAATAATCTGTAATAATTTCTGTTCATAGACTCAAATAAATAAATAAAGCTGCACGAGGAGTCAAGAAAACTTCCACAAATCGAAACTACGGATTTTATGTAATCATTGAGTTGGGTTCAAACTTAAAATAATTTTGAAAAGTAGATAATAATATAACACCATAAATTCACAATTTAAAAAACCAAATAAAAAACAAATAAATATGAAAAAAATAAAATTTCTTTTTTTTGCAAATTAAAGAAGCACACTATTTTTAATTAAATTAGTAAAAAATTAAAAAAAATCAGTCGATGACCCACTGCTTTCCAGTTGTCACAGCACGGCATCACCCACGCGCTTCCCTATCGGCTATTATATAGACATTTAGGGCGTAGGCAAAATAGGGTTTTTTTTTTAGTTATATGTGAATTTCGAATTTCGAATATCGAACTAGTTTACTCGTCGAACATCGCTATGTTGACTTACGCACTAGTTGTGCTTGCGATTCAATCTAGTTGTGTTTGGTGTGTACAACTAGTACATTTGACTACAGGGTACATATAAGTATAGTACATACATATGTGTGTGTTCGAGCTCACACACATACACACATATGTAGGTTGCGGGCATTTCACACAACAACTGTCGTGATTCTAACAATGTACTCCTGCTCGTATCTGGGCAAAATGTTAGTGAGATTAGTAAAAGTGTCTCATTGGCACAAAGCTGTTAAAATAACGGTAATTGCTTAGAATTTGTGAACTTAAATGCAGGATTAGTATAGACAATGTGTACTAATTATTCGACAAGAATGACGTGAATTTCCTTTTGCTTGTATTGTTGGATAAACAATTAAAAATATTATACAAATATTAAGGATAAAGTCTGCTGTTGATTTCATGGCCAGCAGTGCGTATGAGTAATTTTAAGGGACAATGGGAATAACGGAAATGGGAATGAGAAAAAAAAAATTACAGAATGATTCGAACTTTTACTTTGGCGTAGCAGTCAAAAAGGTCGAGTAACTTAAGAACAATTTCAATCTTAACTTACGGTTATAATAATTTTAAGAAGGTCACACTATGGGCCACTTACGCCAATTTGCAATGCCTTAATCCACGATTTAATAGTAGTACAAGGTTTTGTAAATAGCGGCTGCTGAATTCAACACATCTCAATCTAATTTTGAATGTAGGTAATTTAAAGTTGAGTTTTTGAAGTTTACCTTTAAATAGAATAGGAAATTTATGTAAATTTTAGATTGTATTATACAATATTAATTGATAAATTTGATATAAACAGGTAAAGAAAGTATTGTTTCTGACTCTGTCGAAGCCCTCATAACTTTCATGAATATAAAAAAATATGAAAATATATTCAATTTGAAAATACTATTTTTTTTTTCTCATAAAATAAAACACAATAAAATAGTTTTAAAGTAAACCCTTATTTCTGAACAATCAGTGGTATGTGCGCTATATCTAAACAAACCGATATTAATGAATTTACACAACTTTGTACGATCAATAAGTAACGGCTTTAGCTGTCTGTTAAAAAAAAAAACACATATCTGAACTATCTGGGAGCTATTAGCCATATCTTGGTCACTTTATATGCATGACAAGTAATTGGAGGAGTGTCATACTGCGCATTCATAGTTGCTTTGGTGTATGAATTATAACGAAAAACCTCACATCTGAACAATCAGTGGTATTGTGCCCCGATCCTGTGGATTCCAACAAATTACACACCACGATACTCCAAAATATAAGAATTTGAAGCAGGTGAAGAGCGTCCGGGAACTTTCTTTTTGAGCGCAAAACAAGATGAAATTATCAAAGCACCACGAAAAACTTGACAAAAGGTCGACCTACCTCTTCGTACTTTCATCTATGCCTGTCACTTAGTTTATTACGGACCGATTTTCAGTTGACGTGTTTAAAACAAATGAAAACAAATTAAGCGACATTTTTTTAAAATCTTTTCTCTTTGATGCAAAAGTGCTTCTCGAGCATCTGTACGGATTTCTGCATCAAAAATATTTTTTAGTTATTGACACACCATTTATCTCAACAATTTCGTTTCAAAGGCTTTCGAAAATTGTCTTTTAAGATTGAATTAAGTAGTTAGCTGAAAACTTTTCCAGTCTAATGAAATTGGCAAATGAATTCCATTTATTAAACTCGTACTATTTGTTTAGTTTCGCAAGTACAGCAGAAAACGTGATTTGTTTTATAAGGTTAAATTTCAGTACGCATGACGGCCTGAGCTGGAAATTCCAATAACAACTAAATATTTCGAATCAAGTTCGATTATTTTGCTGGAATTCTTATTGGCAATACATATTTTTCTATTTTTCTATAATACAATTTATATTTATTTATTTAATAACATTTAAAAAAAACCTAAAAAATTTCGGTATGCGGTTTTAGTATAACAAATTTCAAACATCTATAAATTGCTGAATGCATTGCGAGGTTGCTTAAAAAAAAATCAAAATTGCTTAAATTTTTCCATATACTATTCATATTTGAAGAAGAGTTCAGTCCTAAACGGTTACTTGGTCATGCGATTCAATTTTCAATTTTAAATTGCCATGAACTTACTTTGATCTGTGACGGAGAAATCTCCCTTAAAGTATATCCAAGTTAGTCATGCGATAGAGGCATAAATTGACAAATTTTATGAAGGATCCAGACAAAGCACCATATTTCCACAATATAGCATTTTACAGAAAGAGCCTAAAACTGGAAATGTGAATTAGGACTGCGAACTGTAAAAAATCAAAATAAAAGTAAAAATGTTTTTCTACCAAAGACAGAATATAGGCCTATCCGCCTAATATCATTTCTACTCAAGTCTTTTGAATCTTTTTTAGACCTTAAACATTATTTACGGTTTTTTTTTTTAAATACAGTCCCCGTTACTGGACGAACTGACTTTGTGATCCCACGCCCGAACTTAGATATATCTCCTGGAGTCACAATAGATGTCGGTGTTTGGGACAGGGGAGGGAGGACGACAAGAAGTATGACTCACGGATCGCGGACGGGTCTAAAAGAAAAAAGGGAGTTGGATATGCAGTTTATTGTCTAGATCTAGATATTAGCAGGTTTTATAAGCTGCCAGACTGTAGTATTTTTCAAACAAAAATCCTAGGTGGCAATCTAGAAGACTCAATTAATGAGTAAGTGCTGAACTCTTCGCAAGCAATTTAATGATAGCACAAAGTGTACACATACCGTTAAGCAAATGAGGCGTTGAAGCAAACACAGGGTTGTAGAGTTGCGAAAATTATGTGAAAATTATAAGACACCAATCCTACGAGCTACTAACCTACTTTTTCTGAAAAGAGAGAACTCCATTTTCTTAGTGGAGCTATTGGCGGCCAGTAAAGAACTTTCATCATTAGGCAGGCGACGATTAACGAACTAACGACTGGATGAAGCTTGGCTGCAGAACCTGCGACCTTCGACAAAGTGCCGAAAACTCCACTTCAGTTGGTAAATGGGGCATTACCACCGATACCATGAGACGAGGATTTAACGATCGTGTGTGTATTGATGTCGGGCAACACAAAGAACGAATTCGGTCTATGAGAGACCTCTGGTTGGGCCAGCCAGCATAACTTAACAAGCGAAGTTTGTACTATTTTTTTAAACTAATTTAACATTTTCGAAAAATTTGACGCTGTTTCTCAGTAGTGAAGATAATTAAAAATATATTTATTTTAATCGTAAGTGTTAGTGCCGCTTTTATAATATACACTCCTTATTAATGTTAATATATAAATTTATTAGAAATGGAAGACTTGTAATTAAAAACTCAAGTAAGAAGGAATCTAATTTCGGGCGCAACCGGACTTGAAATACCCAGCGTAATTTTTTATTTCAAATAAACATTGTCTGTTTTATGCAATCAAAATAGTTAATCCTATTAATAATATGAAAGTGAGCCCTTTACAGGCATTCAAAGCAATCAACCGATCTTTATGACATTTTTACAGTAGATGGATGTGGTCTCCCGGCCCAATATAGGACATATATATAAATTTGGGAAAGTGGGCGGTGCCTCGCCCCATGGAAGTGTAGATTTGAATTAGTATTATATCTATCAACTATTCGGTGCAGATGAATAATATTTGGCTATATATGGCGGATTTTAGAAATGCTAAGAGTATGGAATGTGGTACACGAAGAAGTTTCCCTCTAAGGTGGGTGATACCATGGCCATTTCCAACATTTATGATTCCATTTATTTCGTTCTTAACCCCAATTTTATCTACCAAACTTGAGCAAATTACCTGGTATAGTTAATAAATGTCGATTTTTTTTGATTTTTGTATTTTCTCCTTTATATGGCGTGGTTTTTATACGATTTTCATAATTTTCGAAATTTTTTTCGAAATTCGCCGTATTTCTTTCCCTAACCCAATCGTATGTATCAAATTTGAGCAGATTATCTTTACAGGTAACCGTTTTGATTTATGATTATGTGGGCGTGGCTATTATCCGATTTCGCACATTTGTAAAATCAAAGTACCTTGGGTCCAGGAAAATGTGTATACCGAGTTGTGTTGAGATAGTTCAATATTTACTCGAGTTATCCCACCCACGGAAGCGCGGACAGACAAACATGGATTAATCAAATTAGTTCTAAGAATTTTGGTGTTTATATTTTTATATATGTTTACCTTATGCTATTACAAACAACCGTTAGGTAAAACAAATTTATAAAACCTAGGGCACCAGTGCGCTTGGGTATAATAAGGATCACTTGAACCTATAAAAATATCTTCCGTTTAGATCCACATAAACAAAGCATAGGCAAAATCGTAACAATTACGGGTTGCCGCTACGATAAGTGTGAGAACTTTTTCAAAGAGAAAACTATTTTTTTTTAACTCAGCAAACATTCAGAGTCATAAATGAGCTATGAAGGGGACCTATTTCTGAACATTTACGCTCACAGTGAGCTTATTTACGAGACCAAAATTGAGATGTACGTCCCAACATGAGTTATATTTGTATGTGCATTTTATTGCCATCATATACTGCTCATTTCGGACACTTGCTTGATACTCTTTTATGACTCTTATTGGTCTCATAAACAATGAATTCACTTTAAACTCATTTATGATTCTCAATGGACTGCAAAATTGTCTCATTTATGTAGAAAATATGCAGATGTACTAAATATGAAGAACCCACTAGTACATACTATGGAAGCTAAATCTTTTTAAACTTTTTAAAACAATATTTTTTGGTTAGTTTTTGAAGAAAATAGTTTTTTAAAACTTAACTTATTATGTAGAGCATACTTTGAATCACGAGTTTGATGGTTTCCTTAAAATTCTGATATGTATGCAAAATATTTCCTATACTTTTCTTAAGAGTGTCGATTTTGGGATATGACGTTCATATACCTTTGATTATAATTATGCCCAACATTTCCCTATGGAGTTTAGGTAGGGGGGGTGTTACCTGCCCAAAGAAGAATTTGAATATTTCCCAGCAACAAAAAATTTACCTAATTTTTTTTGCAGTTTGACAAGTTCCACCATCTTGCATAAAGGTATAAGAAGATGAATTCGGATCCAGATTTTTAATTATGGGATTAAAAGCTCTTCAAGCAAATGAATATATTGGTCTGCATTCATCGTGATCCGTTTACGTAATAATTGGGTCCCGGCCCCTCAATTGATATATGTACATCCCCATATCCTTATTGCCGGCGTGTGCTTCACAGCCTTAGCGATAAAGCCTTTGTTATAACGTTCATTTGGGCGGCGTCGAACAAACCGAACGCTTTCAGTGGCCGCTTCTATTCGACATTCATCGCTAAACCCAACCTATTATTTCTTCGTAATCCAAGAATGCCGAATCTTAGAACAAAGAAATGACAAACATTTACCTTATTCCAATAAGTTTCCGGGAAGTTACTCTGCAGTTTTGCCCAAAATTATCCTGTGTTTTTTTTATCCCTTCGTTTAATTTTGGCTTTTTGACAGGACGACGGCATTTAAGGTTATTAGCAGAAAAATTTCACTCCCCACTCCGGAAAGAAATGTCGTGCCCAACATCCCGTAATTGCTTTACAAGTTCTCTTGCTGGTTTTCTTCTATTTTCCAAAACCTTTGGTATCACTTTGCGTTTTGTTCTCTCCGTTATTTTCTGCTTTCGTCCGCTATTCTGTCGCCTACAGGTATTTGGAATTGACAACAAATCGCGGTTTCTGATACTTTTTGCGACTCAACACCCAGCGCTTACTTTGAATTTTTTTCGGCTATTGCACGATAAGATCTATTGTCTCCTTTCAATTCTTCAGCTATAGCAACATTTGGTTTGCATCAAATGACGTTTACTTCTTCCATGTCTAAGAAAAGTTCGCATGTTAACTAAGTGCTCGTATATAAACGGCCGAGAATGCCAATTTCCACATCAAAAATAACTCACCCACTCTAAAAAAATACTTTATATGAAATAATCGTAAACTTTTAGATTGAATTTAATAAAATTTTAAAGCAGTTCCGCACCACTCTAGCAATTGTCACGAAATAATTTGGTATTGCCCAAAACGCGTGTGCTTATTCAAAAGTAACGGTACTGTAAAATTTAGTTATTCATGGCCTACTTAACGCTTAATATATAATTAACTTGAATTTGTTGAAGAATAAACCATAGTAATGATATAAAGAAGTTTCCTCATAGTCATTTTGGGTTTTAACCCAGTAGAGGTCTAAAACATTTTATATGTTAAAACTGTTTACAATTTGTGTAATATATAAAGCCATTGCGAAAACTTTACGCCGCAATACGTACACAGTAAAAATGATTGTTATGTGTGCTTTTGAACACAGTATTTTTGTTTCCTGGCATGATTTTTTTGTTTTATTTACTTATTCAAAAAAATATACGCTAAGCTAGTTAAAACATTACTGACGAATGCAAGAGAAATTGTAAAATATCTGCCAAATCTGCGCACAGAAACCGAATGCCACTGCTTACTGGCACATTTGATATCATTACACTATGGAATAAACCACAATATAAAAAATATCAACGTAAAACTTCGGAGATAAAAGGTCAGACATTTTTTGTCAAGTAACATTTATTTGATCGAGATTTTGAAAAATATTTTATCTCTCAGAAATAAGAATTATCTTTAAATTTTATTTTTTTTTTGCTGACCGTAAAAATTCAAAATGCCTCAAGACTTTTCGAGAAATATTTGCGCTCAAAAATTAAACATTTAGATATGTGTCCAAATATGAACATTGGCGAGGGAATATTTTTTTTTTTTTAATCGAAAAATAACAATTTACAAAAAATCATTATTTTAGATCAAAAACAGCAGTTTAAAACGATTTTTGTTTTTGTTTAAGAAATATAAATCTACATATGATTATTTTCTATGAGCACTAACCAAAAATCTAAGAATAGTAATTAATAATTGTAATTTGTACAGATATCGTTCAGAATTTTTCAAATTGCTTCAGATTCATATAAGGCACGACAAAGTTTACATACTTTTCCCCGATAGTTGGAACTTTTTTTTTTTTTTTTTTTTTTTTTATTTAATACGTTTATTTGTTTTGGAACTTGTTGATGTTTCTTATCAAAAATTTAAAAATAAGCTTTATATTCGGTCTCTGTTATTTATTATTTGTCGGAATCGACAAGAACGAACCACCGTAATACATATAGCCTCCATTCAGTCAATTGTTCAGATTGAATATGTTTTAAAGCTCCTACATTTAGGCAGCTAAAATTGTGAAATTTAAAGAGTTATTTATACAAAGTCGACTAGGAAATTCATCGAGATATGTTTTCTATAAAGTATACATATATCCCATGCCACTCACTGTTCAAATATAAGGTGTGGCGTTAAAAATACTTTACAGTATTTGGCAGGCCTTCGGCATAAGAAAACGTTCCACCTGGTCTGGAAATACCAAAAAACTTAATTTTTCCCTTATATATATTTGAACAAATCACATTTGAAATTACGTTATACATGGTGTGAAATAAGGCACACCTAACAGGTAGTATCAGCTGGAGATGAGCGTTATCAGAAAAGTGAAAATTTAATGACGGAAAGAGAAAAGTAAATTACTTTTCATTATTCACGTAGTCTCGAATCATCAGGTATACTTTTATCCCACATGAACTGAATTTACATATCAGTAAACTAAAAGTTTTTCTCCTCCCAAATAGCTCTTTAAAATTTGTAAGATTTGGTTACATTCTGATAAGCTGGAGAAAAAGAATTTGCAGCTATTATTTGATGAGTATGCGCATGTGCCCTAGGCTCTATTAAATAATCTTGATTATTGTCGTCATTGATCATGTTCACAAGACACTTGTATAAATTTGCATTAACATCAATTTTATCGGTACAATTTTCATCAGTTACTTGTAAATTATAATAATCTGTATTCAGCGTATGCCAAATAATTAAGATCGTTTTCCAAATCACCCATGCCGACTTAGCCACTGTCAATGCGATCACACACCAAAGTCGAGACTTCATTATGAGACATTTTTACTTTATTAACTATAACACAGTACGACAACCACTGTCGTACTGTGTAATATAGTCAACCCCTATTGCTGTAGGTACACATAAAAATAATCATTACTGCTCAAAAACTGTAGTCTGTTGCTTAAACGTAGATTTCAAACTATGCCACAAATGTCCAGTATATATGGCGAAGCTCGAAATCGCTTCAATCCATTTATCCAAAGTTACTAGAATAATGAATGAAAAATTACTATTATTCTTAAACCATTCACTTATTCAGTTTTCTTATAACGCCCAACCCTGATATATAATATAAAATAAATGCTTATACATAATATCCGTAAATATGTATCATTTTTTATAAATGTATTAAGATAAATGTATATTTGTTAGAAATGTATTAAAATTGTACACAACTCAAAGATTTAAGATTTTCGAGATGTGATTCTAGGACTAAAATGTCCAGAAAAATATGGAACATCAACGAATTTATTTCTTGGAACTTTTCGTTTGAGAAACTAAGAATTAAATAAAAAATTCGCTAGTAATATGCGATGATTTTCCCCTTGGCTATTATCATCGACTTTTATTATTCACTGCTTCACGGTAAACATAAGTATCAAGCGCAAAATATATCTTAACTGAAACAAATCGATATCTTATTTAGGCTAGAACTTCATAGCATTCGTATTGCGTTTTGATCGCAAAGTTCAATACACACAATTTCAGATCGACAACCTGTGAGATTTTATTTCTAGTTTTTTTATCGGGGTTTAGTAGTATGTCGACAAAAATTGTATTAAACAACACAGTGTGGGTCATATATGTATCCTGTACAAGATAAATAGAAAATTTTACATAGTAGGACTCTTTAGGGCGCGACGAATATGTTTGGTTGGTGGTATCTAATGTTTTCGGATGAATTCTGAAAAAAAAAACAAAAAAATAATGGAATTAAATTCTATGCAATCACACACCGCACTACGAGTACACTCCATAGAACGCTCGTGCACATTTTCCACAGATAACTTGGCAATTCGAGCTTCGGTTCTTTATCACACATGCTCACAAATATGTATATGCAACAATAATAAAAACATATACTTATTTATGTGTGTCTACACATATGCGCACAAAAGGACAAATTACTATTACTACAAACCGAATGACAACTTTCATGTTAGCTGACAAAAACATTTACTAAATATTACAAAACAGCAGCAGAAAAAAATCAAAAAAAAAAAAGAAGTATTAAATTTAGTGTTACTACTATTTTTGAAATTGTCTGCAGTTGTGGTTCATTGAAATTGTTGTTTGTTTGGAAATGCAATTAAACATACAGCAAAGCGATTATAGCTATTGTAATTTGAAAAGCGGAAAAGATCAATAAAACTTTACTATATGGCACAGCTGTAGAGAAAAACTACGAGTGTGGTATGAAGACCGCAGAATTAGTAGCAAACAAATGATACGTAATAATTTCGATAGCAATACCAAGCAGATGACTTCAAATTGTATGTGAAAAAAAATGCAATTGCATAGGAACTTTGCATTACAATGCAACGCTTTTCGTTGATTCTCTTATGATTATTATGTACTATGCACGTTTGTGCATTGCATTCTATAAGAATCGCATGAATGGTGATATTTGTTGTTATTATTCGACTTGAAAGAAGGACCAGCTAGTAGCGATGGGTCTGTTACAGTTTTGTTGCGATCGAGCTACATGTAAATGAAATTCTCAATAGATATAAAGCACATATAAAAAGGGGTATGTACTCGTATATAGATACTTGGATAATAGTTCAGTTAAGAAAATGGATACTTTTATACGATGATAATTTCATAGTTAAATTTTAAAAATCTGCTTAGTAAAAATCTGGTTTGGTTAATAAATATTTATTTCCTTTACATAAATGCACATACATTTTATTTTGTTTCCAGCATTGTTGCTTGGCATTAGCACCTGTAATGGTCTATAGAAGTTCCAGACTTCGAGCTGGACAAATTACAAAAGCGATCAACTTTTTTTTTAGGTGTAAGGTGAAAATGTGAAATCTATATATGTCTGTATATTTTCACTCTCAATCATATGTATATTTTAAATAATTGCCAAATTTGAGAACATGAAATTGCGCTTGCAATCGGAGCGTAGACACTTTTTGCTGTATCCTTAACGTAAACCAGACGTCTAAATAAGAAATATAGGCACTAGTGTTTTCGTGGACTTCTACTTATACTACAACTAAACACATATACTACTACTACTACTGCTAACTACAACTACTAATAACTCAAACTACTACTACAACTACAACTTCTACTACTACTACTAATTACTACTACTATCTCTGCTATTACTACCATCACTACGACTACTACTAATTGCTGCCACTATTTTACATAATGCTACTACTAATTACTCCTACAATTTTGCCTTATACTACTACTAATTTCTACCACTATTTTTTACTAATTTCACTACTATTTTTAATAAAACTACTATTAATTAGTACTACTTTTTTACCAATATTTTCTACTATTATTTTTACTAATGGTACTACTATTTACTACGACTATTTGTTACTAATTTTTACTTCTATTTTTAATAATGCAACTACTAATTACTACCACTACTTTTACCAATTTTTTTCACTTTTTAGTAGTATTTTTACTTTTATTGCTGATATTACTACCATCACTACGACTATTACTAATTACTACTATTATTTTACATAATGCTACTGCTAATTACTACCACTCTTTGTTACTACTTTCACCACTATTTTTAATAATGCTACTATTAATTAGTACTACTTTTTTTTACTAATTTTTTCTACTATTATTTTTACTAATGGTACTACTACTTACTACCACTATTTGCTACTCATTTTTACTTCTATTTTTAATAATGCAACTACTAATTACTATCACAACTTTTACTAATTTTTTTCACCATTTGTACTAACGATATTAGTACTAGTAGTATACAGTAATTTTACTAAAGCTACTACTACTTTTTTACTAATTTCTACCACTATTTTTACTAATACTACTACTAATTACTATTTTTTTTTTTACCTATGCTACTATTAATGGCTACTATTATTGTGACCAATTTCTTTTACAATTTTTTTGTAACAAAAATTTGCAAAAACAAAACAAAATAAAGCAAAATGTGATTTTTTTGTATTCAAGACAAAAAAAGGAAAACCCGAAGTGCTTAAAAATCTTCATAAGATTTAATAAAAAGCAGATCCAGCGAAGTGTTTAAAATATTAAAATAGTCAAGAAATGAAATATTGTAATAAATAAATATTGCTTAAAATTGTGATAAAAATATGTACATAATTAATGTAAAATATTATCATATTATATGTGCGTCCCCCACTACTTATGTCTGCACAGCAATCTATGTACATACATAGCTAAAACTATCTTCCACTGTTATTACCAAAGAACGTAGACGACAATGTCGTTTCGTTTCCTGAGTCAAGTATTTTCTTCCACTTATATTACACCAGAAATCGATTAAATCCAATCAGATTCTAAGATAAATCAGCAAACACGTCAAATTAGTTAAAGTATGGTGAATTGGAAATTCTGTTTGAAGAACGGTGGGAGTGCAGCAACTTCTTTGTTATTGGGGGAGGAGAGAACTATTTGCATAGGTAAATTTGAGAGATCAATAGCACCTATAATTTACACCTTGGCAGCTATATAAAACACACATACTATGCGCCTGCACAGTCAAATAATATACGTAACTATATTGAGGACCTTGCCAAAGATCATAATATTCAGGAGGAGTGAATTACTTTTACGTCATAAAACATCCCGGTATATGATATGAGTGCCAGAATAATATTCTTTCTATTATTTTAATGAAAATAGTAAAAAAAAAGAAGCCATAGCGTTTATATTTATAAAAATATCTTGATTTAATCGTTATATTGTGATTTGTATGTTTTCGATCAAAAATAATCATTATTCTTGGATTTTTATTATTTCGATCAAGTTTGATCGTAATTTTGTAATTTTACTTGTTCGAATAAATTTGATCGTTAGTTTTAATTTTTATTTTTTCGATCAACCATAATCCTTATTCCTTGATTTTTATTTTCCCGATCAAATTTGTTCGATATATTGATTTTTATTTTATCGATCATTTATTGTAATCGTTATTCTTTGATTTAAAATTTTTTCGATATTTCATATTCATCATTCATTACTTCATCGATATTGTGTGATTTTTTTTTTACGATCATAAAATACACTATTACCATCGCCGACAAATTTGTTTTGATCAAAAAATTTTAAATACAGTAATAACGATTATTTTTGATCGAGAAAATTAAAATCACAAAACATCGATCAAATAACATCGAAAAAATTGAAATCCAAGAACAACGATTAGTTTTGATCGAATAAAGAAAAATTAAAAAAAATTACGATCAAACTTGAAAGGAAAAATAAAAGTCTAATAATACCGATTATTTTCGATAAAAAAAATTAAAATCACAAAATAATGGTTATGCAAAAATAGATCAGATTTATATGGCGTTAGGATTAGAACGTTACATTCGAGTTTTGTTTTGAACGAATTGTTGCTAATGATTTTTCAATCCGTAAAAATCAAAATAACTGTTATTTTCAGTCACTGGTAAAAAAATGCAGAAGTATGCTATTGATATTGATATTTATAAATTATCGATATGGAATAAGTCTTGGGGATATATTTTTTTTATTTTTTTTTTTTTATTTTTTATTTAATACGTTTATTTGCGATCTATTTTAAAATAATAAGCAAATTATATAATTAATTAACAAAATTACTTATATTATTGAACTCCATTGAGGACAATAATTATATATAAATGTAAAAACTTCAATTTTTTTATCTATACTTAGACTTACACAGGTTTCATGATTTGTATACAAAATTTGCTCATGCAGTAACTTATTGTATTCTAATTTCATCTGCTGTTGCTCTTTATCCTTTTTAACTGATTTATTCATGTATGCATTGTTTTCTATTTCATGAAAAAATTTTTGTTTCCTTTGAAACAAAGAAGAATTTTTTAACACAAAGAATTTTCCAACTAAAAATTTCATACGCAAATGAAAACCACCAAAGAATTTGGCAGCGTGAGCATACAACACATACAGTGTGTGTAAATGAAAATCGTGCAGTGAATTTTCTGCTATTTTTGTAGTGTTTTTTTTTATTCGGTTTACGATTTTTTTAATTGAAATCTCATTTATACTGCAAGGCAAATTATACAATATAAGCTATGAGTGAGCAAAATTAGGATATTTGCAATCGAACTGCATTTTTGTAGCTATTTATTTACCTGTAGTTCAGAAAACATCAAAAATTGTATAAAAACTGTTCTGAGACTACGTTCGGAACTTAACTAAACACTTATCTATTGTAGTGACACGGGCTTGCGAACCGAAAATTTCTGATTTGAAGTTTATATCGCATTTAAAAACAACTATAGTTGCAGCTTTGAATGAAAGGTTACAGCCAACTTAAATACATTTTGTTGCTTTGCTCTTTAACCAACCATATGAAAGATTACTACACAGGAGCGTGGGCAAGATAACGGGACTATAAAAACAATGCTTAAAAATAACATAGAAAAGCAAGAGAAAAATTAAAGAACATAAACTTGTTTATCTTTCAATGAATTTAAAGTCGTAACTGATGAATTTTCAGAATCGTTTAGTAAATTTCTGAATAAAATAATGGAGTAGAATATGATTAAACAAATAACTGTTTAGAAAGAATGCTCGGTGAAAATGCGTGCGTAATGAAAAAATTTAAGTCGCGTAAACGTGATGGACAAGAAAATTAGCAAACGTAAATGTGCGTGATATATGAAAGTGTTGTCGTGAGCCAAATCACGCGACGAATTCTAACTCCAACCCTACCTACCTTGGGTCAAGGGCAATATGTGCACCAAGTTTCCTTGAGATATCGTCATATTTTCTCGAGTTATCTAAAGCCCGGGTGAATGAACGGACACACAGACATGGCTTAAGCGATTTATATTTTCATTCTAAATATTTGGGTATAAAAAGGCCGTATGTGTTTGTAGACTCGAAAATTGTTAAGGAGGTGAAGCTCAATTTTGCAATTTCTAAAAGCCATAAGCAAAGTCTAATTCTAGACAAATTTAAAACACTTATTACCAGATACATAACTATTTTAGGAGTAAAGAGTAAAAGTTAATCAATAATTATTATAGTATAGCACTTTTTTCGAGTAATCTATAACCATTAATCATAGATTTATTTTAAAAATACTTTCCATAATAGTTAACAGCGAGATAAATATTTGTAAGCCTTCAAAAACTTTCATTTTGGGTCTTATCTTATAAAAGTTTTCTCATAATAATTATCAGCGTGATAAACTTTTTTAAGTCTTCAAAGGCTTTTATTTTGAGATTTATATTATAAAAGTCTACTTATAATAATAATGAGGAGGGGAGAAAATTTTTTAAGTCGTGACGGACGTGACTTTTTGGTACCATTTGGTAGTTGGTTCGAGATTGAAATAATTTCGGGACCAGTTCGAGATCATATCTGGACTAGTTCATTACTATTTTAGTTTCCGAAATAGTTCCGTCTTTTAAGACTTAAAAAAAAAATTGTCTTACTCATAATTATTACGCAAAGACTTTTATAAGATAAGTCTCAAAACAAAAGGTTTTGAAAGATGTAACAAAATTTATATCGCTGATAATTATTATGGAAAGTGTTTTTAAAATCTAAGTCTTAAAACAATAGATATTGCTGATTTAAAGAAATTTTCTCACTCATAAATATTATGAAAACCCATTTATAATACAATATATGTTTGAAATATTAATAAATATCGATATCTTAAAAATTTGTCTGACTTATAATTATTATCAAATATATAGGGTATATATAATTTTTATCAAATTAGGATGACTTTTTTAAAACAGTCAAATAATTATTATTCTGGATCTCTGGATATTACCGCATAAATAAACATAATTTACATATCTTAGTATGCATATTTCATTTGAAAAGTGGACTGATAGGTGGTGCTTTAGTCGATATATCATATATACCTACATATGTATATCGCCTGCACAGATCTATTCGATTCAAATTCAGAAAATGTATTAACCATAGAAATATCGGGTCTTGCAATGGGAAAAAACAAAACGGTTTAGAATATGAATTAAATTCTTTATTCCTGTGAAAGTACATTCGATGCCATTATGTATAGAACTCGATTTATTTTGCATGGGCACCACGGGTACGCTTGCAGAAGTCTAGACGCTGAACCCAATTTTCGACGGTTTTCAAGCATAAATCGACCGATACTGCTGCAATTTCACGATTCGTACGAAGTTCATCAATCGTCGCTGGCTTGTTGGCATAGACTTGACGTAGCCCCACAGGTAATAGTCTAACGGCGTCAAATCGCACGACCGAGGCGGCCAATTGACTGGGCCATTTCGTGAGATAACACGTTCACCAAACTTGGTTTTCAATAAATCGATTGTGCCATTCGCTGTGTGGCTTGTGGTGCCGCCCTGTTGGAATCACATATTGTCCAAGTCCATATCATCCAATTCGGGCCAAAAATATTCGGTTATCATTGAGCGGCAGCGATTCCCATTCACAGTAACGTGCCGGTCTTGATCATCACGGAAGAAGTACGGCCCAATGACGCCGCCGGCCCATAAACCGCACCAAACCGTAAGTTTTTCGGGATGCAATGTTGACTCATGGAGAGTACGTGTGGATTGCTGTCTGTCCAATAACAATAACGCATATTTTGCTTATTGACGAAGCCATTCAGCCAGAAATGACGACGACCATAAATTGGACGTAGCGCTCATAAAGTTGAGGCCATTGACTCCGAATTTCGGTAGTAAATTTTAATAACTTCGACTCGTTGTTGGATCGTATATCTTTCCATGATGAAATGGCAAACCTCACTAAAGAGAAATGTCAAAAGAGCGGGGAAAAATATGGCGTCGTTTGCTGTCACTATCGGTCTACTTTTGTAACGTCCCTATTGCAAGACCCTATATAAATAATTTGTTTGGAAATTGAATCGGTAGGTGAGGCTCGGGTCGATACATCTCTTAAGCCCGTATTCCCAATTCGATATGATGATGGTTTATCCTGCTACAAACAACCGATTGCGATGCTACTTTCACACATTTCAATTTAAACAAAATATAAATAAATAAATAATCAGATTGACAATTTTCTAAGCGCCCTGTATCGGTACATCCTGGAAGTAGCAGTAATATTGATATCTGTATTGATATCAGTAGGCGATGCACTTAAACCAAAGTAACAACACACTAATTTAAATTCTGAAATAGTTGAGAAGCCTGAAGGGCTAGTGGCGCATAGAGATAATTATATCCTCACCTTTTTCCTCCAACTTCCAATTTTACAAACAAGAAAATCATTATTTCGGATACATACATATTCTTGTATAATATATGTTACAAATATTTTGGAAAAAAGTAAACCCGTGTGGACTTTTAGAAATCCACATACATTAAAAAATTAATTAGTTGTAGTAGTTAGGGTATGTCTGTATGTCTATTTTTATGGAAAATACAACAGTTCAATATTCTACCGCGCCTCCACCAAAATAGCAAAACAGCAAAAAACGAGACGAAAACGAATAAAAACAACAGTTGCTCATTCAGTGAAGTCCATCTTCTTACTGAAGGGTTCGGCCTATCGAACAGTCAATGGATTTGCTCAATGTAAAAATTTAAAAATCAATTTCAACGCAAATAATATGCTCGGCCGAAGACAACGACCAGACATTTGTATTTACATATATGTCGATAAATTCAAGCATGTTTGTTTTTCTCGCCCGATGATAACTCTAGAATTAACATTAATTTTAATAAACTGTGTACGAAACAGACATCGTTTATAAAATAAACAGTTACAAATATGTTGTAGTCACGATTAAGCAAACAATTCACTGTATTTTGAATTAAAATGCTAAATAAGTGCGCGTAGCTAATCGAACGATCATATCGTCTGACCGAAATCGGTCGGATAATCGGACGCCATGTGCGCGTAGCGTTAGCATTAAAACATATTTAAAAAACAAATATTTATTGAAAGGAAACTACTGAATGAATAGGTAGTTATTTATGGAAAAAATCTTAATAAAACAGTTAGCCGATTATGTGATTTAAACTTTTTTTTAATACATTACCGTAAAGGTTAACAGAGGAATGCGTTAATTTTTAACTGAGTTACTCACTTTATTCTTTCATGTTTCATGTAAAGAGTTTAGAGAGAGAAAAAATATTAAAGAGTTTTTACTTTCACTTAGTTCTTGAAAACTGTAAAAAGTAAATATTTGTCTTTGTAAACAAAAAGCCAAGGGGGAATACCCTTATTATTTCGTTATCATTTATTTCAAAAAATGTTTAAGTACAAGATATTGGCTATTGTAGTTTTAATTATAACTTTCTGGGCGACTTAATAGTTTTCGGAACACATAAGTACTGCATTATTATTATTATTATTATTATAGGGAATTGCGCATTGCGAACTTGAGGTCTATTGTGCCAATTTCATGGACTAAAAAGTTTTCTTTAGTCAAACATCCGAGATAAACATCCAATATCCGAGAGAACCTAATTCCATGGATTTCATGCTGCCATTCGTCATTAGATATTCACTCAGATAACTTTTGCATTTGTGCATTAGTGCAATGGACCAATGGTCCATTATATGCTTTGCAGTTTCATTTTCTGCACTGCAAAATCTGCTGTGTTCATCCGAGTAAATTCCCAATTTGGTGTTTTAATTCAAATTTAATTTGATATTTTAACCTGCTATGTCCTGTAGGAACCCTCGTAATAGTTTTTATGTTGTTCTTCGAAAAGCCATATGCATTCTACAAATTAATTTAGGATATATGATCCTGGGAGCGCTTTGGAATGCCCCAGGCCCGTCTATTTTCCCCCAGTTTAGTTCCTGGTGAGCTTTCTCTTTTTTCCTAGCCAGTGTTGATAGTCCCCCCATCCCAATAACACAGAAAGGCTCTGGGCCAACAAAGGGATTTGGTGTCCCACTTTTCGTGAGTTTATCCGCGAACTCGCCCCGGAACCCAGAGAACCCACAGTCGATTGTTCAGATCAAGTGTGTTCAGCTTGTCAAGGTACTCGATCACCAGTTTAGAAGTTACCTGATGAGATTTGAGGACCGCTTGGCTGACTGTTAATATGGCAATATTTCGATTCCGGTAGTTGCGGGCAGAATTGAAGATCGCACAACTTTCTATAGCATAGACTTGTCACACTCTGTGTTATCTTATATGTTTCAGATATATTCACCCATTTCTTTTTGTTACTGAGTTCAGTTTTAAACTTTTTTACAAAGTTGAACTCTGGTTGCATAGTATCACTTGGTATTGCAGATTTAGGATATTTCTCCGCAAGAGTGTTCATCACCCCTGAACTCAGATTGCTCTCTGCCCCCAATATTGCTACCAGCTGTTCTCCAGATGTCACTCTTCACTTCAGTCTGAATATGAATGTGAAGAGGTGTTTGGTTCAACAGAACTTCCATGGATGCTGTCGGACAGGTTCTCATGCCCCCGGTTATGCTAACACAGGGCAGTCTTTACAGCTTGCTGATTGCTTTCATGGTTCCCTGTTGTTTGTTTTTGACTACACAGACAATGGTTCGTACATAATCATGAGTCGGACTGGATCCATCTCAGTATTTTCGGGGAACAGCCCCTACTCTTTCCTGTCATGGATCTGCAAGTCATTACAGATTTTTTCTTCCCCCCATTTGTGGTTTCAAGAGTATCTTTTGGTCTAGTATCACACCTAGAAATTCAGCGTCTCTCTTGTAACCTAATGGGCTTGGGAACTTCAAGTTTATCTTACCTTGTAAGTACTGTAATTTATTTTGCAATTATACGAAAAGATTGCTTTAGAATTTCATTATTCACCTCAGACTAGAAAAATTATTAATTAATCCTGAATGACAGAAAATACTAATGACTTTTGCTTTGAATTCTTCATTTCAAAAAAAATTTGATGTAAATATTGGCAGCAGTTAAAAAGTGCTAGTCAATGAATGTGATTGCAACGATTTGAATTCACAATGAATGCATTCCGACAGTTTCACGAGTTCACGATTTCCTGCAAGGATTTGATACTTTTATGTGCCACAGGATGTGTGCAGTTACAAAGCAAAAATAATTTTCCTCTCTGATATCTAAGCCATTCTTTGCTTTTGGATTTTGTCTTATGGTCGCTTTGTTTAGCTTTTGAAAAAGCAAAAAAAAAAAAAAAATACAAAAATCTGAAATCAAATCATCATGACTGCAATTGTTTTTATTTAACTTGAAACAGAAATAGCAACGACCGAAGCGCAGTTGAACAAGTGAAGCGTAAAATCCACTTTCAGTAGCTGCAACTATGCGCTCGGAGGGCATTTATTGTACATCCGCACCTCACCACCACCACCACCACCACCAGTACCACCAGCACCACCTCCGTTCACTACGCATCCGAGCGTGCCAATTGCGCCACTTTCTGCGTGCAGCCAACGGCGACTTATTCAAGTATCCTTGAAAGGGGCCAAGTCATTCATTCGCTTTATACTTACATAGATATTACAAACGAACTGGCTAACTGCTATTGCTACGCAAATACAACATTCATACTTTTACATAGAAGTATCTACATACATAGATATTTTTTGGTGTAATATTGTACATACATACAAAACGCTTGACTGCCATTAATGGCGTTGGGGAGTTATGCGCGACCGTCAGCTGGCAAAGCGCGATAATCTGCCGAGCATTCCGCATTCAGCATTCCATACATAGTCATTGTTATCGTCCGCTATATCTGTGACATTCCTTGGCTAACTGCGATGGCAGCGTACATTTGTTACTTTTTTTGTTACTTTTTTTGTTATTTGTTTTGTGCATTCTTTGTTCCATCTACAAACAAATGGCTTACGCATTTAATTTTTTGTATGTATGTATGTATATATTTTCCTTCTCTGTATTTCATTCACTTTTTGCATTGCTGCTTTATTTTTGACTTTTTTGTTTTAGCTTAACTTTGTCCTTATTCGGTTTAGCTTTTATTAGTTGTGGTTTTTGTTTTTTTTTTTTGCCTCTAGCAGGGATCATTATTGATTTTCACTCACTGACTCTCTATCCATGTAATTGTGTGAAAAGTATGCACCGTCTGCACGTGGAATTAAATTTGAGAAAATAAAGAGATATATTGTTGTAAAACAAAAACTTGAAATATGAAAAAATACAATTACAACACTGGCTATGTTGCTTTTTTTGGCAACAAATTTTGTTGTCGACTTCGTTGCGCGCCATATAAACTAAATTTTTTTTCATGAGTTCTGTGGAAAAAATATAATCAAATTCAATGCTAATTTTTGGCCGCTTATTTATTATACTGAAATATAATTGGTGTCCCGAAAAGTTTACTATAATTCTCATTAAAAAGTTTGAAAATTTAAATTTTTGTAAATTTTGTATCAAGTATGCTATAGAGTGAACTATGTATATTACTTATATATGGAAAATGGATGTACATACTTATATGTATGTGTGTGTGTTCTTTATTGAAGTCAGCGAAAAAATCTATAAAAAGAAAAAAAAAATGGCAATGTATTGGTGTTTAAAAAATATTTACTATTTTTGAGAAAGTAGACTTCATGTGGGCTTGTATTCATTTTTAAGAAACCTTTACTTAAGCTCATAGCGTATGAATAAAATGTGTTAAATAGCGACAGCCTTTTCATTCTGCAGTCTTGTTAAGTCAATTTGTTAACCCTTAAATGAAGCATTTATTTTGAATGTTCAAACTCGTCACTCAATTTTGTGAAAATAACAGTTAAGTTTTGGGGTATATGTAGTTCCCAGTTGTGGGTTATAAAGAAGGTCCAGCGGTGACAAGCTTGAATTATGATCTTTACACACTCTTCAAAAATATAAAGTAGGTATTAGAGTGGCTGTTAAGCCTATTGACATATTTTTCGCTTGTTTTGAATGTCTCTTCTTTAATATATGACATAGTTAGTTAGATCTTTCCTCACATACCAAGGAGCACCTGCTTAGAGTCTTAGAGTTTTAGATTGATAGCGTTGGAGTATTTCAACATTTTAATGACTTGCCGTTCCCCATAGTTGTATGGCATAAGTCCAAATCGGTTTAAGAACTGATTTGTACATATATAGCCACTTTATTTTCCAAACTCATTCGCGATTTTTTTTTTCTAAAAAGCCAATATAATTTCTTTGATTTTTTTTTGGTTTAGTTGCGTTACTTTAGCTTTTAAATGTGATTTCCATGTCAGCCTCCTATCAAGATGTACACCAAGATAATTGATTTTCTAAATATTTCTAATTTAGTTAAATTATACCCAATGTTACACAATAGAAAAATGTGTGTGTGTGAGGGCGAGTTGCATACCGATATTTTTGAGAGGGTTGCCACATTTAATATGCGACTGAAACATATGTAAATGCGTTTTCTAGTTACATATGCAAATGGCCGCTAATAAAGGAATATAGGCAGGACAACGTCTGCCGTGGCTTTCTAGTATTTTATAGTCACTCAAATATCGCATTTTTTTCATAAAATATCGTTAGGCGGCCATTATTCGATTTTACTCACTTCCATTACAAAAGTACCATGCGAATACATTTAAAATATTTAAAAACCCATATTTGTTTATTTATTTGTCAATGATTTTTGAAATAAAACTCTTATCATGGTTTTGTTTTATTTCGCATTTCATTTTAGGAGTTATCGAGTTTTTAATTTTAATCGTCAATTGATTAATGTTTAATAAAATGTTCACTGGACAATAGGAAAACTGTGAAAGCGCTCATGAACTGAAAATCAGAAAAATATGAAATAACTCCAACGTATTTCCCTGTACTTTTAAATAGCTGCTACGATTATTTACATTGTAAGTAATAGATAAAAAAGGTTTTCAATTACTTTTAACTTAACTTAATTTAAGTAATATAAGTAGTGCTTTCCTCACTTTAATTTCGGCAAAAAAATTAACTTCTTTATATGGGTATCTTTGTTTTGTCAATGCCGCGTATAAAAAAAAAAATGCGCAAAAAAATACTACAATTGCGCGTATATTTTAAAAAGCTTTTTATGCAGCTTGTATGATTTTTTTCGTGAGTTATTTTTTTTTTATTGTAGTACCTATTATTAGTTTTGTAAAAAAATGTCCATCTTCCTTTGAAAATGGGATTGCATCAAATACGCGACATTCTTCATATAATCCAGATATCTTCCCCGCCACCCAGTTTGTGTGGTTTTACATTTTGCATGTGAAAAAACCAGACCATAAATGCGGGTTTTACGAACAACTGACCTGCAAATAAAAAATAAAAAAAATGGTTTTTAATTAAAACTAAACGGTGTACGAAATTTTTTATGTAATATTAGTTTAGTTTATTTTTCCTTTCAGCCAGCTTCTTACACAATAAATAACTGTACTCTGGATAAAGTGTTTGACTTTGTTGACTTGGGAGTTACAATGGATTCCAAACTTAATTTTAATAGTCATGTTAATGCTAAAGCTAATAAGGCTAGAGGGATATTTGCCTTTATAAAACGATGGTCAAAAGAATTCAAGGACCCATATGTAACAAAGGCTCTTTTTACAACTTTAGTAAGACCTATACTAGAATACGGTTCGATAGTTTGGAACCCACGTTATCAAGTTCACATTGATCGGCTGGAATCAATTCAAAAACAGTTCTTACTTTTTGCCATAAGAGACTTTAGATGGGATTCTCGGCTTAATCTTCCTCATTATACTGATCGTTTGAAGCTAATAAATCTTCCTACTCTTTCCAGCCGTAGAGAAATGCTAGGCATAATATTCATTACTAACTACTCACAGGGTCTATCGTAAGCACATTTCTCATAGCCGAAGTTAAACTTAATGTTCCTTCTCGGATTTCAAGACACTTTAAACCTCTTTATTTAAAACATTGTAAAACCAATTATGAATTAAATGAACCTTTCCGATGTTTATGTCAAGATTTCAACTGTCTTTCCAGCACTTTTGATATTTCGGACTCACTTTTCACCATAAAAAGAGCTGTACTGTCCATTCTCAATAAATGATTAACGGTGGTATAATATATTTGATTCAGCTGATGAAGTTTTTTTCTGTAGCTGAGCAGTTTTGGATCTCGACGCTTACCAAACTTTTTCCTTTTAACAACTCGGCACAAAAAAAAATTATAAAAAAAAAGAAAAAAAAAAAATCCGTACGTCATGCAGACTGTGCCCCTCGTGTCGGTTGGGCGTTAAAGAGGGTAACCGTTGGGCTTATTATTATAATTATTATTAAATTCCAACCGTGGAATATTTCACCGCCTTATCTCTCAATGAGTGCCATTACTTTTTAATACTATGTGCATTGTTGCTTTGTATACTAAATATTCGTTTTTTAATAAAGAATTAAATGATAGAATGTGCTGAACAGCCACATACGATTTTTAGCACTAAATAGGCATAAAAAATTCCTGTAATATTCTACATCGTTGTTGTCGCTTAAAAAGTGCTTACCAAAATATGAAATAACAACAACATGGTACAATAAAAAAGATTATTCCATTGCCACTTTTCGGCCATTATATTAACTACCTCTGACAATTAAACAGATTATGACATTGCGCGCTACCAACCCGTATCGAAAAAATGTTTTTTTATGTACGTTAAAATTAAAAAAAAAAATTTAAAATGGAAGAAACAACTGACTGCTAATTTTATCACTGCCCAAATTCAAAGCATCTATGCAAGTGTGCGGAGGAGTAAGGCTCTTACATTTTACGAATGGCCAAAGCAAAAAGGCCAAAGTGTTTTAAGAAAAAAAACCATGAATTTTGCCACCACAAGACCTATTGAAGTACAGAACTTGCTACTTGTTTTTGAATTATATTGAATTATATTTTCAATTTTATTTTTTTAGATATTCATATGTATACTATTTATTTTTTGATTTATTTATTTATTAAGCTAATGAATATAAAAAATTCTTACAGGCTAAGTAGACGTATTTATATTCTAAAATCTTTTAGAAAAAACAGAAAGATTACACTGCGGCACAAAAATAAAAAAAACCTGTGGTCATGATTTTGTTAATAGTTTTTATTAACATTAGTAGCAGGCCTACGAATTGTGTTTTTACTTTTTTTGGATTGGCTCTAGTTCTTGAGATAAACGAAACTTAAGAAGTTAATGAAAAAAAATTATATGACCCAGTTCCAGTTGTATTAATTTAATTATTCCTCAATAAATTTTTAAGATGGTGAATTTTTTATTGGGCCAACAAAGTAGGTATACTAAATACCCCTGTTTTCTATGTTTATGGGACAGTCGTGCAAGAAATGAACATTGGATTAGAAAGGTCTGGCCGGTGAGAGAAAATATGGAGGTAGGAACAGCAAATGTGGTTCATGACCAACTGATAAGCCGAGAAAAGGTCATTCTTCCTCCACTTCACATCAAGCTTGGGCTAATGAAACAGTTCATCAAAGCCCTTGATAAGACAGGTGACTGTTTCGAATATTTGTGCAAAAAATTTCCAGTCCTTAGTATGGAAAAATTAAAAGCAGGAGTCTTCGATGGTCCTAAAATTCATGCCCTTCTAAAAGACACTGAATTCTTAAACCATATGTGACAAATTGAATCTGAAGCCTGGCTCCGCTTTGTTAATGTAGTCAAAAATTTTTCGGGAAATCATAAATCACCAGACTATACAAAACTAGTTGCTGATATGCTTCACAATTTTCGCAAACTAGCAGCTAAAATGAGCATTAAATTACATTATTTACAACCTAGGCGATTACAGTGAGGAACAAGGTGAACGATTCCACCAGGACATAAAAATAATGGAAGAAAGATACCAAGGTCGATGGGATGACCACATGATGGCAGACTACTGCTGGAACTTAATACGGGATTGTCCTGAGCAACGACATCATAGGATGTCCTACAGAAAAAGTTTTTTGTAATTTTTTTAAAATTAATTAATGAAAAGAATATATATTTTTTATTTTTGTATTATTTTTATACAGGCGCGCAATAAAAATATAATTTAAATCCATATTGGTATTTTTAATTAGGTTTTTTCGTGAAATATTTAAAAGTCTTTATCTGAAAAACTAGAGCCAATTCGACAAAACTGATATTATTTTCGTAATTACTCTAAATCGACTTGAAAATCTCCGACCGCAAAATTTTGTTCCGCAGTGTAATTTATAAAAAGTATTAAAGGATTTCAAAAAGCGAAAATCAGTTTCAATAAATTTAGAAGCCCTATTGAACTCAATTAAGGCTCGGGTAATTGAAGCATTGCGAGAATAGAGAGAGCTTTAAAAATACCCACAGAGAAATCTCCAAACTACGTAGAGATCTGGTCGGAATATTAAAGAAAATCTTCTCAAGGTGCACGGGGCAGTCAACAACACCACAAATCAAATCAAAAATGAAAGACGAAGATACTGTTATTCTCCAGCTCTGTAATGATTTTCAGCATCCTAATTCATAGGCCGGTATATGATCCGAGAAGTGTAAATTACGCAACGTAAGGAGTTGGAATACTTTCTGGATCCGCTCAACTCTGGCAGCATTGCAAGTATAGTATGGAAACCAAATGAAAGAGGAATACTTAAATTTGGAACGTACAAGCGCAGTATATAAAAGGTTTAGCGTATAAAGATCGGAGAAATCTGAGCTATGATGTCTGAAGATATATTGGCTTGCAAAGATAAGCTTATTAACAAAAATTACTCCCAAATCTTTAATTTCGTTCATCCCTGACAGCGACGAGTTAGGTACATATATGATAGTAGGGTTAGAAAATATAATATGGAAATATTTTTTCTTATTCAGGGACAAATGATTATTGTTACACCAGTTTTTTATATTATCTAAATCGATGTGCATTAATTCGGAGTCCTAAAAGCTTAAAATAGATCTTAAGGTCATCTGCGTAAAGCAGAAATCTTAATGAAGAGAAGCAAAAGCAAATGTTATTGATAAATAAAACAAAAAAAAAAAAACAACGAACCCAGAATACAATCTTGTGGTATCCAAGAACACACTACAAATGGAAGAGATCTCGACAACAACCATGCAACGACGTTTGTGCGAGTAAGATGCGATCCATCTCAAGAAGACTGAGTAGAAACCAAGATCCTTTTGTGCGGCCCGGAAAGTGACCATGCTGCTATGAACACGCCATATTTGACAACGAAAAGCAATTTACTTTGAATAAGCACCAATAAAAGTACCAGAAGATAGGGATTTGTTGATTATCCAAGAACATCTGTACGAAATTCCAGGTATTTTAGAAGATATAGTCGGTTAAGTCACACGTGAACAATGGGGAGTCGATGGGTACAAGTCACGCCCCGCGCTCGGCTGGATACCTAGTAAAATGTGTAATCTTCTAAGAATGGAATACATGGAAAACGGACTGTCAGGCTTTCCAAACAATTACTTCGTTTTTTAGTTCTTTTATACCGCTGTTTGAGGTGTTTATAAATTTACGTTTCTTTATGTACGTGCGTACGCACGGTTGGTCCGAGTTCTCATTTCAATACGTTTAGTCTTGTTCAACTTCGATTTCAAGTCCAAAAACGAATGGGCACGCACCTTCGAAACGTAAAAAAAGAAAAACTCGGAGGTAAGGGTCGTTTAACAGACGTACTTATAAAAAAATTGACTATTTTCTATGGACTGCTATTCGAAAGTTGAAAAATTTCAAGCACCCTCCTCAAATAACTGCTCCGGATGTTGAAAAACACCTTTTACAGATTTGTGAATATCTCTCAAATGATAATCTTCTCCAAAGATATTTGGGAGGACACACCTAAAAGTCAAACGAGTCCTTCAACTCAGCAACTTGGCGCATGGCGCCAAAACATTAGAATTCAGGTGAAAAAAATATACGAATTGCTGCGATCATAGCCGCATGCCTTTTTAATGAAGGATATGTTTGTGATTTGGTTTTGTTGGGCTCATTAGGCTTAAAAATCGGACAGCAATGCAAGATTTTCTCTGATCGAGCTGACGAGAGCCGAGTAACGCGAGTGGAGCGACGCCAAAGTAATATCACCATAGAGGCTCACGCCAATTGTAGCTGATTACCACATGATATTCAATGAACAACTTTAAGCCGCGTTTTCTAACTATTCAACCTAGCAACAAAAATGACAAATTTTATTGAAGAGTATTAATAACTTTTCGATATGAACTTATAACATTAGATAAAAACTAATTTTTTGATTTTTTTTACATAAACTGAAAAAGTTTTCGGTGAAAATAATAGCTTTCTTTACGTACACCTTTGGTACATCTTGGATAACATCGCCATTTTTCTGTATTTTTACCCAATAATTTTTAAAAAATTTCTTCATATGTTTTCAAAAATATACCCCAGAAAAAATATCCAATGTTGTTTTTATGATTCTCTAAAAAAAGTTAAATCCACCATTTTTTTGGGCTCTATGGGAGCGGACTCCCTTAAGTCGAGCAATGTCACTGGAAATATCCACCGAAGTCGATAGCTGGTTGTATATCGAAGGAAAAACTTTTTTTTTAAATAGATATAGGATATAGTGGCAAAATGTGGCTTAAAATACTCGGCAAAGAGATTAGCGACATCTGTAGGAGTACTAAGTGCTTTGTCAGTAAAGAAAGGAGAAGATGGGATATTAGAAGTAGATTTCTTCGCATTAACAAAGTTCCAAAACACTTATGGATTCGATTTTAAACGTTCCACAAAACTTAACACACTACTTTTGTGCAGAAACTTATCCAAGCACATAAATTTATTATTATACTCCTTATACAAATCGTAGAAATCTGAGTTGTGACTTTTTATGAATTTACGTTGAAATTTGTTTTTCTTATTCCGAAGTTTAAACAACATTGAATATATATTGAATATATATACAAACATATATGTTCTAGCTTAAAAAACAGTAAGAAGGAATTTTTAAATCACATAACTGCACTAAATTATATTGAGTTCGATGAACTGAAAATCTTCAGTGACTACATTATTTTAAAAATAGTATGCAGGATGATGGAAAAATTCCAAACTTTATATCGCGATATTAGTTTCAGGGCTATATAGATACAAATTTTCGTTTTTAAGTTTTTTGGAACTGGCTTTTGACAAAATGAATGGGGATCTATTAAAAATTGCATGCTAAATATATTAATATATTGAATATAAATGATAATTCAGATGCAAAAATTTAAGACGTTTTTGTTTTGGGAAGTACTTTTTCTGATTATTATTCATAGTAGTAATAAGATAAAGCAAAAAAACCATAATGAAAATGACAGCAAAAAAATTTAAAAATAGAACAGTTTAACAGAACGAATGAAAGGAATTTGAGTTTCAATGAACTATTGCAAGGCGAAGTTATAGAAGGTGATGGTGATGGTGATGGCATAAGAGCAGCTGATTTGATTTTTTTTTATTCACCTACATGTATTTTGTTTTTGCTTTTGCGTATGAGCTTTCAAAAGCCGTAAAAGCAAAAACAAAATGTATTTAAATTTTGACAACTCTTGCGCAGAAACAAAAACAAAATACATAGGAATTTTGTAGTTGTATTTGTTGCATATTACAATTTCAATTTCAATATAATATCTAATATGTGATTATTTTAGCTAGCATTATTTTGAAACTAATCCTAATAAATTAAAAACTCAGAATAGCTAACAAAAACATTTTATTTTTTAAACTTCCCTCATTATCTCCTTGAACTTTAGCTGCTTCCGCCATCTTTTTAATTGGTCTTCTACTCTCAATTTCAAAAATCGATATTTTTAAATTTATGTAATTTCAATCTATATGTATCTGATAATAAGCCACAGAAGGGATTTTGTGAAAATCCCAATCGCTTTTATGTATCTAGGAACCGAACTGTGAGTTACTACATATATTCAAGTTATACGTCGCAATTTATATTTAAATGCGTTTTTTTTTTATAATAATATAAAATAAAAATAAAAATCTAGTCAGTTCAAGTTCTGGAATCGAGAGTAGATTTGTTTTTACGGAATTAATCAGCTTAAAGGAGAGCAACGATGTTTGTAAGTAATCTCCAATATAGGATTGTAGATTACCCTTTCGTACAAATATCCGATGAGACAACGCTCTGCCAAAATGGAAGAAATGGAGCAACCTTCTTTTTTGGTATTTTGGTGCAATCTATTTATTACTTTTATTTTATGTTAGTATAAATACATTACCAAGTTGAAAAAGGTTGTGAAAAAAATATGGTACCTCCGCAACAAGCAGCTCACAAGGGGCACACACGCTTATTACTTAAGTTGCGAGAAAACTTTTGGATGGTAGACAAATGGGAAATTTTTTCACATCATTCATCATTTATTCACGACAAAATAGATTTAGATCCTATTGTACTGAATCAGCACATTGAGATTTATTTCCAATGCAATGCCTACCATAGGAAGCGAGTTTTATAAGCAGCGATATAAATAATGTGTGAATGTACACAACTCAAAGGAAGAATAGAAACAAATGGGGAAAAACAAAAAAAAAACAAAAAAATAAAAAGCAAACAAGTTAAGAAACAAAAGACCAAAAAATAGATCCGATAGCAAATCAATGACAATGAAATGCTTTTAAAACACACACACACATAGCAAATCTGTCAAAACGTTGCGATAAGAGACAGCAGCCGTGGAGCGCATTTACAATTTATATACATTGCAAATTCAGCGTTGATTTACTTGCACTTATCGGAGCGCCCACAAAAAAACAAACACATACACACATAAACCCACACGCACACAAATAAACAAACATGAACACACAAATGCGTGACGTTAGCAGCAGCAGTGGCATCAATGTTTGAAGTGTTTGCCGTCGATATTGAAAGGCGTCGATAATGAGATTGCACATACTGTATGTTGCTCATACGCCGTGTCCATGTTGCTACAACTACTAAATATATACAAATGTATGCTACATATTGGCAGCAAATGCACAATTCCCTGATGCACAAGTGTCAAACTATATACATAGATATCCATAAATATATATATAATGTGAGTCTATATATGTAGATAATCTGTGTTTGTGAATTGCGAGTGTTTTTGATTGAGTGTACTTGGCTGTGCTTGGCAATGCATGTGATGTGTGTCAAAGAGGCGCCGCCGCAGCTTACGTATTTTTTGTGCAATCACTCTCAACTATTCGCATACTATGCATCTATGGAAGAAACTATTTACAGCTCATCTGCCATTATCCAGCGAGTGCACTTCAATTCACTACAAATTACTTACATATTCTTCCTACACTTATATGCCTAAAAAATAAAAAAATAAAAAGTTACGCTTCAATGATGTTTGCCATTTCATGGGGTTTCTGGTTGGTTTGAAGATTGCAAAGATGTTGCATTTCTTCCACTTTATCAGTATTCGAAAATGCTAGTGCATATCTAGTTCGGGGAAAAATATGAATATTCATTTTACTTATCTGAAGATGTCGGGTAATAGAACAAGTTTTATTAGAATTTTGTAATGGTTTTCCCCAAATTGAAGAAGAAAATATTTTACCATTTGGCTCTATAAAAAATTATAAAACTCTTATAAGAATAAAAGGCCTCTGAAACCTCGTAGTGAGATGTTCTGCTTTTATAGTTTCAAAAAAATTCAGATACAGTAGTTTGTAATATTCGTATGACGTAAATAAAAAAGACAGATTTTAGGTTTTGAAAAATGTTGCCAAATTTTACAAGCTCCAATTAAAAATCTGGAACCCCTAAATTTCCATATTTAACAAATAAAACGACCATAAATTATGGACAATAACTTTATGACTAAAAATTAGAGTTAAGTTATTGTGGCTATAATTTTAAAATTAATTTTTAATGGTGAAATCATTTTGAGGCAAATAAATTTTAAACAACCCTACTTTTCTTCTCTTTATTGGGTTTCGCTTCCGCCACCGGAAAATATTATTATTTAATCCAAAATAATTTATTATATAATTAATTCTAAATGTAATGCACTCCTATCTTGCATGCTAGCAAGTTTTACTTCCATACCGTGTACGATGTTACATGTGTTTTTTTATTTATTTATTTAAAAATTAACTTAATATTAAAAATTAACTTAATATTAAAAATAATTTCTTCATTTAGCCTACCTCCAAAAATTTATTTAAAATAAAAAAAAAACCAAAAACAAATTATGAAAGTTTACTTTTGAGCAACCAATCCAAGTGCGTTAGCTGCCAGACATTCTTTTCTCGGTATTTGCCAATTAGCACCCAGTTTCCATAACATACCTAACTGCTGACCGTTACTTTTCCTCTTTAATGAGCAGCCGCATAGTTGTCGACTACAGCGGCCAGATGAGTGGGTACAGTACAATTTTAAGGACTTGATGACTTCGTAAATGCACGACTTTCAACTTTAATTCGCTTTGCGTATTTTTTGTTTTTTTTAACACTTCTAGAGAATTTTATTGTATTTGATTTTTATTCGCTACTCTTAACATTTACACCCACTTTTCTCCCGGCGTAGTTGCGTTTTTGATTTGTCGGTAATCTCAGCACGTGCATGATTTTTATTTGAAAAGTTTTCGTTCCATTCCCCTCTTCATTGCTTCATTGTGACCTCACTCGCATTTTGAAGTTATCCTTGCCTCCAGCTATTTCACTTTGTAATTTGCAAATGTGGCAGTTCAGTGATTTTATTTTTTTCAATTTATTTGCTAGAAGTATGGCAAAAGTTTCGCCGTCCGTTCAGTATTCCCCTTGCATTTTTGTACATTCATAGATATTTGCATTGACTGGTGAATTCTGAAATGTGAAAAGTAGCGTTCAATTGTTTACAAATATTTAAAAGAGATACGACCCACAAGTGCACACAAAAGAGTTTTTAATGCAGTGTTTTCTGTTTGAAACACGTATTTGGATTTTGCATATTTAGTCAGTGTTTTTGTTATCAAGTAAAGCCTTGTATAATATTGTGAATTATTAGAGCATTCTGCGGCAAACTGAAGTAAGGTTATGGTGGGTTATAAATCCGTTTACGAAAGCTGATTACGTCCAAAGCCCCTAAGAGCTCGAAAGTGCCATGTTCATGCGATTACTAAAAATTAAGAAAAATAAATAATAAGGGTTATATATTAGAGCTCTTTTTAATCGGCTAGTCGGCTAATCGCTTATTCGAATCCGTTTCCTTTCGACTTTTGTGACTAACCGCCAACAAATAAATAGTCAACTACTCATTCGTTTTCGAATTTTCGACTAGTTATTTTCTTTTAATAAATATTTGGGTTTTACACGTGTTTGAACTTATTATAACTGTCACTATTCGAATACTTTAGGTTAGTCGATTTTCAGATTACTTGATAGTGAGTGGTTAGTCGAAAGTGAACGGCTCATCGAATAGTTGCTAGTCGACTATCAACCACCAAAAAAGTTGCATATCAACTAGTCGACTGGTCAACTTAACTTAACTGCTTCATAAAATTGTCAATAGGTGGCTTTGGAGTCGATGTATTTTTAAACACCGTAATTTCTAAATGGTTTAATACTTAGCGATGAAGAAATCTCACACTGTGTGATAATTTTATGACAACTCAAACCGGCCCGTACTTTATTAATATCTTCTAAAAAGGTAGACCTATCAATGATAAGAAAACACTCGATTGATTTGCAAAAATTAGCTCGAATTTTTCAATGGCGTATTAAGGGTTTCATCCCCCTGCCTAAGTGGGTTTCATATAAGTAGAAAAAAATCGTTAAATATAATATATGGCTGAGCGAAATTAAGGGCTGGCAATTACTTTCGTAGTACATTTTCAATCAATTGCTTCCACTTAGTCGTTAAAATGCTCTAGGGAATTATTCGCCGAAAAATTTCACCAGATATTTTCTAAAACAAAATCTGTGTGCGCTGAAAGCCGAACTCTACTTAAAATAAAAAATAAAAACAAATAGTGTCATATAATATTTATATAACAGCTCTGTTAAATTGCATTGTTATTGTTAATGTAAGAGAGAATAAATAAATGTTGAATATTTGAAATGCCATATTTGCTGCAAGGTGAATCTATAGAAGGTGATTGCCAGATAACCAAGGTGAATCCGTTGTGTATTTTATTTGTGTAATTTTGCGAGTGAAATATCAAAATCTGGCTTTGCCCTATATTGCTCATGTATTTTGTTTTTGTAATTTTGCGATTGAAATGTCAAAATCCGAATTCGCCTAGTATTGCCCATCGAATTGGGAAAGAAGAATAAGCATTCAGCTATTGGGATGCTATCACCTTTTATGAATTCGCCTTTATTTGCTGTTTCTTTTCTATGGAAGAATAATTTAAATTTTCGGATTATGCTATAGGAGCGACATCTTGAAATCAAAATCAACATTACATTTTTAGGTGGTAATTGATAGGTTATGGGTATCTATGTCTACGAATTTATTTTCCGAACATTTTTTTTTTGCATATGTCTTCTCCTTTAATTTCATTCAGATATACATTTTAAACAAGTTTGCCGCTATTGAAGATGTATTAACCCTCATTCGTTTGATACCCATATTGCAATATTTGTTTCATTCATTGTTTTAGTTTTAAATAGGTGGTAACTCCCTATAAAAAATTGAATTTAAATCTAGATCCATCTAATCCAGATCTGCCCGTTGTTATATAGCAATATGTGATTTAACTTATTTATTTGATTGACTATAACTTTTTTGGTAGCTTTCCATAAAATTTACCTTATGTGATAACACAGAGTATAGACTAATTGTGTGCTAAATTTTATACAATTCTGGGCAGCCGTTTGGGCCTGGAAAAATACCCACACACATCATATTTACATCCTTATAAAAATAAAAATAAAATGGTCAGCCTAGAAAGCTAGACGATAGAAGTGAAACTTCATGGATCTCGATGGGCACTTGAAATGAAAATACTCACCCTAGCCAGCAAGTTTTATGAGATAGAAATATTTTCCCGATAACAGAAGCCACTATTCATTATTCTGGAATTTTGAAGGGTGTTAGGTTAATGAAAAACAAGTAAAAACAGCGCTGTCTTCGGCTATGCCGAAGGCTTCACACCTTTCATGAATGGAAGAATAGTAAAAAACGTGTTATTGTATTACAATTTCGTATTACCTATAGTTAAAAGCGAAAATTTCCTTCAAATCAATAAAAATAATTCTAGTAAAGGCATTGTTATAAATTATTTAATGCTTTTCCTTATGTAATTAAAAAGAGCTATGTTTTAAGAAGGGAATGGTTTTTGAATATTTTTAATATCGTATCGACGCTTGATATTCAACATTTAAAAAATACAAATAATTAAGTATTAATATGTAAGACCTACATATGTCGGTCTTTGAAAACAGTTATCAGATCCGTAAATAGTTCCCAAACGTTTAACGCTATGATTCATGTGATATTGCGCTGAGCTTATTACTTTTCGCAATAAATATTTGTCCTGAATTTATCTTGCCGATTTACACTGTGAACTCCGATCTTGATGAATACTAATATATAGCTAATAATGGTTGATGTTTGTGCAAAATTTCAAGCCTTTAGCTGTTTAAATGGAGGAGTTATGGTGCAAAATGCAATATCTGAACAATCGGTTGTATGGGAGCTATATGTTATATTTCTCCGATCTTCATGATTTTCAATACTGATACGTAGCTAATAATGGCTGATATTTCTGCAAAATTTCAAGCCTTTAGCTGTTTAAATGGAGGAGTTATGGTGCAAAATGCAATATCTGAACAATCGGTTGTATGGGAGCTATATGTTATATTTCTCCGATCTTCATGATTTTCAATACTGATACGTAGCTAATAATGGCTGATATTTCTGCAAAATTTCAAGCCTTTAGCTGCTTAAATGGAGGAGTTATGGCGCAAAATTCAATATCTGAATAATCGGTTGTATTATATGTTATAGTCACCCGATCTGGCCGATTCCGACAAATGTTTAATCATTTGTACAACGACACCTGCTCACCAAATTTCATCAAAATAGCTCTAAAATTGAGGGACTAGTTTGCGTTCAAACAGACGGACAGACGGACAGACGGACAGACAGACGGACATGGCTAAATCGACTCAGCTCATCGTCCTGATCATTTAGGTATACTTTTTGATGGGTCTATCTCTTCTCCTTCTGGCACTTACAAACATCGGACCAAACTTAATATACCATTTCATTCTCATGAAAGGTATAAAGATAGTTGATGTTTTCCCCTCCATTTATAAAAAATCTATCCATTCACTTCTATACTTTCATGTTCAAGAAAAGATACAATTGGTTTGTGGTATGAAAAATATGAAATGAAAACTCGTGATTGTAAATTATTCAAATATCTTGAGAAAATTGCATCTATTGTCGTGCCTGATCTGGTTGTGGAGTATTTGGGACTATTATTCAATTTTAAATTAAATTTACTTACTAAAAATTGTACAAGTGGTTGAGCTTCTTCCAAGGAAAAATTGACATTAAAATCACCGCTTAAAATCATTGGCATAGTGTGCAAATCTTCTCCTGATTTTGCTGCACCAGAGGGAGTATATGCCCATAATGCTCTATGTATGAATTTTATTATATCGTTAATTCTCTGGTTCTGAGTGATGTAGCGAACAAGCATTGCCATACTCTGTCCCCCCCTCTACGCATGCTACCACTGTCTCGTTTTTTCCTACTCCGAATCTGTCGCGTTTTCGTTTCTTTCCCATGTCTCCTTCCGTCCGACTGCCCCACCATCCCTTTTCCTGTCGCTTTATCGTTTCATTCGATATTGGAATTACAGCCCAACGAGCGCAAAGAAGTTTCACTTCAGGAAATTTAAAACTACAATAGTTTTTATTGTTACTACTTTATTAACTTTTTCTAAAAAATTTTGCATAATTAAAATTATATTTTAATAACTTCATTATATAATTGAAACAATAACAATAATAAAGAAATAAATACTTAACTTAAATTGCACGGCTTTTATTTTACTTATTAGGTAATTCATTTCTTGACAATTAAAAAAAATATACATGTTTTTTCGGTTATAAAAATGTAAACCACCCGATAACTAGATAACCTGACCAATATTAATAAACCAATCAGACCTAAATGAACAATACCACTACCGATAAATTGAAATATTAAATTATTGTAGGCGCGCCTTTGTTGCCTTTCAGTAAGCTCATCAATTTCCATATGCTTGGTATTTGCGCCATATTTTCATCTATTTCTTATTCAACGAATACGAGATAAATAAAAAGTTTAAAATAAACTTTCAACCACAACGATTGCTCATTAATTCGCGCTTCATCACGTATCTTTCCAATGTCATTTTACTACATATAATTTTATTTCCGTTGTCCTTGTGGCAATTTTTTCTTTTTCAGACTTTTAACTTCCTTCGTATTGCTGCATATTGTTCGTTTTAAATTTTCCGTACTTTTACTCTTCGCCCATCGCGCAGAAAAGAAAAACTGAAAAACAAGCAGACTCTTTGCAGCGTGTGTGTGATAAATATATGTAAAGTTGTGTTTAAAATAAGATGATTTTCTGCACGGGTAGCCAAAAGCATTTTTCACACAAAAAGCTTCCAATTAATTGCGCGCTTCTCTCGCGTCGGTGCCTATTTCATAAAGTAAATTTTTCATTAATGTAAACAGAAATAATGCATGTAATCAATAAATAAAATAAGTAATGAAGAGTTCAAGTTCGGATGAAGTCGAAGTTTAAATACACGACGGACATTTTTATGCCAAACTAGCCGGCTCGGCGTGCTTCGCTATACCCTATAAATTGAAAGATTGCAATTATGATTCATTTAATATGTATACTAGATCCCGGCTGCAACGACAACCAACGGCTCAATTATAAATTAAAATATTTATATTTACATATGAGACAAATAAATATTCTGAATTTTAATCAAATTGGAGTGCAGTACGGTTTTAGAGATATTTTGGTTCCAGCGCCACCTATCGGCCCAATTTCAGATGAAATATTTATATATATCTATTTTGCTAATTTGAGTTTTGAATTTAAATGAAATTTTATTCTAAATGACGTTTTTAAAAATATCTGGACCCCAGCGCCATCTGTCTGAAAACTGTGAAAGATAAACACCATCTATGAATTTGAGCTCAATCGATTCAGAAGCTTTCGCGTCTCTAAACTACATACCAACAAAACCACACGACTATTTTTTATATAAGACAATGAATAGAACTCGATGCCGTACAATGCACACCATGCGTCCATCCGCCATCGCGCGCAACAATTGGAACAGTGCCCATCCACTTTATGGAAGATTTTGCGGAAGAATCTTGGTTTGCGGGCTTACAAAATCCAACTCGTGCAAAATCCAACACCGTTCGATCCTGAATTTCACAAGAAAATTTTTGTTCAGCGATGAAGCTCACTTTTGGTTGAATAGGTACGTAAATAAACAAAGTTGTCGCATTTGGAGTGTTGATAATCCTCAAGCCATTGTTGAGACGCCATTACATCCTCAAAAACTTAGCACTGTTTGTTGTGCTCTATGGGCAGAGGGAATCATTGGTCCATAATACTTCAAAAATCAAGCCGGTCATAATGTAACAGTCTATGGAGAATGCTTTAGAGCCATGGCTAATGACTTTTTCATGTCTGAATTTTAGGATGTTGATGCGGATGCCATACAGCCAACGAAACAATAAATTTATTGAAGGAAACTTTTGGTGAGCGAATTATCTCGCGTCGTGGGTCTGTGGCGTGGCATCCAAGATCGAGCGATGTAACACAGCTGGACTATTTTTTGACGGATTATGTGAAGTTGCTTGCCTACGCAGATAAGCCCCACACTATTGACACCTTGGAAGAGAATATTCGGCGCGTTATTGCTGCAAAAAGTGGTCGAAAATTGGTCCTCTTGGCTGGAATTTATTCGAGCCAAACGCGGCAGCCACTTGCCACTTGCCCGAAATCATTTTTGAAACATAATGGAAATCTTTATAATAAAGCTAAATTCTTGGCCATTGCGTTAAATTAAATGTGTTTTATTTTTTCTTGAAATCCACATCTCTAAAACAAAAAAAAAAATATGCGTTAAATAGTTCGGGAGTTTTAAAGAATTTGATTTTTCTCCAAACAAAAAAAGTAAATATTTTGCATCGAATAGTTTCGGAGTTGTGCCGAACTCAAGTTCTCTCCGTAGTGTGTGACACCGCCCAATTTTCCAAAGCAGGTATACTTTGATTCCAAATATTGCACCAACTAGCTACGGAGATATAATGAACTTGGCACCGCCCAATTTTTAAAAACGAATAACGGCTTTACCCATAGAACTCATAATATGTATCCTTAAATATCGTTTATCCGAATAATATATAAGTATTTAAACTATGTTTGATCTAGACTTGGTCAAAAAATATCGATATATACATATATCATATCCAAATATTTATAATTTTATTAGAAAGTAATGGATCGATATTTTCAATCATGAAATGTCGATGTACGGTATTTACCTTTAGTTATCTAATTCGATATTTTTTAAGGTCTTTATGAGCCCAGCTCACGTTAATCTTCATATTTTTATAAATATTTTGACGGTAGCCTTAAACTATAATACAGTTTATAATTTCGGTGGTAAATATGTATGTATACGCTTCTATGTTGAACACACGTTTTTTTAAATAAATTATTTCAGTAAACAAATAAATCAAATTTAATATGTTGAACTTTTAAAGGCGTAAGGCCAGGTATCTGCTAGTAATGAATAAAACTAAGAAAACTACCAAAACTTCATTATTGATTTCACTATCGCGGTCGCCATAGCCGAGTGTTTAGCATGAGGGCACTTCATTCGGTAGATCCCGGATTCAAATCATGGCTGGTGCGAGTAACCTCAAAAATTATAGAAAACTTGTTTTCTAATAGCGGTCGCCCGTCGGCAGACAATGGCAAACCTCTGAGTGCATTTCCGCTATGACTAAACTTCTCACAAAAGTCATTTTCCGTAAAACTAGAAATGACGCCATGAGATAAAACTATCGATAGATCGAAATATCGATCCTTTTACTACATACATAGTTTGCAATAAGAGCTGGTATTTTATTTCAGAATTTTACCAATAGAAAACCGTTACAAGTTCCGCTAGCTGTGCGAATGGTGCATAAATTCTAACATACGCTAAAAATTTATGATTGAATATTATCATAGACATTTCTATTATTCTGAGCAATTCTGTATGTTTGCTTGTTTCACAGCTGCGATGAGACCGCGAGTTATGAGCACTATTTTATACGTATCTGTGTATGTACAGAAGAAGAATTAAAAGCATGGAAAAGTGAGTAGCAAAAAAAAACAAAAGACAGTTAAATTAAAAATGACTTATTTTCGCGGCTAACTGATTAAGATGACCGACTTGGCTCACAACCTTTACTTGCCCTCAGTGTGGGTAGAATATTATTAGCCAGTTTTCAATATGCAATGGTACTCTGTGGGTTTATATGGAGGTAAGTCTTTGTTTGTAGTTTGTCTTTGGCGATTTTTTTCCTACATTTATTCGCTGCTGCTCCTTACACAATCCTTCGAGGACAATGCCATTTTATCGTAGCTGGACAAACAAAATTAATTTACGTTTTCTCGCTTAGTCCGGGATATCTACACTGCCATTTATTTTATCTACATATAAGTATATAGAAATGTACGAGTAAATATTTACACGATAACTAAGATGACAGAAAAGGATGGATGCTTCGAAAAGCTGATTGCAGAGTGAAGTGAAACAAAAGGATTTTTCCAACTTAATTGGGAAGTTGCTTAATTTTGCATGAATGTTAAGTAAAGTGAGTTTTATATTTCACAATTTTTTTTTCAGCTTTCGAATAAATCAACTAAAAACTTTAGCTCTTGAATGTGCGCGCTGAATAAGAAAACAGCAAAGAAATGAAAATAAAAATAATTTACTGCAATATTTGAGACGAGAAATTAAATAAGTATGTATGGACTGAAAAGCAAAGTAAAAGTGTAACTCAACCGCCCGGCCTGGCATGCCGTCGCATTGTCACGCCATTTGTTGACTGAGCATTGAGAACGCTGGCTCTAATTACTTATTTTCACAAATTTACTTTGCAGCTACTTTCTAATTTATGCCGTCAAGCGCGAACTATATTTTCCATTTAGTGGATTATGTTCAGTCAGCTGCATAGTAGCCTCGGCTATTCTTCGAATCTACCTAGCAGTTTTGTTCGCTCGCATACCAATTGCGTTCGAATCCTTTGTCAGTATCCTTGTGCTGCCTTCTTTTTTTTTGTTTTTATAAAAATTTGATATTTTATATTTTTTTGTTTTGTTACTGCTTTGTATATCAAACTTTTCAGTTTCTTGCACTACAGTTGAATAATTTATGAAATCGTATAAAATTCTTGGGAGCTTAAATTGCGTTTTGGTTATTGGGGATGAGGTGGTTAAGGAGTTGGAGAGTGCGAAGGGAGAAAATTCTAGGGCTTGTGGAATATTTAAATTTATTTTGAATATCACAATGATAATTTTCACTGCTAATAATTCATTACATTCGTTTTTTTTAATTTGAGCGGAATGATTACTTCTTTTTTTTTAATCAAATGAACTTTCAATGTCATAGCTAATCTATCTTATTATATATTCTATATATACATATGTATATAAATTGATATATATAATCGTCTAGTCGATTAACAACTTTTTTGAAGATAGATAGTCGAATAGCAAATACCGATTAACCGTTCACAATCGCCCGTAATCGAGTACTCAGAAAATCAACTAACAAAAATTATTCGAATAGTGCAGTTACTCAGAATGAGTTCCTAAAAACTTCATTTTAGTGGAAACGAGTTTCGTAAAAAAAAAACAAATTTATTGAGAGAAACTACTAGTCGATAAACCGATAATAAATAGTTAGCCTACTAATTGTTTACAGACGGTTAGTCGGAGAAGTCGAAAATAAACGGCTTATCAATTATATAAAGTCGAACATTTTTTAAATAACTTTTATTTATCGATTGAGCGATAAATTAATATACAAGAGCTCTTTATTTTCGGGACAGTTTTGTTGAAAGGAAGTTTGATATTTGTAAAGAGTTGCCACCTATCTGAAAAATAAAATGTGCTTAAATATGTAAATAAAGTATTGCGGTATACATAAATATATACATAATATACATAAGAACATTTGCATCAAAAAATATTTTGACAAGAGTTGCCACTTCATTAAAAATTGAAAATGAACCAATAATATATTTTGCATAAAATATTATATTATGGATATTAAACAGGAGATATACAAAAAAGCTTTAGGCCAAACATGTTTTGGAATAGAGTTGCCATCTATTTAAAAAAAATATAACATTCTTGTCTTATACTCTGTGCCCATTGTAGGAGTAATAGACCGTCTTCATTTTAAGTTCTATGAAATAATTTTAATCAATATTTTATGGTTTTCAACTTTCCATTTAATAGTAATAGTAAATTTCTGAGTTTTAGTGTTTTTGTTCCGAAATGAAAATGATGTATCGGGTTAAAATTTTTTTTTAACAAAAATAATAATATATAATCATTTTTCGCTCTTTTACTTTTTAATTGAAAATACTCAATACGATTTTTTTATCGTCTAAATAAAATTTTATTTTTAAATAAAAAAATTGGTATGTTTTTTATAACTATTAAATTTTATTACCTGATTTTGCCCACGTTAACAATTAATTTCTATATAATTTTCGAACAGCTAGCAACCCCCAACATGGCTAAGTTTTCCTAACCGTTAACAGTTCAAACCAGTATAGTAATGCTTCATAAATCTTATAAGTTTAGTTGAATTTGAATAATTTGATCCTCTCCAAATATATTTCTTAACTCAAATTCCTCAAACCTTCCCCTTTTAACCCCAGCATCGTAGAAATTCAGTTACTTTACAAATTAAATCGTATCAACGATATTTAGCAGATGGCAACCCCTTTCATAATTCATGTCGAATAAATGCATTTCTTTCCCAACCAAACTGTTATATTTCAGTAAGCTTTGAAATTGAATTAAACTATTTTTTTTTTATAATGGGTGGCAACACTCGTAGCCCATGCCTTTGTATGATTAACATAACGTTTTCTACAACCGCTTCCGTTTTAGACCCATAATTATTACTTTTAATCAAAAAATAACAATGCTTAAAAAGTCATTATATGGGAGCCAAAAAATAACACTGGAAAAATGATTTTTAATTTTGTTGAAAAAAGTAAAACTCGATGTGTCATAATTTTACAAATATCGCTCAAAAATTAAGAATAAAATTACGCAAATTTGAATATCCAAAACGTTTTCATTCTAATAAATTTTCTAATAATTGGAGTCAGTTTATGTCAGATCAGTTTTTGGAATTGCGATTCGAAAAGAGTGTTGGAAAATATTGAGAAAAAGTCAACCACACATTTCAACACCCAGTATCTCAAGACCTAGACGTGATGGAAAAATTTGGGTAAAATTGTCAGAATCAGCGTACCCAAAGCCATAGAAAATGTCATATTACATTATATGAGCATTCTGGTTTTTGCACCGTGAAATGAAAAGTTTTTGGCAGTTTTTTATCAAAAAATAACTCTTGAATTCTAAGCAAAAAATAGAACTAAAGAAGTAACTACATATATTAATTTTTTGGCCTCATTTATTTATATCTTCAATGATATTTGAGCTCAAGACATGATTTTTTTATTATAAAAATATTCGAAGAAATGCAACAACAGTAAGAGCGGTAGAAATTATAGCTGCTTTTTTCGGAGATCACCACATCTCCTCTGGCATCTATTGGTTACGACAAATCTACTTTATTATTGTCAGAATTTGTTATGGTACATATATACAATATATAGACTTTTCGGTCTGATTTATTTAAAACAACAATAATTTATGGCGGTTTACCTGCCTGCTTTGGAACGCTGGTTGTTGCCAATTCAATGATTATGTTGGTTATCGATACTATCCGTAGTTTTTGTTTTTTTTATAAATTACTGTGGTCCACACAAGGTGAATTCGTATAAGGTGGTGTTACATCAGTGACATAGTAAGAGTGTAAAAAAGTTTTAGTGTTTTTGTTTCTTCGGCTTCCATTGGGAAAGAAAAGGTAAAACTAAGCAATAATTCACCAAAAGCGAAAACAATATACAGACAATTTTTGTATACATAACTATGTAGAATCAACAGAACTTAAATGGCTGAAACCATTTTGGATCCCCGTTTTAGAGGGAAGAGGGTTTGGAATCATTCTAAAGCTCTTTCGCAATATGAAGCTCAATTAAAATACTACAAAACTCTCGATAGTTATCGATGGCCATTGGAAAACTATCACATATCTACAATCGATAATGGCAGGCCACAAATCTTCTACTTAATATTCAATTCTGTGTCATAAAATTGCTTTTTTAAAGCTACTTAGACTAACAATCGAAATTAAACCAACCTGCTAATACATTGGTGCTGTATTATTATAGCGTTTTGAGCAAATATTTTATTTGAGAAGTAGGTATTTTCATCTAGTGATTATATTTTGAAACAAACTTTATTAAATTAAATGACCGATTTGCTTGTACTCCAGATTCTATGATATGTTCACACGTAATCACAGCTGACGAATTTTCAGTTTTGAACGCGCAGTAATACCTCTTCTTGCCTCAACACAAACAAAAATTATTTCTACTGGCATTGTTTAATATTTCAAAAAATATAAATAACAGCAGCTGTTCAATCTTCGAATGATGCAATTATCGAATGGTATAGAAATAGGGATGAAAGTGATTTGAAAACTTCTCAAAATGGAGAACACCTAAATCGAAACCAGTCGGAACTGCAACGTTTTTACTTTGCAAACCTAATTGAAATGCAACGCAGGCCTAACAGTCGTTTGAGAGGGCATTTAAAAAGTTTAAAATTCGGTGTTGTTTGAGTTTTACACCTCTTCAAGTTATTAGCATTCGGAACGGCACTGTTTATATATACGAAAAGATTGAACGCAGAAATGCTATGCTATGTAGGTTTGTACATAAATGTCAGGTGAATCGCACATTAAATAACAGTTTGTTTATTTTCAAATGATACACTTTTATGTACATATGTAAATATTTACCAAAATTTGGCAAAATTGCATTCAATATACAAATTAATTGAATTCAACGGAAATCTGTACTAAAAACACTTACGTTGCCAAAGCTATTATGAACATACACACGTGTATACATATGTATGTACAAATGTATCCACATTGGAAAATTCAATTCAATTACATACACTCGAAATAAAAAATGAGATCAATTTAGAGATATGCGTTGTACGTGTTTCATTAAGGATAGGCGCAATTAATTTAAAGTGTGAACATTCATTTCATATCTACATAGTTATACCAAGTGTGCGCCGCTAAGCTTTAATTTTTTGGTTTTTTGTCAAAATAATTTTTGGCGTTATCCTTCCACCTACATAAATGGCATAAACAGATTCACCCTTCTTATGCAGACAACTGATCTTAATTTTTATTTCAGAGTGTAAATTTAAAAAAAGACAGCAACAAATAATCATCGGTATAAGTTGATTCCGCTAAAAAAACTTAATTGAAAAGAAAATGCAAATGAAAACTATTTTGTTTGCTTTTTATATATCTTTATTGTTTTATTCCACATTAAAAATATTAAGTACGCCTCTAAAGATGAATTCCGATTTTATGCTTTAAGACTTCCGCCAAAGTATTTCGAAAAATATTAGAATACTCTTTATATATGTATATATATTTTTAATATTCAGATGATAAAATAGTTTAACATTAAAAGGTCTGCCAAAAAATATTGAAAAATTTGTATCAATAATTATTTTTCAGTTCAATTGTGCCAAAATAGTAAAACTGGAAAAATCAACCAGCAGTTCGTGGGTTCTGAATTCAAACCTGGGTAATGTCGAGAAAGAACTGTGGTGAGGAGATGTGGTGATCCCCGAAATATCAGGTATGATCGGTTAAAAAATACTTCTCCAACGATGTATGATTAGTCTAAATCGATGAAATCAGGGCTTTTCTTAAACCAATGTTCGAAGAAAAGGTCAAAGACAGGGTTAATAATTTAATTATTATAATTGCGCTGAAGAAATTCGTAAATATTTTTATGCGCAGCCTTTAAGATTAAACTATTTTATGATGTGAAACAATAATGTCTTATTAATACAAAAAGAAAACATAAAAATTAAGGTCCAGCTCGCTAAATCTTAAATTTATTGCGAAATATTTTGATTGGTGTCTCTAAATATAATGAATTTATTAATTCCGATGGAAAAACAGTACTCAGTATTTTTTTTTTGTATTTAAAAAAAAAAATTTAAAGCTAAATTTGATGCTCTATTGTTCTTCGCAAATTTGTCAAAAAAAAAAAAAAAAATAATAATTATTAACAGTAAATAATGAAAGGTAACGTAGGACGTCGGCAACTTTTCACTCCAAATCAGCCATATTAGACTCCCACCTCATTGCTTCTCTGAAAAACTACTTTTTATTTTACTTCGAATTATAAAAAAATATGTACTACGAATTCTACAAATATTGCAAAAAAGTTCGGAAGTTTTGTTGTAAAATCGTTTATTTTATTAGTGAAATTGGGCAATTTCAAGAATTTTTAACAAAAAACAAGTCTCGCTTACAAATCCATTAATATCTACAAATGATTTAAATGAAAATTAAGTATTAATTCTGCTGTGTGGGGGTCTATCTGTGACCGTGGAAGGAACTCTACGAAAGGCATTTATTGCAAAGGATATTAAAGGCTTTTTAGCCGACGGCAAGTGGGCGTGCGTTTGAAAGTTCGCTGAATAAAGTTATACATACATATTTGAGCTCCGACCTGGAGTTTGCAGCAAATCGTTGTTATAGAGATTGAAGGCTGTGATAAGCTTTTCATATCACATATATATATAACATTAAATATAAGTATAAACACATATTGGTACACAATTTCATTGGTAATAAAATGGTTCTACAAATATTTTTTTCATATTTTATCTTAATTATTGAGACCTTTTCCCAAAAGCTAATTCTGAACTTTACTCCCTTTTTTACTACTTATTTTACACTAAGAATTTTACACTTCATCTGCCAGTTTAGTTTTAGAGATCCTGAGATATTCATTCAATCGTAAAGAAAATGCATCACAATTATGAAAATTCCTTTTTATTCTGTTCTTACTAGGATACGAAAAAGTTTTGGTTTTCCGTCCTGTAATAAATATGTAGGCAAATGAATACTTTTCTAAAACGCGGCCTTTTTATGGCCGAAATACAACATTGAGCATTGGGCGCATGAAATGGAGCTGCCACAACGAAAGTCACCATTCACCTTCATTATTGCATCGTGGTGTTGTTATAGCAGCCGATTTGATTTTTTAACCACCTTACACCAAGTATGATAGAAAACCAGATTACGACAACGCCGGCAGAGTACACGTCACAGCGGTTCCTGCCGCAGGAATAGCGAAAGTAATGAAGGTGATAACTGATATTGGGCATTTATTTTCGCTGCAACTGCTACAATACAAAGCTCGGAACTTCGCATTTATTATTATGTGTTTAACTTTTTGTAAAAATGACTCAAAACTCAGAAAAATCAACTTTTTAAGAGCCATTTGTGACGTCAATCCTTCAAACGAGGCGAGGAAGTGCTTTTGTCATCACCTTCTTTTCTTTGCAACGTGACCATACACGTATTTTGTTTCTGCTTTTGCGTATGAGCTTTCAAAGGCCGTAAAAACAAAATCAAAATGCATTTAAATTTGGAACACACCAATTATATGGGAGTTTTGTAGTTGTACTCATGATACAAGAAAGAAGGTAGTTCCATTTCGAATTTGTTTGGTTAAAAATCAGATGATTGACATTTCCCCAGACGTAAACTACTGACAAAGTGTTGCCCTATTGGATATTCTTAAAAGAGGACTATTTTCTATAATATATAGTGGGTGTTATTTTCAAAATTGAGGGTTTCTTGTAGTTCGAAAATTTATCAATGAAAACGCTTTGTTTTAAAAACTAATTCAAATAATTTTGAAGATATTCAAAGAGACAAGCTTAAGATTATTTTGTCGTGATTTTTGAGTTTTATATATATTTTGAGATTAGTTTAAAAAATTTGTTAGTTATAATTAACCCATTTTTTTACAATAAAATGTTTTTTTTTTACAAACTTATGAAATATTTAAATTACAACATAAGAAAATTACAGATTCTGTAAGATAATAACAGAAATTCCTTTGATTAAAAAAATATTATATTATAAAAATATATCTTATTACCTGATCTAAAGGATGCCTCGCTAAAACCCCGGTTTAGATTTTCTGATCTAAATTAAGGTTTGTAATTGTTAAACCTTTTATTAGCTGTTGCAAAATATATAAAAACTCAGTCAGTCGCACTTGCGTAAGTAAATTAGCGTCGTAAAATTTGGACTATTTTCAGCGGAGGTTCTAGATACAAAACCTCTTTTCTCTTTTAAAAATATTATGAAAATTTTGATATTGTAATTCGGCCTAATCGTGCGCTTAAAATGAGCTGAGCATAGACACTTGAGGGCGATTTCTCTCGTATATGCGAAATAACAGGGAATTTAAAGACCCTTTGCCGTAGCTTATTTGTGTTTAGGTACAGATAAAACTAAAAATATCTATTTTTCATTTTATTTTTTACTTTCAAACATGCGAAACAAACACAAAACATAATTTTTTTCGACTACGCCTGGTAGCACGAAGTACCCAGAACAATGGAATTACTATATTTATTGTACCATGGCTGTATTTATAACACCATCTTTTATGAATTCGCCTTGGCCAAATCGTTACAAAAATTCTCCATATTGCCAAGTCATATTCTATGCCTGCTTTCATTCGCCGATTCAGTTCAGGTTTTAGTGATCCTTACACCTTGAAACTATTATTTACCTCACTTGTACGCTCTAAATTAGAATACGCAGTCTTCATCTGGAGGCCATATTTTGAACGCCTCATTTTGAGACTCGAAAGAATTCAGAAAACGTTTATCAGGTTTGCCCTTCCTTCCTTAGCGCTAGGTGTCAGCTAATTAACTTAAAATCTCTATACTCTAGAAGGACTATACTTTCTCTCACTTTTGTCTATGATATCATTCGAGGTGCGATTGACTGTCCATTCTTACTAGAACGTATTCACTTTAACATCCCTTCAAGGAACCTTCGTAATCATGATACATTTTTCCTAGAACGAGCAAGAACACTATATCCAACTAATTCTCCTATTTTAAGGACTCTAAATGAATATAATAAAATCATGAATTCCACTGCACTTGATTTCTATTTACCAAAAACTAAATTTAAGCTTTTGTTAAATGAATTGGTTAAGTAATTGTTAGCTGTGTCTTTCTTTATCACAATAATCTGTATGAAACTTTTATATTTTTTAGATTATATATATGGATCTATGTGCAGAATAAAAACGTGTTGACTCGTTCAGGTCTGATCCAAAAAGGAACGACAGTAATTTACATTTTATTTGGCTAAGCGAAAACGAATACAAGTATAAAGCGAATAGAAAATTAGAAGCAAAGGCAAAAGCAAAACGACTGTCCACATGGTTGCATTTAGGTCGTAAAAAGTTAAGATCTTGCGGTGTTGCCACAGTACTCCCATCCTAGAGAGAAGGTACTGCAATGTAGGCTGGCTTCAAGCGATCAATGGAGATATTTGCGGCTGCGTGATTAACGTCGATGACAAAATACTTTGAGTAGCGATGTAATACCCTGAATGGGCCCTTGTATGGTGGTGACAATGATGGCTTGACTGACAGATCTCGCACAAACACCTGCTCGCATTTGGTGAGGTCGGCGTGTATGAACGTCTTCTGTCTGGTATGCCAGGTAGTATCAACTGCGCGTAGGTCTCGCATGACGCGGCGTAACTGCGCTACGGTCTCTACCTCGGAAGTTGATCGGCCACTATCCACGAAAAACTCAGATGGCAAACGCAAGGTAGTCCCGTAAACTAGTTCGGCAGAACAGGCGCCTATATCGGCCTTGAAGGAACTGCGAAGCCCCAATAAGATTAATGGCAGGAACGACGTCCATTGATTCTGGTTGTGGCACAGTATTGCTGACTTGAGCGTTCGGTGCCATCGCTCAACAATGCCATTCGTCTGCGGATGATAGGCTGTTGTTCGAAGATGCCTAACACCAAGACATCGCAGGAGTTGTTGAAATAAGTTGCTTTCGAACTGTCGACCCAAGTCCGACGTTATGTCCAAGGGAACACCGAAACGCGATATCCAACCACTTATTAACGCTTTAGTTACGGCTTCTGCGGTGATATCTGGAATCGCGAAAGCATCCGGCCAGCGTGTGAAGCGATCGATGACCGTGAGACAATAACGGTTGCCGTCGGAAAGCGGGAAAGGTCCGACTATATCAATGTGCAGATGCGAAAACCGTTGGCCGGGACACGCGCGGCGTTGGAACAGTGAAGAGTTGTGCCGGGTGACTTTATTGCGTTGGCACTGGATGCATTGCTTAGCGAACTCCCGACTGTCTTTCTGTATTCCGGGCCACACAAAACGCTCCGTCATCAGCCGCGCTGTTACTCTTGTACCAGGATGAGATATGTTGTGTGTTGCATGGAGAACGGCTTGTCGGAACCGCTTTGTGACGAACGGACGGATTCGGCCAGTTGAGGTATCGCAGCAGACTCCCTTGTTACTAGAAGGCGGAAAAAAATTGGTTAATTGAAGGGAATGATTAATTTTACCTTCTAAGTAAGCCTTCAACTCATCGTTGGTTGCTTGGTCTTCAGCCAGGTCATCAAAATTTATTGGCTCTGGTGTTATAGCTTGGATTCGAGACAGCAGATCGGCTGCAACGTTTTGTTCGCCGGGTATGTGGCGGATGTCTGTCGTGATCTGTGCAACAAAATCCAATTGACGTGCTTGACGATCGGAGGCTTTTTCTAGTCGTTGCCGAAAGGCATATATGAGCGGCTTGTGGTCTGTGTACACATGGCAGTCTCTGCCCTCGAGCAAAAAACGAAAGTGGCGGATGGAGAGGAATATAGCTGTCAGTTCCCTGTCGTAGGTACTGTACCGCTGCTCCGCTTTAGTAAAAAGGCGCTGGAAAAAACCTAAAGGTTGCAGTGATCCATCAACAACCTGATGTAGAGCGGCGCCTGCTGCGTAGTCCGATGCGTCAACCCATAATGAAAGAGGGGCGTCTGGAAGAGGGTGCGCCAGGAGTGCACAGTTTGCGAGGTCTTCCTTGCATGCCTCAAAGTGCCTTATGTTCTCCCTCGTCCATATCAGCGGCGTTTTGTCGTTGCGTATATTCCCCGAACACATCTTGAAGAGTGGCGCTTGGTGTGAAAGTGGGTTTGGCAGATGCCCTCTGTAAAAGTTGATCATCGCAAGAAAACGTTTTAGGTCCTTTGCGACGCCGGGTCGTTCGAATGAGCGAATTATTTCAACGCGGCTGGGCAACGGCTTAATTCCATCTTTCGTTATGGCATGTCCCAAGAAGTGTAGCTCCGATACGCCTAGAACTGATTTGGCTACATTTATTGTTAGCTGGTGCTGGTGTAATCGTTGAAAAACTGTATGAAGATGTACGCGATGTTCCTCTGGTGAGCTTGATGCGACGCATATATCGTCCAGGTAGATAAAAACATTATCAACGCCACGAAAACTTCATTGATGACTCTCTGGAAAGTCTGCGCCGCATTGCGCAACCCAAAAGTCATGTGTGTAAATTCGTACAACCCGAAAGGGGTTGTGATGGCCGTTTTACATATGTCTTCCGGATCGATTGGAATCTGGTGAAAAGCACTCTGAAGATCGATTTTTGAAAATATCGATTTCCCAGCGAGGACATGGCTAAAATCATGTAGGAACGGCAGAGGGTATCTGTCGGGAACGGTAACCGCATTGAGCGCACGGTAGTCGCCACACGGCCTCCATGATCCATCGGCCTTACGCACCATATGTAACGGGCTTGCCCAATTGCTGCTGGAGGGCCGACATATGCCCAGTTTCATCAGCAGCTCAAATTCAGCGCGCGCTGCTGACAACTTTTCGGGTGAACGCCGCCTTGGTCGAGAACAAACTGGTTGACCGCTTGTGATTATTCGGTGAACCACTGTCGATTTCGTTGTAGAATCCGGAGCTGGTGGTCGCGTGATGTCACTAAACTCTCGCAGCAAATTCGAAAAATGTAAGGCGGAACTTATGGTTGAAATGCTTGGTGCATTGATCCGCGCCACTGTGCAAAATGATTTAATTGCTGTTTTGCGGTCGAGCAAGCATCTTCCATTGAGGTCAGGAAGAAGATCGTAATGTGCTAAGAAATCGGCGCCTATGATTGCCTGGGTTACGTCTGCAATTACAAAACTCCATACAAAATCTCTGCGCAAGTTGAGGTTAAGGCGAAGCATGACTTCTCCATAAACCTGGATTGGTGAACTATTAGCGGCAAACAATTGCATATCCGATGGGGTTACTCGAGCCAATTTCGAACACTTCGGAATAACCGACACATCAGCTCCGGAGTCAATAAGGAATGTTATTTTAGTTGACGTGTCGAATATACGTAGGCGGCAGTTCGAAGGCATTTCAGAGCGTTTGCCTATCTCTGAAATGCTATTGGCGGAGCACCCCTATTGCGTGCCGTTTTGCGATGGAAGTTGAGCGAATTTACAAGGTTGCCGGCACTTTTTAGCATTTGGCCCGAATTTGGTATGATACCAGCACTTCTCATCCGAATTGAGGTTATGAGAGCGCGCCGGAGTTCTAGACCTAGAACGCGCTCGTGCTTTCTCGTTGCTCATAGCTCTATCGAAACGCTGTTTGAGTTCAGCTATTTCTGCCCTCAAATCGTTATGTGTGGTATGATTTGGTGCGATAAAATTCGGTGCGGCCACCTCGTGAACACAACCTTCACGCAATTGCATTGACTCCACTATGGAATCAGCGATTTTTAATTTGTCGACTATTGGTACACTTGTTGCTATGATCGCTGCTTGGGCATATGGTGGCAAGCGGTTAACCCACAAATCATGTAAAATACTTTCACTTAAGGCGGAACCGGCAGCGCGCTTCATCTCGTTGAACAGATCGCTCGGCCGGCGGTCGCCCAATGGCATGTCACGCAATACACGTTGCAAGCGGCGTTGCTGGCTTTCGGTGAAATTTTCGGTCAATTTTGTACGAATGTATTTGTATCGCCCGGACGTGGGCGCAGCATCGATGATGGAGCGCAACTCCATTAGTTTGGCTTGCGGTATGCTGGCGGCCACAATGCTAAATTTTGCCGAGTCGGTTGTGACGCCAGAGGCTTCAAACCAGAAGTCTAGCGAATAGAAATACGTCTCGATATTTTCTTCCGACATAACTGGAAGCGGGATTCTCGGAATGCTGGCACCGGGAATCGAAGCCTCTGCATAAGCAGATCCAGGCGTTACAGCCAGGCTATCGTTGAGTGACATGTCTCACTTACCGTTCGGGGTCACCAATTATGGATCTATGTGCAGAATAAAAACGTGTTGACTCGTTCAGGTCTGATCCAAAAAGGAACGACAGTAATTTACATTTTATTTGGCTAAGCGAAAACGAATACAAGTATAAAGCGAATAGAAAATTAGAAGCAAAGGCAAAAGCAAAACGACTGTCCACATGGTTGCATTTAGGTCGTAAAAAGTTAAGATCTTGCGGTGTTGCCACATATATATTGAATAAATAAATAAATAAATAAAATAAATAAATATATCACAACTTTATGCCACTGAAATTGAAATGGACTTAATTGTTTTGATTGGCTCTTGGAAAAAGAATGGCAACTTGTCAAAATAAAAGTAAATAATATAATATAAATATAAATAATAATTTTTCGAAAGAAAGTATGTGAAGAATTTTATTTATTTCTTAAGGGAACTACAAACACATGACTCTTGCCTATTAGGGCCATTCAAAGCAAACTAACAGTAAACTAACGTTAGCATTTATGCGTGATTGTGGACTTTTCTCTAATTCATCAAAATTTAAAAAAAAAAAACTGTAAGTGGAGAGTTGCAGACACAAGTGGCAATGCCATCATATAATGAACAACATATATGTACTTATATAAATATAATTAAAACCCACATTACTTGCCAGTTAGTGTAGTCATCACACGACGCAATCTGCCGAAGTGGAATTCCGGGCATATATATATATTTTTTTAAATGCATTTGGATAATGGCCGGTGTATCTTACATGATTAAGTTAGTTTTTTTCTTAAACTATGAAAGTAAAAGTTATAACCGAATAGCTTCTCAAGTTTGTTTTACAAATCCCATTAAAAGACGTGTGTTTTATAATCATAATTACAACAATTAAAAGCTCCAAAAATTCTAAAACTTATTTAATGTAACAGAAATCTAAAAATAAATTAAATATAGCTCTAAACAATGCTGCTAGATTCGTTTATTAAAAAAAAAAAGTATGATCACATTTCGCTATATACTAAATACATTTTTAAACTTAGCTTTGAAAATTACCTCAATATTCGCAATATTTTATTTATATTTAAAATAATTAGATGTTGTAAGTCTGGCTATCTTTTTCAAAAATTTAACTTTGTTCAGTAATCTCGCACACATACCATTGTTCTTCCAATGTATAAAACATTAACTGCCTCCAGATTATTCTTTGTTAGTGTAGTCAGACTATGGAATTCCTTACCAGTGTGAATTAAATCTCTTAAACCTGCTAGATGCTTCAAAACGGCAGTCACAAATTTTTTTGTGTAGAAACCTTTCCTGCGTCTCCTTCGCTTCGTCTCAGCTTTTCTAACTATCATTTTCTTTTCCCAATTTTGTAATTGTTATTTAGCCTTCAATTTAGTATATTACTTATTTATTACAATATTTTTAGCTTAAGTTTAACTAATTTAAATTTCATTTTTGTAATTTAATTGTTAAATATGTAAATCGAAAAGACTTCATGTCTTACCTTACTTCTGACAAAAATAAATATAATATAGTAAACTTCCATCCCGAAATACCATCGTTTATATTTTATTACTAACAAAGTGACAAGAGTTTTCAAAAGCATTAAAAACAAAAACAAAATGTATGCAAATTTTGGCAGCACTTACGCAAAAGCAAAAACAAAATACATGGGAATTTTGCAGTTGTACTCATGATACAAAAAATATAACTACCATTTTTAATGGCATTATTTGTTGTTGCTCACCATTTGAATTTTAAAAAAATTATGATATCTCATCAAATTCATGCTACCCGACACACTAGAAGTAGGTAATAATTTTTTCTTGTGAAAGTAAACGAAAATGTTTAAAATTTAGTGAAATTATGAAACATGAATGAAACAAAAATAAGGCGAAAAATGTAGTATAATTTTTTGTATGTTCGCAAGAATAATGTGAAAAATAAGCTGAGTCTACCTAAACTGCGAATATTCATAGCAAATATTTGAATTATTTAGAGTCATTTTTTTTACAGTGCAATTTTTAATTAAGCAACCTGAAAAAGAAGAACATCAACTTGAAGAGATATCAGTCCATTAAAAGGCGTGGATTGTTAGGGACTGTGACATTTTTCGGCTACATAACCTCAAAAGCGAATGAAGGTAGTGATCAAAATTATACGTATGTTAATTATTTAACGGACGATTGCCTTAAAAACCGAATCAAAAATTTTGGCATAAATTCGATGTTTTAAGTTAAAAATTTATTGAAATTACCATTATTTGCAAAATCTGGTGAGAAATTTAAAAGTAAATTTAGACCAAAATGTTAAAACAAAAAATCCTGTCAGGATGACTTTTCCACAACTGGATTTTTAAATCGCTAGAAGACACTAAAATTGTAATATGAAAAAAAATTTATTCTATTATGAATAGATTAATTATGATGAAGTCTCATTTTGCTGTTTAAAATGTAAATATATGGACTTGCGGTCAATAAAAACGCACCACCAAATATAATTGAAATAAGATCACATGAGAATTTGCATATAAAGTTAAAATATTAGGGTAGGTAGAAAGATAGGCTTCACAATAGGTTTTCCTAATAACGAGTCGTTCCACCGTTAGCCTCAATAACTGCCTTAATTCTTGAAGGCATGAAATTCACTAGGACCTCAATTGATTTCCTTACAACGGGATCATACCAAACCAGTTCTAAAATCTTTATCATTTGACTTTTATTTGTTGGCTTCTGTTTAGCAACTTCACACTTCATTATGTGCCATAAGTGCCCAATAGGGTTTAAATCTGGCGAATTTCCAGGCCAATCCAAGCATTGAAACCCTAGATCGTTAAATGTATTGGCCAACTAAAAATAAAAGTTCCAGCTGAATAGGATCATATACACCAATATTGTATAAATGTTTTATACAAGATTTGTTTCCAATCAAAACTTACCCATTTTGCACGATGGCATGGCGCTGAGTCATCATGGAAGATTAGGCGATCCGTATAAGAATAATGCTCTTCAATTGGGGGCAATAGAAAATTGTTAACCACTGTCGCATATTTTTGTGCATTCATTATGCCATCAACAAGCTGTAGAGGCCCCAAAATATGGTATGAAAAGCAGCCCCGAATCATTTAACTTTGAGGAAACTTAACTTTCTTTACTACACAATTATCCTGGAACCTCTCGCCACATGAACGACGCACGTAAAGCAAATTTTGTGAGCTTAACAAATTAAATTTAACATTCGTCAGACCACATAATCTGTTGCCAATCATTTTGAACCCAATTTTGGTACTTTTTAGCCCAAGAAATTCGTGCAGCTTTCATTTTTTGGGTTAATAGTGGCTTTCTGGCAGGGCGTCTTCCATATAAACCCACTTTTCTAAGCCGTCGGCGTATGGTTTCCTCACTTAAATCCACTTGGTGAAAATTTTGCATCTCCACGCTTATAGAAAGTGCACTTTTAAAGCGGTCGCTTAAACTTATCCGCCGCAGTATGTTGTCGGTTCTCTCAGTTAACTTTCGAGGAGGACCTGATCCCTTTTTACGCTCCAACACATCACTGTTCTCTTTTTTTTTTTGTTGTAAAATACGAACAATAGTTGAATGGCTACAACCAATTCTGGCTGCTATTTGCCGAGAAATTAACTTTTCTTCATCTAACGCCAATATGCGAATTGTTTGATCACGCGTTAATATCTTCCGATTATTTGGCATTTTACACAACTTTTCAAATACACAACCAAAACATGACTATAACTGAACTGTGTGCAATCCAATTTTATAAAAAATAATTTATTTCTCAGTGCTTACTAGATCTAGTAGACATTTTTTCAAATTTACAGTTATATAGCTGAAGATAGTCTACCAAAGTGGTAGTGCGCAAATTACGCAAGTGAAAAAATATCAAGCACTGATAATCATTTTTCACAAGAAATATTATAGCATTGCAAAAAATATGTGAAACAAAGTATTCGGAACTTTTGTTTGAATATAATCAAAAAGGCAAGTCCGTTGACAATACTTACAATTTATGATACTTCAAAAAATTTGATAATCCACCAAAATTTGTTTAATGAAACTACATTCTCTTTTGTATCATGGTAGAATTTATAATAACATATTATATGAATTCGCCTTGGAATTTGTCTAACTCAAATATTGCTTTCTAAGAAAAATAATTCCAATATATGAATTTAGTATTCAAAAGCCTTTATTTTTCGGCCAAAATCTGGCATAGTGCTAAATTCGAAGCAGAAATTTGCCTTTCGCCCTATTCTGCTATTTCAATTTCTCATTTTTCTTTCAACGTCCTGAGTTAGCTTGTTTTTGTTTTGCATGGAAAATCAAGTAAACATTTTATATGCCTGTGAATTACAGATTTCAAATTACACTAAGCGAAGATATGTACAATAAAATTCTCTTTGCACTAAGTAGTTGAAGTGGTGATAAACTTACGAACGATGCGATGCACATTTTCCAAACAAAGTTTACACGTAAAGAATATATGTAGCTATTTATTTACTGCACACATTTTTCCATTACAATCAACAACATGCAGCAATGTTGTGCCAAAACTATAATTGCACTCAATAAACTGCGATCAGCCCGGCAGCCAACAAGCAGTCAGTGGGCTTTGAAAGGATATACAAATTGTGAAAAGTGCAACGGCAAAATTCCTGAAAATAAATCGAATTGTAAAACTAAATCGAAATTCAAATGATATGCACAATTTTGAATTTGGTAAGATATGATACTTGAATAAATACACTTGATTGCTCACACATACCCAGTGGAATGACTCAATGTTTGCCAAAATCTGCCGTGCGGAGCATTCCAACGCCTTTGACTGCCTTTTGACTTCCTCAATTTGCAATTTGCCACCAAACAGTTCTTGGCTAGTAAAGCTACTAGCTTTCTATATACATATATATAAGTATATATGTGTGTGCGTTTTGTTTTCACGTTGCTCATCCGGCAGTCGCCTTTTTGGCAGCGGCGACACTGACTGCGGTCAGGTCAATCCGGTGGATGTTTGCCAAGAGCGTTTTAATGGAATGCCTGCCGAGGTGTCGCTTCAAGTTCAAGGCAAACAACTGCAAGTGCCAATAGCTCTCAGACAATGAGTGCGCATTGGCTACGCGAGCTCCAACACACACACACAGTCACACACACAAACCCGGTCGGAAAAAAGTAGACAATGTCAAAAGTTGACCGATATAAAAAGTAGCTGGAATCAACTGGCTTAAACAAATACAGGGTACGGATGTTCAGCTCTTCAATAATTTTATGGTGATTTGCTATAGAATTCTGCGCAATAAGAAGTAACTTGAAAAAATTTGAGTGAAGGAAAATTATAAAAAAAAAAAAATTTATCCTTTTTCTTTGCTAACAATTTTATAAAAAACTAGAAGAGCCCGGTGGCAACTCTCTCAAAACTAAATGTATGCTCTATATACTCGCCGAGACGAACAGTTAAACTTGTCAAAATCGGTGGCAACCCTCTTCAAAATATACTTATAAACTTTCTCCTAGCGAAATAAATAATTTGGCACTAATATTTTACTATTTCATTAAACTTGTGTATAATTAAATTAAATTCGAATTTCAAAACAGGTGGCAACTCTCCATATAATATAAGCCTCCTCCGCCTCGAGTCGAACACTTTATCATATTTCAAAAACTTGTGTAAAATTTAATTTAATTTGACTTATTAAACAGGTGGCAACCATCATAAATGTAACTATGAACTTTTTTGCCGGAACTAACCCTTTGGCACGCATATTTAAAATAAACAAATAAATGACTTGTTATAATTTATTCAAATTCGGCTTTTAAAACAGGTGGCAACCCACGCCAAAACAAAGGTAAGCATCTTTTCCTCGCCAAGGTAAATCATTTGATATCCATATTTTAAAATTTTCTATAAATTGTATACAACTCAATTAAATTCGACTTTTGAAGCAGGTGGCAATCCTCTTAAAAGTTAACTATGTACCTTTTTCTGAGATGAATCGCTGGATGCGCAAATTTTAATATTTCGTATAACTTTTGCAAACTTTATCTAAATTTAACTTTTTTAAAAGATGGCAACCCTCTCCCATGCATAAAATATACTGCAAAATTTCATAAAATCGTTTGAACCGTTCGGAGGTGTTTGACCGCAAACACCGTGACGCGAGAATTTTATATATTACATAAGATTAAAACGGCATATTACTTAATAAACCTGTCGGCGAATAGATAAAATTCCCAGCATAGAACTCATAAACAAAATCTCTAAGAATTTCACAGATATTCCACTGCAGTTGGCCCGCAAACCACAAACGCTTCGATATTATCTACTTTGTATATGAAAAAAAGATTTTAAATAATCGGAAATACTTAAACAAATTTTATTACAACTGGAAATTAACTCATTGTAAATCAAATATATTTGTAAGTACTTGAAATCAAATGCAGCGTCGAATAATTGACTTGCTCCAAGGACATTACCATGATAATAAAGCTAGTTGCTTATAGGAAAAAAGAAAGAATTTCAAACATTTGTATTTAGTTGGTAATAAATACTTTTTGCAAGTGCTCATAAAGTAGTATAATTTCCGGCAGGGAATATGGGTAGGTGTGTATGTGAGCAGAAGGTTTGAAACGCTCGTGCGTGAAGAACGTGTTGTTTGAATTTTTGCACACGTAAGTATAAAGTTGTTTTGCCACATGAAGTTGACTATTTATTATTATTTCTTCTTGTGCTGTGAACTGTTTTTTTTTTTAGCTGGATAACTTTTGAAGTGAAACTTTTTGAGCGGTAAAGCGAAAATGAAAAGTGACATTTTTGAAGCTCACGATTGCGAAGTAGAAAAATAGATAATGAGAAAGAAAGCGACGAGCAGTGCCATCGTTTTTACCTCAATTTAAGTTTTTGCTACTTTTTTGAGCCGCAAACTTTAAAACTTCCTCTTTGACATCAACACTTCTTCCATCCAAAATCTTTCGAAAATCTAACAGAATAGTTGGAAATTGAATGGAGCTTGTTAAATTGAAAGCAACTTTCGCGAAATGAAATGAATTTCAAAAAGTTTTGTATATCTGATTTCAAAAATTTACTGTATCAACAGCTCGCCAAATTTGGGAAGCACGCGTTTAGTAGCGCAACAACGGAACGTGAATTTTCGCGTATTAAAAGCTCAAATATGAAATAGCAGGCAAACTAAATTCTCTAATGATCATTACTGAGTGCACTTCACAGGATATGTTTTGTTAAGCGACAACCATATGAATAAGTTCGTCAAAAATTTATATTACAAAACTAGGCCGTAATAAATGTCTGCTATTTTGTCATAAGTGTTCTCTTTGTGGTACGTAAAACAAATTAGCTTGTGTTTTTTTTGTAACCGACCGACAAAAGAACACTAGGAAGGTTAACATATAACATGTTAACAAACAACAAAAACTTGGATAACTAAACGAGTGGAACCACATCGGTAATATGATAAAAAATACCAAAGTCAAAGTTAATTGGAACTTCTCAATGCAGAGGAAATCTTCTTCTACTCCTGGAAATCGAGCGATGTAAACAAGTAAAGCAGTTTTGGTTAAATTAGCTTCCGCTTTTTAGTTCAGGTAGTTCATTGTACCGCACACGTGTTTTTTCCAATATGTGTGCGTCAGATATTGATTTCACAATTGAAAATATATGTATGTACAGTTACGGACAATAAAATAGAATCTAGTCGCTTGCTGCGAAACAATCAGCGGTTCTTCTCTCTTGGTATTATAATTCCGATAATTTTTGTCTGTAATCGAATCTGTACACTATTTGTCGTCTAAAACGTTATAATAGAAACCCGTTTTCTTTTTACTGTTACTTTTGCGCTTAAAACTTGCAACGGTGGGCTTTTACTCCAATGACAATATAATATAATCAAAGAAGGAAAAGGAAATTGCCTCAAACCGAAAGTGAACATTAGAGGTCGAAAACGACGCCAGAGTACGACAATTTCTTTGAGAGACCATAAAAGCGCGATCCTTTTAAATCCGCTGCAGTCATCCAGAAGAAAAAGGGTGGAAATATCTTTAAAAACTGTTGCCCGTCGTCTTGTATTGTAGAAATGAACCTCTTCGGCAGAATGTCATGAAAAGTTTCAATGCTGACAAAAAGACAGCGACGAAATCGACAAACGTTTGCGAGAACTCACACAACTTGGTTCGGTCCAGAAAATTAAAAAAAGTGGCGAAATATTTTATGATCTGACGAATCTAAAGTAAACATGGTGGGCAAATGATGGTATGATCTGGGACCGACGACCGAAAAAGGTCTGAAATGAATCCCAGGTACACAACAAAAGCATTCAAGTATGGGGGAGGAAATTTAATCGAACCGCTATTGTGGATTCCGGGAATATATGCGCCGGTACCGATACCTAAGAATATTAGAACACCTTATGCTACTTTATGCCGAATGGAAAATGCTTTTGATTTGACAGTTTCAACTGGTTAGTGACCCGAAACATACTTCGGGTCTTGTAAAAACGTTGTTACAGAGTTATGGAATCGATGTGTTGACGTGGGCTTCGCAATCTTCCGACTCAAATCCGCTAGAGAACTTGTGGAAGATTGTAAAGGAAAAGCTTGGGGCCGCTAAATCAAAGCATAAGGAAGCGCTTCGGCAAAGAATCCAGGAAGCTTGACATTCTATACCAAAGTCGATCTGTGAGACCCTAGTAGAATCTATGCCGAAAAGATGCACTGAAAACCTTGCAAATAAAGGTTTTGCGCACTTTTTAATGGAGATTTATTTTTATTTTCGTATTTTACTTTTCTGATTCTTTTTTTTTGTCAACGACTGTCTATTTTAAAAGTGTTGTTTTTTTAATGAAATAACTATTCATGCCCGTTTGAGTTACTAATATGCAAAATTAAAAAAACGGAACTAAATACATGTTTTGATTTGGTTAAGAAATGTTTTTAATAACTGTTTTTGGCAAATATATGTAGACGGGATGTTTGGTTATATTATATGGTCAGTATCTATATTTTTTGAGTGTCCCATCTAAGAACAGGCCCGTGTGAAAAACGTGGGTGTTAGAGATTTATTCCACGAATTTTAAATGATTGAGAAATCAAAGCTGATTCTTGGAATCAAACCATCTTATTCTCTTCATTTTCCTTTGATAATAGTCGCTTCGATGATATTGTACATCCATCCTTTTTTCAACAGATCTGATCTCATTGCATGGAAAGGCACGGAATTAAAGTAGGCCGTGAAATCGGGGTTTCAGGCACTCAGGCATAGTTGCCCATCATTTCTGCTCGACGAATCCGACAAACACTTTTAAGACTTTGAGAAGCTTGCGGAGGGATAGAGAATGAACGAGGTCAATATATTTGACCCTAATATGCTCCATCTGAGTCTAGCAAAAGTAGGAAAGATACAAAAAAAAACCTTACCTTACCTTGAACACCGCAGTGTTTCTGCACCCACATGAGTTCAAGCTTATTTCATTTTGCCACAGAGTTCAGCTTCACTGTCACTGCAGATTCTGGTTTGGCATCCGCTCCAACTTTCGCCATTTATTCAGTCCGCTAACTTAAGGATGGCAAATATCTCCGATTAGAAAACCATTGCCATTGTAACTAAGACAGAAAGGCATTTGGAACCGCTGTCCAAGAACCAAACAGCCCCAGTCCCGAGCCTCCCAAGATAGTACATCGATTTCTCCATTGTTTCTTCGTAGGAAAGCTCACGGCATACTTTCTACCAAAAGAGACTCTCGATATCAGTTTGCCATTTGGGGCAAACCAAAGAGTATTGCTGTGACAACCTTCCAAACAACTTTCTGTGCCCGATGTAGTTTTCATTGCCTCCTCTTGGAACGTTGAATCCAAGGGAAGCATTCAGAGTCGCCCCTAATGTCGTGCTCATGACGCCCTTAATTTCTATGCATAAGCACAGGCTGTAGATGTTTAATACAGGAATCCTGGATTGAACCATGAACCTGATTAGGGCTATGTATATCCGAAGCACCGAAACTGGTCTCAGACCTCAAGTGTTACTGAAGTTTCTCCGACACTGGCATTGTGCCATTACATAAACGTGGTGGAATTCATAGAATACATCGGCTCGTTAACAATCTCATCTGTACTCATTGTTAACTGTACTGACTTCAGGGTTTTTTTGTAGCGAAGTTCGCAAAACCATTGCTGATTTTTTGTGTAAAGCACAATTCGTGGGACCACTTTTGTAATTAATCCCTCAATTGATGCACAAATTGCTTTGTTTCACAAATTCCTTTATTTCAACATCAATTTAAACTTTTTCATTACCGATATTACCGATATCTAGCAGTTGTTTTAAAAAGTACCAGCTAAATCATATCATTGCAGATTTACCCGCGTATTGGAAGTCAAAATTAATTTTTGGTTGTACAGCCAAAGCTTTGAAGTTTTGATGCAAGCATTAAGTTCATGAGCTGGGGATGATAAAACGCAACTGATACTTTGCTGATGTTTAATGAATTTGGCATCTTTCTTGTATGGTGCATGGCACTGCCCTCTTTGCTAAAATAAGGTATACTTTGATCTAAAGGAAATATATGTCAAATGTCATAAATCTGCATCAAAAAGATGGGTTCGTGAATCTGTCTTTTTCCAAAAAATAGTATCTTGACTGATACACAGCATATATTTCATAAGCATTGTACATCTCCGTCAAATAGTTGAGGAGATGTAATGTATCTGGATTTTTGTAATATTTAAATGGGCATACAGCTATAAAACAAAGATCGGCTGAACGCTTTGGACACCCATAAAGAGCACATGTACACACACATTCATTTATAAATACAAGATTAAATTATAACACAACAGTGTCCAGCTTGATATGAAAAATACAAAAACAACAACAGCGCTTCACAAAGTAGCCACAGAATGAAACCGCGTCATGCAGTAGAGAAAAAATTTTACTGAAAAACTGAACGCTAAAGTAATAATGAAAAAATAAGAGAGAAAAAAATGCGAAATTCCAAGCCCACCACTCGACACGGGCGTAATTTAGCGTTTGCGTTGACAGCTGCCAACGCTAAGATAATGCGCTAACAATCCTCCGCCGGCGTCCTTCGTTCATATCCTCAACGGCAGCAACAGCAACTACATACTTACATACATGGCATTTTTATGTTGTCGGCTATCGCATGTGCAGCGTGTATATATATACATTATTATTTGTACATATGTATATTCATATGTGTATTTATTTGTCGACAAGCGCTGGCTGCCGTCTGCTGGGCCAGTCGGACCTCATGCCCTCCAACGAAATTGGGATGCTACGGTTTTTGGTGACTTTTTATACCCGACGGCAGTTGCCTACAATAGTATTTTAACTTTGTGCACGTAATGGTACTATTCAACAGTCTAACCGACTTATATACCCAAATGTTCAGCATGCAAAGATAAATCGGATAAGCTTCACACACAGAGAGTTGTTTCGAAGGTTGCCAGATCAATGCGATTTGTTACTGACCCCAAATTACATGCTGATACAAATTCTTAGCCTGAGAAGGTGGGAGCTATGACCCTGGTCTCATGATTACCACAGGCGTCATCGATAACTCGTGACTCTTTGGTCAGATCTAATATAAATCTAAAACTTTCATTATTTATCCTTCAAGCTTCGCAGATTCATTAGAGCAGCTGGAGGATTTGTGGAGGAGTATTAAAGCCCCTATACTCGCCTTTTGCTCGATCCTTTTTTCGCATTATCCTTCCAAGGCCTTTAGTACTATGAAACAATCGACCCTACCAGAGCCTTCAAAACTTTCACGAAAACAAAAATAAAAATATTATTGCACTTTTAGCGTAGAAATATTCAATTTCCAAATGTTATTTCGTTTTATCTTCTATACTGTAGTAAAGGGTCTTGCAATAGGGACGCTACAAAAGTAGAGCGATAGTGACAGCAAACAACGCCATACTTTTTCCCGCACTTTTGACATTTCTCTTCAGTAAGGTTTGCCATTTCATCATGGAAAGATATACGATCCAACAACGAGTCGAAATTATTAAAATTTACCACCGAAATTTGGAGTCAATGGCCTCAACTTTAAGAGCGCTTCGTCCAATTTATGGTCGTCGTCATTTCTGGCTGAATGGCTTCGTCCATAAGCAAAATATGCGTTATTGGACAGGCAGCCATCCCCACGTACTCCATGAGTCAACCTTGCATCCCGAAAAAATTCCGGTTTGGTGCGGTTTATGGGCCGGCGACGTCATTGAGCCGTACTTCTTCCATGATGATCACGACCGGCACGTTACTGTGAGTGGGAATCGCTACCGCTCAATGATAACCGAATATTTTTGGTCCGAATTGGATGATATGGAATTGGACAATATGTGGCCCCAACAGGACGACGCCACAAGCCACACAGTGAACGTCACAATCGATTTATTGAAAACCCAGTTTGGTGAACGAGTTATCTCACGAAATGGCCCAGTCAATCGGCCGCCTCGGTCATGCGATTTGACGCCGTTTGACAATTGATGAACTTCGTACGAATATCGAACGTGAAATTGCAGCAGTATCGGCCGATTTATGCTTGAAAACCGTCGAAAATTGGGTTCAGCGTCTGAACTTCGGCAAGCGTACCCGTGGTGCCCATGCAAAATAAATCGAGTTCCTTTCATAATGGCATCGAACGTACTTTCACAGGAATAAAGAATTTACTTCATACCCCAAACTTTTGTGCGTTCCTATTGCAAGACCTGATATATCTATGAAATATAAAGCCCCAAATTAAATATGCAAACCCATAACTTAAATATTAATGAAGGGATTTCAACCAAATTTAGTAAGTACTTACCAAAGTTATACTTTCATAGGTCCTTAAGCCTATGGCGCATGAGCGGCGCATGAGTCGAGATATTCAGAACATCTATGCTTATGATTCGGTTTTGATAAAATTAGAAACGAATAATAGGTGTGCATCGAAAGATACTTATGAAAAATGTGTCCACCATACGACACTAGGGTCAGTTTTTCAATAAATCCATATTGCGATGATATTAGAAAGTTATAATGCTAGTGCGATAGCAAATACTTATATGAAAAATGGATGCGATATTGATGAAAAATTGAGTTACTGGAAAAATTGTGCTCCGTTAGTAATGATATTAGAAAACACGACCTTCATATCTAAACAATTAGGAGTTAGTGAGCTATAGCTAAGAGAAAATTGATAGTGATAATTTTCTATGTAATTTCCTTTCACGATTTATGTATAAGTTAATTGCCTCAATTAATATTTATTTTAAACAAAACATCAACTCCGTAATTATTACTTTCCATTATAAATAAAATTATTGTTAAATTTCAATTCTTAGCTGCTTTAGAGTAGGAGTGATATTTTGAAATTGTATAACTAAACAATCAGTTGCATAGTAGCTACATGTTATCCTATCTGAACGATTCCTATAAAATTTCAGTCAGATGTCTCTAAAACTGAGTGATTACTATGCCGTCAAACTTACAGAAAGATATGAATGACCAAATGAGCTCAGCTCATCGTCCTGATCACCTTGGCAAACTTTTGTAAGAATCTGGTACTTCTTCTTTTTGTGCTTGCAAACATAACGTCAAAGTTATACTTTCATATTCATAAAAGGTATGCAAAATATTCAAGAATGTCAAAATTCTGGAATTTAAGCATGGCAACGTCTACACCGTGGGACAAGGCGACTTAGTTCAACGGCCGAGAGTCTATCAACCATCCACGTGTAATAATGAAAGTAGTGTGTGTTTGTTTTTTTTTTTTTTTGGCTTACTATGACACATGCTTACTCTACACTTCTACGAAATTGTTGATTAATAATCAAAATGATTATTTGGGGTTGGTAATCATAACGATTAAATTAATTCGTTTTTATAATCTAAAAATTAGTAATCAATTATAGTATGAAATAGTAAATGAAAATCATGATTATTTGCAACTAACAAAAATAATCAAAAAATCGAAAAAAAAACTATCTAACTAAACTATGTTTTAGATACTTTTAATTACTCTTGATTATTCTAATTATATTTTTGCTACGTGTTTGCTTGAATGGTTTAAAACTCCTTTGTGGAATATACAAATGGTGGGCTTAAAGGAGTGAAATATGCAAATATTCAGGTTAGATAACGATTAGATAACGAGTCTAACTCTGATGTATTTCCCAAAAGTTAAAGGCTAGAAGATAATTAGGGAAACTATGTTGAAAGTTAAATATAAATTCTAACGTAAAATCAAAGGTTTCTCTAACATTAAAAAACTGTGTTTGCTGGGAAGTAACAGCTGGGATCGAAAACCTTTCGCGTAAAAATAAATAAATCTGCATGTGACTGGGAGCAAAAATATCTTGTAACCCTTTGGAGTTCTCTATATGATTCCCTTCTCAAGCTACTTTGTTGCAAAGCCAAGTTAATCGAATTAAACGATAGACTTAGCCTAACGCACTATCCTTCTGAGAATATAGATTATTTGGAATTATTCAAGTGTGTTTTGGAACCTATTGCCGAAGCATTGGATTTACTGCAAGGTGAAGACAATGTGGCTTACGGGTATTTTATTCCTGTCCTATTTAAAGTTTGTTGCTGAAAAGCTAGGGATGCAGTTAAGGCAAAGGTTCAGTAGATATTTTGTCTTAACTCCTGAAGCGTCACTGCAGCTACGCTGACTCCAAATGTCAAATTAAATTGGGTCCAACTGCTACAGAAAACCAACCTCGAACTGGCTGATGGCAGAATTATTGAACGGTTAGCTGCAACAATTTTTGTATACACACAAAATGGGAGACTTTCTTTTAAGATTGATAATCCTAAAAGTAAAGTTTTGTAACAGCGATTTCAAGTTTTGTTTAATTTCGATGACGATGGTAAATTAATTCGCTGAACAATGTTATGTTAAATACAAAATTGTTTAAATTTCTAGTATTGAGCAAGTTTCCTCTTAACAAGGAAGATATAAAAAATCTGATTCAAAATCAACTTTACAGTTATTTCAGTGATTCAATTCAAACGAGAGTAGAAGTTACAAAGAACCTTGAACTGTTGAAAGAAGCTGCTCCTTTTTTATTCAATACTCCGTTAGCATCGTCAGGTCCCGTCGAAAGACTTCTTTATTTTGAGGGAATTATAAATACGCCCAGGCGCCATTCCTTAACCGACTATTCTTTCGAAAATTTGGTATTGTTAAAAGCGAATGCAAACTTTTAAGGCTATTTAATGGGATTGTTTAATTTGTTAATATATATAGTAGACGTTACTGCGTTGATTGTGTACATACATACATATGTTATTTGTTATAATTTTGAATAGTTTATTTAAATTGTAATGAAATGCTATTTATTTTCGTTAAATATAAAAAAAGAATTAAAAGTAATCAAAAAAAAAAAAAATAAATGTATTGGAAAACTAATTGCGTTAGGTTTTTTGATTATTTTTGATATTTTCCTTCCAATCTTTGAAAATATGATTATTTTCTGTTATTAAATTTAATAGTAACCGGTAATTGAGAATTAAAAAGTATAATTAATGGTAATTAATAATTAAATGGATTCTTCTAAAATAATAATTAATTCATATGTATATTATTTTTCGGCCTGATTTTTTATTAAACGACAATATTAATTTTTGAGATCAAGGGCAGTGTAAGGAAAAGTATATTGGAAAAATAATATATACATATATGAATATTTGAAATGGATGAGCACACCAAACGTAACAAAATTCTAACAATAATAAAACTAAATAGATTTTGTGTTACCCAACAACAATTAAACCACACATTCACGTAATAGGGACAGACTGTCGTACTTGAATTGTGCTGGTAGGATCCACTGGTCCTTTAAGGCAAAACATGCGCCATGCATATAAAATTTGGTTTCGCTCGATTGAAGATCCTTCTTTGGTCGTTATAAATTAAAATTTACCACAGACCGAAAATGAACAAGCAAGAATATATTGTACAATTCTCTTCGTACGTCTCTACTTTTCGGCTGTCGTTGGGCGCACAAACCACAACATACACCAACCCAACGAAGTAGCATAACTGGGGAAGAAGCAGCAAGCGCCAACCGGCAGCTGCAATAAAAAAAGCACACACCCTCAATCAAGAACGCGGCTCAATTGTAATTGAATTTGTTGCGAGACATCAAAGCTCGAACCGAAAACAGGCAGAAAATCAACAGGTGCCTGCGCAGAGGAGGAGGTATGGATACAGAGAGGACTGATTTGATAGTCTACTTTATGCCGGAAGGTGGTTTTTGGGTTAACCGGATAACGAAGGACTTTTATGAACTAGTATAACGGATAATTGTTAGCTAGTGTGTATGTTATGAGCGGATATTAGGGGGGAATATGAAATCGCCGTACACAAATATATACATACGTACATTCGTACATTAGAATCTCTTCTTAATTTTAATAAGCCGAAGATCTTAACAATTTAAAATTATCGGCACCTAAATTTGTTTACGTATATTATTTTCTGAAAATAAATATCATAATATTCTTAAAAACTGTTTATTAATTAATTGTATAAGATTTACTTAAAATTTTGATAAGTTTAAGTACTTATATAATATAATTACGGGTTGTACATACTTTCTGATAATTTAAGAACAATTAAAATAAATATAATATAAAAATTGATGTGACCAAATTATTAGTAGCGTTTCTTGAAACTAAATACATGTTCAGACCTTAATTGTATAACTGTCATTTTACATACTAATGCACAAGAAAGACATTGGGAGAAAAAGAGAACGTCAATATCGAGAATAAATATAATTATTTTTCAAACATTATTCATAGAAAACTTCTGAAGCAATAAATAAGTAAATCAAAAATTGTCATTAAAAAATACAAAAATGCAAAGCACATTATTCATAATATTAAACTAAAAACAAATAATAGCAAAATTTTAATTAAAAATTACTCTTTCAAAAACAGAAAGTTCGCCTTATTAATAAATTTAATAAGATTCTAGTAAAAATGAGAGGATCATAATTTATATGATTTTAAACATACATAAAAACGAGGAGATGTTTTCTTACAGTGGCAAATATTTTTTCAGCCGTTTTCCTTTTCTAATAAATTTGAGAAGAAACTCAAACCAATATTAAGATTTTCTAGTAAAAATTTCTTCGATTTTGCCCTCTCTGTCACTCCTTGGGCATCAAGCTTTTCTAGACGCCGATCTCTTTCATTATAGGTGAACTTTTAAGCCCTGTATAGTCTGGAAATTTGTTGTCTATTTAACCCTAAGCGATAAATTGGATTGTTACAACTTTAAAACTACTATACAGCTTCAACAATAATAACACAACAACAAATATTCAATTTTCTTCATTTGAATTTTGCTTTTAAGACGAACCCCTGTTAATTTGAAGGATTTTCCAACGCTTAAAAAAATACTTTTTGGAGTACAACTCAAATTTTGGGGTATACTCTTTCTTTGAGTGCTATATAGTATAGTATTTGTTGGTATCCAGCTACGAAGAAATTGCAGAAGAAAAATTCCTATTTCATTTTATACCTATTGATGCTGTTGTTTCGGTGTTTTCTATTTCGGACCTCTTTAAATACTGTTAAAATTTACTTATTTCGGCTAACACTTTTCTTCTTTTCTAGTTTCTTGAGTTTTACTTATGCGATTTTTGTATGAAAAAAATATTTTATTGAACCGATGTTTTGAACTTCAGGTCCACGAAATCTTCTTCGATCGGCTTGAAATTTCATAGACATTAACTTTGGTAGCATAATATTTCTAACATCTCAAACTGCAACGACTACCCTAATTTACAAATTTACATACATATATTCTGATACATTTCTCATTTAATAATAAAGGGAAGTAAAATTGAAGTTTTTGTTTTATGGAAAAATGCAATCAGTGGTTGATCATCGTGTGTCATAATCAACAACAACAATCACACACTCGGTGTAATACATAGCGAAAGACTGTCATACTTGAATTATGTTGGGATGTAGGGGAAAAGGGAAAAATGAACAGAAGTTCGCAAGCCCGATATGGTTCACTGGTTCAACCCGGACGAAGGCTAGAAAATAATGCGATGATGCGATGTTGGTGATCTCCGAAATAGCAGCTATAACTTCTACCGCTCTGACTATTCTACTAATGCCTTTTTTCCAATAATTTTCTAATAAAAGCTGGCAGCTCAGAAATTATTGCTGATTGTGTTTAAATTTTAATAAGTGCATGCGACTTGATTTTAAGCTATTGTTTGACAGCCAAATAACATTGAAAGTTTGTAGTCGCTATATAATATACAGTACGTTTCACTACTATATCCCGACCATATATTGACAAGTTTTGACAGCCAATAGTTTAGTATTTAATATTAATTATTTGTTTATAAAAATTAATCATTCTAAACAAAAAACATTTAAATTTAAAATCTAAAAACTGTTATACTGTATTTGAACTATTTATATTTATGAAATATATTATATAGTGCATTTTTAGAAAATAATTGCGTACGCCACATGGTGAAAGGAATAAAAAAGGTGGCACAGATTGTGGTACCGCTAACCCTCTCTTGAAAATTTTAACAGAATTTCTACGTCACAACAGATTTTGTTTGCATGAACCGTGTATGTATGTATACTCGCTTTCATGTGTATTCTTTCCAACGTGCTTAATAATTTTAGTGTGTATTATTTCTAAAATGTATACCAACGTTTTTCCTCTCACTCCTCTCCACCGGTAAATCTCGTGTGACGTCATAGCTTAGTTACTCTTCGAATTTCAGAGCAATCAGCGCAATCTTTTAATATAAGTATCACTCTTGGGTACGCGGATTTTTAGCGCATTAAATTATTGTACAATTAAGTTCGAAGTGCTTACAAATTATCGTAAATTTTATCTTTTTTTTTTGCTGACGCTGCAATCGGGTGGAGATTTAGGGGATTGCTGTTTTTGAAGGAAATATCTTCATATATAAAAATAATAGCAATTCCATATTAAAACAAATTAGTCCAAATGCGTGGGGTTATAGTTATGAAACGAATTATATGTACATTGTGTAATTTAATTTTATTCAAATTTTATTTATTGTCAAATTAAGAAGCTTAACTAATGACAGAGCTTAAAATTAAATTAAACGTTTATTCAAAATTGTGCGAAGCTTTTGTAGATAATATTGACGTTAATGCGGTTGACGATAAATTTTGTGTTTACAATAGATTGTAGAAAACAGCTTTTAGTATAAACTTTAATGATTTAAGCCAACTTATAAATATTTGATGAATATAACAATACTTACTATTAAACACCAGCCAACTATTGCGACTTTTACCACGCCACAAATTTTTTATTAAAAAACAGCTAATATTTTAATATTTGTTCAACTCCGGAATTCCTAAATCTTTTAAAAACAATTATAAATTAAATGAATTCGTAAAAGTGTTACAAATCAGTCCAGGCAGTTCGAAAAATGAACTTTTGCTTAAAAGGTATGTTTTTTTTTCAATTGACCTAAGTACATAGAATTTTATTTGAAAAATAAATATGTGAGAAAATATATAGTTTTAAAAGAATAAAATTATGAGTATGAAGTAAACTTTTCGTGAAAAACTTATACTTTTCCCTAAATTGTTAGTGTTTTGTTAAGCCAATTGTTAAGCTATTCAAAAGCTTATTAAATATTTTACTTCCTAATGCATAGTTAAATCTCTTAATTTAAAAAAATACGCATTTCTCTACATGTCTATATATTTTAGGTATATTTTCGCAATCTCTGGAAAAGTCTCTATTGCCCACGTATCTATATTCGCTTTTCGAAATTTTTGATTTTGTCAACGCATTTGCGACAGAGGTTCCATTGTGCGTTGTTTCTTGGTTTCATTTACAGATATCATCCTGCAAAGTCTGTCTCTTATTGCGCTTTATCGGACAGGCGAATCAAAAGATGGGTCACTGAGTATACGCGTGGTAGATTTGACGTAAAACGATAAAGCTAGATCTGACCATCTCATCCACCTGGAGCGTCCTCTCTTTAGGAAAACGGCAAGAATGATTATTGGCCACTGCTTTATTGCGATGCATGTCATTAGGATAGGACTACAGTTAAATGACTTATGCCAGTATCGAGCTCTATCTATGCCATTATCCCGCGATAGCCAGAAGAAGTTGGCATTGCTCTCGTCAAGATTTCTTTGTTTAGGTTACTGCCCTCCATGCGACAGACATCGATGAAAATCTTAGGTATCTCAACTTAGTAAATAATTTCATTTTAAGAGGTAAGGAACGCTTTCGTTAATTCTCGGTTAATTCATGCAGCTCATCGTAAAGACTTAAAGGATCTTAATCCCTAGGCATAGTCTATCTATTGAACACTCAAAGCTCCATTTTAACCGATTTCGTTAGTCTCCATGCTTCCGCGCCATTTTTAAATCAATGTCGTTAAAAGAGAACTAATTAAGTATTGTACGTTTATGTGCAATGCAAATGATGATCTAAACATTTTTGAAGTAAAATTTCTTCGTTCTTTCAGTGCTTTTTTGCTTCGCGTAATGAAAGTCATTTCAAATACTTATAACGAAGGTCTACAACTACCAGTTACAAATTTCGACTAATACTACTGCTAATTGCAACCACTATTTTTACTCATTTCTACCACCATTTTTAGTAGTTGTAATACTAATTTTTACCACTCTTAATTTTTAATTAATTAACTTTTACCACCATTTTTACTAGTTTCTACCAATATTTTAGGGATTAAAAAAAATTAAAAAGATGCCTTATAAAACTCTCTCTCCTATTTACATAGCTCTCTATATCTTTCTGGAATTGACACAGAAGTTTCGCTTTCGGCTCGCGCACTTTGACGCACGCGTCTGTTTTTTTTTTATTTATTCTTAGAAGTGAAATCAAAATTTGCTCTAAGGCTTAAATATTTAAATCTTGCACATAAAACAAAGAAAAATAAAATGGTAAGAATTTGTAATGTTTTTTTATGATTTACCTTTTAAGTCAAGTTTTACCAATTCAAATAGAAAACTAGATTTCAGTAAGAAAAACCTTAATATTTTACAGATTAAAAATGCATACCACTATATTCTACACATCAATAGCTTGATCCACATAGAACTTCCGGCAGTTTAAAATAGTGCAATATGAACGTTGGATTTTTCACCTCACTTCATTTAGCCAATTTCAATTTTTCTAATTTCCAACCGGAAACTACACCATGCCATTTGCAATTAGTTTCAACTACCCCTAAGTTGCCTCCTTCTATTCGCAATCGCACTAAGAGCGTTTGTGGCTGACTTGCACCACTACAAAAGCAAATGTATGTATGTGTGTGTTTATATTAAATAGAACATTGCTCTACATGTACAATCGTTTCAATAAATCAGTTTATGGCCTGTTAGCATAAACGCAAATAGTACATGTATAAAATACAAAAGCAAAATCAGGCTACATCCTCAAAGCAATAACTGTACGATAGTCCTGTTTTGTTTTTTTTTTTTTTTTGCTTTTATTATAATTTTTGTTACCATTTTTATGTTTATATTCACAACAGCTATGCTTTAATTTGCTTTGCATTAGTTTTTCTTAATGTACTGGTATTAGTGTTTTTGTTTTTTTTTTTAGTTTTGTTTTTATTGCTCTTCTACGCTTTTTGTCCACTTGCGAAAGTAATTTACAGAAATTGCATAACTTATGGATAGAACATCAACGACGCCTTGACAAACGTTCTTTCATTTCATATTATTATCATTGAATTGCGAGGAAACGCATTAATTATAGATAAAGTGGTGAGTATATGAAAAGGAATGTCGGTATTTGTGATTATGATGTGAGAAAGCTCAATCTGTTAAAGAGCGTGAAAAGTATAAATTTTATGTCTACATTAGGGTGATCCACTCATCTTGAGATCATTATACTTGATTTTTCGGTCACAGAATTTAGAGATATTAAAAGTTTTCGGTTTGAAGGTTGCTTGATAAATATGATAACAAAATTTGATTATATGATTTTACTACACTGTGTAATAAAATTCAAACGTTAAAGTTATGGGGATATATATGTTGAAGTCGGTCAAAAAATCGAAAATATTTTTATAATTTTATATTAGAGTATAGGTTATTAAGACTATTATCTCAAATTATAGAGATCTAAGCAGTGAAAGCGAAGTAATAGCGTTTTACATTTTGCTCCCTTACACTAGACAAAAGTGTACTTGAAACGATAATATTAATTTTGTGAGCTCAAGGCCAGTGTATAAGGAAAAGTATATTGGAAAAAAGACAACAACAGTCAGGAGTGGTAGAAATTATAGCTATTTCGGAGATCACCACACCTCCTCATCAGATTTCTTTCATGACTCGACTGGCACTCAAACCAACAACCTACGACTTGCTGGGCAAGTGCGTAGCCATTGGACCACAGCCGGCATGTAAGCTGCTGTTGCTTTTTACCTTGAAACTTTAAACGCGATTATCTTGAAATCATGTTTTTCCGAAAACATCGTTGCGGTGACTTGGATTGCGAAAGAGTTTTCAACCGATTTCAACCGATTTCAATTTTTTGTTCAAATTATTCGTAATTTATTTGTCGTGTCTTTGAACGATTTCATTTCTTCGTTTAAATTGTCATATCAATGTTATGAATTTTTCAATAAATTTCACCAGATGAAAAAAGTAGCCTTTTTGAGAAAATAGCCCCCGTTTGCAGAAATTTTTTTTCGATTTCAATGAATCGTTCAAGGATATCACAAGCCCCCATACTAACGAAATTTGTTTGGTTTTATGCTTTAAGTTGAGCTGATGGACTGGAATCGTAGTCACGGCAAGCCTCTTTGAAAAAAAAACGCGTTTTGCGTAAAATTTCTTAACTTTGACAGTTATTAGTATTTTTTTTGTTCTTGAGCCGGTTTTACAAATCAGACATTGTACTACGCAAGACGTATAACAAGTATTTATTAAAAATATGGCTACATACCTCAACATATGTAACCCCTTAACACAATTTTAATTGTGTGCTATGCAGGCGCGTTCCCGAAAGTAGTAAGTACTCATAAATTCTTAAAACTATTCAGCACCAAATATATTAAAAATAAACAGCTTTGCTTGAAACTGTAACTGGCTTCTTCAGATAATTTAAACAACTTTATAATTACAAAAATTTCTTGCCATTGATTTGAACCGCGTAACGAAATCAGCTCTATCAGATTGCAGTATGTCTGTTTTAGTTACCGAAATAGAATATACTCGGTTATCACATCGGCTATCATATATGATCAATTCTACACTGTAATAAAATGTCTTATAAGAATATGACTACAAGTAATTTGGCGTTTACCTTATAAAGCTCAATGTTTGGCCGTAGTTCCCCTACAATTTGTAGTGTGCGTCTTTATGTTGCATCATAAATTGAGGGGCTACGTCGGCCACCGTGAAAAAAAAATCGGTTCGGTTTTTATTTATATGAAATCAATAAATATCAAACTTCTGATACATCGTATGATGGCATTTTGTGATGCGTTCATGTGAACGTATCCAGTGTTGCCATTTTAGACACTTTCCGGTTTTAGATCTAGCTTTTTTATTTTATTTTAGCCAGGCGATTTTAGTTTTGCCTCTAGGCCTTTCTTGGTTTTTCTTAAAATTATTTAGCGTTTTTTCGCCTTCCCTCCTATGCTGTGAGCCAAATTGTTTTGGTTACTAAACTAAAGAAAAATATAAATTTGATAAAAAAGAAATAAATGCCACCGAAATGTAACTGAAAAAAATTAAGCTTGTATCATTGGAAAAATGAAAAATGTACTTTAAAATTTTGTGGTAGTTCGCGAGTACAAAAACGCGCATGGCAAAAATTCTTTTTGCTACCCTTTGTAGTTTTGTTTTTAATTTATTAATCATACTCCTCAGCAATGCAGAAGTCGAAAGCATTTTTAGCATTATGCACATTTTTAGAAAAAAGCAACAAAAAAAATACAATTGAATTAAAATGTATTGTATTGCAAATATAAGGTATGGGTTGAAGAAGATCGATAGGTGTTTTCATGATTTCGCAATTGAAGAAAAAAATCCCGTTCAAATGATGAGCGCTTCTAATTATTACTCAATATTTATCAGCTAATGAAGATATAGTATGTGATATATAAATACATAAATTAATGTATGAACGAACTACCTCGTACCTTACAAGTAAATTATTTTTGAAGCTAAAATTTGTTATGAAATCATAATACGAATACATTGTCTGAATTCCTAATTGTTATGTTTAGTCTTAAGCTAATTTTGGTTTACCCTTTTCAAATTTTTTCGTTTTGCCGAATTTATAAATACCACCGGAATATAAGTTTTAACGCCAAACATATAATAAGAATAATTGTAAATATCCTGAAGTATGCCAGATCTATGAAGTACATTATTCCTAAAAATTCTTTTCTCTTTCAAAGTGGTTTCATGATGATGACTTTTTGAAGTAAAATTTCTCTAGTGACATTTGAGTGATTTTTCAAGGACTCGTCACAAAGTTCCGCCACGTGGTCGCGACACGACGCTTTAGTGAAATAAAATAAACGTAGATAGTCAGTTTATATGTACTCGTAGGCACAAACCCGACAAAAACAATACGCCCAAGCTCTCATTTTCATTGTGATCAAAAAATCTAGGTATACAGGTGGCTTATTTGGCAATTGTCCAAAAAGAATAAGTTTTATTTAAAGTTAAGTTTTTTTACTTTTATTTATTAATCAACAAAGTTCTTATCGACTATGTGATAAACCTATGGACACTTATTATTTAAAATAAAAGTAAAAAATAAGTAATGATAAGAGAACCCCCTATGCTTACAGTCGTAAGATAAGAATCTTAAAAGTAATTTATAAAAAGAAAAATCGAAGTCTCAGCCAGAAAAATAAGCAATAAATTTAGATAGAGCCCTTCCCCACAAACACTTTGGGTCAGGGCCACGAAGCTAGAATTCATTACAGCGAAGCATACTTGATGAAACATTGAAACGAATTTTTGTTAGAAGGTACGAGCAATCAATATCGCCTGCAATATTATCAAGAACAAGCACATCGATAACAGAGTATGATTCGATTTCAAAGGCATTCAATTATTCAATAAACAGCGAGAACAATAAGACTGGATCGGGTCATCAAAATTCAACTAGCCCAGAGCATAGCGCATAAAACACCTTTGAACTGACTCTTGTCTATTAGCATAAATTCCAAAAAACGGGCTTCAGATAAATACCCCATATTTCAACCAAGACTGAATCAAAGATGGACACCACAGTTTGAGTTTTTCCTTGCGATATTCAGGTATGCCTGAGTTGCTCAGTATGTCTGATGTCGCTCTTTTGGACATTTTCGAAAAAAAACTTTTTTAGCGGCATGAGAGTGATTTTTCAAGGTCACATAACGCGAAATGTATGTAGGTAGGTATTGCCAACTTCAAACCCAATTGGTATAGTCTCTCCCACATTCCCCGGTCGATCGCTTTGTGCGATCGATAAAGAAGTTTCACCTCTGGTTCGCGCTCTTAGCTTCTTTCGAGATGAAAAGAATAGATCTGACGGTAAAATTAAGTGAGTCATTATGATCTTTACTTTTGTTTCTCAGGTACGGGAAGCCGATGATTTTAAGAGTTCTTTTATGAAATTTCGATCGCTCCTTTAGATAATAAACCCGCCAAAATAAGTTGTATAAATAGTTAAATAAATATTTTTATAAAATCACGTTTACATAAAATATCTAAAAAAAATATTTTTCAATCAATTTATTTGTTATAAAAATGTAGGTGTAAATAGGGTAAAATTTTTCTTATGTAAGTACATATAAGTATATAATCACATCTCTGTGATTTATTGATTGTACCAAGAACCATGCAACGAATGAGAAATGTAAGGGCGTTTTTGAAATAATGTCTGTTGTTTTAAATAATAAAAAACCGAGCTTTTGCCCAGCATTTGCCAATTTTTATTAATTTAAAAATTGTATAAGTTTCATTCTTCGAATATTTCTTTTCTTATGAATTGTGTCTCAAATTGATCCCAACGTTCCCCAGGCATTCCTTTGAGTTACCCGAGTAGAATAATGACCTAAAATACCAGAGAAATTTGAAAAACAAACTTCATAAAAGATTCAAGGTATATGGTCTTTCGCATGATTTCGGTCTAGGCTCACTAAAAAAACAAAAAAGTTCTGTTTATGAAAGATGAAGTACCTTAGGGTAAGTTTTTCGGTGTGTTAAAAATGGATCTGAAGTCAACATTTGCTCATCACGCTTAGGTTTTGCCCAAGCACCACCCCAAATTATCAAATTTCTAGATTATATAAAAAACCTAATTTAATATTGTTTCCTAGTTTTTTTTTTTTGATATATATCTACCTTTTGTCCTTTTTTTTGATATATACCTGCCTCAAAGCTTAAAATTTCAGATTTTATGAAAACTTATTGATGATCTTATTCTAGTTATTTTTGTGTGCCAAAAACGAATCTGATTAGATTAGATTTTGCTCGAACATAATACCTCCCAGTGTGAAATTTCATTCATTCATGCTTTTTATGCTTATCGAATAGCAGATATCGTGAGAATTACTATACAAAGAAAAATGTTAAAATTCTGCTTCCACCATTACACATAAGATTCAGATTAATCAAACAGCATGTGAAAGCTTTACATAAGAAGGCCGATGTTTTATATATGTAACTACAAACTTCCCCTAAAGTATTTCACCTTTCAGAAACAGAATTTTTTTTCTGTGTCCCTGTGGTATCATTCAATGTTTTAACTCCATTTTTTTGCTGATACTAGGCCCGTTATACTATAACTGAGTCGCAAAAGAACACTAGGTAGGATGACGAATTGCCTGCAGAACAACAACACTAACTTGGAACAAAATGCGAGTTGATCCAAGTCGGTAAAATGATATCCGACCTGAGATGTAGTCTTGGGAAGTGAAAAAAACTACGTTATTTTGAATAAGCCCTAAGAAAATATATGGGAAATTTCAGTTTAACACCTAGTCGGTATTTTTAGCATAATATTTTTAAATATATAACCACATCAACCAAAAATTTGCCAGCATAGGTATTTTCCGTTCTTAAATATCAATAAACAAATCTCATGTTTCATGAAAGATGCTAACAGAGTTGCTTTTGCAACTGAAGGAAATTTTATCCGAGCTGGTGTGTTTTTTTGCAAGTCAGTTACAATAAAACGGACCCATTAATTAAACCATTATTTTGTAGCTAATACCATTTTAACTTAACTTTTATCTCCAAAACATTGCTTTAAGTAAGTTTCGAATGAAGTGAATGCGATTTTAAGATTTCAAAAGTTGATTTTAATTTGCGAGTCTTCTATAGGGAAACAATAAAAAAAAATATTACCCTATCTTACAAATACAGATCACCCTATTTTACTTATGTACATAAATATTTATGTCTAAATGTCCATTTGCTCAAAGCAATTTACTGAAATTAATCACAGCATAACATGTCTAGAATTTCGAATGTCCGGTACAGTAGTCACACGTATAGGACGTAAACACAAGCATTTCCTTCCATATCCTCAATTACTTATCCATGCAAATGTGAATTCACAAAAATTTTAGTTCAGTATTAGAAAACAGCATGTCAGTTGTGGTTTGCTTAGCGGTTGAGTTGACCTTGAGCCATAGATATTTTCACAGCCGCAAATATATGCGTACATATGTACTTATCCGCAAGATAAATAGTGGTGTTTGAATGTAAATGAAAAAAAAGAGCAGAAATATTAGTTACTCAGTTGGGCTGTTGAAGAGTTATGGTCTGGCTAAAAATTGACAAAATATAAAATTAAAAATTAAAAAAAAGGAAGAAAAATACAAGTTCATATGGAGCCGATTTTGTAAGACCAAGGCAAGGCGAGCGGGCATACATATAAACACATATTGAGTTCATTTTATTTTTACTGACTTTCAAAAGAACGCTCCAGCTCGAATATAATTTCCTTTTGTTGCAAAAGCAACCCTGTTAGCGTCTTTCATGAAACATGAGATTTTTTAATGCTATTTAAGAACGGAAAATAGTTGTTCGAACAAATTTTAGATAGTTATATATTTAAAAATAATATGCAAATAATATGCGGAGGCGATTCCCCCCGGGCCCGGAGTTCTCAAAGAAATTGAGTGAATAGTTAAATTGTAATGCTTTTGATAGTCGATCAATTCCAACATTTATCCGAAAGCTGTGATAACCGTTAAAGCGCGTTCTTGCGTGCATGTACAAAAAAAAAAACAGTTACATACATAAGCAAAAACTGGCAAAGTAAAACAGGGGTTTTCAATAGGAACGCTACAAAAGTTTTTTTAAATAAAACAAAAACGGTTTGGGATATGAATTAAATTCTTTATTCGTTGTGAAAGTACATTCGATGCCATTATGTATGGAACTCGATTTCTTTTGCATGGGCGCCACGGGCACGCTTGCAGAAGTCCAGACTCTGAATCTAATTTTCGACGGTTTTCAAGCATAAGTCGGCCGATACTGCTGCAATTTCACGTTCGATATTCGTACGAAGTTCATCAGTCGTCGCTGGCTTGTTGGCATAGACCATAGACTTGACGTGGCCTCACAGGAAATAGTCTACCGACGTCAAATCGCGCGACCGAGGCGGCCAATTGACTGGGCCATTTCGTGAGATAGCACGTTCACCAAACTTGGTTTTCAATAAATCGATTGTGACATTCGCTGTGTAGCTTGTGGCGCCGTCCTGTTGGAACGACATATTGTCCAAGTCCATATCATCCAATTCGGGCCAAAAATATTCGGTTATCATTGAGCGGTAGCGATTCCCATTCACAGTAACGTGTCGCTCTTGATCATCATGGAAGAAGTACGGCCCATAAACCGCACCAAACCGTAATTTTTTCGGGATGCAATGTTGACTCATGGAGTACGTGTGGATTGCTGGCTGTCCAATAACGCATATTTTGCTTATTGACGAAGCCATTCAGCCAGAAATGACGACAACTATAAATAGGACGTAGCGGTCTTAAAGTTGAGGCCATTGCCTCAGAATTTCGGTAGTAAATTTTAATAATTTCGACTCGTTGTTGGATCGTATATCTTTCCATGATGAAATGGCAAACCTTACTGAAGAGAAATGTCAAAGGAGCGGGAAAAAATATGGCGTCGTTTGCTGTCACTATCGGTCTACTTTTGTAGCGTCCCTATTGCAAGACCGTATATATTAGAAGTCGGCATAACAGCCGCCTACCGAGCCTACTACAGTTTTCTGTACACTATAGGAAAGTTCCTCCCTGCCATCGAACGTCACCAGGTGCTTCCCTAGTCGCTTAGAAAACTCTGGGCGAAATGCATGCGCGTCAGTTGGGAAAATACTTTTAACTTTAACAGTGACATTCACGTTTCCAACTTGAGAATTTACGACTTTGTTTGAAGTTTTTCGTGTTCCAAGAATGTTGTTATGTTATGCTGGGCCTTTCGAGAATGAAATTGATCCGCCAGATGGTAGAGCAATTTTGTGAACTTAGAGTTGGAAGGCTGTCCATAAGGTGAGTTGAAATATAAATTTCACAAACGAAAGACTTTTCCTAAATACCTGCATCGCTTTGAGAATATTTTGCACTTTACCCGCTTCTGTTTCAAGTGGTGAACATTCGTTTAGTGCTTTAGCAAGGATCAAAAATTTTCATCGATCATGCTCGTCGCAGGGCAGTATTTCAGGACTAGCTACACTAGTATGTCAGAAGCAGAATTAGCCAAGAAGTTGGATTTCCAGACTATTATCGACATATTCGCTGCCGCCAAAGCTCGAAAAGCTCATTTCTAAGTTCCAAGTATGTATGTAATTGAAGATTCGAGGATTTTAAACTGCATGTTCAAAAATTTAATCATGATAGTCTAGACTTCGGAAGAACTTTTTTTTAATTAATCAGATCGATAAATAAATGTTCGAATAAGATGTTTCTGTCTTCTTATTAACTGCCAATTCCTGCTATCCCTATATTCGTATATTCCGATATAATCTGAATAAATATATCTGACCAAAAGTCTATATATATGAATTTATTAATACATTCTATTGATTTTCGAAATCGTAAATATAAAAAAAAATTTGTTTCCCCCAACATCAACTACAAAGCAAATTCAATACAGATGTGATGAACTGATGAGACCAAAAAACTTCGTATTTGACTTATTCTTTAAAAGCATTGAAGTAGTAAGTAGAAAGATAGTTGAAGAAATTGATGAAGTATTCGAAACTTTTATGTAGAAAGGGGGCCCAACCTTTTTACCCCTGGGCCCGGATTTCCTCTCGGCGGTCCTGATTGTAAGTATGTATGTGTGTACATTAGAGTTACAGATAAAATGATACGAAACTATTCCTTTCATGAGAGCGCTGTTAGAAGGTGCATTTATTATAAAATTGTCCAGTTTTATTGTTCAGGACTATTGCAATTATTATTGGAGTTTTTTGCGCTATCCACACAATATAAAGTTATAATAGATCCAAGCTGTACATCAATAAACAAATCAAAGGTAAAGTTGTCTAATCAAAATAAAACAAAAAAAAAAACAGTAGCATAGATAAAAGATAACAAAAAATCAGCATATAAAATTAATTCAATTAAATAAATTAACATCAAATATTAAAACTTTGCATTTATGAAAAAGGCAGTGAAGCATACAACACCGCGTTAAACACATTTCTCAGATTTTCCTGAATTTTTTTTTTGAAAAAATGGTTATCGGTTTTTTTGTAAAGGTTTCAGCTCATTAAAAAACCGAATTTTTTTTTATTAATTTTATTATATTAAAATTAAAAATTGTTACATTAAAAATTTCAATGCTTTTAAAGAAACTTAGTCCTTTTATTCTTGCGTTTGTAAGCATTTGTGTCAGTATCGCGACAAATAGACCAACAGTATTCGCCAAGCATATGCGTAATGTCTTGTCCTTTAAAGCGCTTTTCAATAGCCGCAATGTCCTGATGGAACCTTTCGCCATGCTCATCGCTACAAGCTCCTAAATCATCAGGGAAAAAATCTAAATGATTGTGAAGGAAATGGATCTTTAGCGACATTAATATGCCCATTTCGCCATATGCCGAAATCATTTCTGCAACAATATTTTTATAATTGGCGGCTCGTTTGTTGCCAAGAAACTGCTCAATAACGGCAACTGTGCCTTTCCTACACTTTGTTCGATAGCATTCAATTTTGATGAAAATTCATATGTAACTTGCAACTATTTTTGGCGTAGAATACATCTTACCTTACGGTATGGGCACCAATGTCAGGTTTTTATTGTTGTAATCTCTATTTCTTTAATTATAAGGAAACGGCTCGATTAATTTTTTTTTTTTTTTTTTTTTGTAGTCAAATGAAGATGTTAGCTTTCGTTTGACATACATTTCATGTTGGTTGATATCTTCCTAATATTTAAATTTCTCAAATGAAAATTGTATAAACACATGCACACAAATACATATGTGTGTGGTGTTTGGTTGAGTGTTTGCTGTTGGGCGATTTAAATGTACTCGTGCAGCCCTTTATTTGCATTGCATAATTTTAGGCGGGCAAGTTAAAGTAGAGTAAAAGAAGAGAAAATGCTGCCAAGCACTGCAAAAAAAATAATAAAATGGATTCGCGTATGTTATTTATCATTTATCTTTACTATTGATAACAGCCATTGACTTCGTTTTTGCGAGAAATTTAATTGATAATTTAAAAACATTTTTATCCTATTTTTCCTATCATAAGCTTATGTATATCATCCAAAGTAACTATCAAATAAAGAAATTCATTTGCTTGTATTATTTATCATTTATTGTTACATATGTTTTCTGTCTTATCGTATGTTTCTTTGAGGTGTGTGGCATATGCGATCGGGACAGCTGGATGTTTGTTACCGATACGAAGCAGCACGACTTTAAGGCTAATGACTGAAATATCAAGGTGACCAATTTTTGCAAACATCGAATCAATATCGTAACAATAAGCCAGGTTTTTTTCCCGATCTTCGTGCAATTTAAAAAATTCGTCATATGGAATAGTCCTACGTCGATCACGAGCGGCTGTTATTTTAAAATCCGCTGTTCTCTTTGACAAATTTCCGTCTCGTACAAGGTCATTGAAGTCGGCTTGCGTTACTAAATGCGGCACTGCAGTCCCAAGTTCACTGGGTGTTGGTACAAATTCCGATAATTCTGGATTCACGCATCTCGCATTCGATGCAAGAAATGTTGATAGCATTGTTGGTACTACTGTTGGTTCTCCATCGTTTAATTCGGAACATCATCAAAAATATCCATTGAAGCCGCTATACGTTCTTCTGGTGAGAACAGAACCGATTCTTCATTTGCATAGCGAATTTTGTTGCGGCGAAAGTATTGGTACCCTTTAGTTTGAGTAAAAGTTACGCAAAAGTTGCAGTGCTCCGTACGTGGTAGCCAAATTGTTGGTACAGCGTACTTTATTGTTGACCTCCCATCAGTAAACTTGAATAAATTTCTATAGCAATAGTCGCACACGACTTCCGGAATATACCACAAGTAAGGAACATAAGCACTCTTGAATATTTTCTGAAACGAATTAACCACTGTTTTCGTAATATTTTTTGAAAGTTTTTACTTGGAGCGAATAAGCCACAAACGTAACAAAAGTTATTTCGAGTCGGGCACTGCATTTTTTCTCAGATGAAATATATAGAAATACGTTTTCGCACAACAGAACTTAAAACAATTGTGCAATTCGATGTTTCATCTGTCATACCAGTTGTAAGTGTTGTAAAAGTCATAAAAAGTTTAGTGTTAGAAAGTTACTATTGATAAACTACAAATATATGGAGTAGGATGGGTCGAAAAACATTTTTTTTTTTTGGAACGCTTTTTTTCCAAAATCTGAGAATTAATAAAAATCTATTTTTAAAAAAATTTGACATGATACAGACATTTCCACGAGTCTGCCTGCAATAATTCAGCTCCATTGGATCACGGAAAAAGGGTTGAAAATCGATCGATCGGCAGACGGACACTACGAGCTTTATATTTTATACATAAAAAAAAATTTTTTGGTGTGTACATGAAAATCGCCGATACACGTGAATTTTTATTTCTTCTCCCCTTTCCGAAAAAGTATATTTGGTTCATAGGACAGAACTAAAGCTCGTTTTTGTAACGCAGTGTAATAAATGTCATGAAAGCATATGCTCAAACAAATTCAGTATTACGAAAAATAATTAATTTGTAAAACTTTGAAATAAACGCACTGCCAAATCTTTGTTACAAAGTTTTCAAAGTGGCCTCTATACAGTTTGAATAAAATTTAAACAGGGAGTGAAAATTGCTCAAAAATTACAAAAGAAGAACAAAAAATAATAATGTACTTGTTATTGATCCGTTTTGTCTAAAAAATGTACGATTTTACTTAAATTTTTGTGAAGCCCGCACAACATTCATCATAAACATTTATAAATCACTGATTTAGCCAAGTATTATTAGAAGCTACGTGTTTGGTATCTCGCCAAGTGGTTTTTTTGGATTTTTGCCAGCCGAAAACACAAAATATAAATTCCTCGCTCTCAGCTGAAAATAAGAGAGCTTCGTATCATGCCATCTTTGAGTTGAGCGGCGGATAAAATGAACCGATTTTCGAGAACCAAAGGTTTACGCAGGAAATAATATGGAATTGGGTATAGAATTAACTTCGAAATACGAAAATTGTAAAACCCTTTCGTGGACTCCAGGTGGTTCCGGGTTGAAATGAAAACTTACGGAATTGAAGCAAATGATTTACAAAATTTTTTTTAATTTAAAGACTTTTATTTTGAGATGTATATTAAAAAGGTCTTCTCATAACAGTTACCAGCGAGATAAATATTTCTAAGCCTGCGAAAACTTTATTTTGGGATTTATATAATAAATGTCTTCTCATTATAATTATGAAAAAAAAAAAATTTTTTTGTCTGGAAGGGAGGGACTTTTTTATGATAATTTCAGGATTAGTTCCGGACTTATTCGGGACCACTTCGAAATAATTTCGGGCCCAATTGGGGATCACTTCTAGACTAGTTCCGCACTATTTTGGGTCACGAAATAGTTCCGGCTTTCAATTCATAATAAACGTTGGCTAAGTCATAATTATTATGAAAAAACTTTTATTAAAAACTTGTATGTCTCAAAATAAAAGTCTATTCTATCTATTGTTTCTTTCAAAAGTTATTCAACAGGACCTGATGACGCACCCTCTACTATACGTAAGTGATTGAGTAACTGTGGAATTGGCTACCCGGCGGTACTTGTACCGCAGGGGGGATAAAGCCTGCAACAATAGAAACATTGGCAACATCAAAGGAACTACCTAATCGCCCACGAAAAGCCAAACAATGCTGGTTACCATTGCAGCAAATTGCAAATCGGCAATTTTGCAACATAGTTTATGCCCACATGCTACTCGCACACAAAGAAAAGTACAGATGCATATAACTACGTCGTATGTATGTATTTGTGTATGTATGTATTTATACATTTAATGTTCTTGCCTTACAAAAACAGCAGCGCAAGCAAGAAAAGTGATGATAGAGAAAATGATGGAGGCGATGATGGTGGTGGTCAAGGCGTTGAATTTGCCCATCAACCGGCAGCGTCAGACTGCAGCAACTGAATCCGTGTTTAGTAGCGACAAAAGAAAAAGTTGTGAAAGATATGTATCTGCAGCTCAGCCACGGGCCACTCTGTGGGCAAGAGTTAATACTTTAGTCGCATATGTTTCTGATTCCGGTTATGGCTGTAAGCACTGCGTTGGCGGCTATGACAAACGAAGCCACAGCCACCAACCACTCCATTGTTTCGCTAACTTATTATGTTCTTTGTATGGTTGTGGCAGTTTGCCATTTTTATTGCTGTTGACTTCCTCAAGGAGCACATAAATTTTCCAATAATACGCACACGAGATTTCGTAGTCATGTAATTTGACTATAGATTTGTATTTGTTTGTAGCAAAGTATGTAGTTTATGCGCACTTTTTGCAACTGGATATTAAAAAAAAAACATTAACCAAAACGAAAACATTAATTTAAAAAAAATAAACGAAAACACGAAAATAATAAACACAACAAAGTTGCATGTATGTAAATATTAGATTCATATAAATATTTTATAATTGACATTAAGGGGGGTAGTACCTTTAGACATTTCAAAAACTCGATATTTTTTTTTTTTTTTTTGTTTTAATCGATTGGCATATCGCCTTTGAATATTGTATCAAAGCTTCAACAGCTAAGCTCTTGACCGCAAACTTTAAATGGTGTTTTCTCGAAACCATGTTTTTCAAAATTGTGTAAGTGATAATAGAAAAACTAGTCAATCGATTTTTATCAACAAACATTCCGTTTAAAGAGCAAGAGCATACAAATATTCTATACAGAATAAGGATTTAAAAAAAAAAATATTTTTGACCCCTTTTCGACTGCAAGTACAACGAAATTTTTTTTTTCAAAATCGTAGTTTTATTTTGGAAGTCTGTTTTAAAGAGTGTATATACGATGGAACCCCCTTTTGAATAAGAAAATGTATGGTTTGTTGATTTCAACGGCAACGTGACGTAAAAGAGCCTTGAAAAATTTGTTCATTTTCAACCATGATCCAATTAATAATGGTTTGGGACATAATGACAGCTAATTTCTAGCCCTCCCGCACAAAAGGTGGCATTTGCGAAAGAAGTAGAAAGAGGGAAGAATGTAGTCCCTTTTTGTGAAAAAGTTGTTAACAAGTGCACAAAGTATGTAATTAATGTTAGAATGTAAATTGCACAAAATCCAAATATGTTTCGCAGCCTACAAATTATTTGTTCCATTTTTCTCATTGGCAACTTTTTCGTTATGCAAACATTGATTTTATAAAACAAACACCATTATTATTAGCAAATAAAGTAGAGTTTCCTACATTTAGTAGTAAATTAGTAAAAAAAAATGTTTGTGGTTCTTAAAATTAAAAAAAAAACAAAACATGTGACTATGTTTTTTTTCTTATAAAAACCAAGCAACACAAATTCGTTTGCACTTCATGTAGTAATCTGATACATATGAATTGATTCACCAAAACTCACCCAAACTCCGCACGTCCTAATTGTTGAGCCTTTCGTATGCATTTGATTTACGTCATGGTCTATTCCGAAAAACCGCGACGTAAATCAAAACGGCGTAAACCGAATACTTAGGGTCAGTTTTACAATGCAGTTTTAAGTTGAATTTAAGTCTAGCTTTAGACTTTGCATTTCACCAACCACTTACAACGTAATTTTCGGATATTGGTGACCTAAACTGTTCTTATTATTTATTTATTTAAATTTATATTTTACAAATGAATTTGTAAAATATATTGTAGAGGCTGGGCTACTAGGCCATTTTGCCTCTTAAGTCGCTTTACACTTCATGGAGAAGGTTTTGTTTTTTGAGTGCATCGGTTATCAGTTCTATTGTATTTTCCTTGCTACAGTCAAGTATTGTAGTCAAGCTGATGCTGCTACCGGATATCGGACAATCTTTGAGTACATGTTTGACGGTGAGAGGTACATTGCATTGGCTGCATTCTCGTTCATTAGTATGATTGTAGTAATGTTCGGTAGTAAACCTCGTGGCACCTACTCTCATTCTAGCTATTTGGATGCATTTTTTACGCGAAAGTTTCTCGTTGTAGTTTGGCCGTACACAGCTTGAATTGTGTGTCTTCAAAAAGCTGTTTGCTGTTTTCCATGCTCTTTCTCTTAAGATTCTGAGTTGTGTTTTTAGAAAGTTCGTTATGGCGGAAGTCAAGCAAGGAGTCTCTGCTACAAGTGGCATACTGAACGCTTGTTTAGCAGCTTTGTCAGCTAGCTCATTGCCTGTTATCCCCACATGACCAGGTATCCATAGCAGTTATCTTTGGTAACAGCGGATAGAAGCAAAAATATTTGTGAATATCAAAATAACTAAAATTGGTAGGGAAATAAATTTGTGGCACGTAAAATATATCATGGCATCGGAAAAGACTCAATGAATTGTTGAATACTTTTTCTGCACTACAAGGTGACAATTGGACAATATCTTCGCTACATGATGACAAAGACTTTCGTGTATATTTCGCGGTATTGCCATATTTTTTATATAAATTATTTTCCATACCTATGGATGCATTACGCAAATATGATCGAAATCTTAAACTGATCTTAGCTAAGATTTTTCTCAGTTAGAACTTAAGTTCAGCTTTATATTAGTTGGGAAAACTGACCCTTAACCCTCCATATGATTATTGCAAAGACGAGGATGTTGATTGGTTCGAACAAAGAAAAATACTTTTTTAATTATATTGCGTACGGAAGAATGTGTGATACAAAAAGTATCATACACCACATTGAAAGCATAAAAGCATACACAATTACATAGGTACATAGGTTTTAAATTAAGTTCATTTCAAGCTTAATAAAACTCGATACAGCAATAATTTTAAAATGCAACTGCACAAAACGCTCGACCATGGCGACAGTTTATGTATGTACATATTTAGTTTGGGAATGCTTGTTAATGAGCGGATATGGATGGATATGCTTATCATCTATGTATATTTGATTTTTTTTTTAAATGCATACTTAAATTCATACATAAATTTCCAAAGAAGTAACACGGTTTTCACTAAAGGAGGCGGTATTTGAAGAGTGTAGAGCAAAGCTGCTTATTTATCAAACATTTCATTATTGAATCAAGGTGGATCCATAGAAGGTGATAGCAAGATGAACAAGGCAAATCCGCTGTGTATGTTGTTTGTGTAATTTTGCGAGTGAAATGCCAGTAACTGAATTCGCCCAGTATTGGTCATGTATTTCGTTTGTGTAAACAAAGCTATCCAGCGAATTCGGAAAGAAGAACAAGCATTCAGCCCATGGGATGCTATCACCTTGTATGAATTCGCCTTGTATTGAATCTTGATTTTCAACAAGGCGAATTCATATAAGCTGAAGTTACTATAGCAGCCGATTCGATTTTTTTTTTTTTATTCACCTACATGTATTTTGTTTTTGCTTTTGCGTATGAGCTTTCAAAAGCCGTAAAAGCAAAAACAAAATGTATTTAAATTTTGACAACTCTTACGCAAAAGCAAAAGCAAAATACTTGGGAGTTTTGTAGTTGTACTTATATGGATTCGCTTTGATTTTTAGCTTTCATTTTTGTAAAAAATGTTTGTTTTTTCAACCTCATACATCACTCTGCATAAATATTATACTTATTAGGAAATAACTGTCTTCATGTCCCTACAAATCAACCGCAAAAAATACCTATTTTTCGGCACCTAAATGTACTTCTCCCCTTAAAATGTTTGAGGACTGATTGTTCCAATCGAAAAAAATATATGTACCGTTTCATTAATCTGCGAAATCGACTCATCAAAATTATTTATTAACGTCGAATTCAAAAACAAAAAGCTAATGCCATAACAATAATCTTAGAAAGTGCCGGCAATAGCAGAACAAACGACAGCCGTTATTTAGTAGAAGAGCAAAAGGGTGATGCTGATTTTTCTAATTGAACTCAGTAGCGTTGCAAAAGTAGCCGAATATTTTATACCAGAGGAGATAAAAAAAAAAAATTTTTGGAGCGTGTTTTACGCTTCTAAGATACATAGATCATTTAAGAACTCTGAAAGAAAGAAAGAAAGATGTTCCGGGTTTCTAAAGCTCGAAACCACGCCACACTTGCAGTGCCAATTGTTTAGACGTTATGAATGCTGATGTAAATTTTTGAGACTCGCCACCAATCTACACATTTCATGCACCAGCCTCGCACTATTCATTTACAAGCTCAAATTGTAAGCAGCAATTTAAGGCAAACGACCATCTGCTTAATTATCGCGTCTAAGTTTGGTTCTAAGAGCAGCTCGAAATAGATAACGATCTAACTCGAAAAATCATATTTTCTGCATATTCTCATCTCAGCGGCTATGTTAATTAATTTATCTTTTTCTGGAGAGTTTTGACAATATCTTTAAAAAGATTTAGAAATCAGGCTGCTCTTAGTTTTGCTAAATATCTAGCAAAATTTTTTTTTTGAAAACTCAATGAAACTCATTTACATATTCAGCGACCAAAAATGCGTAAAAAAATTACTTTTAGTTAGTGATATTATATTAAAAGTTTGTATTCAATTATATTATTTTTACCCATTAACTTTAAGAGCGATTTCGATATAAATATGGTTTTTAAAATATCCTAAATTCAATAAAAGCGTTGAAGTAACCTCTTGTGCTTTTTGATTTGGTATACACTTTTAACTTTACGACGCTTTTTATTGAACATAAATTTGAAGTTGGCCCATTTTAACGTTTATTCTTCCAGTAGATCTGTTTATAACAAAGGGTAAATGAATTAAGTGCGCGCATCATAACTGAATAAAAATATAAACGGCTAATGCGATATAAATCGCATTAAAAAATAATAAAATGTGTTTAGATATATATTTAGCATATGAGTAAAAATTGACTCATGTTTTTACTTTTCTTTTGAAAAGGAAATCACTAAATCAGACAACTTTCAGATCCTTCTGCTTCACTTTTAACTCAAAAGAGTATATTTCGTCAAACATTTTGTATTACATCCAAACTTCCGACCGTTGCATTGAACATTTTTTCTATGCAAATATGTATGGAGTCGACGCCTTAATTATTACATTTCTTCTAATCCAAATTTACCAACATTTTCAAATATTTAGAGTTGTTTTTTTTATATCAATATACTAATTGTTTATTCACGAGCATATTAATTGTTAAGAACTAAGAAGTTTACTAAAAATGCACATAAAAAAGTTTGCAAATTTTGTTTCAAATTTCGGAAATTTTTATAACTTTTGTACAAAGTTTGAAATTTTAATTAATATACTTTTTGTTATTTTTGTAACGAAATATATTTTCATAAAAAAATTAACGAAAAAAAAACATTTTCAATATAATTTTTATTTGACTGATTTTATTTACATATATCAACAACAATTTTTGAGACTAATGGCAGTTCTTCAAGTCAAACGTGAGCAGAAAAAGTTCTTTAGCGGAATGGGAGTGATTCTTCAACGTCGCTTCACTAAATCGCGATATGACGTTTTTGTGAGATAAAACAAACATACGTAAGCTGAAGCTTGGGTGCATTTCGGCCGTAGTTCAGGAGAATTTCGGGATTAGTTGCTACGGGACCATTTCAGGACTACTTTGGCACCATTCCACCATTCCAGTATATTCTCGAGAATAGTTTGGGCTTATTTCACGATTATTTCGGGAATATTTCGGGGACTATTTCGGCTCTAGTTCGAAACCAGTCCGGCCCTAGTATTGGATGACTTAGGGCATAGTTGAAGACTAGTTCAGGACAGCTTGGATCTAGTTCGGACCTGCTTAGAGACTTGTTCGACACAGTTTGGGAACTAGTTTGGGAAAACTTTGGGACCAGTTCGAAAATAGTTCGAGACTGGTTTCGCGCTGGTATGGAACTAATTTAAAACTATTTTTGGGTAGCTTTGTTACTCGTCCGAAGGTAGTTTAGAACTGATTTTAGACAAGTGCGGACCTGAACTAGTTCCGTATAGTCTTTCTCAAATTCCCATCAATATGTATTTATGGAAATGGCATGAAAGTTCAACTTCTGGTTCGTGTACTTAGAAGAACGCTTGTTTTTTATTTGGAATGTGTTGGAATTGGAATAGGTATAAAGACCTGGTAAAATCTAAAAAGAAATCAGTTGTAGAGAAGTGGTGATCTCCGAAAGAGGAGGTATAATTTTTACAAATGTAGCCGTTTTCTTTGTGACAACTTTGCTCAAAAAGCGATGAAACGATTTCAATTAAATTCAGACAGTATAACTCTTAGGCCCGTGTTACGTGCATAAGCTACATGTTAATCCGTTAGGTGGCGCATGACTCGAGATACTCAGAAAATCTGTTTTGATGATTCGATTTTTATAACATTTGAAGCGTTGATGGGGAAGTCATGAAAAACACTTTTACGAAAAATCAGTCTGCTAGATGGCGCCAGAGTCAAGTTTTACAAAAACACCCATATTTATTGGTCAATTTTCATACGTGGTGGTAGTTTTGAGAATAATGTATGCACTAGGTGGCGCTGGAGTCGAGCTATTGAAGAACTCCGTATTTATTGTGCGACATTGATTTTATTAGAGAATTGAAAACATACATATATAGTATAGCTATATTTGCAAACAAATATAGAAAAAAACTATAAAAATACATTAGATGGCTTTGTAGTCAAGGCTTCCTGTAAATCCACATCAATATCATCACTAGCGCCAACTAGCCAGACTAAGACTATCTAAGATCCTACTTTATTCGTTCTCAGGCGGACATATTGTTCGTAAAGATTGGGTAAATTTGTATCTTCATTATAAGCTCGCCTCGCAAATTACAACTATGTATGAAGCGGACCCACGCTACACACTCGACTACGGCGGCCGCCAAGGCTGGGGCATAGGCTATATTTTAATTCGTTAGATATCGCAGAAGTCGAGATTTTCACCTTTATTTGATATTCTTATTCATCGATGTTGATTATATAACATATTTAAAAAAAACCTGTTTTTTGGATCAGCAGCCACACTATTAAAAAATTTGTGTTACTGTCGTTTGTTTTCACAGCTAGCTGTTAATGACATTTCAAGCTACCTTCTTAATACAAAAAGTTATACTTTTTTGAAAATTAGTCAAATATTTGAACAAATCGGTAATGTGATGCCATTCAACCATAAAAAGAATTTAAAAATGCCTCAAAAATATAGCGAATAATTTTTAAAGTATACGTTAAGAATGCTGTGAGTGAGCGACAGTTCCACAAATCGTTTATTCGGCTTTGTTCCAGAAATTTCGATGGCAGTTCCATTTTGGTCTAATCTGCCAGTTGCTAGAAAACTTATTTTAATTTTTTTCGTACAAAATATCGTGCCGTGAGTGCCACATAAATTAAGGTAAACAAATTTGATTGACTGAATTGCTAACTGTGAAGCTCTGTAGAAACGCTGAGAAATCGAACCATTTTTGAAGAGAACTATTACGGGCGTTGAAGCCATTGATACTCCACAAACGACTTCAAAGCCCCTGAATGGAAGGCAAACAAGTTTACATATGTTGAATGTTTGGTAGGAGTCGCCGCAAATTTTCCCTTATGAACTGGTACAACATGGCGAAACGATCAATTCGATCCACTACTTTGCACAGCTCGACTGTTTGAACGAATCAATTAAAAAAGAGCGGCCGGAACTGGCCGCCAATAAAGGAGTTGTCTTCCACCTTGAAAATGCCCAGCCGCGCATACCTTTGATAACGTGGAACAAATTGGTGGCATTTTTTGTTTTGTTTCAATACATCCACCGTATAGGCTAGGCCTTGCACCGACTGTGTAACATTTACTATTTTGATATTTGCAAAACACCTTTGATGGTAAAAAAAACAAAATTGCCGCTCAAAAATCCGCTGAAAATCTCTTGTTCAAGTTTTTCGCCGATACACCGCAGAAGTTCTAAACCGATGAAATTATTAAGCTACTCAAAGGAAAATCTTTTTTTTTTAATTTTATTTTTTTTTTTTTTTTTTGTTATTTCTAATTTCATTTCTCCTTACACTGTAAACATTTCATTTTTATTTACCTTTATTGAATAAATAGCATTTATAGCTTAATTATTAACTAATACCTTTCTTTGAATCGACGACTCGCAATGCTGGCGGTAAAATCCACAATAAATAAGTAATTAATTTCCACTTTCAGCGATCCGTAGGAGCAAAAGTAAAACACGCTTTTCACTTAATCCCAATGCAATGTAACGCAAATAATGCATACACTTTTTTGTTTGCACAATTTTTTAATTGCTTGAATTAGCTTCAGGGTATTTTATTGATCGGTATACTATGTATGAACATTTGCACTGCTACAATTTCCAATTGCCTTTAAGTTTGTTTTGTTTTTTGTTTGTATCACAATTTTCAATCGAAAAAATAAGCAAAAATCACAAGCTAATTGACAAATATTTTGAAGTATGATCGCAAACACCGTGCAACATCACATAATTCTAGGCGCACAAGCCTGCACAAACACAGTGCCAATTAATTCCAGCACAGACACAATAATAAAGCGATATATTTTTTTTTTGTATCACTTCTTCTTTTTTACTCAACCTGTCAGCTACCATTGAAAACCTTTGAAAAGGCCTTTTCCAACTTATTTTCCTTTGTTTATTTTGTTTTTTTTTTTGTTTGTTTTGCTTTGTTATTATTATTTTTATTAGTAGCTGCACGCCACGCACTACCGGTCCGTCGGCCTCCCTAAGCACGTATGTATGTTTGGAGTTTGCGTGAGCGGCAGTTTCTATGTGTGGCTATCAAGTTAAGTGTGGTGAACAAGAGAAACGTAACGTAAGTCGAGACCACGAGTTTGGGGCGAACCAAAGTCTTACGCGGTTTGAACAACACTGAAACGCATCGATTCAATGGCAAAGGACTTGAGCTGTTTCGAAGCGCGATGACGATGGCGACGTAAGCGCCGAAGGGACGCGAAACACGAAAAATACATATGTACATACATGTATAGGATATCTAATACAGCTACACGAACTCAGCAACTCGTTGGCCAACGCGAACGATAGCGCAATGACAACAATGGTATTGACGACGAGGATGATGATGGCCCGCAAGAAGCCAAGTGTCAAAGGCAATACAGCTAGAAAACCAGCAGCAGCAGCAGCAGCAGAAATACCAGCGACAATGGCAGTCGCTGCGGCAGCAACAGCGACGACGTTGAAAGCAGCAATTTAACGGTATTTACAGCTTCCGCTTTGCCTCTCCCAAATAGAGAGCGCAAACATTGAAAGGGTTCAGCATATTTGTCTAACGGAATTTATGCAGCTGAGTCCTCTACGGTGAGAGCCAAGTATGCAAAGCTTTTGCTTGCACAGAGCTAATAAGACAGAGAGAGAGAGAGAGAGTATGCGGGAGAATGTGCGAAAACAGCTGTTTGGCGTTGAAGGCAATGAAAGAAATTAAAGTCAAATGGCGCCAAAAATTTAGTACCAAAAGCGCATGCGTAAAATTTTTAGTACCCTTGAAATACCCAATATTTTCTGTCAAGTAACTTAAACTCTCTCCCGCTCTCACAAAAAACAAATCAAACAAAATGCTCTACTCACATTCACACCTGCACACATGCACCACAATTGTGCTAATGTAGGTAAGAGTGGGGGCGCCTTAATTCAAGGCTCGCAAACTTTATAATATAAGGCATCGGGGCAGTCGGTCGTGCTGATAAATCCAACGGTATAATAAAAAGATTCACAAACATGCATACTTGTATTTGTATTCCACCCACACTCGAGCCTAACAAAGGACGAGATTGGTTGCATTGCAGTTGGCGCGCACATTCAGACTTGTATTTTGTATGTGGAAATGTATGGGTATTTGTGAGTCTGTTGATTGGCTTCGCTATTCGACAATTGCGTGTATAGGAATTTATGTTTTTTTTACGCGCCTTTAAGCCCTGTGGGTAAATTGCTCAACTACTGTTCAGGGGATAAAAACTCGTTTGCAGTCCACTTGTTGTTTTAAAATTAGTTTAAATTTAGTTTGCAAAAAAAAAAAGAAGAAAAACAAGAGATTTAAATAAACTAAATATTTTCTAGGACTAGTTAGGAAGTACATAGTTGTTATGCTGTAAATTGTGTTTTGGCTTTATGCTTATTATTATTACACAAGTAAGTATATATATTTTTTTTATATAATGCATCATAACATGAAGTTGAAGTGGCATTTCTACGAATACGTTAGAGGTGGTCCATGTCATTCACTGAAAATACAATAAAAGTTTTACTGAGCGTAACGTGACAGGAAAAAGTCCGGCATATATTGATGTTGTTGAAAAAACTAAATTTTGTTCCAATGAAAATTATATTAACCCCCCTATTCTCTTCCCTTTGCAAATTAACAAAATATTTATAATTCATCATAATTTTTATCAACCAAAAAGGTTTTGGTTATTATTTACAAAACTTGATAAAATTTAAAGTTTCAGTGAGCAGACCTTTTCAAAATTTTGAACAAAAAAAGTTATGTAACTCAAAGTTACATTTTTTACCCATAACCCAGACATTATCTTGCATAAAATAAATCCAGCAGCCCTGGCTAAAGTGTATAAAACAAAGTGAAATCAATATATGATATATTTACTTTCATTACGCTTATTTGAAAACAGTTCTGTCCTTACATTAACATATTTGTGGCATAAGTAACTTTGATTTTAAAATTTTAGATCGTAAAATAAAACTAAGGATACTGGAACAATTTCGGATACTGCAGCACTGCTCACAATAATTAGATAGATATATTTTGTACGCCGACGGATGTGGCAAAGAAAGAGAAATGAATTAATGTGTTTGATATCCCACTACCGCATCATTCAAAAACTACTTCTTCTTGCCCTGCTGTTTTTATAATTGCACTAGCTAAACATAATGTGCACTTCTTCGCTTTTTGTCAACGATAAAAAAATTAACACCGGCAGACGTTAATATCATTGAAAAAGTAAAATTGTATTCAAAAGAAAATGATTATAAACCATTTCTATGATAAATTATCCATCTTTTGATATTTTGATAAAATGTATCCCATATTATGGCCGAGATTACTGTTTAGCCACCCATGAAACTCCCACCAGTGAGTCACCATGGGAGTACTACCACATCGTTACCTTTGTACCTTTCGAATATTTCGTTAGAGAGTGTTAAAGTTTTTTCTTAGGGGTGGGACTATCCGCACATTCAGATATCCATTAACACGGATAAAGTACGGATGGAGTATGGATATCCGGATAATTGCCGCAACGAAGATTCGGTTAATATTTGTATATTCGAAAATTCGAAAACATCAACGAATTGATGAACATTAAAAATAATCAACAAAGACTTTTTCCACGACTTTCGATATACCCAAAACCATTATGCGGCTTGTAGAATTTTTGGTACTCGAATATTTTATTATTGCTTTCACCTATTCTCACAAAGATACTAATCTTCGCAAAAATTGGTACAAATAATACCAATACTTTTTGGCACTCCGAATTACCCCTTTATTTATTTACCCCACGTTGCATTTCATTAATTTCTGATATCTGGTTATCCAAATATCCGGAGTTTTCATTTAAGCTTCGAATGCCCGACTATTCGGAAAATAAAAAGAATTCTATACACTTTGGCTCAGGATATATACATACATATGTACATACATTTATTTTTTGAGATTTCTTTTGAATTTTTGAAATTTAAAATCAAAATAACTTTTGTAGGTTTTTTTACAACAAGTTAAAGGTTGGTATGCTTGGTCTCCAATACCGTGGAAATGATTGCTTCGATTTGCGAAAGCTCTGCTAAAGGAATTGGAGCCAACGTACTCGTATTCGACAACATCCTCAACATTGTCGAAAAATTCGTTTATTTCAATAAAATGTGTTTGAAATTTTTTTTTCAATTTATGCCAAAATGTCACAAACATAAAAATCAACAATTGCTAGGTTATATATTTATTTTTTAACTCTTGAGCTGATTCCGACCTGTGCAAGCAAGTTCATCAATTTAACCGGTAAACTCTGAGTTAAATAGGTAACCAACTTTCACGCAAGTGGGCCAAAAATTGCGTTTTTTTTTAACCAATTATTAGCATAAATCCATCAGTTAACCACCGATTAAGTTTACCAGACGATTGCTCACCGGTTGGCTGTTAACCGAACAAAACTGAGATCTGATAGTTGTGAAAATATGTCAACAATTAATTGATAGCAATTTACACATAATTTTTTTTTAATATGGAACAATTTATGTACCAGGTGTTTCATAAAGAAACAACGAGGCCATGGAGCAAGACCAAACTTCTTTGAAAGATATGAAAGATATAAGTCAAAGTTATCAATAAATTCTCGTCTATGCTAATAAAGTTCGGAAAGTGAGCTCTTTCTTCTTTTGTTTCCCTATGTTCGGCAAAAACAAAATTTTAAAATATTAAAAAAATTGCAAACCAGCAGGTAAATACCAAGGTGAATTCATATCAAATCAAACAACATAACAAAAATCAACTGTGTGATATCTTCCCCATGCATTTTTTGTAAACTATTTCCAAAATTATTCACAATAATCGACCTAATCGGAGATAGCTAATAAGACCTTGGTGAAAGCGGTTAACAAACCCTTGAGTTAAAAAAAAAAAATTCTGGCAAAACGTACCAACCTGACAGTTGTCAGGTTTACAGCGCCTAAAACTATGTCGCAGAATATAACGTCAATGTTACGTACTTAGAAGGGCATAACAACTGCACACTGTTGTCAGAAGGTAAGAAGATTGAAAACCGCTTTTACCGCATAGTTTTAGGCGCAGTAAAGCTGACAACTGTCAGGATGATGAGTTTTGTCAGACCATCAGCAGTTCATTTTAAATGAACAAACTAATTGAGTACTAGCCGGAAATACGAGCACATTTTTAATAAGTTCGCCCTGTACCAGTTGATTTTAATATAAATATATGGAGATCGAGCGCCAAAAAGTATGCAGCAAAATGTACACAGAAAATCTGGTTTTTAAACGTGTTAAATGGCTGTTTAATTTTCCACAACAATTTGCATACATGTGATTTAACTCATTCACGAACAGATTTGGCAACTATAACAAGTAAAATGTGTTTTGACTGGTTTAAACTTAAACTTAATTTATTTCGATGTTGTTCTGCTCCGATCTTAACGCAAAACTTTCCACCTCATTTTGCCTGATTTGACCTCATTAAAATTATTCCAAATATCGGCCGTGCTAAAACAAAAAAAACAAAACAAATCATGGAAAACCATTTTTTTTTACTAATGATAGTTTTTTTTAGGAATTGAAAATAATTAGGGATGCAATGTGAGCCTAGGCGGTTATAGCGCCAATTAAGAAGAAGAAGAATGTGAGCCCTTTTTACATCCAAATATTCCTGCAATAATTTGTGAATGGCATGCATTTCAATATTTAAATAAAGTTAAATTGTTTGCATCGCATACCAGACACATTTGCATACAAATCATATTTAAACTTTAAATCAACCGAGCTGTTAAAAATTAAATTTGTTTAACAATGCCCACATCAAGAATATTTGTAAAAAATATCCCAACTACTTTTATAACATGTGTGGTGAATGTGTATTCAAAAATTGTAGACAAATTGTGCCGGAGTTCATAAAACAGGTGTGTTTTGATTTCATTGGACACCCGTGACAAGTATTGGGAACCTCATGTTGTATGCGAAACATTGTGGAGTCCTTAAAATTGTGGTACAAAAAGAAAATACCCAATTTTAAGCATCAAACACCACTGATGTAGCGAGAAACTTAATATTAATAATATTGTAATTTTTGTGAGGTTGATATAAACGGGGTTAGTAAAAGAAACCGGTCGAAATGGTTGTATCCCTACATTGCTATCTGTTACTCGACCAGTCCTGTACTGCAGCGATGCGCCAGTAGCCCAAGCTTCTGTATCTACACAAAGTAATTACTACTTGGAAAATTGGAAGAAGACACCCTTCTACAAGACTTCAACGCATCAGTCAGATAACTTGGTCTTTCTAAAATAGCATCCCGATTAAAGCAAAGTAATCTTTTAACTCCAGAAACAAGAATTTCATACAATCTCCACCAAGAGACAGAATTGCTTTCATTATTTTCAGGAAATAACGACATTTTTTTTATTCACATGCTCCTGGTTTATTGAAAGCAATCGGAGTACAGAAGTATCATCCAAATGAAAAACGTTTATTTATTGATTCTTCTACGATTAACGGCACTAAGCTGAGTTCGATACACATTGCACATTCAACTAAAGTCAAAGAAGAAGAATATGCTACTGTAGCTTCTGTCAGGGGATTAAGGGGAGTGATGTGAATCCACTGTCGCTAAGGATACTCTGTCGAAAATTTGTTACCCATCGTTTGAGAAGATGATAAAATATTTGGATAAAAATGTTGACTGCGAATTTGGAAACTATGAACTATGCCCACTTCACAACACCTTTGGGATCGAGTGCTGTGCCAGCAGACCCGGGCATTTATTATCGCAATATATTGATACGTTGTACTTTTTCTAGTGCCATGAAATTAAGCCATATAAAATATAAAATATGAGTACTGGGTTAGAATATATAGGTCTTCCAGGCAAGCTATGGTTCCGGTAAAGCTGAATCGTTCTGACTGCAAAAAATCTGTTGGGAATCAAAGAGGAGGAAAGGAGCATATTGAACTGATATTGGTCACGCATCGAGCAGCTTCATTGTAATATGATGAGCATCGCGGAACATTTCCTCCACAGTCATTTGAACCGTTTGTCTGAAAAATTTTGTTGATCTGAGTGAAGAACAAGGAAAACGGTTCCATCCAGACAGGGTCAATAAATTGCTCACTTGAAGGCGGACTACAGTTGGATAATTAAAATCAGCCCTCGTGAATCAAGTCAAACAAGAAATCGGGTTTCTTAATGGGCTTCTTTAAAAATATTTTTTAATTATATCTCAAAAATTAAAGTTGATACAAACGACACTACTTGAATCGGGTGATATAGTACACATACGATACCCACTCGGCTACGACGGTCGCTACAAACGCAAGCAAACTCTGGTACCAAAATTTGTTCGGAAGTGCAATATTTTATGCTGATTAATCACCAAACCTCGAGATATTCGCAAGTCGCATACGAAATTCGGTTGATCAAAATTGGCGCTAAAACCTTCCCATAATCGTTGTCGCTACTTGTATAGAAATTTTTACCGTCGCCGATATCCTTATCGTTAAAGCTATCGCTACAATTTGGCACTATTTTCGTTTACCTGCAGGGGTTTTATCCGCCCTCAAACTTATGTACTTTCACACCCATCCATATGTATTTAATTCTATGTAAAATTCATGTTACACTGGCTTTGAAAGATTTTAGTGAACTACACACACAAACACACATACATATGACATATGTATGTATATATCGCTGAGTTCATTGAAGGATTTACCAATTTCTGTTTTATATATGTAACTTTCATTTTCATTGAGCTCGTTTTTCTTTAATTTTGTGTAGGTCAGTAAAGCAGAGATAATACTGCTGGTAAAAATGTCAACTAGTCAACACAGGGGATTACCAACTCAATTTGTAACGATAAAATATCTTTTGTGGAAGGTGAAAAAAGCTGCGGGTTAATAAGGGATTTAACTTTTACACATGTATAGACAATGATGTGTTAGTGAAATGTTCGGCAATAAAGCTATATATACTTATATGCAGTTAAATATATTTAATACAGAAAGGTAAACTTGCAAATCGATTCACTGCAAATTTAGTCGTAAGTCTGACATTAACTGTAATAGACAGTTAATTTTTTTTTATAAGAATTTTGTGTTAAGAATTTTACAATCTCAAAGGAATATGAAAATTATGTTGACAAATGTGTGCGCTTTTTAAAGTTGTATTTGTATGGTTACTGTAAAATTGCAATTGTATTTAAAAATTATTACTTTTTTAAGGAAAATTATAAGTTGTAACTTAAAATCTAACTTACATCAAATAATATAAACCTGTGTTCATAAAAACAATAGCAAAATATATTAACAAGTTTTGAAAATTTCGGTTCCCGTTAATTAATTTTAATTAGCTTATATCTACATATATCTATATACATATATATATGTATATATATATATAAATTAATGAATGTATCTGTGAGCGTGTATGTATCCTGCAGACTCCGTAACCACCTAACCGATTTTATTGAAATTTTCTTTATCTTTATAAAAAGGAGGAGAGTGTTCCCCTGAAGATTTCGCAGAGTTGCCGTCAATCTGAAAAATTTAATTATGTTAAATATGTAAGTAAGTATTACGGTATAAAAAGTAAATATAAGGTATTTTCGTGAGATATTTAAAAGCATTTTCATCAACAGATATTTTAGTTAGAGTTGCCACCTTTTTAAAAATTAAAAATTCACCAACAATGTAATTGACTTCAAATATAACAATATCTGTATAAAACAAGAGGTATTTAAGGAAGTTTTAAAATAAAAATAATTTTGAATAGAGTTGCCACCTATTTCAAAAATGTATTATATTTTTTTTCTAGCGCTCTCTTCTCTTTATTGCAACTCTGTATACATATGTCGATATTGGTCGATTGTAAAATTACACAGACCTACGTGTTCGCCCCGGCAGAAGAAGATTTATAGCTTTATTTTTAACAGGCTAGCCACGTGTCTGAAAAGTCGAGTTAAATTCGTTGCGTCGTTGCGATGTGGAGAATGTTCATAGCTACATATAAATTTTCAAAAAGGTTGCTACCTGTTTGCAAACTCGAATTTAATTTAATCATACACAAGTTATGCCAGACTTTGACGTACTATAACACTTTTCTTTATAAAAATATAGTCAATTCTATAGCAAAACTCATGTAATGGAATATTTAAAATTTTTATGAAAATTTATAAAACTTCTATAAATTAAAAATATGTTCATCAAAATTTGTAAATTATCTAGTCCATTCAGTTTTACGTTGTATGTAAGTTTCAAATAAATGAAAATTATTGTTAATTTTTTTCGCTGACGGTGTTCTGCATTTGCTTCAATACAAAACTAAATTTTATTTATGCATTATGTGGGAGGAAAGGCGCAACACGGTAAGCAAAAAAAAAATATCAATAATTAACACTTCAGCCACTTAAATTACACTTACACTTAATTGTAGTTATTCTGTTAGTATTGTTACATGGTTTTTGTCAAGGCGAATTCATATAGGTGAAGTTATTAAAGCAGCTGATGCCTTCTTTCACTATATTTGTGTTTTCCTTTACCCGTGACATCCTTCTTCTATTTTCTTTCATTGTGACATCCTAAAATTGAAAAATGCCATCACTTTATATGAAATCGGCTTGGTTTTCGTTATAGGATATTTTGTTCAAAAATAATCAAAATCAAAAATGGAAAGACGAAATTGTCAAAAATCGTCAATATATTTTCCTCATACTATATATGTATACGAATTTAAATATGAAACGCTCAATCATAAGCAAAATTTGTCGGCTTTAACCTCTCTTATTGTCGGTATGCTATTTATATAGTTTAATATATATGATGTTACTGTTTTTGTCTACTTTTTTACTGCCATTTCAGCGTCGTAAAGCAACAACAATGTACCTGTAAGAGCCATAGTTTTTTTTACAGCCACTAGATGTTTAATACTCGTATGCCTAGCGTAAAAAAAATACCTTATACAAAATATTGTGACATAATACGCATATTATTTATTTCAATTAAGAGATTTTTATGCTTCTTACGGGATTGACTTATTGCATAAAATAAGAACACTTCGTCGGTATTCATTGTCTGAACCTATCTACATAGAATATATGTACACACTATATGTATACATAGTATGTACTTCTCTTGGTGTCGTCAAATACCAGGCAATTGTTCATCATTTATCAAAATGTTTACCTCTCATTAAACTTGCTGTATATTCAAAGCATCAGCAGCAAGACATGCATTGACTTTGTCTCAAACAGAATAAACTGTCAGATATTTTTCAAATAAAAAAAAAGATGCCATTTCGTTAAACTTAAGAAACAAAACGCACCACCAATTCTGATTGCTGCTCAACTGTGCGTAAAACATGTGAGGCATAGGGGAGTTATTAACGTCTGTCTCACTCAATCCCAAAATGTCTGCATATAGCTAAATAAATTAAGACAACAACATTGCACAAAATTGCAAATATAATATACTCATTAATTTCATTAGTTATGAGAGACGTCTAAGTAAAATTCGACTAAGCAGGGGGGTGTTAGTAAACAGTAAAAACAATGTGTCAGAAATCTTCTGAAATAATGGTTTCAAAAGAAATCTATTAAGCAGATTGGGTATGCAACAAGTAATATACATATATTTATTTTAAGTATACAACTCGACTTGTATCTAAGAAGTTATGTTTCGCTCATTTAATTTATTTAACCAATATGTATTTGAATTAGACAATCTACGTTTTATTATAATTTTTTTTTTGAATATCTTCTTAAAGTTCTAGATTATATTTAAAAGCTAAATGGCGTTATCATATTTTCTTTATTTCATTACAATAGCGTGCACCACTGCCATTTCATTCCATTATTTTTTTTTTTTTTTGTTTTAGTAGTACAAAATAAGACTTATGTCTTTTTATAGCACTTTAACTATCATGTGTATAATGATAATAATAATAATAATAATAATAATACAAATGGCGCAAATCTTAAAAATATAAATTTTCCTACTCAATAAAATATGCCGTAAAAAATAATAGGAACGAGAAAGGTATAATGCAACAGAGCTAATAAAGGAGGAAAAATATAAATTTAGAAGTTAAATGCCTTTTGCAATGCAATCAAACTTATTTAAAATAATTACGAACAAATGTCTTGTATAGCCTTTACGGACTTAGGTATTGAATTGCAGATCCTAACTGCGCTATTGCAAAAAATTGTCTAGAGGATTCTTGATAATTTAATTGTGAAACGAGAAGACCGTGTTGCTCCCATGAGTTTGTATAAAAATATGCAATGCCTGGCGGGCATTTTTGTTCGTCATTGCAAAATACTAGATTAATTTTATGCCAAGATATCGAGTCAGGTTTACTGTACGCTACCTCAGAGTAGATGATGAGTGGCAGAATTAGTTGGAATCCAATTTATGCCTAATTGCCATTGGTATAAATATAGCAAACACCCTCAATTTGCGCAGTAAGGATAACACCTAAATTTTTTTTACCATACTCGCAAGACTAATGGGAAACTTGGAAATATTATCAACATATAAGTAGTACCTTATTATATATACTTAGAATATACATATGACTTTGAAGTATTTAGACATATGTATATATTTTTTTCTAGCCCAGACAAATGTAGCAGACAAGTCACTACTCATTTTGACACATTTGTAAGCCCCCAATTAGACCAATACGAAACAAAAAAAAAAACAACATTGATAAATAGACTCAAGAAGAGCGGACCAAAAACAGATCCTTGTGGAACCCCAATATACACAGATCTAGGTTGGGATATTGAGTGATATGACTTGACCTTCGGTGTGTGTTCTACCCACCAGGCAAATAAACATATTTACTTTTATCCGCATTATCACCTAAGACGCAGCAAATTATAGTCCACCGAGTGAAAAGCCTTTAAATAGTCAAGTAAGCAAAGGAGCATCAATTACCCATTATCAAAGTTAGTTCTTATATATATCAGTATTTTAAGCATTGCTATCGAGCAACTATAAGTTTGCCTACAGCCAGATTGTAACGCGGGGAGCAGGCTATTTTTTTGCACAAAGGCAGAAGTGCCTGCAGTCATCAGCGCAGCTAGCATTCACCTCAAATTTTCCATCCTTCCCTGTAGCACCTTACTAACTGCCATAATTTAAAACTTCTCATTTGGACTAGCAAAACATGACAAATTATTATTAGCATTAACCAAAAGTCGCTAAGCTTATCAAGGTCTATACAACACTCAGATCTTTATTTGCTTCGTTCCTTAGATGGAAGTGAAAGATCTCGGTTTGAGTTGCTATACGAGTACTCGTACCAACGCTTCGCTTGCCTCATTATAGCAGTACTTTCATTTCGAATTTTTTTGTAATGACGCCAATACATCTCCGCTTTCGTTACTTAGCCTGAAATTGATTGAGTTTTTTGCAACATTAGCAAATCGAATAGGAACATGTACGTTGAATAACATGGGCATGTTTTTGTTTAGGGAGTCAAGTTTACTATCAACAGTGTCTAGATACCAACATTCATTCCAATTGAGTTTACTCAAGTCTAAATGCAAAGAGTTTACCCTCAACGATTTAAGATCACAATGTACAATGCTGGCGCCAGGGTCAGAAATAAATTAATTTTAACATCTAAAATACAAAATATTAAGTCATGGTCGGAAATAAATTCCACTCGGTGAAATTTGGCCAAAAAGACTAGGAGGAAAGTTAGTAGCATACCTGGTTGGGATATATCTATTAACAATACAGAGTCTTACTGTTGCTAGCTGGTCCATTTGCTACTAATTTAATACTACATGGGTTATTTGTTAGTAAGTTTGCATTAAAATCACCATAAATTAAAATACGTCATAATCTAACACATCTTCACACAGATCAACAAAATATGAATCAATAGAAACATAATTTTTATTATGATACTAAACAAATGAAATTAAAGTTTTATTTTTTTATTTAAAATACTTCAGTAAACAAATACTCAGTTTCACAATTGCTTGATATTGCTAGCAGTCTGAATTTGAGATTTTTTTACAGTAAACGATCGTATGGCAATAAATTGTACCCCATTGCATCCACTGTGTACTCTACGAAAAACAAGCCGAGCAAATTCAAGTTCGTCACGACTTAAACTTCGTGCATTAGTAAGTACTATAATTAAAACAATAATTTTGTTTACACAAAATGTAAAAAAAGAATTTTCTCATTTTCATTAACGCCAGGGCTCTACTTACCGAATGGGCCTATATTCACAATACCAGACCCAAACAGAAATAACGAATATCAAGCAAACAAAGCAATAACAGAGCAATAAGAAAATACAACGTACTGAAAATCATGGTGTTAAGAAAATAAATATTACGAATTTAAGAGAATAGTATAAATTAAAAACTATCATAAAATTAGATGCAGAGGAAAATAACTGAATTGAGAGAGCAGAAGAAGAAAAAGGAATAAGGAAAATATATTGCAAAATAAGGAACATGTTTTAAGGATATATTAAAATTTACCTGAGTTGGACCGATTTGAAAATACCTTCAAATATGTAGTTTTGTGTACATAAAAATAGTTAAAAAACACTATCTGAGGTATTAGTTTAAGCTTAAAAGGTTTGCATAAAAAATATTTTAAAATGCGTTCAATAACATCAAACCTTATAATTGTTTTATAATCTGAGTTCATTTTTTTTATTTTACAAAAAAAAAATTATTTGTATTGATGAAAAAAAACTCCATTTTGGGAGATATTTTCAAATTGGTCCAGCTCATGTAAATTTTAATAATCTTATAACATAATACATTTTAATTATTATTATTTTTGGCCTTATATGTTTGAAACGACTGCAATGTTTTGAGCTCGAGGCCAGGTTTTTATTAGGGAATAATATGAGAAAAGCGACGTCACACTTAATAGCGGTATGGTTGGAGATAGGGATAATTAGAATGGCTGATTGGTTGCTTGCTCGCCTAGCAACTCCGTGTATCATGGTTCAAACCTTGATAAAGTCTAGAAAGAAAGAAGTCTGATGAGGAGATGTGGTGATCTCCGAAATAGCAGCTATCAATCACTTCTAGCACTTTGAAAAATCGTTGTTTTTCCACATTATTCCCTAATAAAAACCAGGCTTCTAGCTCAACAAATTACAGTCGATAATACATTTAATAATTCCAATATTTTTTGTAAACATTTTTTGGCAAGGTAATCTATTGTACTTATATGTATATAGTATGTACCTACCCTGAAGGAAATGTCGATAGCAAAATTGTACTGATTCACTATTGACTTTGTCACCAGCACTATTGACCAATTACTTATATACGGGGCTACGCTCTCTGCTGTAGACATTTAACATGTGCTTGTGATTGAAAAGCCACTAGTGTCCGCATGGTCACATTCGAACCAGTAAACCACTACAAACAAAATGAAACAATAAACAAATCAGTTTAACAACTGTGAAAAATTTAACTACCCAGCTATAAAAGGCGAAGCAAAAAATGCAGACGCTCATTGATTATGCCACCAAAAAAGTCACTCAAAATAGTCGGCACTAATCAAAGTTTCCTTGGGGATATGTAAGTACGCGCATTTATTTACATAATTAAATAAGTAAATATGTACATATGTAAGGGGAAATCTCTAACACATAGTAATTGTAATTGTTTAACTGTCAAATGCTACTCATTTATCGTTAATGTTTAGATTTTGACTTTTGCTTTTATAACAATCAACCTGGGACCACCCAATGTCAATGCCGCAGGTCGTTAGGTTACACACAATTTAATATTTAGACAAATGTTTGTATATGTATATATGTATTTATTTGTTAGTTAGATTCATAATTAGTCGTAGAACGAGGATGAGTTCGAGTCGACGTCGGTCTGGTGAACTCATCTCGTTGAACTCAAATCGAACCAGAAATAAACATCCAATATAGATTTGTATTATGCGGAGACTAAATAATAAAGAATAAATAGATTTTGTTTGATCAGTCAACATAAATAAATACTACGTATATTTAATGTATATAAGCATAGGCATTAGATTGGGATAATTGCTTGCAATTACCATCCCGATTTGAGAGCAAACATTGAGAGGATTTAAGTGACCTCAAAACAACCAAATTCGAATTATCTTCACAACATTTATATTTATTACTCAAATCAATCAATTGTTATACATTATTGAAAATATCATGCTAAGTATCTTATTGTTACACTTCCAAACGAGAGAAATGCATCCACCTGCTAAAACGTTAAATTTTATAAAGCATACAACTTTTTTAGGGAGGACAGAAATTAAGGTATTTGAACTAAGTTAGCTAAACGGACACATCCTAGAAGCATACATAGTAAATAAAATTATCTTTTCAACTATATATATATTATATATAGATATTATATTTTGGCAGCGAGTATTAAAAAAGCGGATGAGAAGAAACTTGATTTTGGCAGTGGTTTTAGGAAACGCTAAGAATTAAAATTTGTATGACCCCAAAATTCTCTCACCGTAAGCTTTCAAACTAGGAGGGCAATGTAAACTTTTTTCTATCATATGAGGACTAGGTCGGTCGAATTTGCATACCTATTTACATTCGAATGCATAATTTAAATTTAAAAAATATTTATGCTTCTAATTTTGACATTTTCTGCGAAAAAACTTTACCTTAAACATAGCGAACACGAGCGACTTCTCTGCTTTCCTAATTGGCACCAGCTAGGGGCCTCAAGTGTAGTTATGCTCTTCTCCACTTGCTCTTCCTAACTTAGAGGCGGTCTGCATCTTCCTCTGCCATTACAAGCGGTTGCCAAACTTGACACGGGATGATGGAAAATCGTTCCAATATACATCAACAATGAAGCGGCTTATCTTTTTTCATATTTCATAAAATCTAATTTTAACTACATATGTATCTGCAATATCGTAAAAACTGTTCTACCTTTTTATATTATGGCTTTTTATTCGGATTCAGTAGAAAAGTTTACATATGCAATGATGATTAAATGTTATAGGTTAGTTTTCATTTCGCCCGGTGTAATTTAGGTACACAACTGGCGGCCGCAATAGCCGAACCGGTAGCGCATGCGCGCTTTATTCGCTGTGGCCCGAGCTCAAATCTAGACCGGAGAAGTAACATCAAACAATTACAGAAAAGCTTTTTTCTAAAAGCGGTCGGCTGTCGGCAGGTAATGGGAAATCTCCGAGTGAATTTCTGCTACGAAAAAACTTCGCTCAAAAACTATTTTCCGTTCGAAGTCGGCGTTGAACTTTAGGTTCCTCATTTCGTGGTACAACATCAAGGCGCGCAACGCAAATTTTAGGTGAAGTTCGGCCAAATACCGAGCTATATGATGTAGGTACCAAATTATTATGATTGCCACCATACGTTGCTTTTATTTCCAGCAGTACTTGAGTGACCGAATTTTTTGAAGTCATTAACACATCATCACTTAGTAAAAAATACAACTTGGATTATTTTTTTCCTTTTACCACCAATGCGGAGGAGAAATTTCACTCAACGTCTAATGCATTTTTCAATATTAGAATTACTATTTATAATGAATGTATCCGTTTGGAGCTGAATAAATTATGATCATACAAATTAAATAATACACCCAAGGTATCAAGCCACATTTGCTATTAAAGTGATATATGTAAATCTATTAAAAGAGCTTTAAAAAAGAGTAATGCAAAATTGTCTTTGAATTTTAGAGACTTTCATTTCGTTCTTGCGATATATGTATGTAGATATTTGAGACCTTTTAAATAATATCATAAATTCGCAAAACATGTATCATACTTCGTTATGCCCTTTACTCGTAAAGTTTAATTTGCTTTCTTTTTTAATACTCTAAAATCATCAATAACTTTAAATTTCTGATACACACAATTTTCTTGGGGCATTGTTGTTGTGTGAGAACACTACATACCAATCTTTTAAAGAACTCGAAACACAAACAAAATTAACAGAGTAGCCACAACAAAGAAGTGAGCAAGAAATATTTACAAATATGTACATTGCCAAGTTCTCAGACACTTATACAAACAAACAAGTATTTTAATTCTTTTTGTACATATGTACATCCGAAAGTCGTAGACGAAAAGCAACACAGTGCATTAATAAAATTGTTTATGAAAAATTAAAAATAAAAAAATATGAAGTTCATCAAACTTTGATGTCTTCATGTAGAAAGCTCTATTAGGGATGAAAGACTTTTTTTGTTTACAAACCAATATTGTGGTATTTAGCAGCAGTATTGCCGCGGGAGTCAAGAAAGAGGTATTATCAAAAATTTGCAAATATGAATCAAATGCGTTTGAAAGTATCGTAATATCTTCTTAAAGAAGCCTAATATAATTACATATCGAATTCATTTAAAATGGCATTTAAATAACATTACGAGTGTTCCAAATATACTATTTGGATTCTCACTTCTATATTTACCACATATTTGGTCTAGATCTATAGGTACAGTTTACAGCTGATATTCCAATACCAACAAGCGGCACAATTGCTACTTCAAAAAAATTTAAAATTACTAGAAATCCTCGGCAGACGTTGTCCTACATATATTTATTTATTAATTGCCCATTTCATATCTAACCAAAACACGCATTTCGGTTTCTGTCAACATGTGGCAACCCTCTTAAAAATATTGGCATGCATCGGGTTCGAAAAGTTTGACACTCATATTTTATTTAATTTGACTTCTGACAAAGATGGCACACTCTTCAAATTATACCTATAACCTTTCTCCTAGTGAAACAAAGAGTTGGACACCTATATTTGACTATTTCAAAAAAACTTGTGTATAATCTAATTTAAATCAACTGTTCAAGCAGACGGCAAACTTCTTCAAAATATATCTAGCTATAAATTTTCTCCTTTGAACCGTTTAACATCCTTATTTTATATTAACTTGTGTATAAATTTATTGAAATCGACTTTTCAAGCAGGTGGCAACCCTTTAAATATTATATATGACCTCTCTTCAGCAAAACAAACAGTTTGGCACCCATGGCAGCCCTGTCCAAAATATAGGTATGGTGGCAACCCTCAAAAAAAGTTTCATTTTTTCCGAGTCGAACTGGTTGACAACAATATTTTAAAGTTTCATTTAAAAGTTGTAATTTTAATTAAATTTGACTTTTCAAACCTGTGGAAACCCTCTTCCACACTTCATGACTTATTCTCATACCTACCAAATATACATACATACAATACTTCATAGAAATCGGTCGTAGAAGTTCGATCACAAACACCGTGACACGAGATTTTCATTGTTTGGTTGGTCACTTAAAACCAAATTATTAGTCCAACTATGGGAATGTGCGGCGAAAAGAAGCTGGATGATAATGCAAAGAAATTTAAATTAACATTGCGTTTAGGAACAAACTAAAATGCACTCCTACGCTACCCAATGGGCAATGATTTTAATTTTTTTTATTTAAGAAATATATCGTATTTTCTGGTTTTATAGATTGTTTTTATCAATTTTTAATAAGTACGAAATTAATCATTCAACACATTTTCAGTGTTGACTTTTTTTTCTGATATTCTAGCTAAATTTTCCACTATTGTATATTCAGTGGCTTACAATAGAATCATAGGGCAAATATTTTTGGGATCCTTTTCATATGAGTATTTTTATCCTTTGCAGCAAAAGGTCCATCTATTGAGGAGTTGGAGAGTAAGAGTGTTACACAAAAATATTATCCGTTCTATAACTGAAATATAGGGATCATGTGGTTCCCTATGCCGCTTTACCAAAAAAAAAGGAGGAAAAAGGGGGAAGCTAAAAAAAAAATCGATGTTAGATACCAAGGCAATAAACAATACACAAGGTTGTAATCAAACAAATAAGTTAAGCCACTAATAATGGCAATACACTGGATATGGTACCGGACGGACAATAAATGCAAACTTTCTAAATATCTGGATCACAGCGGCACCTAGCGGATTATTTTTTTGTCAAACGTAAAATTACACTAAAGATGATACACCGCCGAGCCCGCTGATTTTTTTTCCAAGGGGATTGAGCTTCAAGCTCATCGGAGTGTAAGTTTTTGATCGGTTAAACAATTTTTCACGAAATGAGAAGAACCGAAGCGTGCTGAATTAACATTTGAATAATAAACAATAATAAATTACTTTACAAGTATCGTTATATGAGGTTGTGTAGCAAATTAATAAATGCGGTATATTTAACACAAAACCTAAATATTTGCGTTTACCTAATTCTACTCAAAAATATGAATGGTAGCATAAATATTTTCGGTTTCGAAAAATTTTAAAATTTGTCCACTACTTTGGTATTATGTATATATAATAATTGAAAATGCTTGATAAACTGAAACGAAGCATAATTCGTATATTGCATATCAAAACTTATACTAAGTAGAAAAAAGAATTATCTCTTCAATATTCTCAATATTCTCACGATTGATCTATATTGATATTCTAATAGGATTCATAGCTAAAGTGCTACTCGCCATGAAGTACTAGACCAGATTTGCTTCATAATCTTTCTTCACACCCAAAATACAAGCAAACATTTAATTTTGTATAACGATGTGCTAGAAAAGGTCAGCTTTCGTACTTTATTGTTCTTACTTGGCTATTCTTCTTTTAAATATTTTCACCTCGTTTGTCATTTGGGCTCATTTGCAGTCATTGTTGGCTGTAATTTTTTGTGTTCAAGATGCGCAACAAAAATTTGGTAACAACAATTTTTTCGTAGAGGTAACATTCAACGCTATTTAAACAAGCAACTTAACTAAGTAATTGACGAATTCTCTCAATTAAGGTGCAGGTACTCGTCAATTAAATTTGATTTATGCCACAACAGTCAACACCACAATTGCTTGGTTAGCACTTTATTATCATTTTCCGTATCCTTTTCCATTATCCCTCATTATTTCCCTTCAACCTTTCTAATATCTTAAGTGCAATCGGCAACAAATTATGGCTGAGTGCTTGGAAAACCGATTTCGTATTTGCGGTCTACATCAATTTCATTCCATCCATTATCAGGTTTATTTAGAAGACATTCACTTGCTCTTTTGTTTAATTTTATTAAAGTGAAAATTATTGTTGCTAATTATTTCATAACAACCTTATTTCGAATTTGCGACTTTCATCAATTTTACTCCATTAATTATCAGATTTATTTAGTAGACATTTCCTGCTCTTTGTTTTAACTTCATTATCTGCGGCGTTGTTAATTCCAAAACAAAGTCCAAATATGAGGGTGCCAAAATTTTGTTACGCTCGAGTCAGGTTTTCAGGCGCGATAATTTTGTAATCTTACAGCAAACTTGTAGTATGGCCAATCAAGATTTTTCTTGCTACAGACATTTTATATTTGAGTTGAGTAGAACTTGTTATAACAAAGCTCGTAAGTTATTTCTGCCTCATCGAAAATATTAAAATAGCTGCCTTAACATAAACCGTTAATTTATAGTTAGGCAACTAAATTTCTTAGATAAATCAGAGTAGGTACGAATTACTAATACTACTAACTACTACCACTAACTATTATTACTACTACTACTATCACCACAAGTACCGCTGCTACTTCTGGCATTACGATGACTACTGCTGTTACTACTACTAATTACTACTACTATTTTTACAAATGCTACCATTATTTTTATTCATGCTACTACTACTATCCTTACTAATTTATACTACTATTTTTATTTATGATACTACTAACTACTACCACCTTTTTTGTTAATGCTTCTGCTATTTTTACTAATTGTTACTACTAATTTTATTGATTCCATTACTAATTGCTACTACTATTTTTACTGCTACTATTTTTAATAATGCTACTACAGCAACTACTACTACTATCACTAAGAGAACCGCTGCTACTCCTACTTTCACTACGACGACTGCTGCTACTACAACTAGTTCCTGCTACTATTTTTACTAATGCTGCTACTAATTACTTCTACTATTTTTAATACTGCTACTACAAATTAATTCTATCATTTTTACTAATTATACCACTAATTACTTCTACTATTTTTACTATATTCTAGTATTATTTTTATTGATGATACTACTAATTACTACTCCTATTTTTACTTATTTCTGCTACTATTTTTCCTAACGGTACTACTAATTACTTCTACTATTTTTTCTAATTTCTACTACTATTTTTACTAATTCCTACTACTATTTTTACTAATGCTACTACTACTATTTCTATCACTATTTTTACTTACTAATTTTTACTACTAATTTCTTCTACTATTTTTACAAATTTCTACTACATTTTTTTTTTGTTTAGAAACTAAAAACGAAAGAATTTTACAGATTTTATTTTTTTAATTTTCTCGATTTATGCTATGACATATCGACTTAAATTGGGATTAATGTTTATAGCTTCCCCATTAAATTAATTACTGGGCAAAATTTCTTCAAATTTAAAACCCTCATTTGCAAATTTTTGTTCTCGGAAAAAATGTTGCCTTCTTTTATTGTAACATTTGCATTAGATTGCCTCTCGTCTAGCAAAATGACTGGGTTTATGAAATTATATTAGAATCTTGTGCCCGCCTCTTTCTTTAAAAAGTACAACTGAGAAATTTCATGCATCCCAATTTTGTTTTTCAATATTGTTAAAGGCCGAATAATATAGGGCCCAGAATTCCTCGTGAATTCGGTAAACGGAGGTCGAAATTGAGAGCCGATCCTTTGAGTAAGTAATTTCCTTTTAGTCTCGCTTTGGTGTATACATTGGAAATAAAACTCAGTTTATACGCAGTCTGATTTTAGGGGTTTATTGCTGTAAAAAAACCTGGAAATACAAACAGGTGTAGTTTAACTCACTTGAGATGTCGCTGTTAAAGAGGCAAGAACTTTTGCTAGTCGCCAATCGCATTTAAAGCCCCCACATCTGGCAACGGGCTCAACTAACACAACTCATGCAAAGGCAGAGAAGTAACGAGTAATGCCAGCGATTGGCTTACAGCGATATCTCGTTGTGAGAATTTTCTTAAAGAATACTTGCAGACCTAAACAAATTTTTGTTTTCTCGAAGTCGGTAATCAGTGACGATACTCTTCTATCACGAAATTAGTCAGCAAAGTTGCTATTATTTTTTTTTTTGCTTACGGAAAGTAGAATGTTTTGTTTTGTATGAGAAAAATCAATTTCCCAGAGGATAGGTAAGCAAATAAGTTATCCAGCTAGAGTGCACTTTAAAAGGACTTCTTAAGCAGAGAGCTTTCCGCTGGCCACTTTTCGGCTACTACGGAACGAACGGCCTCGCGACCAGCTTGGTAAGCGGGCAGTAAGTGGGCAGTTACTGGAACATCTAGGGTCGGGAGGTCGTTTTGACCAAAAGTTTACCAAAGAAGATCACGGAAGCTTTTACGGTTATCCTCACCAACAACATCAGCTACTGCTTAGAGCATGAAGTTGTAGAATCATCTCAGCACTTTTTTCCCAGTTACCTCTCACCTTAGCGAGACTACGACTCAACTATCTTGGATAACAGCTTATTCAATCTCCGATGCGCATATCAAGAGTATAGATTAGCCTGCTTTGTAGCCTCACTACAAGCACTCGACTGGTTTAGAGCAAAATCCAACTAGTTTCTTATCGCAGTGCTGATATTGGTCTCTACTATGTCTATGGTGTTTCAACCACTACATTTATTTTGCGCTGCCGCTGACCACCATCTCCTTGCTCATACTTCGTTATATGTGTCACTTTTCATAATGTCTATTATTGGTTGATGTTTTGCCAAGTTTGCGTGTTTATAATTTAATATTCCACCTAATGGTAGCACTAAAAAATTTCAAGAAGTGAATTAAACTAAATAGAAAAAGAAGCAGGCTGTGTCAGAGACACGGCCATTAAGTTTAACGTAGAATACGCCATCCGATAAGACAGAAAACATATGTAACAATAAATGATAAATAATACAAGCAAATGAATTTCTTTATTTGATAGTTACTTTGGATGATATACATAAGCTTATGATAGGAAAAATAGGATAAAAATGTTTTTAAATTATCAATTAAATTTCTCGCAAAAACGAAGTCAATGGCTGTTATCAATAGTAAAGATAAATGATAAATAACATACGCGAATCAATTTTATTATTTTTTTGCAGTGCTTGGCAGCATTTTCTCTTCTTTTACTCTACTTTAACTTGCCCGCCTAAAATTATGCAATACAAAGAAAGGGCTGCACGAGTACATTTAAATCGCCCAACAGCAAACACTCAACCAAACACAACACACATATTTGTGTGCATGTGTTTATACAATTTTCATTTGAGAAATTTAAATATTAGGAAGATATCAACCAACATGAAATGTATGTCAAACGAAAGCTAACATCTTCATTTGACTACAAAAAAAAAAAAAAAAATTAATCGAGCCGTTTCCTTATAATTAAAGAAATAGAGATTACAACAATAAAAACCTGACATTGGTGCCCATACCGTAAGGTAAGACGTATTCTACGCCAAAACACAAAAGAAGAAATTTGCAGAAATTGCAAAGCATTTTTTAAATTCTAAATAGGACAATGTACTTATATCTCTTTGTATAAAAGGCGCAGCAATTGGGCATACAACTCACCAAGGCTACGGAGAAGAGCGAAAACTAAAACGTGCCTGTATTGAAAATTATTTTACATTTGCGTGCGACTGCCTCCAAAGTGGGCGATAGGGAAAATTAGATAACTCTCTAAAATTACTATATAAAGCTCTACCAAATTTGTCGCACACTTTCCATTTCAAGTCAGTAAGCATAATTTATAAATTTTAAAATTTATAAATGACACCACTCCCAGCTCTCATACGAGTATTATATAACTGTGTTGTAAAAATATCGAACAATACTATATTTCAGTAACTATAAAAGGTACTTTTCTCAAATTCAATATGTGGTATTACATTGGAGAAATGAATACGTGGGCTTATTCATTTTTATAGAAAATACGCTTGGCCACCCTTTTAAAGCAAATATAAATATATATGTATATCTCCGAAACTACTTTAAAACTCCACCAAATTTAGTACACACCATGCACTGCACCTGAGCAATCAGCAATTTGTATAACTAAATACAAGAAGCGGTAGACAAAATGGCGCACCTTCCAACTGGCGCGGTGGGTTACAAAAATATTTTTTAAGTACTACTTATTTTAAATAAAAACTTCAGTTCGATTTCCTCCGAATTTAGGCCATATTTGGTTATTTACAATTGCCACAATCATTTAGCTTTCCAATAGTCAGAACAATTTTCATTTACCCGTTTCTGTTTAGAAAATGTGCCTTGCTTTATATTTGAATTTTGTTCAATGTGTGCTATATTGTTATGGTTAGTGTTCTGTGTCGCGAGCTACAAAATGGAAGGCAATTTATGTTTATCTGTTAATTTTAATTTTGAATTATTCAATGTGGTGATTACTGTCTGGCGATGAAAACGACCCGATGGAAGGTGATTTTCTGCGTTTTCTTTTATCGGGATAATGTTTTGCTGTTTGTTTCTCCCAGCACTTTTACAGGGTTGCATGTTCACTTCTCAAAATACCGATATCTGGCCAAGCAAAACTGAAAATTTTACAATGGAAAAAGCGTAATTTTTGGGAAAGACAATGCATCAAGTTTTAATGATGCTCTTAGGTACACCAGAGCTGGTTGTGAAAAATTCATCATCAAGTTCGAACCTTATTGCAAATATGAAGACTTTTTCATTCACTTAAAAGATTACAAGCTAAAAGCACTTTGTGTGACCCGTTTAACAAGAGAACTTGCGATATATGAGCTTTCCGCGTAATAATACTGAGCCTTTCCTGTTGAAGACAATAGAACTCAAGACATTCGGTTCATATTTTTTCCTTTTCCATAAAACTCGAATATATTGTTTCTTACCCACATTTTTTTTAATGCACACAACTTCTCTAAAAACTGACCGAATTTGATAATTCAACTTGCGAAATGTCCTTAATTAGTTGAGCTTTAAACTATCAACTCATATACAAAAAGTCTCTTTCAGAAAAATGAAACAATACACTTTTTTGCAAAATTTAATTTAAATTTTATATTTTTTCACATTAGAATAAAGATACTTCAAAATGTATTTTGGCCAAGCGGCTAAATTTATAGAGAAGTTATGTGCATGTAAAGCAAAAAAAAATATGTTTATTTAAATACATAAAATACGATTTGCACAGTGAAATTAAAATCGCCGAAAACTATTGAAACACATTTTGTTTGGTCGCAGGAAAAAAAATTACATGTCTGGACATTTTGACCAATAAACAACATATTCGAGTTTCATGAAAAATGAAAAACATGACCCGATCGGACCGGTTATTTTCAAATACAAATGCTCTATTTTTTTACATACAAATAAAATAAAATATCTATTATAAAGCGCCCATCATCTCCTACCTAATTTCCTAAAAGTTTATATTTATTGAACTAGGGCTGCTACAAATGCACAAAGTCCGCCTGCCATGCACCACGCTGTGAGTTAGAGAATTTGCTTTATCAGTTAATATTTAGTCAAATTAATTTCAAATGAAATACATTTAAAATATTTAAATATACGCGAGTTGAGAGCGAGCGTAATATATGTAGTTACAAAATACAATATAACAGCCAAATGAAAAGAAAAGAGAAAGTGTATAGTGAAAGAAATGCCATATCACGCTTTTCCCCACTTTATTGCTAGCATGCGGTTTTTCTACAGTTTCTTAAACTTTTTTCACACTCATTGAAGACGCGAAATATAGCACCTCTTTTTTTTAACACCAATTCCGTCACGTTGGCAGAGGGTACTTATACGTCCCAGGGCACTTTTGCCAGCTGCAGCGCCAACGCCATGCATCTCTCTTGTATTCTTTAAGTTGTCATTGTTTTTGTTTTTGTTTTCACTTTTTTCCTCGCATATCACTTTTATTCTGCTTGTAGTCAGTCCACACTGGCCAGCTAACATTTGTTACGTTTTCGTTGTAATTTTATTTGATTTTACTCATTTATAGCGGAAAATATTACAGGGAAGTGATTTTCTTATCGTAACCGTTTAAATTTTCCTAACTTTCCGCTAATAACAGTAATAAAAAAAGCTTTCAAATTAACTTTAGTTATAGAGTAGGGCAGTGTGAATGAATGGAATGGCTGTGGTCAATGGCGCTTTAGTGAAGTGAAGCGATTTTTTTTTTTATTGCCAACTGACGTTGTGTATACTAACTAAATGAATGCCTTAAGGAACTTAAAAATTGGATGATGACTGTTATTGTGTCGCACGCTTATTTCATGTTGCGTGTCATATCTTTTTATGCTACACAGGAAATGCTTTAATTTCCGCTGACTGTGTTGCTTAAATATAACACAAATTGCGTGCGTACGCGCCGCCTCAAACCCGAATTTTGAAAATTGCCACACAAATTTTATTTAGTTCTTTCTAAGTATTTAAATTAATTTCTCAGGGTTGGTGTTTTATTACTTTTTTTTTTTTGTAAACATTTACTTTCATGCCTCACGCAGTCATGTCTTACAATTTCGTGTGCAAAACGATAATATTTATTTTTGGCTCACATGTCCTCCTTTGCTTTTGTTTATTATGCGAATTCTTAGCGTATTCTCGTTTGTGCTCGCACTTCCTGCCATATCGCCTCGAAGGCTCTCAACAGCACAATGGGGTTCTTCTCATTTGCATATTACAATGAGCTGTCGAGCGTGTTTCGTACTTAAAACACAACTTGCACAACTTACATGCCCACACATTCAACGAATAAATCACGTAGGCAAACTCCTACTTATTACTTATATCGAAGTACATGCACTCTTACAAATAGATATACATACATATTTATATTTCCATATAAAATGCTGAAATTGAAAATACCGAAAGGTTTTTTTTTAATTTTTAAATCACCTTTTAAAATAATAAAATGCAGTATGTATTAATCAAACTACAGTCGCGTGCAACTTATTCATAACGGCATTCCTAATTAAATTATTTCGGCTTGTCCGTGGAATAACCGAGAATTGAAAAGCAAGCCTACACTGAAAAAACAAAAGGGCCAACAAATTTTTGAAGTGATTTTTTTACATTGTATATGTACATAACGAAAGTCGGATCAGAATCGTATAACGAAAGTGGCGCCAGAATCGCTTTATTAATTTCTACCACTATCTCTACTAGTTTCTACCACTACTTTTACTAATGGTACTAATAATTTCTACCTCAATATTGATAATGCTACTAATAATTTCTTGCATTATTTTACCTACCACAATTTTCTATTAATTTCTTTCACTATCTTACTAAATTCTATCACTATTTTTACTAATTGTACTACTAATTTTGACCACTATTTTACTGATTTCAACCACCATTTTTCCTAGTTTCTTCCACTATTTTACTAATTTCCACCACTATTTTTAATAATGGTTCTACCAATTTCTACCACTATCTTAATTTATTTCTGCCACTATTTTTTATTTGTACTGCTGCTAATTTCTACCACTATTTTTACTAACGCTACTACTAATTGCTACCCCTATTTCTACTACTTTCTAGCACTATCTTTAATTTCTACCACTATTTTTACTAATTTCTCCCCCTATTTTACTAATTTCTACCACTATTTTTATTAATGGTGCTACTAATTTCTACCACTATTTTTGTTAATACCACTCTTTATTTCTTTAACTGTTTTCATTAATTTCTTGGACTATTTTTATTAATGGTAATACTAATCGCTACCACTATTTTCACTAATTTCTACCTTTATTTGCACTTAAGGAAAATATGATTTCTACTACTACTTTTATTAATTTCTACTTAGATGCACGATGTTTTGTATTTATTTTGATGTAATTTTTTCCTCAAATATTTTACCACCATTGGCTATAAGTTAAAATGAATAAAGCATTCATAAAAAGAAATCTGCTTTCTCCAAAAGTATTAAAACTTTCTTCACTCCCATTTTTGTTTTCTTTAGATAGCTGTTTTCTTCAACCTAGAAAGTTTAAAAAATTGGTCTAGAAAAAAACGGTTAATAACCATTCTGCTTTTCTTATTAATTTAATAAAGAAATCCACATCAAGGTGCTGGTTAAATATACGATTTTGATTCGTCAGCTGTCAAAAATTTATGGAAAAGTACTAATGTGCAAGTCGATCAAATGAAAGCTTTCCCTCTCGCGGTTGCGCGAATGGCACAAATTTCATCTTACAGTGTATTTTAGGCTCTGACAAAATGAGATTTGTCCGTGGCTTCGTGCCATTTGTAAAGTTGCAACAATAGTCAAAAATAAATATCTGATTTCTACAATTTCATAACTACTCAGGCCTTAAAAATAAAAAAACAGTATTGATTACTTTCACATTAATATTTTGCTATCATTATTCGCTGGGAAAATTTGTTCCAAAAGTGATTTTGGACTTCACGCCCATTCATCCGTTCAACAATTGATTAGCATGATTGGTGTATCTCGTCTTGTAAATTTAGATTATTTTATAATATGTATATCCTAAGACGTATTTAAGAGCTACTTAGGGTGAATTATCGATGACTTCTTCCTAGCTCCTTTGCATAAAAACATATATGCGGAGTTTTTCTTGTTTTCGTTTTCTGTACATATAACAAATATTTTTTTATACAAGAAAGGAAGGTAATTTCACTTTGAAGTTTTTTGGCATGAACTGTGCTTAAGGTAAGGACCTCTCCGAACCTTTTAATACACCAAATGAGGTTTCAGACAGGGTGATCCCCTTTCATGTGACTTCTTTAAGATTATGTTGAAAAAGAAAATTCAAGCTGCAGAATTAAACCGGTCAGGCACCATATTTTATAAGAGCGTGTAACTACCGTCGTATGCCGAGGAACGAAGGAACGAGGGCAAAACGAAGTACCTCGTGTCATCAAATAAACAGTCAGCGCACTTGTATCTTGGCTACCGCGCCACTGCTTTGAGTTACCAAGTAGAGTACTATGTTTATCTGGAACCTGCATTGACACCAACAACAATATCAGCTTCAAAATTGAACGAATAATCTCTCTCATCAGATGAGATGATCCTTGGAGTGTTCGAGAAAAAGATTCTCCGAAAGTTTTTAGGACCGTTACCGCGATGCGCACAGTTCAGAGAATTAAAATATGTACAGCGGCTTCGTTGGCTAGGGCATGTCGTGCTCCACTCCTGAAAATATTCAACGTGGTACCAGCTGATGGTGGTAGAGGAAGAGGATGGTCTCCTCTGCGTTGGAAAGACCTGGTGGAGATGGACTTGGCTTCACTTGGTGTCTCCAGCTGGCGCCAGTTAGCGAAACAAAGAAACGACTGGCGTGCTTTACTATAATCGGCGAAAGTCGGCCAGGCGGTTTTAGCGCCGTGTATGGCATTAATAGTTTTCGTAAAGTTGTCAAGTCGCGCTGCTAGCTCAACAAAATATTGCCATGGAAATTCTAATAATTTTTTAAAGGAATTTTTATACATAAAATAAGCATACTTACTGAAGTGTATTAATAAAATCTATAAATATAAAAAAATCACTGCAACAAATGTTTATAATTTTTTAAAATAACTTTTGAATAAATAAGGCTTATAACATACGTCTATATATTTATATAACAATTAGTATACTCCTGCTAGTATTGCCTTCCGTTCCCATTAAGATCATTCTTTCATAGGGTTAAAATATTTCACGGAAAAGTAGTCGGAGTAGTAGTCTTCCTCGCCGTCGAAGGTCGGCGAAAAATGTGCTTCTGGAATTTTTAAAGTTCATAACTATGCAGCTTATGATACAAAACATCAAAATATTTGATATTTTCCTAAATTTTTTGCCAACTACGTTCTAACTTGGTATGTAGAAATAATTTCAGTTTGTTATTATTTATATAAATAAAAGGAATTAAAATTTTCAATAAGTAATAATCGCTACTATTTCATTAATACTACTCGTAAATTGGATTTTTTGCATAAATTTGGTTTAGAAACGTGCGCTGGGTATTTAAAATTCGGTTGCATCCGCCCTTGATACAATTTTTTTAAAACTATTTTATAATTTTTTTCACTTTTGGATAAAAATACGGTAGGTATATTTCAAAAAGGAATACCAAAAGCAAAGTTTACGTTAAATTGGAGCAATGGCGGCTAAGAAGAGAAAGTGAAGCTACTTTTATTTATTGTACTATAGTTTTTATGTCACGATTTAAAAAAAAAAACGAGTTAAAGCATGTGATAAGAAATTTCAAAATAACAATTAACATACTCAAACAAGTGCTAAATATGAATATGGTATTGTTGCTAAAGATAATAAGACAAACAAGCACGCACAATTATAATAAATATTGATCTACATGCGTACGATAGCTTGTGTTTTGTTCGCTATGGGCAAATAATTTACTCTTCGTCAATAATGCGTGCTCCTAGCGGCAGGAACGTGCTGCGAAAAAGTTTATAACTAACCATTCTGGTTCCAAAGCTTATTTGCAGAGGATTGGAGAGTTACCTTAAACTCAATTTCTTCATTATTTTCCTATCCAAAATCAATTTAATCCTTAAAATTAAAAATCTTACTACATTTAGGCTGAGTGTGATTTAAGTTCAGTTCAGCTGCTTTTAATAAAGTGGTCGTTTAAACGGCTGTATATTATTGTCAAATTTTTATTTTTTCATTTTTTGTTGGTTAGTTTTTTTTAACGACGCTCCTCCGCAAACTTTTCCATTAAACGCATACTCGAAATGTTCTTTATAGAATATGCGTAATACCATTAATAAACCAAAATTCTCAAAAATTCAAATTAATTGTAGTGTAATAAAATTTAATAAACTTTGTTATAATAATTCCTTTGCTTGGTTTAATTTTGATAAAAAAAATTTTGCTTTTTTGATGAACGTTGTTTTTAATTTTATTAAAATTTGCACAAAGTTGGAAACTTGGTTGCAAACGGTTTCGTTAAAGAATCAGCCATATTTGTATAAAAAAAAATTAAATTCAACTAAAAAATTAAATTGCTGAAAATTGTTAATAATTTGTCCTCGAAATTATAAAATACTCTTTATACTGTAAATAATATTAGCCGCGCATTAAATCAAGTCTTGCTTTAAATTATTTGAAATGAAGTACTAAATGCGTGCGGATACTAAAAATGCCGAATTAAACGAAATGATCAGTTATTTCAAGACCTTCTTTTGCAAATTGATTGAGTAAATGCATTTTTTAATGCTAGAATTTCAATAGAAGTAGTAATTGGCCAAAAAAACTTAGGTAAAAACACTTGAGTAAATTTGCAATTTTGAAATGAAATTTCTTAGCCGGCGAATAATAAATAAAGAGCACAATTTGTACATAGCTGAGCCGAAAGATATAATGTAGATAAAGAGAGGATGATAATGATGCAAAGTTTACTGGTTTGTATTTTTTCTGATCACATACAAATCTATTTTTGTAAGTATCTACTTATCGTACAAAGACAAATTATAAAGTTTGAATTCCAAGAATTTGCACAAATTTTTCAATTTTACTATTCCTTAAAGGCTGGGCACACTATCGCAATGTACGGCTCATCCCTAGCTTATGAGCAAATTACGGTGAAACTATATAATTTCGCCTTGAAAATTATGACAATAAATTAAAATGGAATTCGGTATTGTATCAAAAATCAAGAACGGAATCACGAACAAATAAATTTTATCGATAATAATCGAAAACTGTGTTCACCCATAACCAAACTCGGCGATGCATTTTCAAATATTAGCATTTCACTCAACTGTTTCTTGCTTTTTACTGACTCTAGAGGCTTTAACATAAAATTTAAATATATTAAAAATAAAAGAAACCCTTCACACTTGTTCCTTTAACCAAAGAACTGAGTAACCCTGTGGCAACAGAGCTAAGACAAATTAAGAATGCCAAGTGTGGATGCGCTTGATTTATGCAAAGTAATTTGGACCAAAATAAATAATTTAAGTTGTAGTGTGTCTGAGCGTTGAATGCATTTGCTTGATATTTGCGTTAAAAAATTCAGCGCCTTGCTATGATTATTTCTATAAACACCACATTAGCGGAGAGATTGCCATATGGGAACGAAGAACTGTCTCTTTTATTCACTTTCATCTCTTCTTTTAATGTTAATTTTCATTTTTGCAAACTGAGTAGGGCGTTTCTGCGTTCATCTTCATAGGCAGTACAAAGTACGGAGAAAGCAGAGAATTTGCATAATTTCACCGTTCTACTAATGTAATATTTTAGGTTTTTATTTGATATTACAATCTCATTTGATCAAAGTAAGTTTTGGGGTCGTTGGAATAAACTAATATCTCTTGGCACAAGAAACGAAACAACATGCAACCTCTTTGTAATCTACGCTCTTTGGACAGCATTTTATACACTATGATTATCACAAATGCAATTTGTATACCTCAGTTTAAATAAATCGCATTGACACAAAATATACAGATAAAATATATGGATATCTAGAATACATACAACGTTTTTAGTAATTAAAATCTCTTCATATCATTATCTATTGGTAAGAGCGAAATAGATCTTTATGATTCTCGCGGGAATTTCAACAAAAGTTTTGCATTAGGGGTTTGTTATAAATTAAGTTTAACTAAAGCTCTCTTGATCTCATTGATTATAACAAAGAAGATGATCATGATGTACTCGCAGTGTTTCCAGTTAACTTAATTTATTGCAAGATATAGTTTATTTTTTCTTCGTTTTTATATTTGTTTAAATTTTTTTTTTTAAATCCAAGTAGCTATTTTCAGCTACAAACTATAACCAGTTTATTGTTGTTATTGTACATTTTACAATCTTCTCCCATATACTGTTATTTGGACGCCTTTGCCGCAGAGTAATTACAATTTCGACGAGTTTATTAAATTAAATATACGGAGTCATACAGTGCATACACCTTAAAGAATATTACGAAATAGTGGGCTTTCGAAAAATATTAACTCATTTTTTTCGGTTAAAAATTCGCAGACCGCTGAGGCAGTATAGCCAGGATAACGACTCCCATCGTGGTTTAGAAGATTTTTAGCGCTCTTAACGATTTGAAGATAACAAAGTTAATGGAAAAATTGTAGTAACATATTGAGATGAATTTACTGTTGTATTGCATTATTAGTTATATAAGTTATTACTTAGTTATCGTATCATCTGCGAGCTGCAATTTTTCTTTACTGCTCCACAGATCACTCATACGCCCCGACCAACAGCCATAATTTACAACCAACAAACACCGGATTGCCGGGGCGTATGAGTAACTTGTAAAAATAGATGTTACTCTTATTAACTGCATCAATCATATCTCGAAAGCTTGGGATATTGATGTTAGTAGACTAGCAATCGTCAATTGTCGTTAAAAAGTTTAGGATTGGTCCGTGTTTTGCGCGGGACAAAAGGTATAAGATAAAGACATAATGAATGCTGATTAGGAAGAATGACTAAGAATACATAAAAATAACTTACAATACTACTCTTCAAAATAAATAGAGGTGTTCCTAAACTCTTCCAGCTGAGATTCAGAAATCGTTCCTAGATCTTCCAAAAACCTCTTGGATTGCCTTTTAACTTTGCATTACGCGAGTGAATTACAAAACGAGACTCTCCTCATCTTATTAGCTCTGCAATGTAACCTTTGGATGTTCCACCGACCAATCAAATGTAGTTGGTCCCAAGTTTTGCAAGACTGACAATATTTTCGTTGCCTTCAAACCCATTATGCCCCAGAGTCCAACACAACTTTACTTTGTTGGTGAAGGGCACTTGGTTCAGAAAAGTCTTAAGGTCATCCACAAGTCAAGATGTCATCCAGTATGCGTCCAAGAACTTTAGAACAGCCCGATTGTCCGACATAATATGTATTCTTGCTCGATTTATCCTTCTGCAAAAAAAATTAGCGGGCACAGAGCTCAATTGCGTAAACTTCCACTTGGAAGATGGTTGAGTGAGTTAGGGTCGGGGAATGCCTATAAAGACGGCAAGAGCGTCCGTTGGGCAGGTTCGCATTGCTCCTGTGATGGTCAAATAAACTATCCGAAAGTAAGGCCGGTGCTAACTTGCTTAATCTTTGGCTAACAGATCAACGCCGCATAAGTTAAAATCAGCTACATCACAGCGTTGAATGATATTCGCCATGTTTTACTCTCATCCTTAACAGGCACAGAAAGCCCTTGTTTCCCTATTGATAATAATGAGGTTTGAGGCATGAGTTCCTGTTGAGTGTTTGACTAGAGTTGCCTCTAAATAGTTCACTACTTGTGAAAACTAAATTTCGCTCCCAGCCAATGTGGGTTTGGTCAAATTAAATTTCCTTACTTTGATGCAGGGGACGATGGTGGACTTCAATGAGTTTATTGAACCCTTTTCACCAAACCAGTTTACACTAAGTCATCTGCATAATAATAAGCGTTATATCCTTTATTATGCAGTTTCTCCAGGCGTTCATTCACAGCCAGCGACTGAAATGTTTACTACTTATTTGTATTAATGAAATCCAAGCTAATTTTATTGACCTCTTACCAAACGTCTCATATGGTTACTTTGTTTTGGCATTGGGTACTGATCAGAATTAAATTGAATTCTTTTATTCATATTTTCCCTTCTCTTGTTCTTCCATTTTCTACTGCTCAGCATGAATTATCAAATGTCAAAATTACCGGTCTCCCTACTATTTCCTTGAAGCTTTTCTTGAGAACTTTGAGAACAACCACGAGTGGCTGCTACTGATTGCTTACTTCATCCAAGAGTTTGCTGTAATGGTACGCGCCTTCAGCAAACGTATCACCCAGCCCATAGACTCTGAATATGTTTCCTTGCCATAGCTGCTGGGGTATTCTAGTTACAGTAAATTTACCTACCTGATATGCATGTCGACTCTCACATAAAAAGTATTCCATTAGATAATAAATAAATATCTCAAACTAATTTTATGTGCTTGTTATTCAATATATATCTTACATAGTTATGATTTCTACAAAAAAAAAATTTTCTACAACTCGAAATTTTCATAAGTCGAACATGTTCATTGGGTAATGGCGTTTCGAGTTATAGAAATTCGACTTTGTTTTTCACTAACAATTTCGCCTTTGTTATACACTTTGAGCATAGCATTTATTTAAGCGCTTAAGATTTATTTATTGCACATTATTTTTTTATTTATTTTATGCAATCATTCAATGCCAAACTACAGTTGAAGTATTATATATACGAAAGCGCGCATATGCAACCTCAAAAAGACACATTACCATAGAAGTGTACCCTGTCGGAAATGGAATTACTTTAAAAGCAATTCAAAAAGTATTTTTTTACCAGCCACAAGCAAGCACCTAACTGTATTAACACGGTGATGTGCTAAGCGCAAGTTAATTATCTGACTCTGCATTTGGTTCCAACAACTTTCAAATATGTTATGATAGAAATTACATCAAATTGAGTTTCTGTTCAATAGCATCAAAATGTGCGCATTTCCAACTTTTTGCAGTTCCGTATTTTTTTCAAACTATTTTTAAACTACTTAGTCTAATTACCAACTAAATGTTTAAACGGTCTGTTTCCAATTATTTAAAAGTATGTGAATATGCCAATTTTATAGTAACTTTATAGTAAACAATTTTTGTTTTTCGTTTGAATAAAAATACATGTTAATCTCAATTCAATATACAAATTAAAAGCCATTACACTAATATTTCGAGCACTAATTCTCGAATGCATTGTGAGTGACAATTCCTTGTTCAATTACTTTGCATTAAAAGCAAAAAAAAAATCAGAAAATTCAGGTATAGAGGAAGTTTTCTTGTTCGAAATTTAATGAAAATATGCTTTCAACGACAAAAATCTTATACGAATTGATAAAAACTGAGGTCAAAAAGATTTTTTTTTAAATTTTGGTTTTGAAGTTTTTTTCAGAACTTTTAAGAATTTTTGCGAATTTATTTATTTTATGTTCAAAAATAACTGAAATAGAAAAATTAAAAAAAATCGCAAGAAATTCAAAAAAAAAAATATTTTCAAAATCAAAATTCGAAACACTGTTTTATTTCGACAAGTCTGCATGTTTTAAACCAAATAGCTGGCATTTATATTTACTAGCTGATCCGACTGACGTTGTCCTGCACAAAGCTTTTTAAATGTTTTCAGTATTTATTTTGTCAGTTAGAGAAAGCTTGTGGAAAAAGTAAATAGAGGGGAAAATGTATTTCACGGAATTAAAAATGTTCCCCAACTACAACAATGCCATAATCGTCAATTATTGACGCACCGAAATGTCTAACGTGTTCCCACAAGGGTATCTATCTTATCGGCTCTGATTATAATTTTGTGATTATCGGTCCCATCTACTGCGGTTTCAAAGAATAAAATAATTTTTTTATGTTGATGAGAAAAGGTGAACTGATGGTATGCTTCTTGTTGGGGATCGCCTATGAAATTAATCTGTAAAAACTCAAACTCCGCTTTCGCCGTTGGCAATAGAGAATCTGCTTAGTGAAATATTTGGCCTTGGATCTGTAGTATTATGAAATAATAACGGCGATGATGAGTACGTTATGGAAGTTACAAATTCTGAATTATCTTCATTATTTTCCTGTGTACCTTTATTTTTTTTTGTATTAATGAAGTCCCCAGCGAAGTTATGAGTTGAAATTTTATTGAACTTAATACATAACACTGCGTAACAAAAATTAAAAAAAAAACCTGCGGTAATGATTTTGTTAATAGTTTTTATTAACATTAGTAGCAGGCTTACGAACTGTGTTTTTACTTTTTTTGGATTGGCTTTAGCTCTTGAGATAAACGAAACTTAAGAAATTAATGAAAAAAAATTATTTGACCGAGTTCCAGTTATATTAATTTAATTATTCCTCAATAAGTTTTGTTATATAAATTATTAAAACAAGCATTTCGTTGGTTTAAATATTTTATTTCCCTTGCAAGAGAGCAAGGGCAGCCGGTTAAGTCGGGTGAACTAATACAACTAAACATTAATTCGACGACTTCAACCAACTGATAAGCCGAGAAAAAATCATTCTTCCACCACTTCACATCAAGCTTGGGCTAATAAAACAGTTCATCAAAGCCCTTGATAAGACAGGTGACTGTTTCGAATATTTGTGCAAAAAATTTCCAGTCCTTAGTATGGAAAAATTAAAAGCAGGAGTCTTCGATGGTCCTCAAATTCGTATTTCTGAATTCTTAAACCATAACATAAAAATAATGGAACAAAGATACCAAGGTCGATGGGACGACCACATTATGGCAAACGACTGCTGGAACTTAATACGGGATTGTCCTGAGCAACGACATCATAGGAGGTTCTACAGAAAAAGTTTTTCGTAATTTTTTTAAAATTAATTAATGAAAATAATATATTTTTTTTATTTTTGTATTATTTTTATACAGGCGCGCAATAAAAATATAATTTAAATCCACGTTGGTATTTTTAATTAGGTTTTTTCGTGAAATATTTAAAAGTCTTTATCTGAAAAACTAGAGCCAATTCGACAAAACTGATATTATTTTCGTAATCAGCGCCCCCAAATTACCCTAAATCAACTTAAAAATCTCCTACCGCCAAATTGTGTTCCGCAGTGTAATTTATCAACTAACCTGAAAAAAAGCAAATATAAAATCCTTTGCTTTATTTTCTTCATATGTAAAATACTTTTGTGAGCCACTGTACATACTGAATATGAGCTTAATCTGTCCATAAACACGACCGGGAAAATCCTGACTCCAGCGCCATCTGCCGGGTATATTTTTTTGCAAACAACTGTCTCTGTGAATAATCAACTCATATATTAAATATGAGTTAAGTCTCTTCATAAATATGATTTGTACAAATATCCTGACCACAGAGCCACCTGCCGGCAATTTTTTTATACAAACACTACTCGGGCCACAGTAAAAAAATTAGCAAACAAGGAGTCAGCCACTCCCACGTGATGCGATGACGAACGAACATCATTTAATTTTTGTATTGTAGTTCTATATAAGATAAACGATATAATCCTATATAAGATAAACGATATAATTTATTGAAAATAGATTTTAGCATCGAAAAATTATAATAATACACATAGCCAAATACATATAGTATACATTTATTCTTGATGCAAGTTGGATCAACTAAATTAATTTAACTTGCATTTAATGCAAATCTGTCAACTGGCGAATTCGTAAATTTTTTATACTGCCTACTTTTTTCCAACAGGACACATATGGGCATACATACACACAATTGTAAATACATATGTATGCACGTGCATTTATTTATTTATGCAAATTCGAGTACAAACACTATTAAGTAAGTTTTTCATACGACACACAAGCAGATAAAAGCAAAATGAAACGCATTTAAGTGAAATACAACCAAATACAACAAACACACATACACAATTTACCCAAATTTCAAAAAATATTTTGTTTCTACGAATATATTCTGCCTTTAGTTCAAACCACACACACAGGATAGAAGGATTATAATTTATTTAACCAATTTTTATGCTTCACAAATGCCAACTGCACAGAGAGTATTTCAAGAATGTTCACAGTTGCTGGGCGTTATGCGAAAGCATGCATAGAGACAGACACGCATACACACACACGCGCACACACACACACAGCCTCATATATAAAATGCATTCGTACATAAATAAATCTGTGTGCGTGCATGCAGTTTGTATGCTGTGAATTTGCGTACCAACTCTCAATGTTGATGCAAATTGCAAAAAGCAAGTTGAGAAACGTAAATACATTCACGTAATTGCAGATTTCATATGTAAATGTGATGCTCTTCATTTCGTCTCGTTGCCCCGCCTAGCACCAGATGCGCCAGCTGTTGCTGTTGATTCCCCTACCCAAGAGCGGATTTAGGGTTTTGAGACCCAGGTGCCAATACTGGGGGGCGGCCCACAACATTTTTTTTTTTTTGTATTGTTAAAATCTTGAAAAAAATATGTATATTACAAATTTATAATGCTGCGTACTTTTTATTGTCTTAACATAGATACATTTTATTAATTTACGAGATCGTCGAAATTCATACCGCTAATTAACTGGCTCTCACTGAACACAAAAAAAAACTCCATTTAGAAAATTAACGTAATCTTTCAATTAATTTGATGCCCATTTCTAGATCGGTGCAGAAGAAAAATTTTGATTAACAGGCAGCCATTTAATTCAAAGTCTAAGTCAAAGGTACGAGGCCTAAAATATGTCATGCATATTTGCAGGTTATCTGTCGGAACAATTAATTAATAGCGAGACTACGACACTTAATTTGCGAATACATCCTTTCGGGTTCAAAGCAGGTGTGAAAGCAGTTGAAAACCGAAATCCATAATAAAATCAAAAATAATAAATTTGACCGTCAAAGTCATTCTAATCTTGATAAGAATTATACAAATCTTTTGATAATAGTTATGAGTGGGACACATTTTTTATATTATCGACATATATTATTTTGAAACTTTTATTTTGAAATTTATATTATAAAAGTCTTTGCATAATAATTACGAGCAAGACAACTTTTTTTAAGTCTTGAAGGACAAAACTATTTCGGGACCCCAAATAGTGTGAACTTGTCCAGAAATTATCACGATCTGACACCGAATTCTTATGAGACGACTTTTATTAGGGAGGTTCGCCGGTTATGGGACACGTTTTTTTGAAGCGTCATAACTTTTGTTAACAAGTGGATCTTGCCGTTATAAATACATAAATTTAAACTTTGGGTCATAAACTAACTTTCTTACATTTAAAGTGTATTGATTCAATGAACGTTAAAAATTTTATACTTGAATTTGTGTAAGAGTGTAAATTTCGAGAAATAAAATTCTTCGCCGGTTATGGGACACTCGAAAAAAGTCAGTCGAAATTGTTTAAAATCAAGTTAGTATACAAAAAATATGCATAATCGTCATTTTTATTTATTCAAACATTTTGCTACAGTAAAAATTCTCATGTTTGAGTGTTTAAATTATCGAATCATTCTGTTTGAGATCAATCAGATTCGCAATGCACGCAAGTAAATATGCCTGTTGGCGCTTTCGCACATTTAAAATGAACAGCCCGTTTACATGAATAGCACTCGATATAATTAGTATCAGTCAATTTTTTTGGCATTTTTTTCAAGCAAATGATACAAAAGTCTTCATCGTCGGAATCAGTTTTAGGTGATTTATCCTTCTTGGGTAGCGATTTTCGAATTTTGGCTCGTTTGACTGGTGGCGTTGACTTTTTCGTTGTTGTTTTTTTTGTCTGGGTCACTGTTTTTGCGATCAATTTGGCTTTTTTTTCTCTAAGAACTGCTATATGCCTTGGAGAAGTCAAGACGCAGCTCTGCATGGGTCTGCGGCCCCGGTTAGATAACTTTTTTGGAGTAGCAGCTCGAATCGGTCCAATATCGTTCAACAGCGATGTAGAAGTCGACGGTAGTCGAGTCAAAGTTTCAGAACGTTTCCCGCTTTCGTTCGAACTGATGTCCGAAGGGTCATTAAATTGAATTCGCCGATGTTCTTCCTCATTCAGTCCATCATCGGTAGCTGCAGCCTCTGCATTTTTTTGCACGGCCTCAACAAAATCTGCATCTGTGAAAATATCTGGATTAAATGGCCAAATACCAGTAGCAGCGAATCCTGCTTTGATTGTCTTGGGGGTTAAAGCCAAATCCAGAGTTGCACAGGCAAGACCTGCTACGTGTCGAATCTCAAGAACCTTATTCGCATTGTTTTTCTGCCAAGCACTGCATTGTGATGTGATGCGATCTGTAGAAGTTTTTGACTGGTCCGTAAACAGAGACGTCCAGAGGTTGCATTTTATGACTACAGTGGGGTGGAAATGAGAGCATATGCACACCGTTTGCAGCAGACAGGTCAAGAGCTTCGACTGATAGGTGTGAAGTGTGATTGTCGAGTAACAAAAGCACTGGTGATTCATGGGACGGCTTGGCATATTTCAATGTAAAAATTTTTGTTGAGTCCTAGTACAACATAAATAAGATACGAATAGCTAATTTCAAATTTATTCATGCCGAACTTACAGGACAAATGTAACGAGCAAAGTGTCCCATAACCGGCGATACGCATGTCCCATAGCCGGGAAAATCAACGTTTTGAAAATAAATTCGAGAAAAATTGTGTCGTTTGAATATTGTAAAAATTAATTGTCACACCTTTAATTATGAATAATACACTAGATTTTGACGAAGTGCACTTTGCTGTACAACTCACTTATCACAATGTGATAACATTGTTAAAAATGACTGACAATACTTTTTCGTGCTCTTGTCACATATGTTGTTCCGAACTGATAGATGCAGTGCAAATGTCTATCATAGTCACACATCAAAAACTAGAATATGTGAAAATAATATTTGCGTCAAGCAAACATTTGGCGGTAGCAACAAAAGAAAAGGGTGAAAATCGACTGTCCCACAACCGGCGATGTCCCACAACCGGCGAACCTCCTCTAAAAATAAAACTCTTTGTGTAAAGACTTTTATAATACTAGTCTTTGAATAATGGTTATAGATTACTCAAACAATTTGTATCTTACTGTAGTAATTATTAATTAACGTTTACTCTTTTCTCTTAAACAAAAAAACGAATTCAAGAAATTTCAATACAAGGCTCTGAAGCACGCCCGCACAGTTCAAAGTTCTTATCTCGACCTCTATGACCTCCGCCGAAAAATCTAGAAGTTAGTTAAATTTTAATTTTGTTGAATAGATTTGAAAATTCCTCTAAATGTGCAGATATATAAATCAAAATATTTATATTTTTATATTAAAGAAATGGGAGGTCAGATGATAAACAAGAAGATAAATTTACAAAAAATATGAAAATTGAGAGAAACTACCTTTCCAATCATAAATGATTTGCCAGAGATATTCAGGGTTTTCTTAAACCAATAAACAGCATCAAAGAAATTTCATTATTAAGATTGTGTTGAACTAAGTTTTAAACACTTTCATATAGAAATATTAAGTTTAGATTGTTTTATGATCGGAGGTGACATTTTTGAAAAATATTTGAGAAGAACAAAAATTTCAAATCGGTCCAGCTCAGCTAAATCGTAATACCATGGCGAAATATTTCAGTTGATAACTTAAAATATTATGAGTTTTTTAATTCCGTTGGGAAAACTTAACCAATTTTTTTGTATGAAGAGTAGGAGAATACTCTTCAAGAAAAATCAAAAAATAAGAAAGCTACTCTTTTTGCTTGTCGTAAATCATTTGAAAACAATAATTATTAAATTCGCTCCAGTAGTTAGCAATCAAATCGTTACAAATATGCTCCATATAATGAAGTTTGTACAATAAGTATACGAAATGACGAAAATAATTTAATTATTTCATATCATATAGTGAAGACCTACTACACTGATAAGCGCCTCGGGTCATGGTTCCGCTGGCCCAAAGGTAAATCCGCCCCTGCCCCTCGCCATTGGTTAACGCATTCGAAGATGATGATCTGGATGATGAGCACGTTGATTTAAATGCAGCATTCAGTCACTGAATTTCACTGTATCACAGTGAGCGAAAAAAAAATATACAAAAATTTGTATGTAGATGCTTGCGGGCAATAAATTTCCACACTTTCTCATACATAAATACATGCACACACATATACATATGTATGTATGTATATACAATGCCAGCATATGTAGCTGTGCATTTATTTCTATGTATTTGTGTGTGAAAAGTGATTTACATATATTATGAGTAAATTCCTAGAGTACTACTTCACCTATCTGTATAAATAAACCAATGGACAAAAGAAAGCAGCTGCGTTTTTCTCGCTAACCTGAATGGTAAATAATAAAGGAAAGTGTAAGTTAAGTGAATTCAAATTTTGAAAATATAAAGTCGCTCCCAACGAAGTGTAGCCCGACTGAAATTACCGTAGACAACTAGCACATTTCATTATTCGCAGCGAAGAGTAGCATATTTCAGACCTTTGATTGGAAATCTAGCATATGATGTTTACCGATTTTGACCTAGAAAAAGAATGTAAGTAAAAAAATGTTACTTAAAAACAGGAAAGTCCTAAAATGTAGGAATCTGAAACGTGCTAGTCGTCAACGCAAATAGTGAAACGTGCCACTGCTATTAGGAAGCGACAATCAATGCTTGTACAAAAGTAAATATCTACAGTAGGCCCGTTTTATTGCACCCGAGTTGCAAAAGAACGCTCCAGCTCGGATAAAATTTTCTTTAATTGCAATAGCAACCCTGTTAGCGTCTTTCATGAAAGTTTTGCGATTTGTTTAGTTCTATTTAAGAATGGAAATTAGGTGTGTTGGCAATTTTTAGGTTTGATGTTTTTAAATACTACGCAAATAAAAATGAATTAGGTCAAACTGATATTTCATATGTATTTTCTTCCGGCTCATTCACAATAGCGCAGTTTTTTCAGTTTTCAACACTACATCTCAGGTCGGATATCATTTTACCGAGTTGGCTCAACTCGCATATTTTTCCGAGTTAATATTGTTGCTTTACGTGCATTTTGTTATCCCACCTAGGTTACAAAGAAACGGCCCAGTGTTCAATAAACACTAAAAGCTATGTTCAGTCGCTTTCTCACTTCACCAGGCAAGACGAAGCATGTTAATAATAATCGATTAAATGTGTATTGTATCCTTAGCGTAGATTTTATTTGATCGGCTATATCCGCTGCACTCAAATAAATTTCATCTTTGAATCGAAAAAAAATGTATTTGTTTTGAATTTTTTTCTTCAAATCGCGGTGTTAGCCTTATTCAAAACGAATATAAACCTATATAAAATAAAATCTACTTTCGCCAAAAGTAGTAAATATTTCTTTAGCGCCAATTTCCATTCCATTTCTTTCCATTTTTCAACAGCTGTTTTTTAACATTAGATAGATAGATATTGCTGTTGAGGTTTTCACTTCGACCTTGCGATCCATTGTGCCCTCCGTTTTTATAGTATCTCATCTAACGCCTACTCTCTTAGGAAGTCTAATAGGATGGTTGCTGGCAGCGAGCGTACAAGTTCCTGATCGGGGATATATGAGCCCAGATATCTCTGCCGTCTTCTTGAGACGGCTTCACATTCAAAGAGCTGGTCATTGGGGTCTCCAGTGCCGAGTCAATCCAAGGTTGAGTCTTTCCACACACTCAAGCACCAATGAGGATCTGATCTCATATTCGTACGATGATAGTGCCTTCAGTGCTGTTTCGCTATCGCTTGCAATTACTATCCGCTCATTGCGATAGTTCCTATTTAAGCTCACCTCTGCACACAGGAGGAAGTCGTACACCTCCGCTTGGAAGATGCTTGGCATCTTATCTATTGACACAGACAAGCGTGTTCTGGGACCGAGGACCCCGGCCCCTATACACTCCGGATTCTTTGATCCATCCGTATATCAGCGAAAGGTGCTAGCTCGGAGATGCCCCTCCAGCGAGGGCGTACTCCATGAAGCTTTGTTTCCTTATTCAATTTTGAATCTTTTCTCAAATTTAGTTACTTTAATGATATCATATCTTCGAATCTGAGCAAGTGGGAGCTGGGTGTTTAGCTTCTCCATGTTTTTGGAAGATATAATCTAACCTTTTCCATGGCATTCCCTAGTTATATTAAGTAAGGTTCTATTGGTTGACTGTTCTATGTTTATGTGCAGTGGTATCAGGTCCACAATCACCTCCAATGCCCCCGTTGGACATGAACGCATTGCTCCCGTTATGCATACGAATGCCAGCCGTTGAAGCTTGGTAAGCGATGTTTTTCTACTTTCCAGATAACTGTTTTTGTGAGCGTGGACACCAAATATTTTGAATTACCTCTTTTACAAGAGAGGGTAGAGAAGATCTCATAATCAAGCAGGTCCGTTATTCTAGGCGCTCATATATTTATGAGTTATATCTCCTTTCTTCTCTTCGTATTCGATATGATTTCAATATTGTTTCCCAATATGTATTCAGAATCAGTTTCTAGGGTGTTAAGTTTATACAATATTACCCAAACGAAACGAATTATTAACATGAGTTTCAATGCATAGTAGTTGCTTTACGTCATCTCAAACTTTTACAGCAGGTTCAAACCTAACACTAATTTCAAGATACAGTCTACAGTTTAAAATTTTTGGAGGGGTTTGATAGTTACTAATAAAAAATCTGCCAGAGATAGCTGCATCTAACTTAACGATCAAATTTATTTCGACTATGACTAAGGGGCATTCTTTTTATATCCCACATAGTTTCTTAGATTTGATCTCATATGAACCATAAAAATGAATGGATTTTTTGGATATCTCGGCTAAAGAGCTAAAGAGCATAATATTATAAAAAGACACAACCCGTTAATTTTGCTTTACTCGTTGACAGGGTAGCTTCTTCTTCATTCATTCAATCATTTACGCATTTGGTCGAAAAAGTAAGCGCTATCCTGTTGATCAACGAGAAGAGCAAAAGTGACGTGGTGTCCGTTCTTTTAATTCTATGTTTTTTGAAAGAGCCATCTAAATGATATTATAAACTTTTTCTTTGTATTCCTAATATCATCAACATCGAACTATAAATATGGATTTTTTGAATAACTCGTTTCCAGCGCCACCTAGAGAATCGATCTTTCGTAAAAGTATTCCTCATCACACTCTCATTATATGTTTCTAATTTCAGTAAAAACGGATGAGCCGCCGTGGCCTAGTGTGTAGCGTAGGCGCACTCCATTCGGAGAGTCCCGGGTTCAAACCCTGGCCGGGGAAAGTAACTGCAACAAGTAGAGATTTAAGTAAAGGTTTTTCTAATAACAGCATTTCAATTTGTGTTACAACATCAAAACACCCACCACAAATTTCTGAAGTGTAGACCAAACTTCAAGCAATTTGGCGTAAGCGCCGAATTATAATATTATTATTAAATACCAATATCGGACCATAAATACGCATTTCCTAAATACCTCGACTCATGCGCCACCTAGCGAGTTTAAATATAGCCTATCCATTCCACGTGTCTAGGGAATTCTTTTACTGTCCAAATTTAGTTTAAATGTGTTTATTAATTTTTGAGCAACGTTGTAATAACATTTTTATGTGTATTCGCTTGAAAAATTGCGCAAAAACAAAACGCATTTCGCTTTCTGCCACATAAAACTGGTGGCAACCCTTTCAAAAATATGTATATATTTGCGCCTTGTTCTTGCCAAGATTAGCATTATCCCATTAAGCTGAGCTTAACAGCAATTTAATTAAATTTGACTTGGAAGAGAGGTGAAAACCCTCTCTAAAATATACCTACAAATTTTCTCATAGCGAAACCTATATTTAACAATTTCATATATGTAACTTTTGTATAATTTAATTTAATTCGAATTTTCATGCAGGTGACACCCTTTATATGCTTTACGACATTTCCTCAATGAATCGAATGGTTTTGGTATTTTCATAGTTCATATAACTTTTCTATAATTTATATAAATTCGGCTTATTAAATAGGTGGCATCACTCCCCAGAATATATGTATTAATTCGGAGGAGTTCGACCGCAAACACTGTGCCACGATATTTTCCACATACGTTTATATTTTAAAACTTGTATTGTAGCAAAGGAGTTTAAGATTTACGTTAACCGAATCAATTTGAAAACTGCATTAAAAATCTCACTAATATGAAGATTCCGTCGCAAAAAGTTTTAAATACTTTCATGCATATCTTTAATTTTCAAAAATACTTGTTTTTGTTTATAAATAACTAAATTTTTAGAGGTCCAGCTCATGAAAAAAATATAAAGTTGATATAAAAGTACAAGGCATGAGGTAAATGAGAAATTAGCTATATTTAGTTTATATAGAATAATAACATACTTTCAGTGAATTCTGGAATATCTAAATATGTCGTATTCGATTTACAAATGAAATTTCTTCTTCTTCGCCATAAGTTCCATATATACTCTGAGAGCAGTACCTTCCTTAAATTCCCTTTAAGCCTGCATTTCATGTGGAAACATCTCACCATGTTTACCAGATATGGCGTCCAGGTTGTATTGCTAGAAATCAGGGTAGGAATTTAATATATGATGCGCCTTCACTTAAGACTCATTAGCAGGCGTGAGTTGAAATGCAGTAAGGAGATTGTCAATATTTTTATTGTATTCTGAAGACCGCTTTGGTAATAAAGAGACGGCGTGAGATCTCATCCAAGAACAGAAACTTATTAAATATAGCTCATTTTAACGTAAAATATCATATCTTTAACAGTTTCCCACTATCTGATCCAATAAAGATTCTTTATTTAATTTTAGTTGCTGATAACTTCGGAAAAATTTCTAGCAAATGTGGAAAAGCTGGGCTATTTTCGACGAGCGCTTTAATAAAACTAATTATTATTGCTATCTTACCATCTCATTTCAAGCCCGATGGTGCACTTCAGCAACGTACAAACAAACGCAAATCCCAGCTTGCATGTAAAAGAAGTGAAAGGAAGTGGCCATCAAGAGATTCGTGAGTGTGTACTAGCAAAGGAAATGCCGCTGTTGGTAAGCACATTTGTGGTAATGAAAGAAAGCACACAAAATGCACGAGAGATTTCAAACGACTGCAAAATAAAACAACTATATATATATAAATTTGTATATTTACCTATAACTAAATGTACATGGTTACAACTTTATACTTCTACACGCCTATGCGTTTTGCTTTTGCCACAATGCAATTTTTTTGACTTGCCGTTCTCTCTGCATTTACCAAAAATAACAAAAAACAGTTATCGGACTACATTTTACTAAGCTCACACAAACCGAAAATGCTCTCTCCCTACCTGTTCGTCTACTGTCAATTTGCATTCTCTAGTTGAAAACGCAATTATCCCAAACTGTACTCTTTCCTCTTTTCCCTGCACTTTCCATTTCTCACAACTCAAAATCTGTCCGAGAGTAATTACAGTCACAAAGCACACATTCTTGACTCCTCTACTGATTGAGTTTGACGTTAAGGTGGCGTTAGTAGTTAGTTTAACCACATAACCAAAACCCAGAAAATGTCACCTGTGGCATTGCACTCTTCTTTTAGCTAACCCTTTCTCATATTCACCGCTTGCATCATGCACTTAATTTCATATACGCCCACATACGAATTCACACATTCATACGAGTACTCGATACTCGAAGAACCATACATAGCCACATAACAGACATCTTTGACTTCCATGTCATATGTTGGATGTGCGTACATAAATACATATACCGTCGTTCATAAAAATAATAGCAAAATTTAGTTTCGAATGTTTTTTTTTTGAAGTAAAAGTGTTTAGCGATATTCACATGGTTAACATATCTTAACGAAAATTTTAACGATGTTGCTATTCGGTGGCCATTTTTTAACGATTTTCGCTATCGGCTAATCAGCTGTTGTCGTTAGCTATTCGATTATCGAAAACTAAACGACAACCACTTTGTTCTTCTTAATTTTGTTAACTCAACTAAGAGAAGAAAAATTCGTGATTTCAACTTAAATTAAAGTTAAATTTAAAATTCGGTGATTTGTTTCCTTGAAATTCAAAAATGGAGCATTAAATATTGTCATTTGAATATTTGAAATATGATTTATCACGAGATGGCGAAGAAATAAACGCTCCAACAATGGATCGACGTTTACTCAGGGATATAGACAATCCCTTTCATTTGAACGCAACTGAATTTCAGAATCTTCTGTCTTGGCTGAAGACCTAATTCCTCTGCTCAACAGGTTTTCCTATGACCCAATTGGAGCGTCAAGCTCCTAAAGGAATCTTTGCTTCAGTGTCGTCACCTTTTGGGCGAGTTACTATTGGGACCGACGATTGTACTCATGTATCAATTTTGGTGCCAATAAATCATGAGGAGGTTTTTATTAACCACCATAGCTACAATGAAATTAATTTGCGAATGTTAAAAATAAACTTTTATCAAGAATTCAAGTATAAAATAGAAATATAATTTATTTTTATGACATATTTGCGGGTGATTTCGTATATTCCATAGAGTCGAGTTTATGACTATTCTACCAAATCACTCAGAGGAGAGTCCGGAATTCCGCTGAACATTTCAATATATAAAAACAATTATAAATATCTGTAGCTTAAAATAAACTAGTATCCTGTTTCACTTTAATCAAATATAATAAAAACGAGCTCAAATTTATATTCGAAAGCGCGCATTTATTTTTTATTTTTTCCATTCCTCTTTGTATTTTTCGCCCATTTTGGCATTTAGTTTGACCTAGATGCCTCTCTTTAGTACTTTGAATAAATACAATGAGACAACTGTTAAGTATCGCTGAGAATAAGTTAGTGAATCGCACGATCGTTAGTGCAAACGACAAATATTGTCGACAAAAAATGCGATTGTCGCATCGTTTAAAATTAGTGAATCGCACTACAGGACAATTTAATGACAAGTTCTGGACCGTTTCGCCACTATTTCCGGACTAAATATTTCTTGACCATTTGAGCACATTCAACAATATGACTATTACTATTTTTAATAATTTCTACTACTATTGTTACTAATACTTCCACTAATTTTCTACTTCTACTCTTACTAAATTTGCTACTAATTATTACCACTATTTTTACTAATTTCCACTACTAATTACTACCACTATTATTAACTAATTTCAAATACTATTTTTACTAATACTACTACTACTCTATTACTACTACTAACTACTAATTACTACTACACTACATTACTATTCACATATTTAACTATCTATCTGTTTGTAGAGTCGGCACAGAAAGTGTACTTCCGGCTCGGGCACTGAGATGCACGCGTGTGTTTTAGACTTTTTAGAATATATATAAAAAATTTAAAAAATTAGTTATAACAAAAAATGTCTAGCATGCAGTTTCGAGTAGATAATTATTTTTGTTGGTTTTTGAACATTTTTTTTTTTGCTGAATAGCTTCAACATTTTCTTTCATATAACGCATGGAAAATATTTACTTTTGTATAGAAGAAAATGCTGAACGCGGTCAGCAAAAAAAAAAAATAATTTAAAATAAAAAACAATTTTCGTAAGAGAGTTTTTTTTAGATTTTTTAAACTTTTTTAATATGTTAAATTTTTCTTATATGGTTTTTGTTATAGAATTATCTAGGTTTCTATAAGAAAATAATTAGATATAAAGTAGAAGTTCACAAAACGCATCCAAATTGTTCCAAGGTGTGCTTGTAAAAATCGAAAAATTGTATTTATTTGAAGGATTTAAAAACATAAGCTATTTAAAGCAATCTAATTTTATTGTTAAAGAGGTGTATTTTATATTCAAGATATGAATAAGATATAAACAATTATTTTAAAGTAAAATCAGTGAATCAAAATAAATATTTATTTAAAAAAGTCAGTACAAATTACATATTAATTCGGTTGAAGTAGCTAAGTAGTAAAACTATCTTGGTTGTTTGATTTAGTTAAATAAGATTTAACTCTCTTGACGCGAATATTAAGTAAATTACACATTTCGTTGTTAATTTCATACCAGTTTATTGGTAGCATTTTAACCGCTCTTGAAACGCAACAAAAAAATTTTTTTCTTTGAGATTATTGGATTGTTGCATTTTTGGTAATTTCCCTTTGATAAGTTCTACTGTAATAGTATTTTGGCTAATTGTAATTAGTACGAGTATTATGAGCTTAAAGCTTTTGTTTTGGACAGTTTTTGAAAAAGCAACAATAGTCAAAGTGGTAAATGTTATCACTGCTATTTTGGCGATAACCACTAGTGTGTACAAATTTTTCGAATAACTTTCAAATGAGCAAGTAAGGAAGCTTTAAATACCCGGCGCAAGCTTTTATTTCAAATAAACCGCGCTTGTTGTAATAATCTTTATTTTAAAAAACTAAATGACTCTCTTTTATTTAAATGAAAACTAAAATAAATTGGTATGCTTTAAATGTATATGTTTACGTCCAGTTGTATGCTTAAAAATTTTATATTTAAAATATTTTTTTATTTGTACATATTTATTATTTATTATATTAAGCAATTTCCATAATACACTTGTAAAATGTAAACATTTATAACTAAAACATTTCTCCTAAATTATAAGTATATATAAAATTTACTAATGCTATTCTGTCCATGCGGTTCAAAATCATAATAACCACACAGAAGAAGTTACAACTATTAGGACATGCCTAATAAATTCGCAAGCAAAGCTCAAACTAATGTGGATCCCAGGACAGGCTGGCGTTGCAGGAACTGCTGCCAAAACTGCTGCATCAGCTCCTCTCCAACTATTTGTTCCATTCCAGATGAAGCAAGTAAGAAACATGGCAATGCAGCAATTCCTTAAAAGAATCCGAGACAAATGGAACAACGAAACACACCAATACAAAACGATAAGCCCAAATAAACACTCCATAGTACTGCCAACTAACACCACCACAGCTATGAATAAATGTTTCGTTAGGCTACGTCTGGGGCACACCAGTCTGACACATTTTCACTTGATGAAGAAGGAGTCGCAGCCAACGTGCCTTTTTTGCAATTCATCTGTACTAACAGTCTCCCATATCCTCTCAGAATGTCCGTCCTTAAACCCTTACCGGCCAACTTACTTTCCACAAGATCCGTACTCCATATTATCCGTCCCAAGTGAAAATAATATTAAGAATGTATTCAACTTTTTAAAACGATTTAATATTCATAAATAAATTTAAGGTATGTATCGTAAATATCAAATATAACCGATAGCCCTAGTAGCTAGTGTTAAGATTTGTTGTAATTTTAATTATAATGAATAATAAATAATAATAATAATAATGAAAACGCGCAGTCAACTGCCGTCCCTGCAGGTGTAGTAGAACATTCTAGACCTAACAGCGAGCTAAAGTTATTTTGCTTAAGAAACTTTTCTATTCTATTCTCAGTAGACTTTAGACATAGATTAAAATCCCAAAAAATTATAACTTTCTGATGGCGAATATCATAACTTATATAATTTTCAAAAGGTTTCTTACTCAGCTGAAATGCAAAGCGGTCTTGTGTCTGTATTTATCTGGCTTGCTTTTACAAAAAACTTTAAATTGAATAAACTTATAAAACCCTGAGCACAGCTACTATTTTTTATTTAATTGGCGCTATATTTATTTATGCGATTTTGAACCAAACTTCTCCTACAATTTTTGGTGTGCGTCTTGATGTTGTAACACAAATTGAGTGACCTACTGTTTTACGCCGACTCCGAACGGCAAATGATATGTGTGAGAAGTTTTTTCATGGCAGAAATACACTCGGAGGTTTGCCATTGCCTGCTGAGGGGCGACCACTATTAGAAAACACTTTTTCTATTATTTTCGATGTTACTTGGCTACCGCGGCCGCCTGTGCACAACTGTATTCGGGTATAAAAAGTGAGGAAGAGTATAAGTTCGGATTCCACCGAACTTTAGATGACCGGTGCTTGTTTTAATTTCAAACTTAATTTTATACATAAAAATAAATGTGTCTCCTTTATAGGCGGCCATTTTAGTGAACTGATATTTATGTAATTCCCACAGTAGGTTCAAGTGATCACCGAGCCGAACGCAATGAATATATATAATTGGAAACTTGGGGGTGTGCCAGGCCCCCATGAAAGAAAAAATTTTAACTCGTCTATTGGCTATATTTGGCTATATACATACATATGCCTTAAAGATCAAACTGTGTATCAGTTGGAAAATGGGTAGAGCCACTTTTTTACAATAAAAAAGCCAAATTCCTTGTAACTACACAACTATTTGATGCAGATGCCCAATATTCGGCAGATAAATCCTATATATCAGGCTATATAATATTTGTTGGGAAAACATGCGGACTTTCGCTCCAATTTAAGACGTAACTTCTTTTCACCATTTGTGCCCAGTTATTTGACGTGGATATAGTATGATATTCGATAAATATATATTTTATATCATATTTATATCATATTGTAGAAGATATACATCGTATAAGATATAGTCTTAATATATCTACCTCGGTTGCTTTATGCTGTTACAAAACAACCGTTAGTTGCACAAAGTTATAGTATCTTGGACACCAGTGCGCTCGGGTATAAAAATGGCCTTAGGTTAAAAAAAAACATAAGGGATACCAATATAATCACGCCGAAAAATCACTTTGCTATACCTACCATAATAATTTCTAGCAATAAGAACCAAATAAATTTCTTATACAACCGATAGTCATACGTTCAGCTAATAGCGGCATCTGCCGTAATACAATTGTGTTTGGAAATAGCAAGATGGAGAAGCAATAGCATTTTACTTTACTTAGCATGGTACAGGTGGTAGCGTGCATGCCTTGTGTGGTAAAAACTGGTTGGTTCGAGTGTTGCGAAAGTCTAGAGAAAGAATTCTGCTGAGGAGATCTGCTGACGTCCGAAAATAATATCAATTAAAAACGGATAGAAAAAATTTTCAAAAGAGTTCTGCTGAGGAGATCTGCTGTCAATATACATATTTTGTTTTTACTTTTATGAACACAACTGTATCTAAGTACCTGCTCCATTCAAGTATGTACGTATGAAAATTTTTGCATTTCGCTTGAAGTGGTAGGCTACTCATTGAGTGGATTTTATGTACATTCCAGTGAAATGACTGCAAGTAAGAACGGTTGAAGGGTATTATTGAATTTACAAGCGATGACCAAATACAAAATACAACTCCGAAAGACTTCAAATGTAGAGATCACTTAGGAGATTCTAATTGGATTTGTAGTTTGTCTGAGTTGCTAAATAGAAGCAGGAATTTGTGGTTTGGTGAGATTTATTTCACACTTATTTCTTTCGTGATTTTCTTTTGCGTCGAAAGTTATACTTGCTCTCTTTTTTCTCCACTAGAAACACAACTCACACCAAATCACTTATGACGACCATCCGAAGTAAATCGCTTAGAGTGATATCATCCAAAGTCAATAATTCTGTTAAAAAAAATGTTAACCAGTTTTTTGGGCTGAGCATATCATGGTAAAAATTTACAGAAGGCTCTGTTGATACGGAACGAACGACGTATATGCGAAGAGATTGACCTAATTTCACGTAGGCGATGGTAGCCATTACATCAACAATTAGCCTTGCTGAAAGGCGCTGATGGTTGAAACTATGGATTTAACAGTTTAATGCGCTTATCTTGCCAAACGAATGGCATGGCAGCAGTCACGTTCGATTCAATATAAATAAAAAAAAATCGAAAAATGTCAAACAATTTCCTATGTGTAAAACCAAAATATTCCAAGGTATGAAATGTTCGAATTTTTCCATTGTATTCACTAAGCCAGTTATTGGCAATATCCTTATTTGGAAACAAATACACAAAGCAGTGTCTATGTATAAGAGTTTTTTCTTTTTGATTGGCCACGACTAGTACAAAAGTACCAACAAATTTTGATGATATATTTAACCCTGAAAAAAATAGCCATATTCTGGCATACGTAAAAGGTAGTCATGCGTAAAACTGACGCATGAAATTCCATCTGATATATTGTCGTATTTTATTGGTTATTTTAGACTGAACTAATATAGATAGTATTTTCAAAAATACTAGAATTTAAAATATGCTTACATTTATTTGTTATAAAAAAATTAAATATTTTCAAAACTTAATAACTTTAAAAACTCCTTTGACACATATCAATGTTATGCTCACGGCAAATATGTAACTTGTTTGCATTTATGGCAAAATGCTCTATGTATATTCTCTCGTTTAGTTTTAGAGGGACAATATGTGCAATAAATATTTTTTTTAATTCCGTCTCTTTAGTGTTATCTTCCGATGATTAAAATGTATCTTTTGGCAGCGTATCAAATATATTTTCCCCCATATATCTTTTCAAGTGGCATGTAATTTATACTTGCTTGACTTGTTACAAATATACATCCTAAACGGGCATTGCCCGCGGATACCAAGTAATTGTTCATCTTTACTCACATGAGCCCTAGAATTACTTATACATTAGTTTACAAAAGATATTACTGATTTTTCTGACAGGAGTAAATACATATCATTCCCGAAGACTGAGACGCATAATTTTATCATACGTTCGGAGGCATCGTATCAAAAAATTAAATCGACACATATACCATTGACAATGGTCGATCAAATAGCTCATCTGCTGTCATTACCAGAATTCCAATCAAAACACCAATTTCTTCTTCATTTAAACCAGCGATCGGCACATTTAGCATTTCCTATAGCAGGCTATAGGCGAGCAATTTTTCGCTTTTACTCTGTACGCTATAAAAAAAACTTATACTAGCGCACGATGTTCAGCGTTTAGCAATTGTGTTGCTGCCGCTTCGGCAAAGCAAATCAAGACAGTTGCTGTTCAGCTTTCACCAAGGCAATAACTCGCTGCGCAACTTTTTTACATACAAAAATACTTTATACTACAAAAAACATAAAAATGAGTAAATTTTTTGTTCAATGAAAATTTGGCTGGCGAGTCTCAATGTTTAATTTGCCACCGAATTTTAGTTTGTAATAATAAAAAGGCATTATAAAAAAAAACCACAGCAATTATGAATTGCTTGAAGAAAATGAGCGAGCTCAAATTCTTTTAGAATTAAATGCTACATTTTGTTTACAGTACATAGCTTGCTACATTGACAATAACGAATTAATTGTACACCAAATTGACAATATTGAAAATATTATACCGCAACATATAATACTTCAAAAATATAAAATGCCTACCTTTAAAAAAGGCGTCTTATATGGTTGCTTTGGGTCTGGCGAAGCATTGTAGGCCATTTCAAGATGGGGGTTGCGCAAAAGATTTCTTTGTAAATATTTTGAAATGCATTGGGGCCCAAATAATAACATCCATTCCTATGTCTGAGCGCACAATAACCCGCAGAACTGAACATATCAGCAAACAATGTTCCTTTTTTCGATCTGTCTGGATGAGAGTACTGATATCCATAACTTAAATTAGCTTGTAATATATACATACATATATATCAGAACAGTAAATAATGAAATTGAAGTTTTTGAAGACGTTTTTTGTTCAGTTGCTTTTGATAGCCACGTAGATGGAAAGAAAATATAGGGAACTGTCAACACACGTGTCTTCTCTTACGTCTCCACAAGCAAATTGAAATTTCACAATAACACACTTGCATGTAATATGGAAGAACTGTCCCAACCATTAAGAGAAGAAATTCAAAAAATGTTGACGGATTTTGATTTGCCTTGTACAACTGGCAAATAATTTTGGACAAATGTGAGTGTAGCAAATTACCCTCATTCAAAAGAAGAAATTTTAAAATTATACTCCATATGCCCCACAACTTATAATTGCGAAACAACGTTCTCAACATCAAAAAAACATAAAAACTAAAAATAGAAATAAAATTTCCAACAAACATTTAGATGACCTGCTCAGAATAAAATGCTATAATGAAGAAATAGACCTGGACCAAATATGTAATTAATGAATTAGAAAAAAAAATAAAGTGAACTTTTTATTAATTTGTCAACTTGTGCATTTAACTCAGTGTACCACCATAGTTTTCAACACAAGCATAGAGCAAAAAAAGTATAGTTGTGTTAGTTTGCCGATCGCTGATTTAAACTCTTCACACAAATTTCTTCTTCATATGTATCACCAAATGTAGCATCAGTCGTAGATATGCTTTGTTTCAAAGATTTCTCGGCACTTGTCCATTTCACAATCACGACATTTATTTCATCAATAAAAAATCATCATGTTCAAGTCGCTATATCTTCCATGGTTTCAAGGTATCAAGACAACTGCATCATCTTTTTGTTGGAAATTGAGTCCTCTTCAAAAATATATTCGGTGTAATTTTTGATTTTTTGCGTTGTTAAAAATTTATCACGCTTCATACATTTTCAAGTCTAATTTTTTTGATTTCCAATAGCTATATCTTTTGATGACCTTGTGATAAAAAATTGATTCAACGATTGTTTTGTTGGCAATTTATTGTGCTTTTCACCTACATCTAATCTAAAAATTAGTATGGCAATTTGTCATGAAAATCATAAAAAACTTGGTTTTTCGTTTTTTTTTAAGAAAAACGGAACGAAATTACATGATTTAAGCAGTAAAATGATAATAATATTATTGACTGTGTGTAAGTTAGGAGTTTAAGCCAAATTTATATGATGTGAAACCGTTTCGGGCGTTTTTGAAATAATTAACCTCCAAAAAATTGAGAAAAATCGAGTGTTTCTTTTTCAATTTATTCCATTTATTATTTCCATTTTTAGCGTAGGTTACTCCATTTTGCTTCTACAACAGAGATATGAAGAGAAATTGGATGTGCACGAACTTTTGGGTTAAACCTTATCCAAGCGCACCGTTATAAGTAGATTATGACATATTCGTTGGGGACCCCTTTGAGATCTTACAATATTTTATGCTGACACTCGGCTACGCCTAGATAGTTTTGAAGTCGATCTCTGCGGCAAAACAATTATTCGTCGAAAAGTCGAAAAGCTGTTGAAAAAGCAGTTTGCTCAATAACTTCTTCATCTATCGGTTTGTTTTCATTATATATAGACAATTGCTCCCTCTCAACATCTTCTATCCGTGTCTCCACGGTGTTCTTCAAAATTCCGACGCGCCATTATGTTTTTTAGTCAGAATATCAACAAATTTAAAACTAAACCATAAAAAATGTTAAGATATTTACATAGAGCGAAAATACTACCTAAAATGGCTTATAAATTTGAACAAAATTTATCGGATTTCTCTATTGTCTTTTTCCCAACAAGAAGTCCTTCTTACTACGACTGGATATGTCTTTTCAATAAAATCAAGAAGATAATCTGAAAAACTAAGATGAAAACTTTTCTATGAATTCTAGTAGATAACCCGTAAATTTAAGACAAATAATTTTTTAATAAATTACGTAGGGGTTCTTGGTTTTCATTAGAATCTCGTTAGCCATTCCTTGAACATTTACACAAGTTTAGACAAATAAAGATATTTACTTTTGAATATACTTATTCATAGAACTTCTGGAACAATAAATTAGTAAATCAAAAATTTTCATTTTGAAAATACAAAACTCCAATTTTATATTTAGAGAGGGCTGCCAACTGCTGAAAATTAAATTATGCACAAGTTATGTGAAATACTAAAATATGGTAGGGTTCCGACCTGACTAAAAAGTCGAATTTACAATGAATAAATTGAAAACAAGTTACACAAAATATGAAAATATTGCTGTCAAACTGTTCGATTCGCCGAAGAGAATGCTTATAGCATATGGATGATTGCCGTCTGTGTGACAAGACGAATTTATTTATATTATACACAAGTTATATAAAATAATGAAAGATGGGTGTCAACCCCTGCGTTTCGCTAGAAGAAAGTTTGAGGTGAAGTAGATTGTCACGTTTTAAAAAAGTCAAATTTAATTAAACCACACGTCTCGGCGACGACAAGGAGCATACTTATATGTTTGAGAAAGTTGTCATTGCCTGCCGAGGGGCGACTTTGGTGATTTTTTAAGTAACAAAGTTTTTAAATTACAAGGTTTATAAACATAAAACTATATAGCTCTTGAACTACAAGAGACAAATTATTATTAAGCATGACTCTACAAAAATTATTTTAAAGAGCATGCCAATAACCACTGAGGCTGGTTGCAAATGGTCAAATGCCCCGTTCGGCGAAAAAGTCAGTTGGGGTTTTGTTAAACAAATTTTATCTTTTCTTTCGAAATCATTCGTCTGCATCTAGGAGCCAAAAATGTGGTAGCAATTATAAATTCGTTCTGAGGAAGAAAATTTTGCCTAATTTCAGTACAACTAAGCAATTTGGTACTAATACTGCTTTCATTGTTTTTAGCCAAATTTTATAAAGGTCACGGAAAGGACTTGGCTTCGCTACCGCAATATTTTTTACCTGATCCCACGCCGAGCTTTTTTCTCTCATGTACGTTTAATTTTTGATTAAAAAAAATATTTAGCTTGGTTTTACTGTTATCCTCTCTCTAAAAAAATAAAAGTTGGATTTTGATAGTACAAACTTATTATTTCTATAAAAGTACAAACGATTGCATGAGGATGGCAAAGATATTCACCACTTTCTTCTACGACTATTTTTCGGCCTTGGCTTTTAGAGTCCTGAATTACATCGTGATAATTATTTAGAATCTCTGATATTTTTTCAAAATATGAAATGAAAAAAAAAATAATTGCTCAGAGATATAAATAATTTCGAATCATTTTTTTTATAAAAATTTGTTTTTGTTGGAGTTTTTTTTAAACGCTAAAATAAGAAAAAATACCTGGTTTGCTTGTCTTTTGAGTTGAGTACAGTATTTTAAATAATTCACGCAGAATTTTGGATTTAAACGAATTTGAAAAAGGAATATTTATTGGAGGCCATTTTTGATTAATTTTCCACGGCTTTAGAAAACAGACCATACACGGGTTCTAATGTTCCATATAACAGGATATATTTGTGGAGCAGCAAGTAAAATTTTGGATCAACTGTCTTCATTGCTTTCTATGCTGCCCTTTCAAATCGTAAACTTCATATTTCTTTCCTTATCTTTCGCTATGACCTAGTGACTTATTATCAGCAAATATTTTCCAAATAACTCTTTGCAGTTTTACTACCAACTTGACTTTCGTCTACTAGAAATAATTATAATTACTACTACTAATTACTACTACTATCACTACGACTATCACTACTACCATTTTTACTAACGCTACTACTAATTTCTCCTCCTATTTTAACTTACTTTACTAATAGTAACTACTACTCTTTTTGATAATTTTTACTACTATTTTTACTAATTCTACTAATATTTTCACTAATGCTACTACAAATTTCTACTACTATTTTTTTTTAAATTTCAACTACTTTGTTTACTATGTTCTACTACTATTTTTACTAGTTTCTACTACAACTTTTACTTGTGCTAGTACTAATTACTACCGCTATTGTTACTAATTTTACTACTATTTTTTCTAATGCTACTACTAATATTTTTACTAATTTCTACTCCTCTATTTACTGCTGCTACAAGTAAAACTTCTACTATTTTTACTACTTGTTGCTACAAGTTTTTTAAGTACTACTACTAAATACTACGTTTTTAAAAATAATTTCTACTACTGTTTTTACTAATTTCTACTACTATTTTAACTAATGCTGTTCCTAACTACTGCTACTATTATTTTTAGTAATTTCTACAACTAGTTTCTACTACTAATTTCTACTATTATTTTCACTCATGCAAAACTAAAAAAAACTAAAAAGGATGTCTTATAAAACTCTGCCCCGTATTTAATTCTTTATCTCTTTGTATAACCGGCACAGAAGTTTTACTTCTGGCTCGCTCACTTAGGTGTACCTTTTTTAGGGAAGAGAAAATTTCATATGTTTTTAGGTTTGCCTTATTTTATTTATTATTTACTTTTACCTAATTAGTTATTGTTAATAAACTAATATATAATTTATTTTAAAGCGTTAAAAATTATGGTTATTTGACCTATTTTCTAGATTTGGGCAGGTATCGTTCGCTAGTCTTTTTATTGTTGCTAGTTTTTTTTTCAGCAAACCCACACATTGCTAATAATGCTAGAAAATTGAGGCAAATCTGATAGCCACTTATTTAGCTACTAGTTTTTCTCCACCTTTTTTACGATCCGCTAATAACAGCTACATTCCATTTCATTATTATTAATGACTTAAAACATAAAATTGTAGACATTTGCAAAATTATTGCTGTCTTTCTCATACAAAACAAAAACACTCTAATTACTCTGTCAACACATTTACATTATCTCTTTGTAATAATTGACAATTACTTTAGCTAGACGCATTGTTTCTGTGCAACCAATAGAGCACAATTTGACCATCTCGATTACTGCACACCACTGCGTATGAGTAACATTAAATTAGTTACATAGAAGAAAAAGAAGCCAAAAAAAAACTACAAATGGACATCAGCAACACAGCTCTACTCTTGCGCTTTCCTTAATGAAGACAACAAAGTAGTGTTCAGTTGATTCAATCAGCAATACTGTCTGCGAATAAATGAGAATTTGAAATGTGAGCCATGAACTGTCCATTGCAAAGTAACTGCGGCCAAATGAGTCACAAAATCAAGGTTCGATAGTGGTAAGCGCATTCACAGCCCATTAGACAGATTTGTCAGCAAGCGAACAAGAAAGTGGTTCATACCTTGTAGTTCGAGCTCGCTAGCTGCGTGCGTATGATGAATGCGTTTCAAGGATTACAAAAAGCAATGAGTATACAGTGTGGAAGGAGTGTGCAAGGTTTTTGTAAGAAATTAAATGGGCAGCAAGAGTTGTAAACACATAACCGATGACTTATTTTTCGGTGGCATTGGAAATGGCAAATGTGTAGGTCAAGGAAAATGAAATGTGAATTTTAAATTAGCGTAAACGGAATGAAACCTTGACTGGAGTAAAAGGGCAAGCAGCGGGCAATTTGATATCGGTTGGACTGCAGGGAGGAGTGCGTAGATTAAAGTAGTGTTAAATGCAATGAAACTTTATAAAGGCAATAAGATTTTGATTTATACGGCACTGAGAAAAGTTGCAGTAAAGAATTGTAATAATTAGTTTAGCTCAGCTATCTAAAGTTTGTCCCGCTTTCTTGGTAGTGGACAAATAATTCATTTCATTTCATTTATTGATAAAAAATTATTAGTATAATAAGAATTAAGATAATCTTTTATAGTACAACAGTTTTAAAGTAAAAGTAAAGTAACAAAAAATATTAAAACTAAGTTTAACATATAAAAGAGCGAAACTCATCATTATGCTACATATAGATAATTATATTAAATCTAAAGATAGATTAACGAAAATATTCATCAAAAACATTCTTATAGTTGCTTTTTTTTAAACTACTGCGAACAGAAGCTGGAACAGAATTTTAAATACGAGTAGCGTTGACAAAGAATAGCCTTGCAGAAGTTAGTTAATTATATTTAGGCACTATAAGGTCAGTTATCCGTGCAGACTTTGTAAATTCTAGTTTACTATATAGATAACTAGGTTCTTTATTCCGCAAAAGACGAAATAAGAAAATACAATATCTGATTTTCAAATAGTCAGAAATTTCACAACCCAAAAGTCGCGATCTCCAGCCAGAAATAGGGCAAAACCTCGCTAGTCCACACACATACCGGGTTACATGATTGAAAACTACGTCAATTTTGTGCGCAGATTGAGAACTCAATTTACTATAGATTAGTTTTGGATAACACATAATTGGTAAAATGGATTGTACGGAAAGCTTTCTCCCAATTTCAAGCCGAGTAAAATTTGCAGACATTCTAAAAATCCGTAAGATATAATACACTTTACTTACGGGGGAGTTTATATGATCGTCACAAGTAATACTAGAATTGATGATAAAACTAAGATTTGTAACCTTAGGGACAAATTTAAGACTCTTTTCATCAAAGTATAGGAGCGGAATATCAGAGAAATCGATACGACTTTTAGATATGGGAAGGACATACGACTTTTCGATGGAGAACAAATCAACATTAAACTTAGAGCATAGCCTATCAGTTTGCTCAATAGTTCCCGATAGATGTATATAAATAAGCTAAATAATAACGGTCCCAAGATAGAACCTTGCGGCACACCCATTACCAGTGGTTTAAGACTAGAGAGTTGCCCACCATTTTTCACAAGCTGAGTCCTACCTACCAAATACCTTCTCAAGAGACGCACTGCATAGTCACCAAACCCAAAATAGTTTTTTTTAGTTTTGAGCAAAGTATATTATGGTCCACAGAGTCAAAAGCCTTAGAAAAGTCAAGTATGTAGGCATCGTAACGTCAGTTGATTTTTGTAAAAAGGAACTCTTATGTCATCCAAAATTTTAATAAAAGCCGTGGAACAATTATGATGAACTCTAAAGCCTGACTTAGACTGTGATTGTAAACTAAATTTGTTATAATGAGCATGAATTAAATTAGGCAGATATACACTTTATTCAAAGTGCTCCTAATTTGAGTCAATGACGATAATATCTTATTTCGTGGGTTCTGTTCTGCAAAATCTACTACTTATTATTTACTTAAAGTCTTTTCTTTGAAGAATGGAACATTCTATATGGTACATACATAATGGACAAATTAGTTTGGCACTCATGTGCCACTATTCGTCGTGTTCACTTTAGCTTTGGAAGTTTATCAAAGCAATGTTCAAGTAGCCACTTCGACGCCTCCCTTCTATTTTATCAGGAGCCTTAAACATTATATTAATTTATATTAATTTTTTGACATTTGTGCAAGTGTGTGTATTTGTGAGTGAGTGTGTGGCCAAAACGGCTGGACGAAAGTATAAAACATGAACTATATTTTATGGCACATACATATATAGTCATTTTATGGGCTACCATAGAATTGATTTTTTAAAAAGAGTTGCCACTTGTTTTAAAGATTAAATTCAATGAAAGCAATGAATGAAATCAAATATTGCAATATGGATATCAAACGAAAGAGGTTTAATAAATCCTTACTTCGCAGATGTTTTGAAAGAAGGTTGCCACCTGTTAGAATGTAAATTAAGTTAGATTAAAAAATAAATTACAATTTACAATATCAGCGCGAAACTCAAAATGTTAAGAAAAGTTAATTTCAAAAATACTTTTGGAAAAGGTTGCCATCTGTTTAGAAAATTAATTGAAATTATAATAAGTTAGATTATATATTAAAATATGAGTCTTAGACGGAGGAGTGTTAAGAACGCCTTATTTTGCAAATGCCTTTGATAGGGTTGCCATCTACTTAAAAAAGGAAATAAAATTAGCTTATAATGTTAAAAGAAGTATACAGCATGGGATTCAAAAAAAGTAGAAAGTAAGAAAAGTTAATCAATTAAATTGAATTGTGCATTTCTAATAATAAATTAGTTTTCACTAAACCCGGTTGGAATGCTGCGCAGTTGACAATGACAAAGAAAATTTCAGCACCCAACCGTAATCGGCAATTCTGATTTTTTTTTAGATAATAAAAAATTAAAAAACAAGACTAAAAATAAATTAAATTAGATTACCTTTGGCGAAATTATTTATTTGCTTTTCTACAACATTCGAATTCGAAACGTTAAGCTGAATGCAATGCGAGCGAAACCGCAAGACAAAGCTAGTCATAAATAAATATTTTAAGAATTTAAACTTCGCTATCAATAAAAAATAATAATAAACCATAATTTAGATGCCCATACTGAATTATTACTTTAAATCAAAACTAACTATTTTCAGCGACTTGCTGGGCAGTGCTGGGATATTGCAAAAAAGGTAAAATCAAGAACAGTTCACACGCAGCGGGTTAGGTCACACCCGGGTGGGGATATGAAGAAACTCTGATGACGACATGTGGTGATCTCCGAAATAGCGACAATAATTCCTCTCGCCCTGACTGCCCATTGTTTTTGCCCTTAACCACTTTCCTTATAATTGTCCTTGAGCTCCAAAAATTATTGTTGACTTAAAATCAATAAAAATAAAGAAAATAAATGTATGAGTTTTATTTTTTTGTTCAGAGATACAAATTATTTAACGAGTTATACTTTTTTGAACAAAAATAAGACGAGTTTTTTCGAATATGATTTCCTCTAAAATAATGATTATTTTTTAATTTATTTTTTATTACAAATAAAACTAATAATTATTTTTTGAGTTATTTTTTATTGACGGAAGTAAAACTCAGCCGCTATGTTATCTTTCCGAAATAAAAATAAATTTTATGAATTTTGGCAAATCGAAAAACTCAAAGTGCCACAATGTGTCCTCTGCAGTTGTCGAATAAATCTTGCTCATTATGGACGCCTGCAAATATTAAAAGTTAGTTTTATGTTGTTAGTTGGCGAAAAACCCGATATTATTTTCCATCAGTTCGACAGTCGGTTTGAAGAAATGAAGCATTAATTTCTACTGGAGCTTCAATCTGATCCAAGGTTTAAAAAGCATTCACTTAAAACCGTCTTTAGCTCTATCCATAGTAAGGAGATATTTAAAACGAGAAATGGCTGCAATTGGAAGTGGAAGTAAATCGTCGTCTCTTAGTGATAACGATTTTGTGATATCTTTTTTCCTTTTATTGTGTCAATGTTGAAACTTACTTCAGTTACTTTGCTTTTCGAGCTTTTCGACCGATTCATTAAAAATAAAACAAAGTTTATTTTATCTCCTACGCGTCTCGACGTATTTTGCTCCATCCTCAGGGAGCATTAACTTAAAAATAGTATAACTAATCACATTTTAATAAAAACGACATACATACATTTTTCTGGACACCACATTTAGAAAAACTTCCTGTCTCTTCTAATTACTTAACGATTTTGAATTATAGGCTCACCAAACCAAACGACTTTGGCTAACAAACGTAGGTGAAAGGACAATGACTCCTTTCACATCCTCAAGACGAATTGAGCTTCTTTCTCTAGTTTCCGATTTTAGAATTGCAAAAAATTTATTATTAACCGATAATCGGTTATTAAATTTTGCTTGCCCTCACCGGAAAGAATTTGACTTTTAGTTAAAACAATTGAAAGTGATAGGCAGTTCATGAAGTGCATTGCGAGAAATTTCATGAATTTTGAAAAAGTAATCGCGGCCAATAATATCACTCCAGCAAAAATAGAAAAAAATTCAAATGTATGTATAACATAATGTAATTTGCATTACAAAGTAGAATCTCGAAATATGTATTCGGTTAAATTCCAAGAAAAATTAACTTTTTCGAATCTCTAACTTTTCTAGGCGGTTTGCAAAATTAGCACAAAATATAATAAACATAGATTTTTCGGCAATAACACGATACATTTTTTTGAACGAATTACTTTTGAAGTGAAACTTCTTTGCGCTCGTTGGGCTGTAATTCCAATATCGAATGAAACGAAAAAGCGACAGGAAATCGGAGGGGGATGGCGCGCGTGGTGGGGCAGTCGGACGGAAGGAGACATGGGAGGGAAACGAAAACGCGACAGATTCAGAGTAGGAAAAAACGAGAGAGGATTAGCATGCCAAGAATGATAGAAAACCAGATTACGACAACGCCGGCAGTGTACACGTCACAGAAATCCTCTGCGAAGAATAATGACAAAAGGAGGGTGATAATTTGACAATAACAAAGCAATTACAAAGAATTGCATGCACGCACAGCCACAGCATCATCAGCGGGATATTTGAAAAAACTGCACTTTTTTTCTTTGTTTTTGCTGCTGCTTGCACAACTCAAAACGCGGCACTTAATTTTATTTATTTTTCAGATAGTTTTACACAAATATTTGAAAATTAACGTTTATCATAAACAACACGTGGCACAATCTGTGTTTCTCAGTCTGTATTCGTAAACAAACACTCAGAACCTCCTGCTACGTCATTCTGTCAAACGAAGCAAGAACGAAGTAACGGAAGTGCTTTTGTCGTCACCTTGTATTCGCTGCATCGTGCTAGCATGCGTAGAAAGCGGACAGAGTGTGGCAATGATTGTTCTCTACATTACTCCGAACCAGAGAATTAACGATATAATAAAATTCATACATTATTGGCATATACTCCCTTTGGCGCAGCAGAATTAGGAGAAGATTTTCACACTATGCCAATGATTTTAAGCGGTGAGTTTAATGTCAATTTTGCCTTGGAAGAAGCTCAATCACTTGTACAATTTTTAGAAAGTAAATTTAATTTAAAAATGTATAATAATCCCAAAGACTCAACAACCAGATCAGGCACGACAATAGATGCAATTTTCTCAAGATATTTAAATAATTTACAATCACGAGTTTTCATTTCATATTTTTCATACCACAAACCAATTGTATCTTTTTTTGAACATGAAAGTATGGAAGTGAATGAATAGATTTTTTATAAATGGAGGCGAAAACATCAACTATCTTTTTTCATTAACCTAACACCCTTAAAAATTCCAGAATAATGAATAGTGGCTTCTGTTATCGGGGAAATATTTCTATCTCATAAAACTTGCTGTCTAGGGTGAGTATTTTCATTTCAAGTGCCCATCGAGATCCATGAAGTTTCACTTCTATCGCCTAGCTTTCTAGGCTGACAATTTTTTTTATTATAATTTATTTATTAACTTAGCTTTAATTTAGACCAACTCGTTTAACGTTAACAATCCCCCACATAAAGATTGCCATTATGTGTATAGAATTTTAATGGCGCGTAGTCATAGTCAAACTAAAGTCGGTTTTAAAGCTATTTGACATAATTCTAGTAAGATATCTGTCATTTTAAATCCGACTCTGGCTACGTACATATGTATATTAGTATGTTTGGGGTGGCTTAAAGAATAACTCTGGACTTCGTCTTTTGTGTAACAGCTGGTGACCATTTTTGTGCGGGTATGTCTACCACCAGATTTGCATCGTAAATGTTTTCACACCACTTTAACAAGGTGTTGATACTTTCAATTGCTTTTGATGAATTCATTTTCGATTGTGGAATATCTGCATGATAATTGGTCCGACGTTATCATTGTCAGACACTTCGTTATCTTACGTCCGTTTCCCATTTTCTATGCCACCAAGGATAATGTCATAAACTCAGAAGAGTTACGAGTTGTTTGAGGAATTCAATTTAGACATCGATGCAAAGCGGAAAACAAAGTCAAACGTTAATATTTTTTCTCTATATACAGTATTGTTTGTATCTTAATTGTGTAACATAAACTATATAAATAAAGCTTTCAAACATTTTACGGAATTCACAAAAATTCAAAGAACTTCAAACAATTTCCATAATATTTTTAAACTTCTAAATCAGAATTTTTAATAACTTTTTAGGTATACAGTTTTGTAGCCCGTTTAATTTTACTATAACAAAGTTCAGGTTTCAAATGGCTAAAAATTCTGGTTGGTTTTTGGTATTTTTTTTTTTGAGAGGGTGTTGGGCATTTTCTTTCATATAATGCATGAACCAAATTTACTATTGTGAACTCGTTCATAAATAACACCGGTTAACCAATATTTGAAAAATTACTGGTACTTTGAAAAATGGTGTAAAAACTCCAGCACCCTGAACCTCAGAATCTAGACGTGATGGATGTGTGCCATGTTTAGTGGACCCAAATCAATAAAAAAGTGATATGAAAAGAAAAGTTTTGGCAAACTTTCAACTGAAATTGTGAATGCTTCACAATTCTGTTATAAAATTATTTTTCTACCAGATATTTTTAGGTATTTTTTTTAAATTAAAATGTTTCACTAACAAGTGTGAATAAAAATTAACAATTTTCGAAAGAGCTCGAAAATGTCGTTGTTTTTTTTTTGCATTTTAACGCCAGTAACTCAAAACTACTATTCCGATTTACACTAAGGATATGTCAGCGGAAAGAGGTTGAATGTACCTTTAAAACGATATAAAAGATTTGGTTTATTTGCTATTGCGGAGTTTTTTTGGCAATCATTGCAAAAGGACCTCAAAAATTGGAGTTTTGCCTATATCTCGAAAATGCTTCTTTGGAAAAATAAATGACACTTATTTTCGGGTTCAGCGACCCAAAATAATTTTAAAAAATAATTTTTAATGAAGTACTTTCTTCGTGTAAACTAGTGCAATTAAAGGAAATGGTTTATCACGTTCCACGCATTTTGCATTCTTTTCACCATTAATCGCTTCATATAATTCATAAACAAAAAAAAAACTAAATGTACATTCAAATTATTGGCTATATGTATCAGCAGCGGCCGTCAGACTATTACAAATCCCTTAAACGCTCTAATTTTATGCAAGCCACCGATGATTAATGTCAAACAGAGCTCTCAAATAGCTATGTAAAATTCATGCGACCAAAGCACGCACAGTCTGGTGTTTCTTATCTTAACACCTATCTCTTCTACATCTATCACGTTCTGGCATCTATTTATAACCAAGTATGAAAAATCACGAAATCCATTTAAAAGGGCAATAAACGAAATTGCCATACTTGAAGTGATTAATTGGTATCACAAAGTGGGCATAAAATCCTAACGATGGCAGATAAAGAAACGTCAGAATTAGCTAATTTAATGATATATACGATTTTATAGGAGAGAAAGTATTCCGCTAGTACGCAGTATGCGCGCTGCGCTGGTTGTAAGCTATGTCGGTCCTTAGCAGGATAACTAGTCGGCTTTCCATTTGATTCCGATATTTGGAGCTAGCAAAAAAACGTTAAAAAAAACCATTTTATTATTATTATCAAAATAACCCGGACGCTTTATTCATATCAGCAATATTGCAATGCTCAAAGAGAACCGAGTGGCCAAATATTCCATGACACTTCTGAGCGATGTCCGGCGTTATGTTGACTTTAATGACAGCGATTGATTACACCTCATTGGCATAGGTCTGCAACCTCAGGGAATATCCCATGAAGAGGTTAAGCGGGGTCAAATCTCACGCTCTTGGTGGACAATTTACGTTACTTCTGCAAGAGATAACCATAACTTCAAATCGTGCATGCGTCTATTATGTGGCACATAGCTCCGTTCGCTGGCGTTGGCGGTGATGACCTCGCCAGCGTCGTTATAAAAAAAGTATGGTCCAACAAAGCCACCGGCCCAACATCTACACCTAACAGCGCATTTTTGTGGGTGCTGTTCATGAGAGCTGATAACAAAAATGCATCTCGTCGTAAATATAATTTTTCAGCCGAAATTTGGGTCCTCTTGTGAAGTCTCCGAAGTCAGGGAAAACAGCAGAGTGGTCTATGGTCACTAACTTTCAGCTCGTCTCGGATTTGGACGACGAACCTTTAAGAGCTGAGCGTAAAGAGCCACTGTGTCTGCCGTAAAATGGGTGTAACGTTTGCACTAACATATTTTTATAACAGAATTTTAACATTCGGCATATGGTGCTCAATCGTGCAACTTTCCATAGGGATTTAGCGCCATTAACTGAACAATAAGCAGGAGAATAGGCAAACGCTGCCAAAACAACACGGCTGTCGGCATCTACCTGCACTAATTGAAACCCCTCTTTACTTTATATAAATGAAGTAAGAGAAAAAGTATTGGAGGCGGGTACGAAATGCTGTATTATACGATATTCTGTTTACAAAATTCTGTATGCAAAATTCTGTATTTAAAAATTCTGTATTTTAAAATTCTGTATATAAAATTATGTATTTAAAAATTCTGTAAAAATATTCTGTATTGGCGAAATTCTGTATTGACAAAATTCTGGTCTTGTTTGCATTTCATTTATCTCTGTTTTGTTTTTTACTTCATTTTAATTGATTTCGTTCAAGTTGTTGTTGTCAACTGTGCAATGCAGTTGAGCAATTCTAAAAAAAATTGCAATGCAGTGAAGCCCCGAAACTAGTCAGTACACCGTGAGTAAGTACTTATTTGTAAAACAAAGCTGATGAACACTACGCGGCAATGGTAATAGTTGTTAGTGTAGACTGCATTTTCGTTCCTGTACAATATTTTTCTTTGTCTAATGTCTATCATTGTCGTAAGAATTGTGAAAGCACGTGTCGTTTTTGATCTATGTTCTTTCATTAAAATATTTATTCGTTATGACACAAATACAACTTCCAATAAAGGAGGAAAGAAATTGTTCTTAGACGGCTATTTTTATTATTTCGAAAGAAAGACCCAAATGGAAACTTGTAATTGGGCGTGTTCTAAAAGAATAAAAAATAAGTGCAAGTCCAGAATTGTAACAAAGGTGTTGGCGAACAATCACGTTATTGTTAAACAACCCGCGGACCATTGTCACGAACCAGCTCCCAATGAGTTACCAATTGCAACAATTAATAATAAAGTAAAGCGCATGGCTCGGAGAAGTCACTTAGCGGCAAGTCAGATAATACACAGAGCTACAGTGGAAGCAGAGCAGAGCTGTCGGGACTATTTACCATCCCGAAATGCCGAAAAAGCTAGAATTCGAAGATCAAGGCATGAAGCACCTCGTTTTCGAGTACCACAAATTTTGGAGGGCATAGATATTCCTTTAAATTTATATACTCTGGAAGGAGAATTATTTGTATTGGCGGAAAAGTTCACAGAGAGGAATGAATGCGTAATTATTTGTGGTACGAAGTCGTGTTTAAAGTTTCTGAGTCAGAGTTCTTGCTGGATTGTGGACGGAACATTTTACGTTACCCCGAAAATAATGAGACAGCTCTTTACAATTCATGGCATAGTGGAAGGTGAAACATTTCCCCTCGTGTTTTGCCTTATGAGCCGCAACTCCAAAAAACTATACCACCAAAACATCATCCGACATTTTGGTCAGTGCATTGGAATGTAGAAACGAGTCAGTTTCCTAGAACTCAAAATAGTGTAGAAGCTTGGCATCGACGACTTAATGTCATTGTTGGAAAAAATAATGCGGTATTTATCAACTTATAGCTAATTTGAATGCAGAGATGATTTATATGAAATCACAAATATCAAGAGTAGAAAATGGAGAAGTTTTTCCAAAAAAGTTAAGATCAATTAGAGCTAACAAACAAATTAAAAGAATAATAAAAAAAAAGATTAATTATTGAAGAAGTACCTTTTTTGAAAAGAATAGCAAAAAATATTTGTTTTTAATCTAATTATATACTAGTTTTTCGTAGTTGAAATACTCATTTCTTCTTTTTTGCATACATATGTACTTATCGTTTGAATTAATATTGAAGTCTTTTGTTTGTTGTATTGTTATTTTGGACCTAAAATTCTAATTTCTTTTTCTCTGTAAAAAACCCGCTTAAGTTAATATTGGAGTTTGAAATCTTTTGCTTTTCTTAAATATTAATTGTTTTTATTTATAAGATTTACGACTATTTAATAGCAACTCGCTTGGCACATGAAACTATCAAATAAAAAACAGACTTTTGTCAATACACAATTTTTTCAATACAGAATTTTGCCAACACAGAATTTTTTTAATACAGAATTACAAATATTTTATGATTTTATATTAACTTTTTTAGTAGATTCTTGCGAAAATACGAAAACATATTGAAGAATTTCTTAAGAGCAATTTTATATTATTATTTAGTAGTAGTAAAAGTCCCTCATACGACGGCATTCAACCAGTTTATATTCAAGTAAGTGATGTATTGCAGAGTTATCACAACTGTTATCTTTTTTCTATGCATACTTTCAGGCTGAATGCAATGAACTTAACAATTTGAGCGAAGTGGAGTGAGTATTAGATTAAAGAAATGTTTTATGACTTATTTTTGCATAATTTGAATATTTAGACGTTTAATGAGAACATATTTTGTTTTACTTAACCTAAGCAATCACATCCTTCACTTGTTTTTATTAAGTTTTCAATAAATTGACTGTTTTTGTTTGTGGGTGTACATTTTTTACTACTTTTTCGTGAAAAGCGCTGTAATATGAAAATTAGTTCTTCAAATAAGCAAATTGAATTTCCCTAATTAAGAAGGGGAATAGTTAGAGTAGTACGTGAACGTACATCATCTTGCTTGTTTGCATCATGAAACCTTATTGCTTGTCAATCAAAAAGATAAACGCTTAGCTTACATCAACTATGCCAAAAGTAAGTTGAATAGACAGATCTGCGGCCGATTGCGCTATTGAGCTGTCAATTTTGAGTAGCCAACAATTCCACTATTAGACGCATACCTCGATGTGAGTGCACAGTACTTACCCAGTAAGGTAATTAACTAGCACCAAACTGGTTCACTTAGATTCAAATAGCAACTAATGCCGGTAACCTGTGAGCAATCTCTAGTCACTAATTGAGACTTTTCTGTGGTGAGATTGATTTTGAGACTATTTGGTATTCAGTAAGCCCTCTCAAGCCTCTCTAGCCTCAAATGAACGATTTGATTACATTTCCTTAGGTTTGAAGTTAGAGTAGGGACATGATATCGGGTCGCAAGGATCGATGTGGTACTCATTCAAAGTACATATTGCTCTGAAAGAATCGGGTACCCATAATTATCGAAGTTAAAATACTCGATTGCTGAAATGATCGATAAATTAAACTAACGGTAATTTACAATTTCTTACAAAAAGTTACCGGCTTGCTCTTTAGAAAGTGTGTACACGTTTCGTTTTATTTTGTATTTGACTAATTTTGCCAATATGATGCTTCAAACCTGAGTAAAGTTGATCGCAGAGGACACACATCGTCTAATTTTGGAAGGGGATTAGCTTACAACGTGACTTTAAGGCAAACCTGGAAAATTCGATACTATGCTGGGGTTCAAATATTCGATTCCAAAAAATATCGATTTATAAGTATCAAGTAAAAAATATCGATACCGGATAGCAAAATTATCGATATGGTATCGAAGTTCATGTACCTAATATAGAGAATTGGGAGAGCGGGGGTCAGTAAAAATTAATCACAAAACAAGTCTTCATTAGATTGTAAATATTTTTGTGTTCATTTCGTAGACTCTTTACTACATTCCCACGTAAAAATCGCTCCTTCAGGGCATCATAAAGAGCTCGTTTATGAAGGAAAACTTCGGATACACGATGTTTCATAACTCATAGTAGAGTCTTTAGAATCTTTTGAGATTATTTGGATTATTGTTTTTATAGCAAGGCGGTTTTCCTAAGCTCATAAACAGAAGCAGCTGCGTTAGCAAGTCCAGTGCGATTTATACGGATTACAAATAGGATTTCCACTGCACCAAATCCATTGCCTAGGAAATACACTTCTGAAGAGTATGTGTTGCTATTTACAAATCTTGGTTTATCTAAGGAAAAATATATAAATATATACTTATAATATAATAAGAATCAATTTAAGAAAGAAATGGTGTCTTTTTATTCCAACCTTACCGAAGAAACAGCTGAAGTTGACCTCCAAAACATGACGGATTATACACCTAGAGAAATTATGCAGAGTTTTTCCGACGAAATGTTAAAATCACTGCCACTGGGACAATAATTAAGTAATAAATGGGGATGCGATGTATCATCAGGACAAACAAAGAATAAATGTGAACGATGTTAGATATAGGTGCTATCATATTTATGGCTTCTGTTGATCCCCTGCGACTGAAAAATGCACCTTCAAAATGTTAGAAAACTATAAGGGCTTTAGACTATAGCTACAGTAAGTGATACAAAAATTCAAGTCGCTAAATTAAAAGCAACACTAATTGAGACCGAGGATGGGAATAGCATTACTACTTATATAATACATACTTTTCTCCTAACTACAGTCGAAGAGAAAGTTTTAAACCAAATTTCCAAAACCTCATCTACAATGAAGTGAGCAATTTGTAAAATGAATTAAAAAGGCTTTCAATATATTGATGCTACAGCAAATGGCGAACATATTATAAGTATCCTTTGCATGCAAGAATAAGGTGTATGGAATTCGTTTTGAAGCTGGCGTAAACGCTGCCACGACTAAAAGAGGTTTCTGACATCAACGCAACATCTAAGAAAAAACAAACATTAGGAAAATATAATTCAAAATGAACTTTATGTACAAATAGCTGGGTCTGAGAATAGACTGTCCAAAGTAAATGCATACAAATATAAATGATGGAAACTCCCAAAAAGGAGTTTTTTCAACGTGAAGGCACTACTCGAATAACTGGAGTTGATAAAGATGTTGTGAGGTGATTATAAGTAATTTTGGTAAATTATGAATTGCCATGAAATGGTTAGCGAACTCAAATTTGGTAAGGATGCATTTAAAACTGCCGAGCTGAGGCTTTGGAAGTACCGGCACTCTCACTGTGCATACAATTTTGGCATATGGAAAATATTTTATAGAATATCAGTGCATACGGATCGGGAAATTGTCTGAAGAAGCTGAAGAATCTTAAAGCAAGGGCTATAAAGGGAAATTATGTATCACGAGTTAGAGACATCGAATGGCTTCTCAACATGTAAGTAACCTCTCCTAACCCAGTCATAGCCTACTTTTTGTGAATCCTATGCTGCATATTTCCTTTAACTTAATAAGCTAATTTTATTTACGTTTTTGAGTAGAGTAGTCAACTCTATCGAAGGTATTTTTATTAAATAAAACTTTCCTAAAACTCTTTTGCATAAGACTCATATTTCAATATTTGACTTAACTTATTATAATTACCTTACCAGTTTATTAGAATCAACGGCCTTTAAAAGTTGGCAACCCTCATCAAACATATTTTCGTAATATATTTATAATATTACTAATTATATTAAGTTTAACATTATAAGCAAATGCCAACTCTTTTTTTGAAGTTACGCTTTCTTAAAATTTGTAATTTGACACTCATATAATAACATATCGTTTATTCTTTAACTTAACTTAATTTGCATATAAACAGGTGGCAACCTTTTTTACAAGTATTTGAGAAATTAAGCTTTATTGAGCCTAGCATATAATATCTTTTGGATGAGATTTAACTTTTTATAATTTTTATAATTTTTTTAAACAAGTGGCAACTCTCTCCAGAATTATTTTTGAAATTACGCAATCTTAAAATTTGTAGTTTTACACTCGTATTATAAACTGTCCTTTAATTTTTTTAATTTAACTTAATTTGCATTTAAACAGGTGGCAACCTTCTGTCAAAACATTTGGGAAATGTAGCTTTATTAAGCTTTTTTCACTTGACACCCATATTGCAATATTTTATTTCATATACATATTCTTTTGATTGAATGTAGTACTTTAAACAGATGGCAACTCTTTCACATTTACATATTTTTTATGAGTAAGTAGGATAATTTTACTTTTAGATGTAATTTTTTTTAAATATCTGCATTAGTACAAAATTCAAAAGGCGTTATTGGGTGACGTATGGAGAGAGGTTTAGGAAATCTGATTACAAAATTAAATAAAATACAGAGTCGATTGCAGTCAATAGCAGCAACATTTTTATTCCAACAGATGAAATTTAATAGGTACTAAATTGAAATTGAAATTTAGCTCACTAAAAGTATTATCCTAATTCTGTAGACAGCAAAATTTTATTTCCATCAAGCACACAAGCTCCTATTCTCACAGCGCTTAAAATTCAATATATTCAAGTAGCACAAAATTAACCAAACACCAAAAACGATGTGCATCTTTCAAATGCACACAAGCGTGGTGTTCATGACGAACATGTACAGACTCTCTACAACAGCAACGCTCATCATTTGTGCAACTCAAAATTCCTTGTTGTTCTCCACCGTAGCGATGATTTCCGCATCAATCACCGCAAAATCGGCACAGATTAAAACGATGACAATGAGCAGTGATTCGATGTTGGCGAAACCACAACAAAAGCTCAGTTAAACGATTTTGTTTCTTTCAAAACATACGCACATACATGAACGTACGTAAATTGTATCCACAATGACACCATAGTACGGGTATATGTTAGCAAATTTATGGCTGGTTATCAACAGCCGAAGAGATCGATTACAGAAACCTCAGACTATCTAAGCAACGCACCGCATAAGCCAACACAAATGTGCCGCAAGTGATAACAGAATACTTGACAAAACAACAATCAAAAAAAAAAACCCCCAAGGCATGAAGTGATTTTAGTAGCACATTCACAGTTACTCGCATATGTCTGTATGTTTGTATGTATAAGTATGTACTTACATATCACATATTTGTCTAACCAACATGCACATTGCGTATACGCCATGACGCTCGTAAGTTGCTTGCGGTAATGAGAATTTTTCACACGGCTGTCACGCTAACTGCTCTGGCATACCGATGGGAGTAACCGTGTGATATATTTACATATAACAACAACAAATAAGTCACAGTGTAAAGCAGCAACTACTTTAATAAACATAAAAGCGTTAATGATTAGTTTCGCAAAGCTAAACGCTGAGAAGGTGGAAGTAACTTATTGGATTCAACGCCCGCTATTTGCCTGCCGTCGCCCATTTCCAATCGCCACTCCAATCAGCATTACACAAAGCACGCAACCCTGTCGTAAATTTTTAACAGCGAAATTTAGTTGATTGACAGCAGCACCAGGTGGCTGATTCAATTTGACTGATAAAAAAAAAGCTTGCCTTCGTAATTGGCATAATCACAATAAGAAAAGTAACGCACTTACAAAAAATAAGTTTGAAAGTATGTATGCAGGTATGTATGTATATATGTGCGCCTGCTTGTTATTATTAAATGTAAATTTTTTGTTTTTTTCTTTGATATTTCTTGTACCGTAAAAATTCTGTTCTTAACTTTAATAAACACTTTGAACTAACAGTGGGTAACAATCATTAAATTTCTACACACATACACCAACATATATACATATAACCTATATCTATAAATGTATACCTGTGTGACAACTTGCCCCAAACCCGATTTATATTTTAATCCATTAGGTGATGCATGAGTCGAAATTTTCCGAAAATGTTTATACTTCTACGAACAAAGGCTTCGCTAGATGTTACTAGATCGCTAGTATCGAGTGATGATATTTGAATAGTATCGAATATATCCAAAGACTTAAACGAAAATTTCGGATATTCGGATATCCAGGTGTCGGATTTTCCAGATGCACGGATATCAATACATACAATATTTGGACACCTTGATACTAAAAATTAATAAAATGGAGTATAGAGCAAAAAAATAAATGCGTAATGGGGACCGCAAAAAAGTTTCAGTATTAATCGCAGACCAGAAAAATATACCGCGGTATAATTTTTTGCATATTGATATCTTGGTGAGTATAGGTGAGTGTAATTATAATTTCACTTATAATTCTATAAGTCGCTATTTCAAAAAACTTTCACGAGTTGCCTTAACTACGAGGTGCACGACAGAAATACAAGACAGAAAAATAATTTCAAATTGCCCAATTATAAAACAGATTCTGTAAAAATAGTCTTTTTATAAAGGGTTAAAAAGCTTTAATGAGTTACTTGAAAATATTCAAAATTATGATAATACCTTATTCAATAAAAGATTATATAATTACAATAAATCGTTGAGGATAAGACAGATGTTGTATGTTGTGGTTTGTGTTGATTTGTGGTACATATTTCAATATTTCAACATTTCAACCACTGAACTATCGCAGAATTATTTTCAAACCCTGTTTTTTTGATTATTATTCTTGTTCATCAGTTCCCTGATATTTTTTTGGATATTAAAATAAACGGATATTAACCAGATTTTCCTGATTATGAAATTAATACTAACTAGATATTCATACTGTCCGGAGTTTACCTGTATCAACGCATATCTGCATGGATATCTGGATATTCGAAAATGCTGATAGTCCCAGCCATAGCATCAATTTGAGCTAAATATAATATAGGTCTAATAAAATGAAATCCATTATTTAATTTTAGGAGTTACGCTATATGACGTTTGAATGGCTACGATTTTGTACTAAACAAATTTTTCAAATAGTTTTGTGATGGCCTGACTCAGCACTTTTTGAGTACGTGACACCAACAAAGTGAAAATACCCCATATTTTGCAGCCAGTTTTTCTTCGATAAAGGTGAAAACGAAAGTCAGGCTGCTGAAAATGTGAATAGTCGCTTTCGTTAAGTTAATTTTGATATCAAAGAAGCACTTGGCTATGGAAGGCCAATTAATGAAATAACGGAAATCGTCCAGCCCGACCATCATGGAAGCACTGCTTCTATGAAACAAGAGCAAAATATTGTACAAAAACCATTTGAAACCATATAAATAAAGCTGGATATAAAAAGAAGCTCCATATATGGGTGCCACGGCCCCGCTGCGGAATCGCAATAAAATCGTTACATTTCTGGGAGATGCCTATGCGTCCGAATCGTTGTGAGCCGACACAAACGGTGGCCAAGCCAGGGTTGACGGTCGTGAAAATTTTGCTATGAGTTTGGGTAGATTGAAAGGAAATCATCTACTATCAGCTGTTCCCCTGCTATCAAACTTTTAATTCTGACCGATACTGGATCGGTATACCGGACCGTCTGTAGAAAACAATCGCCCCGAAGCAGCCTGATTTAGCCAGTAAGAGAGGAATGGTGTTCGATCAGAATAACGCCAGGCCACGCACATCGATAGTGACTCGTCAGAAGCTCGAAGCTCCAGGAACTTGATTGAGAGATGCTTATGCATCGACCGAGAGTCCGAGACTGGCGCCAAGTGATTACTAGCCGTTTCTGTCTATGGCGAGTGATTTTTCTGTTGAATTATATTTAAGCGATTTCTGGAACCAGGTTAGTGTTTTTAAAGAAAGTTTGAATGAAAATGGCTATAATAACGCCGTGCGGCACATATTTTGGGATTGCGAAATTCCTTTAGGGAAGATGGTATTGGTTGAGTATATCGAAACCCGAAATCTAAAAGTCCAACTCATGGCGCTAAAAATACATTTGGTAGTAAATTAATTAATTTTCATATTTGTGGCCAAGTTTATTAAAAAAAAAAAAAAAATTTAAATTAATTTTAAAGTATCGATCCTAGCTGAATTTAATGTAAGGACAAATAAAGGGTCAAAAAGACACACTCCTAGAGACAATAGCGGGTTGAAAAGCATTTATGTCCGACAATTATATTTAACTGAGATTAGCACTTTAAAAGATATTTCTGATTTTACAAAACCACTTTGAGCTATAAAAACATAATTTAACTAACAAAAATTGTTGATCTTCATGAGAAATTTTTTTTGTGTGAATTTTTTGGTAACTCGTGTGGTACGATATTCATATTTGTAAGCAAGTACTGATATTTCTCATTCCTCTTACTCTACATGGCGTTTGATTTTATGATGCGTAGCCAACAATATTTCCTACTATGTTCTCTACCAGTTTTATTTTGGTATATTTTAAACGTTGCGTTGCCCTTGCATTCATATCCATATAAAAAATACTTCTATGATTGTATGTAGGGATGTGCAACTAGAACCTGGAAGTGTTTGCTACTCGTTTATCTGAGTCAGGCACCATTAATGCTAGCAGAAATTTATGAACACCTTTTTATGGGTGGTGCGAAATTTGGTTATTAAAGCTAACGAAAACAAAACAAAAAAATGACTGCCATTTCAAAACTTAAGCGGTGCTGTCACACAGTTTTTCATTAACTTCCGCTTTTTTTGATCCTTACGTTTTCCATTCGTTTAGCTTACTGCCTGAGCTCTGAGCTATTTGGCTATTTGTGTGTGTGTCACAACGTCACCTGTCAGCTGACAGAGTTGAATGTTGGCAGTTGGCAGTTGGCAGTTAGCGGAGCGCAGTAACGGCAAGTAAAAAATTAAAGTTCGCTTGCATAGTTTTAACTGTCGCATAAAAGTGATTTGAAGAAGGAAAATGAAAAAAGTTAGTTTTACATACTTCTACAGCGTTTTTTATTGTTTGCTTTTTTTTTTGTTCTGTTTCTGTTTTTTTTTTGTTTTTGTTAACAAAGTTTATCAAGTTTATTCGCACTAAAGTGCGTTGTTCTAAAATCTTTTGTTGATAGTTTAAGATTATGTTTGTGCATAGAGCTATGTAGATATGTAAATATTTTAATATTTTATACTTATAAACAAGTATACTTCTTATGTGGGTCATAAAGTCAGCGTAAGCAATTACGATAGGATAGCATACTAAAAAAAAGTTTGCGTTCTAAAATTACTTCGCGCAAGCACAACGCAAAGTTTCAATAATGAGCAATGAAATCTAGGCGCTTCAGACTTGCAGTTCACTCTCTCTTTCTATCCTAACCATCCAATCTGTGCTACTTTCTACCCTTTACGTATGCCTTTTCCCTTTCAGCTAAATGTACCTTAACTTTAATTCTACTTTTAATTTAATTTTAAGAAATTGTACCCATACTTTTAAGTTTTAATATACATTTGCACTGTAAAAGACCAGGTCTTATTTGTGTGTATTCGAATAAATGAAATGAAATGAAATGAAAAAATCAAAAATAAAACCGTCAACATCTCACCTGAGGTGTTTATTCAAAAGTGTTAAAAATATAATTATTTTAAAAGATAGCAATTTAAATGAAAAGTAATTTTAATTTTTTGAATTTTTTATGAAAATTTACAGAAAAAATATAAATTATCCAAGGCGTATGCATCAAGGGATTCTAAAACAAAATTTGCATTAAAAAATTATATTCGCAACGACCGTTAGTTTTACAACAAAAAAAAAAAACACGCGTACACCAGCACGAGCCAGGAGTTCTTCTTCTTTGTACTAATAGAAATTAATAAAAGTAGTGGTAGAAATTGTAAGTATCATTAGTAAAAAATTGTGTTAGAAATTAGTAAACATAGTGAAAGTAATTAGTAGTAGTATTAGTACAAATAGTGGTAAAATTAGAGGAAGTAGTGGTAGAAATGAGTAAATATAGTGGTTGGAATTAGTAAAACAATTCCGACGCGACTTTCCTTTTACGATATTTGTTATGCGGTGTAAAAAATTACTGCGGCTAAAGAAGTTTTACTTTGTTGCTTTCACGGCGAATGAAATCAGCTGCTTACTGTCATAATCCGATTAAATTCACCATGTATGTTGTAATGTTATTTTTGTTTTGTACATTATTGGACTAGCTAACGCAAGGCGAATTCATATCAGGCGGTGGATGCGATTGGTGAAGTTAATGTCAAAACTATATCTTTGGTGCAATTCTGAATGTCATTGCGCGTATAATTTGTTAGTGTGCATTTATGTTTTTGCACCTCGCTCTACTCATGATGGAATAAAGAAAGTGAAATCAGTTACTTAACCTCACTTTTTTGGCAACCCCATTACGGCAGGCCGTATATAAATGTAGGACAAAAAGGGAAAATTGTCGGCCCGTTTTAACTCCGTTTTAATATGTACATACTATGTATGTATTCAACAAACTATTTTTACCAACCCAACAAAAAAATAATAAACATCCTTAATTAAGTTTCCCAATCTTGTGCACAGTTCAATTTAGTAATTGAAACAAAGTTTTTATAACTTTATTTGTAAAATTATTGAAACATTCGGCAGACTTAGCGAATAATACAATAAATACAAATATCAAAAGAATACAAACTCTAGTAGCTTTTTGGAAATTTTGTTTAAAAAATTTCGACTTGCAAGACTAAAACAAAAAAAAAATATGAAATTAGGGGGAATTCACAAAAATTACTTCCATTACATGGAGAAAGTATGTATGACCAAAATTTAAAAAAACTGTCAAAATCCAACCTGAATTTTCAGCTTCTTCAGACGTTCCCATTATTATACTCGATTTTATGATCCACATAATTGCATATCCAAAAAATGGCTTATGTCCACTTGCGGAGTATACAGAGTTAAATTTGTAAATAAAGATACAAGGTAGATTTTCGTTTTCATAACACAGACAATGCCTTGAATCAAATAATTCCAGTAACTCAGGCTATATACATTTCTTTTTTGAATTTTTCTATGAATTTTATGAATTTTTTGAAATTTAAAAACAAAATAATTTTTGCAGGTTTGAGTACAACAACAAAGTGCTTGGCATATTCGATGGCATCCTCATTATTGTCGGAAAAAGCGATTCGTTTCAAACTATTTCGTTTATTTAAAAAAAAATTTTTTAACAAATTTATTTTTTCTTTATTTGTGACACAATGTTACAAACTTAAATATTTAACCCTGAATAATTGCTAGGTTAAATATTTATGTTTTTAACTCTGAGTTGGTGCCTAACATTTTGCTGTGCCTGCAAATTTATCAATTTCACCGTTAAACTCTGCTTTCTCGCAAGTTGGCCTAAGAACTCAAATTAAAAGTTATTTTTTTTTAAATTTGTTGAATTCAGATATATATGCATATTGTTTTCAAATGAACTAGAGTTTTATTAAAAGTTAACGCAAAAAAATTATCATGAAAACATAGCGAATAATTTAAAAATCAACATATTGGCAATGGTTTGAGCAACTGTTTCACAATTACTTTTTATAGTAAATGTCTTCAGTGAATCAAATTCCACGAGAAACGTGAGTACTGAGCTCTTTTTTAAAGCAATATCTTCTTCAGATACAAAAAATTGTATCTAACATTTATGCCTATCAAATGAGCCACAAATATGGGCATATATTTTATATACCACATTTATATAGATGAATTATGCAGTATCTTTTGTTTTTCCTACTTTTTTGTTGCAACTCACGCACTCAATACCGCCAGTATAATATTTATTGAATTTATTCTAGACATCCATCTACTATTGATGTAAAGTTCATCTACATAAAGTAACTGTAGATTTACATGACTCTAGTAATATTATTTTATACAGCAACAATGAATGAAAGCAAATAAGGAAAACGTAAATCAAACAATCTGAGTTGCGAAGGAATTCCCGCGGGAAACATATTTTTTTGACGCTACATTAAGCCGTTATAAGCATATTGATAAATCTACATATAATGGTAATTTCGACAAAATTATGGCCATCATAATTGAATTTATTTATCTATATAGATACAGCCATATGCAAACATATTCATACAGTGGTAATCATAAAGATATTTGCATAACAAATTCACTACACCCAGGCAGGTTAACGATATCAATAGGTGCTGATTATATCCGTTAATTTTATTTTTAGTATAGGGTGTTTTTTTTTAGACTGATGGAACTTTAAATTAAAATAAAACACATAAAAAATGAAGTACGATACCAAATTTTTTTTATTTGAAAGATATTTTCATGGCATTTAATATTTAAAAACGATTTCTGCCATATGTCTGTCACGACTAGCTTTGGTGAATCGGATGCGATCAGTCCAATTTTGAACCACTGCAAAATTTCCATGTGTGGATGGACAAATTCCAACTTGTTGAGCACGGCGGCGTATAGACAAATTCGGATCTTCTCCAACACCATCACTTACAGCTCCAATATTTTCTTCTGTGCGTACAGTTCTTTGTCTTGTTGTTGGTTTTTCATCGAGTAGAGTAAATGTTGTTCGAAATTTATCAACAGTTCGACGAATAAGCTGCTCTGATGCTCGATTATGTGGATCATAAAATTCACGAAGTGCTCTATAAGTTTGGCGAACAGAACACGAATTTTTAAAGTAAATTTCCACAATTTGTAAACGTTGTTGCGGCGTCATTCTTTCCATGATGATTTGTCAATGCTTACTGAACAGAAATGTCAAAACGAAATGTCATTTACCAGCAGTCAAGTGACAGCTATCCCTATCGAAAGATCTATCAGTCTAAAAAAAAAACACCCTTTATATCGAAAAAAAATTAAAATTGCTCAACATTTGTGTTAAAATCTGTGATAAGCGCTAGACTATATGCTTAAGTCATTTTCACAATATCCATAAGGTTTTGCGCTAAATACAGTAAAGAAGGTAACCCCATTGTCAATTTGTTTTCTTGCTTGATCCATTGGTTTGAAATAAAACATGAAAAGAAAGAATACAAAAATGGGCTGTTGTCTTATCACTCCCTAAATGCAAAGCATCTATGCAAAGGTTCCTCCAATCTCCCGTTATTTCGCTTGTTCGGTATAAGATGCTGCTTGCATAAAATGTTAAGGAATGAAAGCCGAAAAGCATTGTCAAAACTACCAAAATGTTTTTAAGAGATGAACGGGCTTTTTGTGTGCAGAACTTTTGCTGGAAATGGTCCAAATTTTTACTCGCTGCACTATTGTCGGAAGGGGTACTATATGGATAAACAAAAAACTGAGTTTTTAAGTTTTTTGGAACAGGTAATAAAATGTTTGTCAAAATTAATTGAAATCTACTATTAACCGGGGAAATTATATGCAAAATTTGTTATTAAATCTTCATTTAGATGCGAACGCTTTTTCGGGTAGGATTTTTTCAGATGAAGTATTTTCCTGATAATAATAGGAAACCAATAACAAAACTACAAATGTAAGTCATGTTTTTTTTTAATTACAGCATAACAGATGAAATAATCGAATTTGAAGGAAGCGTAATTTTTTTTTGTAATGTAATTAACCTATACAAAACTCAAAATGCAGTAAACTATTCTTAAAATTATCACTTCGATCATCTTCGGCTATCGTTTTGAAAGTTTCAGGAAAAATATTTCAACAAATTTTTAATTCAAAGCTTTTTCATTGATAGGTTTTTGAACCATATGTAACTTTCCATTTTGTAAATAATACCCAATATATGATTGGAAATTGTCCTCTTCTAAAAAATATCGATAGGATAAATGTTTACATCTGAGGAAATGTCAATAATCGGTTTTTTTAATCAAAAAAAAATTTAATTGGAACTACCGTCTATCTTGTATCGTGGGGTTTCGTGTTATATATGACATAAACCATATAGAAAAAAGTTGCATACTTAATATAAAACTCACAAACAAAAACAAACAAACAAAAATTTTCTAAATTTTTAATCACAATTTTTGGGAACTTTTATGGTTTGCAGTGTTTAGCCCATTACATTTCAGTAAATAAAATGTAAATTTCAACTGACTTAAAGTCACCGTTGATTGCATTATAAAACAAACGCCGTCATTAAAAAAAAATTATCACACATTAACGGTATTAACTGAAATACTTTAAAATGGGCTACAAGACTGCATAGCCGAAAAGTTTCCAAAATTTCTGGTAACCTTCAAAGTGCTCCGTAAGCTGCAGAAACTGATCTGAGCCAGTAAAACTGGAGCTATGAGAACCTGCCCAGCACATGCCATGGAAACTATTTCAGATTCATCACCTCTTCGCATTCATATTCAGACTCAAGTGAAAAGCGCTATTAAAGTATGACTAGTATCAATAAGAGTAGAGAAGGATATCTGTGCCGTGTGAAGGTTGATATTCTTACAGCGCTTTGAAACTGCGATACCACGGAATACTATGCCACCTTAATTTATCTTTACCAAAAGGTTTAAAGCCGAACTCAGTCACAGAAAAAAGTGGATGTGTATGTTCATCTGAAACATATAAGATAAAACTTTATTACTTTACAAGCTTTAATTTTTTTGTATGGCTTACTAAAGTTTTCATGCATCGGCCCAAGGTGCTTTAAAAAAATTGAAAACAATTATCACAATATATTTGACCGAGGTGAAAGAAAAAAGAATTCCATGGGATTTATTATTGTAGAACATTTGCTATATAAAAGTGTCGTTTTGATTCTTACTTCAAGAGACCTCTCAAGAAACCCCCCTGTTTGGAAATTCGTAAGGCGAGTAAAATATCTACGAAAATTATTATTCTTGTCATTTATTAGAGACATTCTTAAGACAAACGTGATATAAAGAGTATAAATGTCCACAGAAAATACAAATAAAATATGTTCCTTAAATCTATCTGTCATTTTACGTTAAAATGTTCGTGGAAGTAGATAAATGCAATATGAATTTGTATACTAAACTTTATATCGCATGCTGGATTAAAAGGAGAATATAATCGATGAAAGCGGCGCAATAGATCTAAAGGTCGCAATGCTCATTACCCAACTTACTTAATTGGCACTATAACCGATTAAGCGATTTTGGCCGAACTGCTCCTACACAACACAAATTGAGGGGCCTACAGTTTTACACCGACTCCAAACGGCGACCGCTATTAGAAAAAACTTTTCTATCATTTTTGATGTTACTTGCCCCAGCCGGGACCCAGCGTGTGAAGCGCGCACACGCTACACACTCGGCTATGGCGGGTCGCGTGAATAGGATATATGCCAAAAATAGCTGCAAATAACTTAAGGTCAACTATATATCGACTATGACTAAAGGGTATGGTTTTTACGCCCACAAATTTTTTATAATTGAAATAAACATTTCTTTAATTTGGCAAAAGTGGCAACTCTTCTGTGAATTGCTTTCAAAAAACTTTTGAGTAAATATGTATGTATTCGTATTTAATTTTTAAACAGTTGGCAACCCCTCTCACTTTTTTGAGGCTAAGTTTTCCTAATCCTCTGTCAGTTCAAACCAGCATTATAAGGTTTCATCTATCTATCTATTAATTTAACTAAATTTAATTTTTTAATAGGTGGCAACCCTCCTAAGCAAATGTTTCTAAACATATTTCGTTAGAAACCAAATTTTCTTAAGCCTACGTCATTTTTTTTCATTAGTTTAACGAAATAATTTAACAATCTAATTTACCTTCTTAAACAGGTGCCCCCCCCCCCCCCCCCCCCTCCAACAGTATTTTCAAAATAAACCTATCTTAAACCTCCCTCGTTTGAAGCCCATATTTTAATATTGGATTTAACTTATTGTCATTTTAATTAATTTTTTAAACAGGTGGCATCCCTTTCCATACAGATTTTTGAAAATGAGCTTTCTCAATTTTTTCCAGTTTGGCACTCATGTTGCAAAATTCCATTTTATTCAACTGAAATGACATTTAAAGATAAGGCAACTTTCTTTCAAAACATTCTGGAAATGAAGCCAGGCCCGTCGCGAGGACGGCGGGGGCCCCGGGGCGAACCTTCCGGGGGCCCCTGTAATTTGAAGAGCAAAAAACAAAAAAAAAAAAAGGTCATCTCCGAAATCAAAAAGAACAAGACCCAGACGCGTCTGTAAATGTAGTACCACGCATTCCGTCAATCCGACACTGTATTATCGATTTCATCAGCCGTACTTCCTTGCCTTTGCTTGAATTCTATCAATTCTATTATCTAAATCGCATGCGAATTCAGCCGGAAAAAGAGCAGGCACAGTGGTGCTTGATAACGCGCAGCTGATTCGTGTTGTTTACGTTCACAATAAACCGACAGGGCTTATTAATAATACTGTTCCAATTCAGCAAAATGCGCCGGACGAAGGAAAATAGTTGCAAGTGCACTGGCGAACATCATTCGCGAAAAATTTTTGATGACCTTTTTTTTTTTTTTAGGTCGCGGGGGCCCCTCCGCCGGCTGCCCCACCCTCGCTACGGCCCTGAATGAAGCTGTGTTAAACTCCTTTGATTTTAAAATCCATACTGCAATATTTGACTTCACTAATTTTTTTATTTAAATAAAACCTTTCAAACAGGTGGCAACTTAAAAAATTCATTCTATGGTAAGAAATTTATCAAACTAAATATGTATGTATGTACATATGTGACAAATTTTATCAAAATCTGTCCAGTCGTAATATAGCAATATGTGATTTAGCTTATTTATTTAATTGCCTATAACTGTTTGAACAGGTGGCAACTCTCACAAAAAGCTATGTGTGTTCTAAATTGTCTCCGTCTACTCATTTGGGCCTTTCACATTTATAATATCAGTAGGTTAAAGTATAAAATATCGCGCATACATTTCTTTTTGAACGCCAGTGTACGTAGAATTTATGTATAGTAAGCATGTACTATAATATATTTCTATTAATACATTTATGTATGTAAATTTGCGTTGGAGTGTTCAAAAGTCGGCGGGTGGCTGGATGAAGATGTCCAAACAATTTGCAAGTGTCAGCGATTGACGTGTGAACATGATTAACTACTCAGGCGACATCATCTATGGAAGTATAAGTTTACGAATTTGTAAATGTGTGTCATGCCTATTAAATGGCCCAGACAAGTGAGGTTAATGTATCAATTTTCATATATCAACTGTCAGGCGCTGGCAAATAAATTGCATAAATCACATTTAGATAAATGATAAGTATTATATTTGACAGTAATATGGCTTATGGTTGTTTATTTTGAAAATTATTATGACTTCCAAGTAATTTTCATTGTATTTATTCTATTTTAGCTAGTACGTCTCATAATACTAGTGTTCCGGAAAAAAGTACTTTGTTAAAAATTGTATTTTTGAACTAATTGTGTGCCGCTGAAAAACTTTAAATAATTGCTTTTTAACTGGAAATTTAACAAGTTTCAAAACGTTAGCACTGGAAATCAGGTGTCAATTTAAAACGAAACTAATAAGGTATACAGGGGATCAAATTATAAGTATATAATTTACGCCGAAAACTGACTTTTTCCAAGAGCTCATAACGGTTGCGTCTTATACTGCTGATAAAATGTTAAGGCCTATTTTGTAATATATAGGTGTTATTAGGAATATAATAAGCTTGTAACGGGTAGAGCGAGTCGTGATTGTGTGCACATGGAGTATAAAATGCACATCACTGCATACTTATTTTAACGACATTCGCGTGGTTAACTCATCTTAACGAAATATTTATCGATAATGCTATTCGGCAGTCATTTTTTAAGGATTTTCGCTATCGTCGAATCAGCTGTTGTCGTTGGCTAGTCGATTACCGTAAACTAAACGGCAAGAAATTTGATGTTGTTAATTCAATCGAGAAAATAAAAATTCGTGATTTCAGCTTAAATAAAAGATAAATTCAAAATTCGGTGAATTGTTTTCTTGAAATTAAAAAAAGTAACATTAATTTGTGTCGTTTGAATATTTGGCATATGATTTATTACGAGATGACGAAGAAGTATGCGCTCCAACAGTGGTTACTTCGTGATGCGGACAATCCCTTTCATTTGAATGCTACAGAATTTCAGAAACTGTATCGGTTAACTCCAGACTTGGCTGAATACCTCAACCTGACAGTTTTCCTATGACCCAAGTGGTGCGTCAAGCTACTAAAGGGATCTATGCTTCAGTGTCGTCACCTTTTATTGGACTTCCCATTGAGGCCGTCGATTTTACTTATACATATGTAGCAATTTTGGCGCCAAAGAATAATGAGGAGGCTCAGAGGAGAGTCCGAAATTCTGGTTCAATGGAACATTGCACTATATAAAAAGAATCATAAATGTTTGAAGTTTGAATTAACCTAGTATATTATTTCACTTTATTGAAATATCTATAATAAAAATGCTCAAATTTATATTTGGCAGCACGCATTCGTTTGTTTTTTCTCTTTTCTTCTTTGTGATTTTCGCTTATTTTGACATTTATTTTGATGCCACTCTTTAGTAATATGAATAACTACAACGAGCCCACTGTTAAGTGCCGTTAAGTTTAATTTAGTGAACCGCACAATCGCTACTGCAAACGACAAATATTGTCGACAAAAGTTGCGATTGTCGGATCGTTTAAAGATAGTGAATCGCACTACTGGTCTGATATGAATATTTATCACGTTTTTAATGAAATGATCTTCTTTAAACAGTGAGAAGTTTTAAAATATTTGCTTGATAGTAACAACAAACATCGTTTTAATAGAGTTTTATTTTTTGAGATATAAGGATTAGCTTTCCTCTCGCAGTATGTACTGTACTTTCTCTTTCGATTAGTACTTTGTGCAATATACCTTCAATATATTGTACGAGAAATACCTAATCAACTTTAAGAAAAAGTACTCTATCAGAGATGGTCACAAATTTATGAACAGTGAAAATAGAATCGAATCTAAAGGACCGCAGGTTTAAACACAATATACGTAATTTCTTTATGATAACTGTAGTGTTGATTTGCTTTGATATATTTTTTGTGTTTATCAGGAAAGCTATTAGTGTTAAAATTAAAAGAATAAGAACAATTTCAAAAATTTTCGAAAGCTTTTGATTTATATTTTATTTTATATATATTTGTTGATAGTATTTAATAAAAAAAAAAATAATTCACAATGTTAAACTAAAATCTTATTACCAAAATGTAAAGAGCGTGTAAACAAAAAATTAACGTTAACAGTTATCGCAAACTTTGCAGAGTGTCTGTGCCAAACGGTAACAAAGTTCTGTGGTATGGAAAATTTTTGACAATTGCGAGGTGAATATAATTTGTCGACCTTATAAGACTAGTAAAAAAATTGTACAAACATACGGACATTTTTGACAGCAAGCCCGAAGTCTGATTGCATTATTCCAAAAATATTTTGTAAATAATTAGTCAGAAATTGAAAATTAAAGCAGAGAGTTTAATAAAAAAAAAGCCACTTAAGTACTTGACGGTTTCGTCGACTTGCTTATATTTTAAATGCATTGCCTTTAAGTCTAAAAGAATTGAAATTAGTAAATGTAAGTATTCGAATATTCGCTGCACTTTTCTTTCATAAACTTTGCTCTCTTCTCTGCATAGCTTTGAAAATTTTTATAGAATTTTGCCACCGTTAGACACAAAACCAAATAGTGAATAAAAATTTTCCATCTTTCGAAAGAGCGTGTAAATTAAATCTTTTGGAGATAATATTTGTAATACTATCATATTCGGTGTTCCCCCAGGTAGGATTCGTAAAAAGGTTTACATTTTTTGATATTAAATTTAAACAATACGAAATTAATCTGTATTCACAAGCACACAAATATATTAATTGTCATTATTTACTCAAAAATTTGCTTATTTGTACTTGATTAATATTAAAAAATACTCCGCTTAAAAATACGTGCATTGAAATAACTCTGGAATGAGAAATGTTTGAATAAAATTCTAAATAAAATGCATATTTTTTTTGCAATAGTTTACTAACTTAATAATTGTAGTTTATTTTCCTGCATTCCAATTTGACGCGACTCTTTCGGTGTTTTCGAAATTAACACAGTTGAATTGAACTGCTTAAAATGATGCAACTTTATTTTCCTTTTTAAAAATAAAAATTTTGAAATAATTCTATTGTAGCCAAGGCGAATCCATGCAAGGTGGTGTTATAAATACAACTACAAAATACGGCTTTTAAATGCTCATACGCAAAAGCAAAAACAAAATACACGTAGGTGAATAAAAAAAATCAAATCAGCTGCTCTTATGCCATCACCTTCTATAAATTCGCCTTGATTGTAGCGATATGTATTTTGAAATACGTACATAAATGTTAAAAAAAAAACTGCTTAATTTGTACCTGAAAACTCGACGTGTTCTGACTTCATAAAATGTAAGGTGTTTTCTATTTTAGGTTAGGATTTTTTCAGCTCTGTTGTGGAGTAAATAATTCAGCAACCTAGTAAATAACCGACGGAGATAAGAAAACTATTGATGCGTTGAACATAACTTCTACTGGGCCACTAACGTCCAGTTTATATTATCACCCAATGCTTCACACCTCCACAAAACCATCCACGTTCTTTTATACAAATTTACCACAATGTATATCCAAAACCACTTCTATACATTGATTTCTCATTTCTATCACCTCTCAATAACTCAACAACTCTCTATTTCATTCACCTATCTCACTAAATCATTTTCTACTTAAACTTAATCCAATAGGTAGAAGCACATGTGGATATAAGAGACACTTAAGGTCAATTGAAAATTAGAGTAAAACACTAGATTGTTGCAAAAATGTCCTCTTCCACACCTTCACGCATTTTGGCTGTGAAAGCGCATGCCAAGTAATTAAATAAAAGTTTACTAAATCAGCAAAACGTTTCGTTGCCTGCGAGAGAGCTCAGGAAGTTCATTGACAGGCCAACTACCCTGTATTTACCCAGCAGTAAATCGTGCTAGTTCATAACTAGCTCAGAACTAGCACGCTAAGAGGCGATCTATCCCGAAGCAATACTTTTAGTTGTCACGTTTTTGAAATAGCGTTCACCTGCGAAATGGTGATAGCCCTCGTCTTCAGCACTTTAGAACGCTTTCTAAGCTCGACTATTTTTTCTAATAAATACTCCTAGATTGGCACAAAGTAATTAATGAATCAATATTAAATATAAATTACAGAACCATTGAAAATAGTATTATTTAAAGAAACAACAATTTACATACGTTTCATAATGAAAACGGGTTTAGATTTAGGCTAATATAATAATAAAATATTTCGTATTCAAAACTAAAATCCTATGCATGTATTCAATACACATATGTATGTATGTATGTATTTCATTATAGTTATGATGCGAAAAATATTTTAATATTCATCAATTCTTTTACTCTGTTTCTCGATTCGAAAAGTTACCTATTTTGTTAAAAATAACTAAACTGAGTTAAATACACACTTGCATTTAAAATATAAAGCGATGAAGAGCTTCAGTTAAAAAAATACTTTTCTTTTAGTAGGGTTGCCACCTATGTACATATGTATTATCAAGCAAAACCGTTCGAGGATGACGCTTTTCGTTCGCCCGGCAGTCGGTTCTACGATACCGGAACGACCTGAATTTATTTCCGGCCAAGGGCTGTCACTTCAGCGGCATTTTCCCAAATTTTATGAAGAAGGATTTATGTTATTTAGAAATGGCATCTATCTTAAAATAATATATAATTCAAAAATTGCACTTCATAAAATTTGTTTAATAAAAAAACATGCACTCCCCTAATTTTGCGAGCAAGAAGTAAAAACTTTGTGTCGTCTCTAGACAGAGATAAAGAATAAAGTATGGGAGTAGTAATGGTAGTAGCCGTTAGTAGTAAGTAGTAGTAGCAATACTTGTGGTAAAAGTGTAGAAATAATATTTATTAGTATATAGTCTAGCATTAGTAAAATAAAAATTAGTAAAAGAGTTTGTAAAAATGGTAGTGGTAGTTAATAGTAGCATAAGTAAAAATTATATTAGAAATATGTAAATCTAGTAGTAGTAACTATTAGTATCGTTTGTAAAAATAGTAGTAGAAATTAATAAAAATAGTAGTGGCAATAATAAAAATAGTAACTGAAATTAGTAAAAACAGTAAAAGCACTAGTAAATATATTAGTAGAGATTTTTAAAAATAGCAGTGGTAATATAAAAATAGTAGCAAAAATTAGTAAAAACAGTAATAGCACTAGTAAAAATAGTAAGAGAGATTTTAAAAAATAGTAGTAGTAATTAGTAGTATCATTAGTAAAAATAGTAGTCGAAATTAATCAAAATAGTAGTGGAAATATAAAAATAGTAGCAAATGTTAATAAGAACCGTAATAGAACTAGTAAAAATATTAGCAGAAAATTTAAAAAATAGTATTAGTAAGTAGTACCATTACTGAAAATAGTAGTGGAAGTTAGCAAAAATAACAATAGTGACAAGTAGTAGCAAAATTAAAAGTAGTAGTAAAAATTAGTAGTAGCATTAGTAAAAATAGTAATAGTAATTTGGGCGGACTTCACAACATTTCTCATGCGCCTTTGCGCCGATAAGTGAGTGTCCTATATCGGCACCATTTTAATTTAATTATAAGAATTTTATTCACCCTTTGTAATTACAGTTGTCCACGACTGGCATAGACCGCAGAGTTGTTGGCACAAGTATGAACACCTTCTCTCCGGCTTTGCGTTCGTAAGGCCCCAGTTCGGGGACAGTCACGAAATATATAGTGCGAAACTTGCACTACGCCTGGCTCTCTCCCATTTTTACTACAATGTATACACATAGTACTAGTACTTACATCCGTGCGTATTTATGTACGTGTGAAAGGAATATCGTAAATTTATGTTTTCTCAGAAATGTCAGTTTAATCAACTCAGTCATGGTTCCCCATTTGTCCATTTACGTGGAATGAAATGAAATTAATTTAATTTTTAATAAATATTTCAATATTCGATTTATGCAGAATAAGAGCGCAGTGCAAACATTTGTGTCATTTGTGAAAAACTTTAAGGCAAATAACCTTACTAACCGTTGGTACAACATCGCCATCACAGCGCCAGCTACAGTTAGGCGACTTCGATGACAGCAATTAACGAATTAGACAATCTGGGTAGGACTTATACAGCTATGTCATCAACAACTTGGTTGCGAAAGCATTCAAGACGATGAAGAGCTTAATCACTTTCTTAATGGAGAGACCTCCCCTAATTAAAAACAAAAAAAACCTGTAAACAATTTAACTGGCAACATCAAAGTCGGAGGCAGCCCTAATTGTAGGTATCCATCTATGTAGTATACTCTCTGGTACTTTTAGCGTCCTTAATGAATGTGTAAGCAAAAAATTATTTACCTTAGTACTCCTCCCACTCAACTCACCGCATACCCACTTTAACAGCCCAGCAATGATGACAGGTCAAAGTTGCTGCTGGTGGAATGGACAGCTGGTACGCAGCCAATTTTTTGGGCTTTGTGTTAAATTAAACTGTTTGCGCTATGGAGTTCTCCTGAAAAAGTAATGAGTCATAGGCTGACGGTCATTTTGGAATGTAAATGCTCTTTTTCCTTCGGATATATAATCCTACTAATATTATAAATAAGGGGTTGCCACCTGCTTGAAAGATTAAATTCAATTAAAGCAATGAATGAAAAACATTATTGCAATATGGATACCAAACAAAAAAATCTTAATAAAGCTTCCTCCCTCAAATGTTTTGAAAAAGGGTTGCCACCTTTTTAAATGTATGTTAAGTTAAATTTAAAAAAATTGCATTTTACAATTGAGTTCCAAACAAAAAGTTTAAGAAAACTTAATTTAAAAAAAAAAATTTGTGAGAGAGTTGCCACCTATCAATTAACCGAAATTATAATAATTCAAATCAAATATTGAAATATGGGTCTCAAAGGAAAGTGTTTGAAGAAGCTTCATTTTGAAAATACTTTTGGGGTAGGTGGCAAGCATAAAAGAGTAAATTGAATTTAATTATTAAGTTATTAGAAGTATCAGGTAATGGAACTCAAAGGAAATAGGCTTAAAAAACTTAATTATGAAAATATATTTATGGTGTGTTGCCACGTGTTTAAAAACATTGGCTTAAATTTTACTGAAATATAACAGTATTACTCTGAAATGAGAGAGTTTGATGAGGGTCGGCAAGTTTTTAAAGACCGTAAATTCAAATTAATTGGTAAAGTAACAGAAATTGTATTATACAGGTCTCGAACGAGAAACATTTAAGAAATCTCTATTCGAGAAATGTGGAGGGTTGCAACCTTCATTCAAAAGATAAATGAAGCGTTACAATGCCGTTTTGTACTGACAGAAATTTAACAAAACTCGGAAAAATTTTGAGGGATTGCTAACTGTTCGAAGATGACATGAAAATATGGACATTTTACGTATTATGCAAGCTGTTAATAAAAGAGTTGCCACGTTTCCAATATTAAAGAAATTTTGGTTAAGATAAAAGCTACTAGTATTATAAATGTGAAAGTTGATGTGTGAGTATGTTCGACGGATATGTATAAAATTTGGCACATATGTAGCTCATAAGTTGGGCTAGTATATAGGGTATGTTTTCATTAGAGTTGTTAAAAAGGTTATAGTCAATTAAATAAATAAGGTAAATCACAAATCGATGACGACTGGGTAGACTAGGATAACATTTGGCAATTATGAAGTAGGGGTAGATTTTTTAAGATAATACAAAATTAAAAGCCAAAACAAAAAAATGAATTAAAAGGTATTGCCTTTGGTGAAATTATTTATTTCCTTTTTCGATATATTCGAATTCATAACGTTATGCTAGCCTGTTATAAAAGAAATGTTAACATTTCAAGATCACTGTCGTCTCATATAGATAGCGTTTTAGCAGCATCTTTATCATGAATTACATATGTAGATACACGGTTTCTCAATATTGTCATGGCAAAAAAATGGCAGCACTACCTTTTAAATTTCTATACCCGAGCGCACTGCTTCTCATGGTATTATAACTTTGTCCACATAACTGTTGTTTTTGTAACAGTCTAAGAACATAAGCTTCTTACGGAAATTTTTTATAAAAATGTAGTTCATTTTAGAACAAAAATCATATAAACCTAATTTTTTACTTTGTAAAAAATCTCTAAAAATTCAACAAATTTTCATTAATTTTTGAACTTTTTAATTTTAGTTTTTAGAACATTTTGCGGTATATGCAAAACTCAAGAAGATTGATTTTTTCAGAATATTTTAAATTTTAATCATAGAACTTTTTTAGTCTCATTAAAATCACGATGAAAATTTAAAAAAAAGGTTAAGAAAATGGAAATAATTGTCAAGTTTTATTCGCGAGCTTGTCTAATTAGTAAGTTCTAAAATCGTCTAACTTTGCCCAGTATTATTATTTTTCAATACTCGCATAAACTCTTTCTATTGCAATACACTTTGTTTCAATTCGCAGCGCTTTACTAGCATAAAAATTAGTCGTCATCGTCTGAGCTAAATTTTTTCGCCGCAGTTTGGATTTAAATTTAGACAATATAATTGCCTTGCATGAATTCGCCTTGTATTAATCGTCGAAGTTACACTGTCAAGCCGAATTCATATAAGATATAAACAAAATATATGTAAATTTTGATAACTCTAAGTGGCATTTCTAAATTTCTAAATCAAGTATCAACGAACTGTCGAAATTTCTCATGCCCATACACGGGGTACCCCACAATAATACGACGGTAGCGCGGAGCAAATGGAATTTTCAATTTTGACAGCGCGTTACGCCCTCAAGTTAGGCCCGGAAGACAGAAGTGAAAAGAAAGAAGATAAAATTGAGAAAAAGGAAAAGTCAAATAGCATAAAACACCAAGCAACGAACTTCGGAAGAATGAGAAGACGTCAAATATTCGACGCTGTTATTTGGGTATAGCACAGCGATCGGCACATTTAGGAAATGCTAGCAGGCTATAGGCGAGCAATTTTTCGCTTTCACTCTGTATACAGCAACACAACACAACACAACACAACACAACACAACACAACACAACACAACACAAGCATAGAGCAATAAAAGTATAGTTGTGTTAGTTGCGCTGCCCCACCCGTGGGAGTTACAAAACGGAACGCTTGACGGGCGAATTTAAGTAGCATATGTAGTTGCGCATAAGCAAAAACAAAATACATGGAAAATTTATAGTTGTACTTATAATGCCATCTTATATGAATTCGCCTACTATACTGTGGTCAACATGAGAAATTAAAAAATACTCATCGATACTGCATAGAGGTTTCAAATTAGACATTGAAGCTCAAAATTTCTTCAATGTTAAAAACAAGAGCTTTCGGTCTATTTATTTATATGTATACTAAAATGTGTGCTTACAAATTTGACAAGCAATCTTTTACTTTTTTTTAGCAATATTTTAAAATGCTTGATTGTAATTTTATGCTAAAATACATTTTCGTACATTTTAGTAAACGAAAAATCGTTTCTCCAGCATTTTTTCGGGGAGTATACGATAAAATACTAATGCATAGGGAAACTGCAATCTTTCGTTTGACATAACTTTTAACGCTAGAAGTGAACTTGAAGGCAAAGTGTAATTAGAATATCTTTCCTCTTGTTTATCACTTTATAAAATTATTCAAAAAAAATCGTTCGTAGTCAAAATACTTCGCACTCCATCAGCCTCGTTTAAGTATATGTACATATGTATGTCATTTTTAGTGTGTTAAACAAATTCACGCTACGTCGAATTTATGGTCGTCGTCATTTCTGGCTGAATGGCTCCGTCAATAAGCAAAATATGCGTTATTGGACAGGCAGCAATCCACACGTACTCCATGAGTCAACATTGCATCCCGAAAAAATTACGGTTTGGTGCGGTTTATGGGCCGGCGGCGTCATTGGGCCGTACTTCTTCCATGATGATCAAGACCGGCACGTTACTGTGAAGGGAAATCGCTACCGCTCAATGATAACCGAATATTTTTGGTCCGAATTGGACGGACGGCGCCACAAGCCACACAGCGAATGTCGCAATCGATTTATTGAAAACAAAGTTTGGTGAACGTGTTATCTCACGAAATGGCCCAGTCAATTGGCCACCTCGGTCGTGCGATTTGACGCCGTTAGACTATTTCCTGTGGGGCTACGTCAAGTCTATGGTCCATGCCAACAAGCCAGCAACAGTATCGGCCGATTTATGCTTGAAAACCGTCGAAAATTGGGTTCAGAGTCTGGACTTCTGCAAGCGTGCCCGTGGTGTCCATGCAAAAGAAATCGAGTTCCATACATAATGGCATCGTATGTAAAGGGTGGTTAAATTTTAAGGGCCGATGTTGATTTTGAATAAAACACAAATTATTTTGGAAATTATTGCAATTTCTTTTTATTATGATAATATGGTGTGGTTTAATTATGCAAGGAACAAAATATCGGCCAAATGTCCGCCGCGACCTCGGCGGCACACCTTCATCCGATGGTTCAAATTTTCGATGACGCTGAGGCATAATTGAGGTTCTGTGCCGTTAATGTGCCGAATTATCTCATCCTTTAGCTCTTGAATTGTTTCTGGCTTATCGACGTACACGTTTTCTTTAAAATAACCCCAAAGAAAGTAGTCCAACGGTGTTAAATCACATGATCTTGGTGGCCAATTGATATCGCCACCACGTGAGATAACACGACCATTAAATTTGTCGCGCAAAAGAGCCATTGTTTCGTTGGCTGTGTGACAAGTGGCAACATCCTGTTGGAACCACATATCGTCCACATCCATATGTTCCAATTCGGGCCATAAAAAGTTCGTTATCATCTCACGATAGCGAACACCATTCACAGTAACTGCCTGACCGGCCTCATTTTGGAAAAAATACGGCCCGATGATGCCGACAGCCCATAAACTGCACCAAACAGTCACTCTTTGTGGGTGCATTGGTTTTTCGACAATCACTCTTGGATTATCATTCGCCCAAATGCGGCAATTCTGCTTATTTACAAATCCACTGAGGTTTGGTGAGGTGAGGCGATATGCATTTTGATTTGAACGCCCATTTTCATAATAAGCCTGAATAACTTTAACACATTGCTCGATTGTGTATCTTTCTATGTTCAAATTGAGTTAGTCTGGAATTGAGAAATGTCAAATGAAATGCAGAAAAAAACTTGACGTTTAGGTGTGGTTCACATTCAACATCGGCCCTTAAAATTTAACCACCCTTTACTTTCACAGGAATAAAGAATTTAATTCATATCCCAAACCGTTTTTGTTTTATTTAAAAAAAACTTTTGTTGCGTTCCTATTGCAAGACCCGATATGTGTGTGTACCTACATACATATGTGTGTAACTATAATTTTTCTGTGGTAAAATGTATTTTCAATAAATCGTATGTATATCTTCTTAAAAATGTAATTAGTTTTACTATTATCATTTTGTAGATAAATACTAGCTTTATATATTTACTTGATTTAAAACATGCAGATTTATAGCTGGTGGAAATGAAGCTGTTTTTTGAGTTTTAATTTCAAAATTATTTTTTTTAGAGTTTTTGCGATTATTTTGAAGTTTTCTACTGTAGGTATTTTTCACGATAAAATAAAGAAACTAAAAAACATCACAAAAAATTAGAAAAAAACTTTACCACCAAAATTAAAAAAAAAATAATAATTTGACCAGCTATAACGCATCATTTTTTAACCAATATCTACAAGTTAAAGGTCGTTTGAAACGCATTTTGAGTAACTATCGAACAAGAAAGCCTCCCCTATACCTGAATTTTTTTCAAATTTTTAGCCTGTAAAGCAGCGTCATTGAACAAAAAATCGACACTAATAATAATTCCGACAATTGAAGCTCGAAATAATGGGGTAATTAATTTTTATTTGTGTACTGAACTTAAATTAAAATGTATTTTTTGTTTAAACGAAACACAAAAATGTTATACTTGCTACGAAGAAGACTTTACATATTTTTAAATAAATGGAAACTGGTAGGTTTGAAAGTAGTGGGTAATTAGACTAGTTTGAAAAAACAAATCGCAAATAGTTGAAAATAAGAACAATTTATTGCAGCTGGAAAAAAACTAATTTCGATGGTCCTTCTTTCAAACATAATTAAAAGTAGTTGAAATAAAATGCTAGGTCAGATAATTCACTGGTTTCTACGAAAACGGCATGTTAATAAAGTTAGTTGTTTACAAAACACAAAAAAAGAATGAAATTCATCCACTTGTAGTTGGTAAAGAAGGACTCTTTAATAGGTTTTAAATTAATTCATTCTATTCCCGACAGGGTAGTAAATGCACACACCCACACACACACGAGTGCATGGCAGACAGCAAGCTAGCGTAAGTAATTGGACAGTTTCATTAAGAGGAAACTCAAACAAAAGAAAAAAGAAAAAATGAATACATAAGACGATGAAGCCACTATTTAGTAAGACAATTTTAATTGCCTCTTGATTATGAAGCGCCATTGGAGTAAAGTACATAAAAGGTGTTTTCACACACACAATAGCTTCTCGAGACAATGTCTCTGACACTGATTGACAAATGGTTTATTTAAACGATTTCTTTTGTCATCGTTTATCGGAGCCAAAAGTGGATATTAACGAGAGTTGCTCGATAGGTATGAAAACAAAATAATAATAATAATAATTGAGTGGCAAATTGAGGTGCACAAAGTTCTACGCCGACTCTGAACGGCTGGCAAGGTCGACAACGATAGCCGTTTGTTATATTCAAGATGATTCATAGCAAGGCGAATTGATATAAGGTGGTTTTGCTATTGCAACCGATGTGATTGTTTCCTAATTATTTCCATTTTGTTTTTGCTTTTGCTTGTGCGCTTTCAAAAGTCGTAAAATCAAATACAAAATGAATGTAAATTTTGACAAAACCAAAAGCCAGGCGAATTCATATAAGGTGAAGTTGAGAAAGCAGCCGAATGAATTCGCTTGCTAGACTGAATGTCAAAACTATGTATTTTTTTGTAAATCTTACTGATTGTCACTGTCGCTTTGCGTACAATTTGTTAGTGTACATTTTTGTTGTTGTACGCTCAGCACCACTGGCGAGCAAAATGAGGTGAATGGTGATCTCTTTAAAATGCTGGTAAGGTTTTAAATAATAAATTTTTTCGTCAATTTCGTATACAATTTTAGTTCTTAGCATAACGAAAACCACGTAAATTAATGTTTCAAACTTTATACACAACTCTAAAAACTCAACAATATTTCATCAAAATTTTTAAAAATTTTTGAGAAAGATGCGTAGACATTTTTTGGGTACGCAGTTTTGTAGCCTATTCAATTTTAGTATAACAAGCGGCGATTTGAAATAAATAAAAACTAAAGCCAAATAAGCTATAAAAATACTATATATAAATTTAAAAATTTAAAAGTTTTGATGAAAATTCGTTGAGTTTTCATACATTTTTTATTAAGTTTGGAGCATTAACTTACAGGGTATTCGTTAAACCATAAACTATATTTGAATATAAAATTAATATAAAAAAATGATAAAGTGCAGTGCCAGTAGGATCTGGCACCTGCTATAAAGACGGATCATGAAATGTTTCTATATTAGCAATACTCTTAACGTAAAAGTACCAAACTTCTTGTTATAAGAAAATCAGATATTTCAATAGATGTCTTAGGGAGGGCAGTAATCATATCATTTACATAAATCATAAGAGCTAACAAAGTGAGACATGCTCGAATTTGCCATAAATTTCAGTGGAGAATTCTATACTTTGAAGATATTTTTGGGTCGAGTTTCGAGACAAGTTGTCGACTGGAAAATTGCCTTCGACTCGCAAAAATTTCAAAAGTATACTCAAGATATTTAAAACCACACTTGTACGCAATATAAAGATAGCCAGAGTTTTGACCAAAATTGTTCTACATACAATCAATTAATTTCCTTGATGTTGGTAATGTTGTAAAGAAGGTCATGATGTATTTTCTGCTTGTAAAGAAAGCTAACAATCAAGTTTGGTTTGGAGACAAACCGGTTACGGCAATGATGCTGAAGATGGCACAATGCCGAAACCGGTTTGTCTCCGAACCAAACTCTTCAAAGAATGACGGAAAATAATTGTAATATACCTATGCAATCACATCTTTCCCCCCTGTCGGAAAAACAGAAGATCAAAAAGAAAAAGTTTACAGACATTTGTAGTAAGGCTAGAAACTATATATATTCCACTTTAATTAGTTGCAAAGCCCTTTGAATTTTGCAATTCTGGATCTCCACAGTTTACCTGTTAGCGTTCTTTATTTCTACCATTCACAGGGTGTTAGTTTGAGTCAGATTTTTATTATAGCACTGACTTTTCTTTGAAATGTATTACTTTAAATTGAAATAAAATAGTGAGATACTTAATTTCAAACTAATTTCAAAATTTATAATGTCGTTAGGGTTTGAATATGATTTTTGGATTGTTACTGTCGCGTACTTGGCATAATTCGGCGTCCTATTTTCGTTAATATTTTCAATGTTCTGCCCTATGTTGGCTTCCAAGGCGTCCAAGGTTTCTGTCATATTCGAAAAAAATGTATTCTATCAACATTCCATTCAGTTAAGTCTTGTCACTGAACATATCTAATATTCCCGATCATTATTTTCGGAATAAATTTACACAATTTCTCAGCTGTGTTCTGAGTATTTATGTCTGGTTTTTTTGGCATATGTTAAGATGTTGCAATTTCGTGCCTTGTTTCGTCGTCAAAAATGTTGCCTACTGAAAACCGGGCACTCGTCTATTAGGGTTGAAATGACAAACTAAACTGAGCACAATTGATAATACCGTTGCCGGATTTGACCAATTTATGACCATTTAATCGTTACGGAAAAATAAAATCTCTACAAAAAAACTCTATATATAGCTGTTCTCCGCTGAGCAGAGCCGCCATAAAACCACGAAACCGCGGATGTCTCCATTGGCGCTACACATAGCCGGATTTACCTAAATGAGCGCCCTTGTCAATCTCAAAAATCCGCCGACTATTTTTTTTTGGTTTGTTTTGTTTTAAAGATCGAAGATAATTTGCGCACATTTTCGTCCTCTTATTCCCTTACTACAATTTGTCAAATATGACACTACAAATAATTTTTTAAGTAATTTTTGTTGCCGCTTAGGTACCTACCCGTCCACCAAAGTCTGCCGGGAATCGGTATTGGTCTATGCAGATAATCATAGGCCTTTCTAAAAAGGCTAGAAATAGTTCAAAATTTATAGAATTTAATTAATAAATATTTGTAAGCGCCAGTGTGATCTGAGATGTTTCAGAGTACCACCAACGTATAAAATGTGCTGAGCATCACCAGTTCCTAACAATTCGTGGCGCTAGTGTCAATTTATTAAAGCCATATTTGATTTAGAAAAAGCGTTAATTTTCTTAAAATATGAGTTTTTATAATATCAACAGTTTTCAGTTGTTTCAAAGTATCTACCTCAAATGATTTACTTTACACTATACAATAAATCCCAAAAAAACTTTATTTACCAAATTTTTAGCACAGTTTGAAGCCAATTACTCGAATGCACAGCTAAAAGTGGCAAATGATTACTGTGGAAATAATGCTTGGTTTTAATGAAAAGTCGCGCCGGATGGGTGTCTTTTCACGCCAGAAACTCGCAAAACCGAAACCAAAAAAATGGAAAATTTTAAACTGTGTTGGTTTTGTTGAAATTTCCTGCCCTTGAGAATTTGCCGCCCTGGGCAGCTGCCCTATTGTCCTTTTGGTAAATCCACTCCTACCGCTACAACATCAAGATTGGACCAAAAGCTTTGCCAAAATTTAGAAATGTCACTTGTGGTGCTATCGAACCACTCCTGTGTTAATTTTCGTCCTAATTTTGTTGAACTTGTGGTAATTTTCAATACTTTTTTTACTTTTGACCAAAGTTCAATTGCGCAATTTTGTGGGCAAAGCAAATAAGTGGAAAATCAAATAGCTGCTAACCTGACGTTGCCGCAGTTGGCCAATGAAGTGATTAATACACGCATCGGCAAATAAGTAAACTACGGTAAATACAAACATGTCGAAATACCTGTGATAAGATTTAAAGTAATTTTTGATTAATTCACGGAAAATACTCGTAGCTGGCGACTCTTAGCTGCCTTTATTGCCTGGTAATGCAATATTTGCTTTAAGTAAATAACACAGCAAAATTTTCACATTCTCAAACCTCACATATTCTTCCACTTTGTGCGACTATTTAAACCGCAAATCCCATAAATGTACTCATCAAATTTCCATATAAACTCTGCGGGCATAGTTGGCTTTGTCGTTTGTGACAATGGTGAATGCCTATTTCCAAGAACTTTCATATTTTGCGCCAAAACCACCACCAAGCCAGTTGCTCCTATCGGGAGGTGGTGGTAGAAAGTTGACGCCACCAAAGAAGAAACCGTCAAAAAAGCAAATGTTACCACAAGCTCTATTGTCATATTGCAAAGGTTATTGCGGAATATCATCCGTGCATGGATTCAGGTACCTAACAGAATCGCATCGTTACCACTTCGAACGGTTAGTTGCTCAATTTCTATGTTTTTCAAATATGTTCTTTGTACCAATTTTTGCCTATGTATATTCCATTGTGTCAGCGTCATCTGGCTGCTAATACTCATTGCTACTACCTCCACTTGCTTCTACGTTTACACTGATTTGGCCGACTTGTACCGTTCGGATCGCTTAAATACCGTTGTGGAAGATTCAGTTGCAGCCGTCTACACTCGACCATTTCCAGCAATTGCTATATGTCCGCTTAACCGCATCAATTGGCTAAAAGCATTGGCGGCCGACCAACGGTTTCTTCCGAATGCTTCCAGCGAAGCTATACAAACATTTCGTCAATTCTTCTCGCTTTTGAGTGATGTGCGTTTTGGCAGTTTCGTTGGTTTGAAGCCACTGAGTGAACCTCAAATCGATTTGTCACTGCTGGACAATGTTGATGTAAAGGAAGTAATGCAGCATATTGGCTTCGAATGCACTGAATTCTTTGAGCATCCTTGCTTCTGGCGACGGGCGGCCTTTAATTGTTGTGAACTTTTTTCGTTCCAACGTACGGAGCATGGCTTTTGTTTTGTCTTCAATTCGTTAATCACCGATGAAGATAAAGAAAAACAGGTGCGAGCAAATTATTGAAGTCGATTGTCGTAGTCATATTTTACAAATGTATATGTGTATATATCTGTTTATATTTCAGCTTAAGGATCGTTACTACCCATATCACAATTCACAAATATCAGAAAAATCCGGTCTAGACGTTATTGCGATTATCGACCATAAAAAGGTGCATCCGGAATACACTGGTCAAATAGGGGTTAATGTGAGTTCTATTTTATGTAATCTATAAAGTTTATAATCTATAAGTTTCATAGCATTTATGCGATCAAAATTTTAAGAAGAATCAGACCCAAGGCAGCACAACGATAGGTTTTTAGAAAAGCGATCATGTTCTGTCAAACTGCAAAGCCACATAAAATTTTATTCTTCCACATTCACTTTCATTCACTTTTCACACGGCGTTTCTGACGTTTCATGGACCACCAGCAAGAACTAATTACACGCCTGGGCTAATGGGCCTTGGTCAGATAGTTTACAGGTGGTAATGCTGTTAAAAGTTAATAAAGCTAGGTCATGTTCTGCCAAAGACGAGACAGTGGCAAGTAACTCATAAGATATCGGCTTGAAAAACATTGCAGAAATCGGGCTATTTATTCGATTTTTATTACTCGATCTCCGAACAGAATGTAGGAGGTCCCACGCTGTCGATAATTTTGTAGTCGTAGTCAAAGAACTAAGAACTCCAGAATGTTCATAATTAGTTTCAATCAGGACTTGGTTTTGAGATATTGCCTTCCATCATCAAATCGATGTTCCTTAATCCACCTGTTTTGTCCCCTTGTTACGTGTAGTCCCATTTTCAAATAGCCTGAAAGAATCATAATCTGAGCTGCTGGTCAAATCCCGTAAATTGTTGTGACCTAATAATAATTTTCAGTTTCAGTGCCGATTTTACCACACGATTTTTTTTCACTAAGGCTACCAGCACTTCAACGTTCCGATTTATTGGCTGACGTTACTTGAGCAAGCAAAAACTTTCCCATCCAGAGCCTCAGAGTTTTCTACCGAAAGAGGTACACGTACGGAACATAATTTATTGCACTATCTTCAGATCGACACCCTTCCAACGTCTCTTCAGTTTCGTGCGGGGCCATCGTTACACTTAAATATCTTAACTACCTTAGGCCATCCCGCCCATATACCTTCAACACCATCTTAATGCAGTTTAGCTGCTCAAATGAAATATAGGGTTTTTGTGTGTCAGTACGTTAGGCTCTGCTTTTTCTCTTCCCGACACTCCTATTGCTTTACATCGGTGACTATTTTCATCTCGTTCTTCTCGATCCTACATTCCGGGCATATTTTCTTCAATCTGCAAAAATCCCTCTCTATTTTTCTGTCAGTTTTTGCAAATCCATTTCAAGACCTACCGCTCGTTAGACGTTAGACGACAGCGTAAACCTATTCCTCTTCTAAAAGCATCTTTATTTTAACTGCGGTATTACATTGTGGCTCTGCCCACTCTTACCGGGAAGAACAGAACTCGAGAATTTGATTAGAGGCGACTTCAAAAGCTTTCTTTCCCGGCTGAATTATCAGTTGTCTAGCAAGTCTCTTGATTGCTTACAAAATCGCATACTTAATTAAGTCATGATTACTTTTGAGAGTGGAGATTCTGCGACTACCTTCATCTAACGCATTCAACCACCCTCGCAGTGGCATGTAACTCATGATTCTTTCCTCCAGTTGCTAGAAGACTTAAATGGCTGAACTATTTGGTCTTCTTAGCATCTACCTCTAACTTCACCGTCGCGTGATCTATGCGATGTAGGAGTTCATTGGTTCATTGTCCAGAAGGCACACTCTTGGAGCGTTCCATCATGGAATTTGACAACACTGACGTTAGAAAAGCTCTGTGTCTATCCAGTGTACGGAACAATCTCTAGCATAACTAAACGTGACTTAATATACACTGGCAAGAAGTATAGAATGCGAAATTGCGCCTTCCGATATGAGAGCTACTGAAAGTAACGTAATGAAATGAGAGAGTAAATAACAAAAACTAAAGAAGAAGTAGAAAAATTGAACAGATGACAGAGCGATTGAAAGTTTTGCTAGTATTGTTTGAGTAAAAAAATGCCAGCATAAAAGAAAAATAATTTTATTTCGTCAGCGAATGCGTGGATGCTGTCTTGATATAATACACGAGTTAAATCAATTCAATCATGTGTAGAATCAAAGCCACTCCTTCACAAGAGATCGTGCCACTCATGAAGTAATCCATCAGAAATCATAAACGCATTATTCGAATTGCAAAATCTAGCGCAACAGTTTATGATTCCAATGATCCCATGTGTCTTTCAGTGGTCACGTCAAATGCTCTGGGCTCATCTTTAACAGTCTTCAAATATATCGTATGTATGTTAGGGTGCCCAACCAAAACAAAAAAATATGTTGCTGTTTTTCCACCGAATCATAAAATTTATTATGTTTTAATGCTTACGCCTAATTATTTAAAAAAAAAATTAAAAATAGTTCAAAAATGGATTTTTTTTTATAAACAAAAATTATTTTTAAAATATTTTTTCAATAAACCATATGAGATTATAAAACAGTTTAAGCTTAAAAATTCTATATACAAATAAAAAAGATATCATTATTATGATTTCGAAGAACAATTTAAGAAAAACTATGTATGTACATATGTATATAAAATCTTTTGAGCTTAAAATATTCTGTGATCTCAAGTGGGTTTAAAAACTATTTGTTTTTTGATTTTTTTTTTTTAATTTTTGTAGTAACTTTCAAATCGGTCCACGTTAATCGTAATGTTTTTGCCGAAATATATTTTTTATGTGCGCATAAGATTTGTAACCTTAGTAGGTATGTTATGTAATAGTGTGCCAATACGATGTGAAGCACTACGAAAGACCAGACATTTTCCAATTTTCTAGCTACATATGTATACTATTACAGTTATCAATGGCATTGCAGTAGTAATAAATTTCAATTAATTTTGCAGATTATAGTAAAACAACAAGAGCAATGGCATTCAAATTCATATTTTATTGAGCCAAATACTGCCGTAAAAATCCCAATTGTTCAACAATATACCGATACAGATGAGAGGACACGCTCCGTTTCGCCAGATGAACGCAGGTGTTTGTTTCAAGTATGTAAGTTTCGTACAGTCCACGAAATTTTCTCATCCACATCGACCATGCAACCATGTGTTGTATGTAAGTGTGGTTGTGTGTACGTTACATTTGTGTGCATTTTCATTATAGGATGAAAGTACCCATCCATTGTATATAAAACCACCAGGATTACTCTATCGACGCTCCAACTGTCTGACACGCTGTCGACAGCTGTATGTTTTCAATCGTTGCAAATGCAACCCTGATTTGTACTTTCCGGACGATGCAAGTGGTGAGTTCCTCTACTCTCGTCTAATAGTGCAACTTTCATTATTTTTAGGATGCGAAAAACTATAACATCTAAACTAAAAAGTAGGAATAACTATGACCAAAGTTTCTAATTTATTAGCATTCCCCCAAGTGTATTAAATTTTAATTCAATTTAAATTAAGAGCAAAATTTCCTCGAGATATACAAATTAACATACATTTTTTCTAGCTAAATTTAAATGCAATAACGGCATTACGTAATATGTGCAAAATTGTGTGTTATTTATCTAAAACAATGTTTTTTTGAAAATACGTTCGTGAAACTGGCATGGTAGTGGGCAACACTAACGATCCCTGCCGTTGTTGTAGCGATCAGATTCAACCACGGTCATTGTCATCAAATTCATCTAGCCAGAAGGCCAGGAAACGCGCTGTTTCAACAGGGTCGGACCACAGAGACATAGAATAGGGTTGAGAGAGCATGTGAACAGGTTATTGGTATCATGCGTAAAATCTCCATATACTGCAAATATATTTGGTATATCGTGGTTGATTTGGAATAAGTAAGAGTTGAGTCTACTACAACATTTAGATCTTGATTGGGCCAGGGAAGCGCGGAGCTCACGAGCGCTTGGAACTCATCTTTGGCGATAGGTGGTGATTGGACTCCTATGACAGCATTCACTGGGCGAGAGTTGACAAAGATGATGATTGTCTCTCTGTATACATCGTTCAAGGCCTACCGGAATGCTGTCGAATCCAGTGATTGGGTCGAGTATTTCTGAATCTCGTCTATGGTTCGTGGAGATGTTTGAGTGGTCGCTTGTCGGCAAGCAGATGCCTGGGTGGGTTCCACATACAATGACAACCAGCGATTAGCTTACAAAGTTCGCAGCTTGAAATGCACAACGATTTGGCTCAAAAATGTATTTCCATCTCGGCGCCTTTGTTGCAATCCAACTTTCGCAACTGGGTATTGAAGAACCTGCAGGTGATCGTAGAAAAGCCAAGGCCCCCTCAGAGAGTGACAGTTTAGTGAGGATTTTGCAGTGGTAGCGTCATTGGCCCATTCCTCTATGAAAATACTATTGGAAACAGTAGTTCACCATAAGACTTTTCTTGTGGCGTACCGGAAAGGGCGGATTCGTTGGGCATAATCCGTTAACGCTGCAGACCCTTAAAGTGAATATCGAGCTTGCTTCACTAGAGCCAGAAACGCTCGCCATGTTTTTGGAAAACTACTAAACAGAATTTGCTACTGATGGCCAAGTCAGCCACATGAATGAAATTGTGTTACGTAAATAATGCTTGATCTTTTGAATAAATCACTAATATACCGAAAATAGTTGAGTTTTGCACATTTTTTTAAGTAAAGCCCCTTTAATGGTATGAAAGTGATTTTTCACATGGCGTCAGAACGTATTACGAAGTCTAGGACAATTTCAGGACTAGTTTGGTACTTCGAATGTGAGAATCGGTGACAATTACAACAAACATATAGTTTTGGCATTCAGTCCAGCAAACGAATTGACGCAGCTGCTTGCTCAACACCACCTTATATGAATTCGCTTTGGTTACTCCATTAAATAATATTTCGTTAATTAACTGTTATAAACACTTGAAAGACTACTAGTGATATTAAACAAATATAAGGAAAAAATGCTTTAAAAATACCATAAATAGCGCATCAATGACAATTAATACGACTTACTATAATATTAAAAGGAAACACCCAAAAATGAGCGTACTCCGTTTATTTTCACGTATGCCTCCCATGCAAAATTATTTTTAAAAAATGCCCTTAAAAGATTGGGAAAAGTTCTCGTTATTAACACAGTAGAAGTAAGGTTATATAAAAAAGAAAGATAAACTCTATAATTTATTTTAACATCGCCTGAAATTGAAGTGTCTCCGTAGATAAAACTGTTTACCCTTTAAAGTTAAAAAATAAAATACAGCTCTCATTATTTTCAATAATTTTTTATATAAAATTTGCAGTTAAAATAATAATCCATATTCCAACTTCAATTCTGAGGAGTTTTAAATAAAAGAATGTGCATTTATATTATCATAAATAAAAGAGAATTAAGTTATAGATTTTTAAATTTTTTTTTTTGTTATTCCGTTTTTCCGATGTTGTTTTATATTGGCAACATTTTCGGCATTTGAAAATCAATAAAATTTGTGTTTGCTTACATTTGCTAAAATGTAAATGCTACATTTTTATATAAACTTAAAGGAAAATCAATTTAGTAGAAACGCACTATTATTCAATTACACAAGTTGACACAGTGTTTCCTTTATTTTTTCAGTTATTGTGTATTTCTAAGGCTTTAACTATGAAAAAAAGTACGGGGAGATTGCTAAAAAGATTTTGTGGAAATTGGTCTAAATGCGAGTGCAGGAGGTGGTTTTTTTGCGCCAATCACTAGTTTGGTATTTTTCGAATCCCAATCGTTACAAAATACCATCAACATCGTTACAAAAAACTAAATCCTTCTCTTGAGAAAAACACGGTAACACACTTAGCTTCCGGAGTAAGCTATTTGTTTTTTTTTTCTTTTTTAAAACGAGATGCTAAAATTTCTTAGACTTCTTTCGGCAAGTCCAGATTGCTTACTAAGTCATTTAGTGCCTTCCGATTAAATGGCTGAGGTTCTTGGCTAAATTTGTAGTCTGAATCAGATATTTCACTTGATGTATTTCGTTCGGGTTCAGAGGATCATCCGAAGATTTAGGTGTGCTAAGTTGAACCTCTATGAGTTTCAATTTGAGGTCGTTGATCAGAAAATAATTTAGGATATGACCACATATTTCGATTTCCAGTAGCAGTTGTCATGATGGTTCCAAGGTTCTCACCAAATCGTGGATGTTACGAACATTACTGCATCTCTTTTTCCACTGGACCGTAACCGTAGACATACCACACATTTCTGGTATACAATATGAGGAACCCATGGCTTGTCCTGTTTACAGAATTTTATTTTAAGAACAAAGAACAAAAAATTCACAGGAAACAAACAATTTTTTTTTTGTTGGTCAGTGGTATTAAAGGTTTGCTAAGTATTGACATTCGAGTTTTGACACTCCGTTCCCAGAGGACAGTCGATTTTGTCAAGAGGAAGTGAGAAACCAGCTTAATTAACAAACATTTTTTATAATTGAATCATGCAAAAAATACATTGCTTAATTGAACAGTTTTAGTTTAATATAATTTGTATGACTTCTGTTAATTTTCTTTTACATTAAAATGTTAATTTCCTTTATAGTTATATGGAATATTTCGTTTTTAAATAATATTTTATAAGGCGAAATCATTCAAATACAAGAATTTAATATTTCAAAGTCTATATTTTTCTGCTAAACTCCCACTGTGCGGCCTACTAATACACATATAAACACAAATAATATATAATATATGTAAACATATTGAATATAATATGTGTAATATACAGCCAACTATTGGCGAATGCTAACGTTTCTTTTCCTACCATTTTATTTCTTACACCATTTTTTGAGCGACAATTAAGACAATATACCGATATGTAAAGCCAAGGATTTCAAATGTTTCTACGAAAACAGAGGTAACTTTAAATATTCGGTATACAATATTCCAAAATCCACACACTAATGGATTATTCTATTTCAACTAAAGTAATGTTCCCCTACGTTTACTTGTTCATTCCAGAACTATTTGGCAAGGATCATGAAAGGGTAGAAGAGGAATATCTTAATAGCTCGTTCAACAACGGAATGGTGTGTGAATGTTTGAATAGTTGCAATCAAATGTTATACGTTTCCAATTACAATAACGAGCCTTGGGAGAAGTGAGTATTTTCAGTGGAGATAATGCCAAGTATAAATATATTGTTTATGATTAGAATATCACTATTTTTTTTTTCATGTCACACTAATGTACACGTAATACATATGTACATACATATGTATTCTGATCTATGTGTAATATACATATATTAAACCAATCAAAATTACAATTGGAAATTAATATTCAAACCATCTCGATCAATAATGTTATAATACGATATTGCACCTTCCGAGCTGAGAGCAGCTGAAAGTGACGTAATAAAAGGTAACGAATTAGAGCGCAAAGTAAAAGTTCAAAAGAATAAGAGGAAGAAGCGCACAAATGTCAGAACAATTAAAAGTTTTGTCAGTATTGTTTGGTTGAAAATATGTATGTCTGTATAAAAAAAAATTAAGGCTAATAGAGAAGCAGATCGCGCCAACTTTAAAATAATATATATGCTTAACGACGAAGTCAATTCAAATCAGTGTGTAGCCAGATTCATCTAAATAAGTTTATATTTTTTTATAAGTCTATATTTTATAACTTGATAACAGTTTATCACTTCAAGAATATGTTTTAGAATGCAAGAATCTATAAGTTTCAATTTTTATTTTTATTTTAATGAACAATGTCCATATCCGGCAACTCTATTACTAAACGTCATTTTTGACGAACAGCATATACATATAAGTAAACAAAAAAACTCATGTACCTAAAAGTGTGAGCCAGAAGTAAAACCTCTTGACCGAATTAATTAAGAGATAGAGAGTTAAATATGGGAGCTGTAGGGATAGTAGTTGTGGTAATAGTAGTAGCAGTTGTGGTAATAGTAGTAGCAGTTGTGGTAATAGTAGTAGCAGTAAAAGTGCTAAGTAGTACTTAGTAATAGCATAAGGGAAAACAGTAGTAGTAACTAGCAATAGCACTATTAAAAATAGTACTAGAAACAAGATAAAAATTAGTAGTAATTAGTAGCAGCATTAATAAAAATAATAGTATTGATTAGTAATAGCATTAGTAAAAATAATATTAGAAATTAGTGAAAAAATATTACTAATTAGTAGTAGCATAAGTTAAAACAGTAGTAAAAAATAGTAGTAGTAGTTAATAGTAGTAGCAGTAAAAATAGTAGTAATAGTAAGTAGTATTGTTATTAAAAATAGTAGTACAAATTGGTCAAAATAGTAGTGGTAATTGATACTTGCATTGGTAAAAATAGTGGTAAAAATTAGTTAGAATAGTGGTAGTTCTTAGCAGCAGCATTAGTAAAAATAGTAGTAGTTAATAGTATTAAAATTAGAAAAAATACCAGTTGCAAAAATAGTAGTAGTAATTTGTAGTACCATTGGTAGAAATTGTAGAATTATTAATAGTAGTAATAGCAGTAGTAGCCGTAGTAATAGTAATAGGATTTAGTAGTAGTTGTAGATGTTAGTAGTAAAGGGTGGTTAAATTTTAAGGGCCGAGGTTGATTTTGAAAAAAACACAAATTATTTTGAAAATTATTGTAATTTCTTTTTATTATGATAATATGGTGTGGTTCAATTATGCAAGGAACAAAATATCGGCCAAATGTCCGCCGCGACCTCGGCGGCACACCTCCATCCGATGGTCCAAATTTTCGATGACGCTGAGGGATAATTGAGGTTCTATGCCGTTAATGTGCCGAATTATCTCATCCTTTAGCTCTTGAATTGTTGCTGGCTTATCAGCGTACACCTTTTCTTTCAAATAACCCCAAAGAAAGTAGTCCAACGGTGTCAAATCACATGATCTTGGTGGCCAATTGACATCGCCACCACGTGAGATAACACGGCCATTGAATTTGTCGCGCAAAAGAGCCATTGTTTCGTTGGCTGTGTGGCAAGTGGCACCATCCTGTTGGAACCACATATCATACACATCCATATGTTCCAATTCGGGCCATAAAAAGTTCGTTATCATCTCACGATAGCGAACACCATTCACAGTAACTGCCTAACCGGCCTCATTTTGGAAAAAATACGGCCCGATGATGCCGACAGCCCATAAACAGCACCAAACAGTCACTCTTTGTGGGTGCATTGGTTTTTCGACAATCACTCTTGGATTATCATTCGCCCAAATGCGGCAATTCTGCTTATTTACAAATCCACTGAGGTGAGGTGAGGTGAGGCGATACGCATTTTGATTTGAACGCCCATTTTCATAATAAGCCAGAATAACTTTAACTCGTTGCTCGATTGTGTATCTTTCATGTTCAAATTGAGTTAGTCTGAAATTGAGAAATGTCAAATGAAATGCAGAAAAAAACTTGACGTTTCGGTGTGGTTCACATTCAACATCGGCCCTTAAAATTTAACCACCCTTTAGTAGTAGTAATTAGTAGTAAATATTCAAGTGAAGATAAATGTTTACACATATACCGTGCGCGTCAAAAAATAAGTAAACAGCAATTCTATCAATATTAAAGTGTTTATTACAACGCAGTCTTTAATACAACAATAAAAGGTTTTATTATAGAATTCAAGGCTTATATTATAAGAGTTTAACTTAGTATATGTAAATAATAAAAAAAAACTAAACACAGCCAAAAATAATTCCCTTAAATTAAAAATACTCCCTTTTTTCGCGTCAAAAAACAATAAACAGTGGCAGCAACCGTTGTTTTTTTTTAATACTTATTTCGGGGAAGCACCAAATATTCTTTGGAAACCGTTACTATTCAAGCGAGTGAGTGTAGGAAAACATATTTATTTCATAGCACTATTGTTTTTTCTGAGGTAAAGTCGCTAAATCATCAAAAAAAGTAAATAAATCAGGCTGCAAACTTCTGGGAAAACATTTTGTATACGGATGAAAGCAAATTCGAAATATTTGGATCGAAAAAACTTCCTAAAATTTGGCGATCAAAAAATAAAGCCTTTGATGATAAGTGTGCTACCAACACCGTACAGCACGGTGGAGGATCGGTTATGGTCTGGGGCTGTATGGCAGCATCTGGTGTTGGGAATTTGGTTTTCATTGAGTCCACGAGGAACAAATACGATTATTTAAATATTTTGAAAAATAACGTTGCTCCAAGCATTGACAAAATTAAGACTATTAGAAAATTGGATCTTTCAGCACGACAACGATCCTAAACACAAGTCCAAAATTGTAAGTGAGTGGCTGTTATATCGAACACTAAAAACTCTGGATCACCCTCCGCAGTCCCTAGACCTTAATCCTTTCGAGCATCTGTGGGAGCACCTTGACCGAAAAATCAGGCAGAGGAATATTTCAAGCAAGGACGGCCTAAAAAAGGTTTTGATTGAAGAATGGAGCAAAATCTCTCCAGACATTACAAAAAATCTTGCAGGATCCATGCCTAGAAGATTAAGTGAGGTCCTGAAGTCCAAAGGAAAGCAAACAAAATACTAAAATGAATTTTAATTTAATTTATGTACATAGATTTTAACTTTACTGAACTCTGTTTACTTTTTTTGACGCGAAAAAAAGGGAGTATTTTTAATTTAAGGGAATTATTTTTGGCTGAGTTTAGTTTTTTTTTATTATTTATACTAAGTTAAACTCTTATAATATAAGCCTTGAATTCTATAATAAAACCTTTTATTGTTGTATTAAAGACTGCGTTGTAATAAACACTTTAATATTGATAGAATTGCTGTTTACTTATTTTTGACGCTCACGTACATAAAAACTTCAAAAATTTACAAAACTAGACAAATAAGGTCTTATTTTGCCGAACTGGGAACAGCATTAATTGAAGAATTTGCTTAAATATTTAAAAAGTTATGATGATTCGTTGTCAGTTACTTTTTTACATCATTTTCTTGTTTAAATTCGAATAGAAAGCACAAAACTTTAAAATGTTTTTAAGAAAAGTTAAACCATCGCGGTTCGAATTTTCGAGAATTCTATGAAAAAAAAAACACAGCGAATGCTTTGAAGCTCAACTTTCCCCACGACAGTCGGTTCTACGTACCGGAATGACCCGGGTTTCACCCGGCCAAGGACTGCTGTTTCGGCGATCTAACCCTGTTTAGATTAGCCGCTACAACAACAACAACAACAACAACAAGCTCAACTTTCAAGTCAAAGAAAGAGTCAACTGAACAAACCAAAAAAATAAAAATGACTTTATCAAAATACTTGGAATATTTAAAAACCTGGGGTTGTAAGTAGATCTTTTAATAAAGACATAATAAACTATTTTTGGATACGAAATTAGTTTAAACATTTTTTTTTTTGTTTTGAGTACGTTGAAATCCGGTCCACTGTGAGTGTGACTTATTTGGCTTTATTGCGTCAGCGAGAGGGAGGGAAATAAATTTAATATCAATTTTACAAGAGTTTATAAGAGTTAAGAACTAATAATAAATGGTATTATTTTTTTCTGCTTCACAACATTTTAACCATTTTGCATGGTAAAAAAATTCGATAAACAAAAATCGCGTACTGCTTAGTTTTCTTCATTTTTTTCATTTTGGCCTGCCATGAACCAAAGTGGATATCTTTTTACTTTGAGACTAGAGCATACAAAATCAATTTCACCTCTGAGAATCCCTGAATCCCTATTGCTGACTTTTGACTGCCAGCTGAACTAGGGCATTGGGCTTGCAATTACTATTCTTATTCAAATTTGACCATTCTCATAATAATTATCATTATTTTACCAAAACAATTGCCAATAAATATTGTTGCTTGTTATAATCTTAATAAAGCCATGTATTGGTGAAAATTTGGCATTTTTAACTTTTACCGTTTTCTTTACTATTATTATTACGATTATCTTTTCCATTACAATTACTATTAATATTACCATTACCATTAGCATTATCATTACTATTATCATTACTCTTGTCATTACTATAGCCATTACCATTACAACTACCACTGTCATTATTAGTACCATTATTTTTATCACAGCCATTACTATAACCATTACCATTACAATAACCATTAGCATTAATTTGGCAATTATCTTATCCATATCTCTTTCAAATAAATAGCGCCAACACCTCGGGCAATATACAAAAAATTCACCTTGACTTCCACTACCCTTCTAGGTATATGATAAGGTATAGTACGCGAGTACGTTACACTCTCGTTGAGCTGCTGGGTAAGTTTTTAGAAACAACACAACAAATAAAAAAATGCATATATTTTAAAATTTAAATATCTGAAACAATGGTTATTAAAAATAGTATTTCGCATCCGGCTTTCTTCTAAAAATTTATTATTTCATTAATACGCTAAACTATTTAAAACTATGTGGTAAGACGATATATTTTAAGGTTTAATTTTTTGTTGTTTCGTGAAATATTTTATTTTGACTAGTATTTCTTTTTTAATTGAAACGCAATGAAACAAAATTGATATTAAAAATTTTGTTCGCCAAGTAATGAAGTTTTGATTGTCAACAAGCAAAATGCCAATCAGCTGTTTGACACTTGAGTTTTATCATTTACTGAAAAAATGCAGTAACAAAGTTGCGGTGAATTCTCCAAATATTTAATTTTCCTTTAATAACTTGAAAACCAAAATCGATGAGTATTTGAAATATTCCTCGAAACAGTTTAAAAAAGTTTGACTTACAATTTTTTTTAAATAATTTTTGAAGCTAGCGATATCCAGAGTTTACATTTATTAATTTTCTTTTAATAACTTGAAAACCAAAATCGATGAGTATTTGAAATATTCATCGAAACAGTTTAAAAAAGTTTGACTTACAATTTTTTTTAAATAATTTTTGAAGCTAGCGATATCCAGAGTTTACATTTATTAATTTTCTTTTAATAACTTGAAAACCAAAATCGATGAGTATTTGAAATATTCATCGAAACGGTTTAAAAAGTTTGACTTACAATTTTTTTTAAATAATTTTTGAAGCTAGCGATACCCAGAGTTTACATTTATTAGGTTGAATTTAATTTTCGGTTGTCTATAATATGTATGTATATCTGGAAAGTTTAAAAGTAATTTTTTCAAACCATATTGCCCCAGAAAGAAGTCGTATATTGTATGCCCTGCTATTGAAAGAGATTGCAATAAATTCGGTAAGAATCTTAAGATTTGAAACAAGCTATTTATTTGATGAAACCCGGATATAATGAGAATAATGAGAAAGGGAAAAAATCCTCCGGGACAACTTAACTTCGAAAATATAAAATTCTGTAGACGATTCATTCGAGCTCAATGTGGTTTGCTGCATTTAATACATGGGCCACTTGCAGAAAGTCCAAAATTAAATTTGCAAATAAAGAGATAAGTAACTCAGAATCAAATTTTTTAATTTCATGACCTAGATATCAAGAATGAATCAAAATAAATATTTTTTGCAGATTCTTGTAAAACAATGAAATGCCTAGTTTTCTTGGTCTATATTATCGTTGAAGTCATCGGTTAGCTTCGCGAAAACTCTGTTAAAAGAATTTGAGCCAACAACTTCGATGATTTTCTCAACATTTTCGGAAAAATGCGATTCGTTTCTAATTTTTTTGCTTATACCAAAAAAACTCGTTAAAGAAATTTGTTGCTAGATTGAATATTTACTTTTTAACTATGAGTCAATGACTAACCTACTGCTGAGCTAGAAATTGAATTTATCAATTTAACCAGTAAGCTCTGAGTTATTCTGCTTTCTCGCAAGTGGCCCTAAATATACGAAAAATAATTAATAAATCTGACCTAATGTGTAAACTCGTTGGCGCCATTTAAGCGGGTGACAAACTTTTACCGAGTTTTATCAATCGGTTGAACGCACCATGGTTTAATCGCTTTGTTTTGTTTTTTAGATCAAAATAATCATTATTCTTAGACTTTTATGTTTTCGATCAAGTTTGATCTTAATTTTTTAATTGTTATGCTTTCGATCAAGTTTGATCGTTATTTAAAATTTTTATTTCTTCTATCAAAAATAATCGTGATTTTCGATTAACAATTATTATCGACCAAAAAAACAAAAATTACAAAATATCGATAAAAAATGAGCAATTTAAATCTGAGAATAACGATTATACAATTATTTAAAACAAAAAGTCTTCTATATAAAAATAAGGTTAGATTTGCATAGCATATAGCTCGATCATTCACAGCCGATCTTAACTAAGGAAATGATAAGGAAGGAAGGGCAACCGATTGTAATATAGATAAAATTGTTTGAAAGCATTCAATATGTTTGCTTACGGTTGACGCGAATGCTTCGATTTTTTGTCTATTTCATATAATCTCTCTGTTCATAAACAGCCCTATTCTAAATAGAAATTATCAGCAAATTTGTTTTCTTCTCCCATTTCTTTAATATGAGATATATAGGAAAATTATCCGGTAATTTCTATTCATGATATGGGATAATTTCCTTTTTTGTAAAACTCTTTAACCTTAGTAACAATTTAATAATGCACTTTAAATAATAATAATAATAATAATTTAAATAATAATAATAATAAATAGTTTAATAATTAATAACAACTACCAATCTCTCATGGATATAACCCAATAAGGAGCCAAATTTTAACGGTATGAGAAGTTATTTTACAGTTGAGGGGAATAGCGCATTAAATATTCTATGAGGTGTGCCTGGGTTGTTGAAATCTCATGAAAATTGAATTTAAAAGACGCCAGCAATTTGATTAAAATTGTCAATCGAACATTTCGAAAGATTTTTTCCTATGATTATTTTCGCAAAATCTTAAAATTTAGTTGCATTTTAAAAGCGGCGAAACCGAGATAAATTGTTGGCGGTTTTAAAATATATCAAACAGTTTGATTTTAGTGCTGCGCCTGAACTAGCTTTAATTTATTTCCTCCTTTTTTAATCATTTTATGTGCTCCATCTTTTTTGACTAGGTACTCGTCACTCAAAATTCACCACTTTCACTTTGGTTACCAAAGTTTTTCGAACTGCGCTTTTAATCAATTTCTGCACTTTTCCACACACTTTCACTCTTGTTTGCATTCATTACGGATTTAAACTTTTCATTCGGTTTTTTCCGCTTACTATACTACCATTTTTTTTTCTTTTTTTAGCCAACTTTGGAGGTGTCATTGGTCTATTTTTGGGTGCTTCTCTGATGAGTGTCGTTGAGCTGATCTACTACTTCACCATTGGGCTTTATATATATTTGCTTGAACGTGGCTATATTTCTGATGGATGGTTGGCCGCACGTGAAAGCGAAGCTAAAATAACAAAATTGGGTAGCAAAAATAGAATGAAACAAAGGAAAAAATTTCTGCAAAACAACAAGAAATCTCCAACTACTACTAGTATATATTATCTGAAGCATTGATGTTTATGGATGTGGCTGATTTGTTTAGCTTAATTTCGACCTATGTACATATTTCTATGGAGTTTGAGCTATAATAATGTGTGCCCCAAAATTGCAAGATTTATTTTTGAGAGTGGAAAGAGTGTGAAGCTTGGTGTCCATAGTGCAGCTTCAGCTTTATTTATTTATTTATTTATTTATTGATTCAGTAATGTCTAACACTAGTTCAGAATAGACATTTAAGATTAATATATAGTAACAATCCAAAATCTTAGTATATATGGAGTTTTATAAAATTTATATTGAAACTCAATTAATGAAACTTAATGTATATAAAACAATTGTGTAGTATTCAATTTGCCTTTTAAAAAGAAAATAAATTTTTGATTGCGTTTGAAATAAATGTTTAGTACCAGAAAGGTTGAAATCCAAAAAATTTGAGAAATAGTTAAACTCAGATAACGATCTAATGATTGGTGCATTGGCACTTTATACTGACTTGCAAAAGCCAATACGAAAAATGTTAAAACAACGAAAATTTCTGCAAGGAATATTAAAATCTAATCTTTCTAGTAGAGTAGGGCAGTCAATTTTACCATTGACAAGGTCAAAGATAAAAGATAGTGCAAGAAGAGTTCCTCTATCACTTAATGGAAAAAGACTAATCAATCGACAGCGAGATTCATACGATGGAGTCGGATCTGAGAAATTGAGAGAATACAAAGCAAACCGTATAAAGATTTTTTGTACTCTCTCAACACGATTTATATGGACTGCATGATAAGGTCTCCAAATAAAAGCAGCGTAATCTAATTTGGACCGGACAAACGCAGATTATAATATTTTAAGAGTATATGGGTCAGCAAAATGCGAAAAGTTGCGTGGTGCAAAAGCGAGAATAGCAAGCGAATTGGAAACGGCATAGCTTAAACGCATGATAAAATTGAACCTGGAATCAAAAAAACACCTAAGTCCTTAATCACATCATATGAAACAAGATATTTATTATTAATATGATAAGATGTGTAAAGAGGTTTCTGAAGCTTAGAAAAGGTTACTTTATGATATTTTTTAATATTTAGAAAGAGACGATTCATAAGGCACCGAGAATATAAGTTAATTAGCTCAGACTGTAGGACGGCTGAGTAGCTCAAACTTTTTATTTCAGCATAAAGTTTAAGATCATCTGCATACAGAAGAAAATTAGCAGAAGAGAAACAAGAACGGATATCATTAAAAAATAAAATGAATAATAAAGTTTAGGGCCTGCGGAACACCAGAGGTGGCAATAAATTGATTCGAAGCAACTCCATCAATAACAACTGTGCTGCTCCTTTCTGTCAAGTAGGATTTAATCCAATCGCGGAAGGTCGAGTGAAACCCAAGACATTCCAATTTGGCCACTAAAATTTTATGGGAGATCTTGTCAAATGCTTTAGAGAAGTCCGTATAGATTGAGTCGATTTGGAAGCCATTACGAAAACTTACGTGACAATCTTCAGAAAAAACTGACAGATTTGATAACGTAGGCCTATTAGCTACAAAACCATGCTGCCTAGGACAAATTAGATGTTTTACACTAAAATAAATCTTGTCTTTGATAACACATTCAAAGAGTTTAGAGACTGCTGACAATTTGGAAATTGGTCTATAATGAAAATAGGAGTGACTGATGTCAGCTTCAGTCGTTAATAAAAATTCCTTCAGACAGGGATTTATTAAATATTCACTTTAAAGGTTGCACTAACGAGGCACAATTTTGAAGCAAGGTTACAGATAGGCCATCAATGTCAGTTTGAGAAGAGTTTTTAATCTTCAATAAACCCTCAATGACGCCATCGTCCGACAGAATAAGTGATCCAAAGGCGGTAGAAGAAAACAAGTTCTCTGAGATATTTTTTCGAATACCTGCCAAGTCTTCTTCAAGAAGATCATCATCAGACAAAAAATTTGACGAAAAAAAATCAGCAAAAGAAAACTCAGAGCGCTTTCGAATGTTAGGCACGGCAGACGGAGAAATATTATTCAAACCAGCAACAGCATACATGATGGGAGCAGCAGCAGTGGACATAATAGTCGAAGTCAGCCGATGTAAAAGATCTTCGGCATCACCATTGCGAGAAGCCGGAGCAGAAGAAATAGGCGCTGCAGTTAACATTGAGATAACAGTGTAAATATCAGCCAAAACAGCAGCAGCATACGAAATAGGAGCAGCAGCCGAGAATGCAGTATTCGAGGTATGAACCGGTGATGAAAGATCAGCACTTAACAGCTGGATATGAGCATTGTCTTGAGATTTTTCGCAACAAACTTTGTCATCCAATAAATAGCTTCACATATTACAACGAAGAGATTTAATTTCAGCAGTAAGTGCGACTACAGCAGAGGCCAACTCATCGTAATGCTTATTGCTCAGCATCGCACCAAATTCAGCATGTATGTAGATTCTCAGTTGTTTTCCTCAGTTGAATATTGTCATCAAGTAAAGACCGAAGGGCAGCAATTTCATTAAACACAGACAGCATGGTTGATTGCTGTTTATTGTCCATGGTAATTTCCTTATGCGCAATATTCACACCAGACGATTGAGCTGAAGAGCTCGCTCTCAGCAACGTTGGCTGTAGTGAAAGATTTTCCTCAGAATGTTGATACGCATCGATTTGATTATTAGAGGTATCCGAAAAAATTGGCAAGTCGTTCACACAAATAGGAACCACACTGTCCGTAACAGTGAGAGGGGGCGAACGAATTGAACTACGCCAAGCAGCAGAACACGATTTGCATAGAAAGGGCTTATTAGATTTAAGCAAGAACTCAACATCACTCGGTAAAATGTTTACACATTCACGGTGGAAAAGTTTAATGCACTTTGCACATTGCACTTTGGGCTGATGACGTTCAACTTTATGCCCACGAGCACACGGCATTATGAAAAATATTAAAAATGCGAAATAATAACCAGGTTTGAAATTAGAGTCTCTATCTCAGATATACCAAACCAATAAAAAAGAATGAAATTAAATATTTATAAGCATGAAAGAAAGAAATAAAAGACACATTTCCTTAGCCACACAGAAAAAAAATGCAATGCAAGCAGAGAGCGACGAAAAACACGTCCGCACCGAACAAAAGTATTTATCTTACTCAGCGAGCTATGCAATAAAATAGTTTTTAAATTAGATAAGTTATCGCTGTGGAATTACCGAAATATAAAACTTTGTTTTTGTTTTTTTTTTTTGTTTAATTGGAAAACGATTTGGTTATAAGCGTTTGGCAAAGCTGTAGTGCGATTCGCTTACTTATTTTAAGGGCATTCGCATGGTTAACTCATTTTAACAAATATTTTAACGATGCTGCTATTCAGTATTCATTTTTTAACGATTTTCGCACTCGCTAAACCAGCTGTTGTCGATGGCTAGTCGATTACCGAAAACTAAACGACAACAAATTTGTTGTTGTTAATTTTGTTAACACAATCAAGAGAAGAAAAATTCGTGAATTCAACTTAAATAAAAGATGAATTTAAAATTTGGTGATTTGTTTTCGTGAAATTAAAAAAGGAACATTAAATAATATCCTTTGAATATTTGGCTATAATTTATCATGACGTCACGAAGAAGTAAGCGCTCTAATAAGGGATCGAAATTCGCTTGGGGACGTCGACAATCCCTTTAATTTGAATACAACAGAAAGTGAGGTTTCCTATGACCCAAGCTGCTAAAGAAATGTTTGCATCAATGTCGCCACCCTTTATGGGAGGCACATTTGGGGCCGTCGATTGTACTCATATGTATATAAATTTTGCCATAAAAAAACATGAGGAGGATTATGCCAACCACCATATCTACCGTTCAATTAATGTGCAAATGGTAAAAGCAAACTTTTATCAAGGATCCAAGTATAAAAACAGAAGTATAGTTTAGTATTAATAATGAGGAGGCATGGGGAAACAATGAAACATAGATTGCATCCGTTACCCAATGAATGCCGGCTTACGGATGACTGGCTGGCTCATGGATGTTCCTCATTGCTCACTTAGGGGTCGTTTATAGCAACCAGTTACGAAAAATCTTAAAGCTGTCAGAACCTATCAATATAAAAGATAAATGATTCCAATTAAAAAAATGTAAATATATGTACAATGTAAATCCTAAATACGCTGGAGCACAACGCGAGTTTTGAAAACGAAAACCTTAGCACACTTGCAGGAGATTGCGGGTATTCCTTGGAGTCGAGTTGATGTTTATTCTACCAAACCACTCAGAGGAGAGTCCGGAATTCTGCTACAATGGAAAATTGCAATAATCGTTTGTAGTTTGAAATAAACTAACATATTATTTCACTTTAACCCTTATGTCAACAGCAGAACTTTTTTACGCACGTCAACTGCAACACACCTGGGTATGTACATACGTTTTGTATGGCAAATGGCATGTCGTTATAATCCGGCAGGTACACATTCAACTAATCGCTTGCGATTCAGATTTTTTTCACTAATATACTCATACATTTAGTGTACCAACAGCTCAAATGTGTGAGTGTATTAGTGAAAAAACGTGAAACGCAAGCGATTAACTAGTTGAATATGTACCCTGTGCCTGGTAAAGAGACAAAATAAATTTGCAGAAACTTTATTCTTTGTAGTTTCGTCAGCAAATTTAGTTTACATTTGTGATTCGAAGTGAAAGGACGTTTCTGCTTATTTTGTGGAAATAAAAAAATAAAATAAAAGTGAAATGGCAGATGGTGAATGGCTTACTCCACGACAACTAAGCGCACTTTCGTACGAAGAACAGCAAGCATATGTATATTCGTCAAACGCTTGAAGAGAGCCAAGAAGAAATAAGTGATCACGATTCAATAGTTGGTGACGAGGCTTTAGATGAATGTGTAGGTGACATTGGTGGTGATGACTCAGACTATGAAGAGCCCACGTTACCAGAATATGACCCAGAGGACGACAGTGATTCTGATGAAGAACTTGAAGATGCACCAATTGAAACTGGGGAATATTTTACTGACAGAGATGGTAATGTTTGGCCTTCGATACAACCACAACCTGTAAGATTCCGTACGCACAACATTCTAAGAAGTGCACAATCTGGGCCAGTACGGGCAACGCAAGGTTTGACCATTTCAGAAATGTTCAAATTGATAATGTCAGATGAAATATGCGACATAATTATTCGTGAATCAAATCGAAAGGCAAGGCAATTCTTTGATGATGACAATGCAAAACATCCACAAGAGAATCGAGATCATGGATTCCCATAACAGAAAGTGAATTTGATGCATATTTGGGCGTACTTTTGCTAAATGGCGTTACACATTCTGGTTACGTGCATACGAAAGATTTGTGGAATACTAAATCACATCCATTATATCGTGCTGTAATGAGTGTACGACGATTTTGGGAAATTAGCCGCTTCATTCGTTTTGATAATGGAAACACACGCCAGCAACGCAAACAAACTGACAAAGCAGCAGCAATATCGGACATTTTTTTTATGCTAAACAGCTGTCTTCGTAGATATTACGTGGCAGGAGCCAACGTCACCGTAGATGAACAATTGTATGCTTATCGTGGAGGAACTGGCGTCACGCAATACATACCATCAAAACCTGCCAAATATGGAATAAAAGTATGGTGGATGTGCGACTCCATTTCGTCCTATCCATTGCAGGTACTATCAATATTGTTGAAAATTGTTGAAAATATAAATAACTAAATTGAATTTAATTTTTCAATGCAGGGACAAATCTATACAGGAATGGCACCGTCTGGTGAACGTGAAAGAAACGTTGGTGAAAGAATAGTCAAAGATTTATGTATCAACCTTTTTGGTGGAAGTGGAAGAAATATTGTATGTGACAACTTTTTCTCTAGCTACAACTTGGCAAAATCTTTGATGATAGACAATAATTTATCTATATTGGGTACTTGCAACAAAAGGCGTACATTCGTGCCAGCAGCATTTGCCAACCCCAAACGACGTGAGGCTGAATCGTCAATGTTTGGGTTCTATAATCACGTTACGATGTGCTCGTACGTGCCCAAGAAAAACAAGGCAGTTGTAATATTGTCCACTTCTCATTATACAACAGAAACGGCCGGTTCTAAGAAGAAGCCATTGCTTATATTGGACTACAAGAAAACAAAAGGTGGATTTGATAACATGGGCATGTGCTTGTCCGAATATAGTACCAAGCGGCGCACAAATAGATGGCCTTTGGCTTTCTATTATAATATTGTGGACGTTGCTGCGTTTGCTGCATACATAATATACGTTGACAACAACACTCACCTGAAGTCATATACTACAAGCCGCCGTAGGATGTTTCTCCATCAGTTAAGTGAGCAACTATGCAAGCCAGAAATAGAGAGAAGGGCGAATAACAGCAGAATATCCAGAGCTTTTTCAACGCGCAACGCCATCGAAGCCATGATAGGTAGGCCCATCCGAGTTGTGGATGCTGGAGCACATGAAGCGGAGGAGCGTGATAGTACGGGACGCCTAAAATTAAAGGGGAATTTCTACATCTGCTCCAAACGACGCCCTACTCGTAAAGCACGTACATTATGCGACAAACCAGTGTGCGCAGAGCATTCCAAAGACTTGCCGCAATGCGATAGATGTAATTGAATTTCAATAATTTTAAATTTTTTCGTAGTTTTTTTAATATTTTTTTCAAGTATTTTATAATTTATAATAATTTTGATACCATAAGTATTTTTTTCACTCAAAATAAACTATACTTTTCAATTATATTATCATATTTGCATGCGTTTTACTATACATATGGTATGGTATACCCAGGTATGTATGCTGTTGACGTAAGGGCACAACTTTGTAAATGGGCTTTATCTACCAAACGGATGATCCAATCCTAACCAAAATTGGGACTATTGCGTAAAACAGTTTTCGCTAGGATATCACAATTTCAAGTCGATCCGATTATCCAGTTCAGAGCTACAGCGTTTTGAAAACGCAAAACATACCCAGGTATGTTGCCGTTGACATAAGGGTTAATGAAATATAATAAACACGCTGAAACTTATATTTGGCAGCAGGCATTCGTTTGTTTTTTCTCTATTCCTCTTTCTGCTTTTCCCTCATTTTGACATTTAGTTTGACAGAGGTGCCACTCTTTATCACTTCGAATAAATACAACGAGACAGTTGTTAAGTGTCGTTAAGAATAAGTTAGTGCAAACGACAAATACTGTCGTGAATCGCACTACTGGTATTGCTCACTTGAACAACTCAACGTAATTGTGTAATTCAGGGAAGCTTCCGAAGAGCTTTCACCTCCGAAAGCACATCAATTGGAAAAAATATTACATTCAAATGAAAGAGTCAAAACAAAATGCAAGCCATAATCAATAGGTTATTACCTGAAGCTGTAGTAAATTAGTCTTAGTTTTTGGATTAATTTCATTTACATTTTTGCCTTTTAAATCAATAAAAACTAATTTTACACAAAGCATATGTGGACTGTTGAATAGGTTAGACTGAACCTTTGAACCCTGTAAATGGTTTTGCATGCTACTAAAAACTAAATTGAAGTTTTTCATTGTATTTGTTGGTTGTATGCTGATTTTATACTAATTCATACACCCAAAGCAATAACAAAAAAAAACTGCATGAGTTCTTTCGCGATAATCTCATTTTTGTGAACTGGGGATTCCCCGAATACAGTGCGTCATTTGAAAAACAAAAAAATATGAAAAGATGCGCATATCCGAGAGTAGGCCGGATAATTTTCAGAACAATCCTACATAAGCGTTTTAAAATGCTGCTAAAATAAAAAAGAGCCGTAGCAATCGGATACTTCGTTCCGAACGTTCAATACCTTTTGAGCAAAATGAGTATGTCGGCTAGGAAGCCTAGGAAGCTAGGAAGAACAGCGCGTTTCAATTGGGCCAAGAGTAAAGTAAAATGGACTGAATCTGAATGGAGAATTGTCATATATTCTGATGAGTCCAAATCCAACTTGTTAGGTTCTGATGACTATCACAACGTTCGCCGTAGACCAGGTGAGCGATTTGCGGAAAATTGCATACTTCCTATTGAAAAGCATTATCTCTATGTAAAATACTAACCTGTATCATTAATTTTAATAGAGGTATGAATCTATTGTAATCAATGAAGTTGTACACAGCTTGGAGAAAAATTACCATATCCACATCCAATTTTTCAGAACAATTCAGCGGCGTGTCATCGGGCACAAACTGTAAGGTATACAAAGAAATTTTTAGCCATGCAACCACTTATTGCTATTTCTTGGTATATTGTTTACCGTTGGATTACAACATTTAAGAAAGATTTAGGCATAGGGTCACTAGATTGGCCAGGGAATAGTCCGAACCTCCATTCTAAGAAAGCTTGTAGAAAAAGTATTGTATGAGGAAATTACGCCTGATTATTTGAAATATTTGTATGATTCTATGTCCAACTGAGAGCAGAATGCAAAAGACGCACGAGACAACACAAAAAAAGTATTAAGAAATAAAGAAGAAAAACAAATTATTCAAAATTTAGTCACATTATGTATAATTGAAGTATAAGTATTAATTAGAACCAAAATAAAATGTTGCTTTGCCAATTTCTCAACACGTTTTTCAAGCGGTCAAAAGCTGCAAAAGCTAAAAAAAAATGGATGTTGTATATTTCAATCTAAACAACAGAAAATAGGTAGATTTCATTTTACTCAAACTTATATTCCCATTTATTAAAATTAAATTAACCAAAAAATTTCCTCAAAATTTTCAAAAAATACTTATTGTGGAGAAACAGTGAACGCGGGTTTTTGTTCTGTGCTGGGTGTATTAATAGATGGCAGATGAAAAAAAAAAAAAATTGATATATATCGTATCGATATATCGATATTTTTACCTCAATGCGCAATTACCTTAATTCTATAAAAATATTGTGCAATCAAGAAAATAATACATAGCTATTTGGGTATTTTACTACCTTGGGTTCAACTTAGAAAAAAAAAACATATGTTTATTAGGGTGCGTCACCAAAGACAGGTGGGCTTTATCTACCGAAATTATCAAGTTTATTATATTTTAAAACTTCCATTAAAATATTTCGAATTAAGCTGTGCATCTAAAGATCTTGCAAAATATCGAAATAAATACAAATTTGATACTCGGGGATAAATATCGAATATCGACATTTCGTGTTTAAAAATATTGGCATATGTACCTACCTATTATTTTCTTTTAAAAATATATTCATGTTTCGATTTATCGATATTTTTTGTCAACCCTACATTTTGACGAGATTCAAGATAAGTAAAGAATCAGTGGCGTTCCAATCTAGAAAGAAAATACCACATGCAGCATTCAGTCGCAAATGCTTTTTATAAGGCTTTGCCAGTATTTTTGTTATCTAATTAGTCTGCAAACTGAATTACTGTCGAATATTAAAACACCGTGTTTAGTGCTTGAAAACCTCACTTCCTTTTGAAGTTTTCGATAAAAAAATTTTCTTATTTGTTCTAAGCAAAAGATGACATTCGCAGGAAATTCCATTAATTTCGCGACTGGTTTTCAAAGCATTCGCCATACTGATACAAATATATATGTATTTATGTTTATCAACATTAGCTCAAACCATTTTTTATACAAGTAGCATTCATGCTACTCCAAATGTACTATATCCAAAAATTGCGTTTTAAACTCAACAACCTCTTTAACTGGCGTAAAAAACCCGTTGAACACGCGGCTTATTTTTGATATTTTTGATTATCCCATGTTATGCCTGATGTTACTGTTACTAATATTCAGCATTCACTAGTTTCGAAGATTAGTGACTTGAAACATAGCCCAACTGTATTCTGTCATATTTTCTGCATCACTCTGGATTCTGTAACATTGCGATCATTTTTTTAAAGAAATTTTTAATGTACAAGGCGAATTCATACAAGGTGGTGTTACTAGACCAAAAACAAAATTTACATGTATTTTGTTTTTGTTTTTGCCACAGTCAATTTACTACTTCTATCAGAAAGTATGAAAAATCAGTTCCCATGACAACGAAAACAGCCAGAATACACACAAAATGTTTAAATTAGACAACCCTGACGCTGATCCATACACGATACATGTATTTTGTTTTTGCTTTTTCGTATGAGCTTTCAAAGGCCGTAAAATCAAAAACAAAATGTATTTAAATTTTGACAACTCTTACGCAGAAACAAAAACAAAATACATAGGAATTTTGTAGTTGTATTTATAACACCACCTTGTGCGGATTCGCCTTGGTAACAGCCAAATTCATATCAGGTGGTGTTATAGGTACAAAAACAAAAATTTACACTAACAAAATATACGCACAGTGATGGTATGATTTACAAGAAACACATCATTTTGACTTAAAGTTCACCAAGCGAATTCAATAAGCTGCTTGATCAACTTCACCTTATATGAATTCGCCTTGGTTTTATTATATTATAGATCAAGGCGAATTCATAGAAGATGGTGTCAAAAGAACGGCTGATTTTAAAATTTCCCTTGCAATTGTGTAGGAATTGTCAAAATGAATATATGTTTAAAATAAAACTTTAGATTTTCTAAATAACAAATTCTTTACACTGGCGAGCAGAACCCGTGGAATGGAATTTTTTTTTATTACAAGATTTCTCGCCCATTTTATTTCATTTCGTTGATTTTATATAAAACTAGAGCTCATGAGAACCATTTAAATTAATGTTTCAAACATTATACATAATTTATAAATACTCAACAAACTTTCTCCAAAGTTTTTAAATTTTTTAGAAGGATGTTTCGAAATTTTTTTGGGTAAGCACTTCTATAGTATATTTAGTTTAAGGTGGCTAGAAACTACCGTTGATTTTTTATCACTTTTTTTAATTTTGGGCTTGGAAATTTGTATACTAAAATTAATTAAGCTATAAAACTGCATATTCGAGAAATTTCTAAAAGCTCTTCTAAACAATTTTAAAAACGATAATATTATTTTGTGAGCTCAAGGCCAGTGTATAATGAAAAGTATATTGGAAAAAAGACAACAACAGTCAGGAGTGGTAGAAATTATAGCTATTTCGGAGATCACCACATCTCCTCATCAGATTTCTTTCATGACTCCACCGGCACTCGAACCAACAACCTACGACTTGCTGGGCAAGTGCGTAGCCAATGGACCACAGCCGGCATGTAAGCTGCTGTGGCCTTGAGCTCACAAAATAATATTATCGTTTAATAATAAAAACAGGCCGAAAAATCATAGACATATGAACAATTTTAAAAACCTTTACTAAAATTTGTTGAGTTTTCGTACATTTTTTTATTAAGTTTGAAGCTAATTTAATTTAAAAGGTTTATGTTTTAGTTATGTTTGAACGTAAAATTATCAAAAAAAAATATTATAAAAAGCCTTGTAAAAAGGTCACAATTCGACCGCATTCACTATTGTTGTTGTTATAAAATCATAAGACATTCCCACTAAACTTATGGGAAATGTTGCTGAAGTGATAGTACTTGGTCGGATATAAATTCGTGTCGTTCCGGTATCGTAGAACTGACTGTCGTGAGATCACTACCGCTTTTGCTCACCGCTGTCTGTTTGTTTGCTTTCTATTTTCTCAATTCGCCAACAAATTCGCCTTATACCAAGTTCACACGACAACGAAAACCACATGTGTATAGCTCATTCGTGATATTCTGTGAAAATAAGTTGAAAGTATGTGTTTTCGACCTGCAAAAACTATCTGACTTTATTACGAACCGATCATGTTAATACCGAAAGCATCTAAATTTTCGTTGTGTTTTCATAAGCAACTCTATGTTTGATCACTTTTTGTCAAAGAAAATCGATGATTTGCCTTTATTTTCGGTTACCGGAAAGCCTTAGAGGATATAAAAGGAAATAAATAGAGAAATGTCATCGAAAACCAATTAGTAAAACGGAAAGCTGTCTGGGCGGTCATAGTTGAAATTGAAAACATTTTCTGAAAACCACTTGTTTTTATTGCCGTGTGAACATTTTATTAGACTGACTTTAATAATTGCGACACTAAAAACCAAACACAAAATACATGTAAGATTCGTGAATGAATTCGCTGTTGCTATATTGCCACCATTTTACTGAATGCGTCTTTGTTATACATAGATTGTAATTCTAATTTTTTGAGGTTTATACTGCGCCCCTGATAAAGCCGTGAGATCAACTGCCTTCAGCCAAAAAAAAAAACATGGAAGAAACCCTAGCTAAGTGGTATACATAGTTTCGTTTAATAGTTTTAGTATCGTTTTTATTTAAACACAAAAAAAAAATGAAGCATGTCTCATATTCCCACTGAGATGACATAAACAATTTACATATGTATTGTGCGCCAGTTGAATTTATATTGCAAATTTACCCATTCAAATATGAATATTTTAAAACAACATCATGTGCGGTAAAGAATTTAATATTTATAAACCACTAACAGCATTTATTTTGCAAGATATATGTACAACCGCCGCCGCCTTGCAAAGCATGTCAAGTGGCAGAGTTAATTCAAATATTGCATACAAATTTATCCACACACAAATTCCAATCATATGCAATTTACCAAACTCTAAAGTTTTATATTCCAATTGCAGTCGAGTACTTGGTCAATGCTTGCAGTGACTGCAATAACAAAACACAATATTTACATACATATTTTATATATGTACATAGATTTGCGGTTGTATGTTTTTACTATGCATATACATATTATATTATTTGGAAATTGTATGCTATCAAAAAACAATTTGTACTGTTAGACCACAATTTACAGATATATACTATATGACTTTTAAGCATAATCATTATTGTGAGGCGAATTCGGCGAAAACGGCAACAACAACAATAATACAAACATTTTTTTCTTTAAAAATATGTGAGCACACTTTGTTTTGAAAATCAGCATTATTTTATTCACAGTTGAATGAGTATGTGTGAAGTGAAGTAAATAACGTGAACACAGAGAAAAGGTAAAAGAATCGAGTGCTTTACGCAACTACTTCTAAAATAATCTTAACCCTTCACTTACCATCTGCTTTTGAAGTACAAACCTCCCCCAATTTTAAATGATTCGTATTGAGAGAGAAAATTTTCTCTATATGAGGTCTGTCGGATCCCAAGTACTACTTTATAGAACAAATTTAGAACAAATTGTAGAAGTTCGGCCAAACTCGCTTCAGCGGTTATAGCGCCAATTAAGTAAGAAAGTAACAAAGAACCAAATACTAGTTTTAGTTTGAGCGATATTGTTGCCAATTTTTCATCCATTGTTACTTACGTATTTTCAATTGTTACTCGGGAATCTTGATGGCTATAATTTCTTGTTTTAAATTTTATTTTTATTCTTTTGCTTATGTTTTCACTTTTCATTATTTGCTGATAACTTGGTAAGCAAGTGAGATGAATGGCACTATTCCACTTTTTCTTTGCCCGCTCTCGCCAATCTTTTTCGACAGTTATGCTTCACTAAAGCTAAATATGTCTGAATATTATACATGTACATACATGCATACATACCTACCGTTTTTGCTAATAATATTTTTTTTTCTTTGCCTATTTTTCGGTTCGATTCACTTGGGATGCGTTGAAAATCGATTTCTTTTTAAATATTTCCTTATCATATATCCTGCATTCTCACCTGCTTCATGTATCCTTCCAAGCCATTGCTTTCGTGTATACAGTGGCGTGCAGTGAAATGGAGCTGTGAGCTAGGCAACGCATTAAATTATATACAATACAATACAATTACTTTTATTTTCGACCTAGTTCACCTTCAAACAAAACAACAGTAATTTCTCAAGCCCCAAAAGTACGCCTTGATCGCGTGGACAGCCGGTAAAGCTACACCGCCTCAAAAATTTAGCTTATCGGTTGCTTTATTGAGATCATTTTTAATTTTTCGCGACCTGTTTTCAAAACTGTGGTTTCCACTTTTTTTTAACTAACTTTAATTATTTTTTAATATGCAATAGTTAATTTTATTAAAAACCCCATATAAATCAATAAAAAAAATTTCATCATTTCTAATTTTTAATCAGAATACCCTGAAATTTTTTTTAGCATGCAGCTCATAGCCCAATCAATATTACATAAATAATGTATGTTCAAAAATTTTACTGTTTGAATTTATATAGAATAATGTACAATTAATTTTTTTTTCTTATATTGGTATGTAAATATAAAATTTAAAAAGGTGCTTTTAAGGGTACGCTAAGTTCCCTATTTAAATCAATTTCGTCTTATCTCTGTGGAAAATGCAATAAAGTGAAAATTCTACAAGAAAATGTTGCAATATTTTCAACCCCTTTTTGCTAGTTTTTTTGGTGATTAAAAAACAAAATTTTAATAAAAAAATTAAAAACTAAGGTTCAGGCTTTTTAAAAAATCTTAGTAAAATTCAAGAAATTTCCATTAAAACTTTGGATACAGAATTTTCAAAAACTTTTTAGTTATCCAGTTTTGTAACCCATTCCATTTGAATATAATAAAGTGCACACTTATATGGAAATATTCAACACCGTCTGCAAAACAAACAGAAAATGGCAAAAAATCATGTTTGAAATTATGACGACATTTTTTTTGAGTTTTTTCAAGATTCTTTAAAAAGTCTAGATATTGGATTTATATGTTTTTTGATTTAATACAAATTTCTTTTCATACAAAATTACCAAAACAAAATTACAAAAACTTCACTGCACATAATTAAGGGGTTTAAATTAAAATTTCAGTCGCTTTTCACCAATGACTTGTCCAAGTTTAAGAAATTTAATATTTATTCGATTTGACTTATGTATCACCAATGCTCGGAAATGAAAAACAAAAACAAAATAATTCCTTCACGTCACATCTTGCAAAACATTTGCATTTGAGAAGGAAAGAGAAGGAGTAATAATTTTAATGCCTTTTCTGAAAAGGTAGTAGAAGAGTAGATGTATTTAAATTCGAATTACTTCGAATAAAATATGAATTAAATATGTTCCCAGTCAGTTTAACTTAGAGCTGTTTTGCCGGGGCTGGTCTGAAGCATGGGAATGTAGGGAGCTAATTCTGTACAGGTGGGAGTTGAGTCTACTATGGTATCCAGACATAGTTCGGTCAGAGTGACGGAGGACTCCACTTAGGTGTTTTTACTGGGCATTGCCCGTTGGGTATTCATGCGGTTAGGCTGAAGATAGTCTCTGAACCTTTCTGCCGCAGCTGTATGGAGGATGATGAGGTGGATTCATCATTTCATTTTCTGCTCAGCTGCCCTGCCTTTGCGAGGCTGAGGTTCAAGTACCTAGGCTCGTACTTCTTTAGTACTCCAGAAGAGCTTTCTGGATCAGATTGGTAAGTTACGTGACTTCATTCAGGTTAATCTTTCCTGATTTTTCCGATTCACGTTACCGTTCATAAAACAGTGGTATCACAATGGACTCCTACTATGTCTAAGTGAGTTCCCACTGCGGGAACTACCACAGTAACCTAACCTAACCTAACGGGGGACTCATGAGGCAGTTGGAGCACCTAGTCTGCAATTTGTGGTGGTTTGGTTTGTTTGAGAGCACTCACTAGGCTAGAGTTGGTGAAGGTGGTGAGATTCTCTCGGCGAGTGCTGTTTATGACCCATCTGCTCGCTGTCGGGTCTAGCGGTTGTGCCGGACCTCGTAGGTGATTTCATAAAGATGCCTGCTGACATTTTACTCAGAAACAGTATCGAAATAAAGGATCGATACCTATACCCATCGATACTTTTGGCAAATAATCTATTGCTTATGAACTAAATTAAATTTAAATGGTTTGAGTCATAAGTTAATCATCCTCTGGAGATCTAAAAATTTAAAATAAATAAAACACCATTTCAAAGCAAAACTTGAATAATGAATGGTATTTCCAATTTTCACTTATATCCTTTTTCCACCGTCGTACGTCGGGATATCTTAGAACCCACACCATTTTTGAAGTAATGTTATTACCTGCTTGGCAAACTGTTGCTCTTATGGATTCTCTTCTGAAAAGGCTAAGGTCTTCATTTGGGGGAGCAAATCCGTGTCAAAAGGTATTTTAGTAGTAAAAAAACACCACAAGCCAATACATCAAGCGGGGCGAGACCACTGTCGGTTTATCCAACCTTCTATTATTGAATCATAATTATTGGTTGTTTCTGGATCTAGCAACAGATATTCCCTATACTTTATTTTTTAAGCAAACAAAAAAAAAAAAAACCAAACTGAAGTCTTTAAAAATCTTTGATTTGAAAATTCATTCGAAACCAATATGATTGCAAAAAATTTGTAAAAATGGGAAAAAGTTGGTGCAGGAATAGAGCTATTCGAATGGATTAATGGAAGCCAACTTAATACTACAATATCATACCACCATCCAACCTAGTGGCATCTCTGTTTCCATAAAGTAATCAAAGGTTTTTTTTCCTGTTTCAGAATCAATCGACTCGTATTTTATGTTTTATTCAGTCGACAAAAATTCAATTTAGATAATATTTCGCATATCAACAATAATTTTACAGTTCAAGGACAGAAAGACAAAAAATGTCAGAGTGGTAGAAATTATCGCTGCTATTTGGAAGACACATCTTCTCATCAGATTTCTTTCTAGTCTATGTGCGGGTTTGAATTCATTTAAAAGCAAATGGTGAGTTACCGTTGATTTTTACAATATTTCCCAATAAAAACTGGCCTCGAGCTCCAAAAAATATTTTTTTTTTTGATATCAAAAAATTTACCCGAAAAGTGCAGCTTGTAAAATAATAACTGTCGCATTAAATCGACTTCGTATGTTTCGTCCAAATCACATCACCACATAATTTAGTCTATCGCATTATATTTATTTTATACTAAACTCTTGTGCAACGTGTATGTAAAACGAAAGATTGTATTGAACTTAATTTGTATACAACGCAAAAAAATATGTGATATTGTTAAGTCCGATCCGGCAGAACTAAAAACACGATAAAAGTCTTGAACTGCTTTTCGATTCGAACTGCTTTTCGATCAGAAGAAACAGCGAAGAGAAAGATGCAAACCGCTGTTAAAAAAGCACGCAGGGTCAAAAATAATATTTTATGACGAAAAGATTTTCTTTATTACAACAACCCATTCACTCCCAAAATAAACAGGGGCACTTCTAAACCTAAGAAATGTGTATTTCAAAATATTTTTTCCGAGATGATATGGAATGCGATTTGCAAAAGCGCCAAACTTCTAGTTATCTTCATCGATAAAGGTGTCAAAATCAATGTGCAATATTATTTGGATAATATTTTAATACAGCATTTGAAGCCTCACGCAATTGAGTTATTTGAAAATAGGCCATTTTGTATTCAACAAGAATCTGCCGCTGAACACAAAGTGAGAACTGTTCAAAATTGGTATCGACAAAATTTGGGCCCATTTCATATCAGCGGAAGAATGTCCTCCGTATTTTCCATACTCACACCCGTTAGGTTACCGCATTTGGCGCTACATGCTCAGCAAACTTGGGAACTAAAAACCCACGATCTTTGAGAGTTTCATAACTCATTCGATAAAAATATGGAATGAAATTTCAAACGAAGTCGTCTGTGCCGATTGCGAAAGTTTTACCAAACATCTGAGTCAAGTTCAAAAAGTCAAAGGCGAACGGATTGAAATTGATGAATACAATTTCACATGAAAAATATATGCATTTATAAATTAATTGTTACGATATGAATTTATTAATTGTGTTATTGAAAAAAATGCACGCTGTATATTATTCTTTACCTTAGGTTAGGTTAATGTGGTAGTACCCGCAGAGGGAACTCACTTAGGCATAGTAAAGATACCACCTATGATACCACCTATTATTTGAACGGTAACGTGCATCGAAACCAATAAAGGTTAGCCGGAGAAGCGCTGCGTACCCAGAATGAAGTCGCGCAAATTAACAATTTCCACCCCCCCAGCGAGCTCTTCTGGGGTGCTGAAAAAGTAGAAGCCCAGATAACTGAACCTCAGTCTCGCAAAGCCAGGGCAGCTGAGCAGAAAATGAAAAAAATTATTTCACCTCGCCATCCTCCATACAGCTGCGGCAAAAAGCGCCAGAGACTATATTCAGCCTAACAGCATGAATTTCCATCGGACAATGTCCAATTAGAACTCCTACGAAGATCGAGAGTTGCCGTTTTGTTAGCTACCTCATTTTCTTCGAACGCCCACGGTCCACCCTCGGCCAGGGGGTCTTCTATCTTACTTCCTAATTTTCAATGAATTTTTTTGCAATCTGATAGTTATAGTAGCAGCATTAATATATTGTCTTAGCCTTAACTGGGAAATCCTTAAGCAAAGCAAATAATAAAGAAAATATCTATCACTCGTTTACGAGGCATTGACCCAATCGCTTATTCTATATGAACATTTTTTATTTCTACCTATGTACATACGAGTACTTTAGCTGTATAAAAGGTTGAATCCAACTGCTGTTTGTTATCTAGTTCGGTATTCAACTAAAACTACAAAAAAGTTAAACAAAAATCGCTTACTTTTATTATTCTTCCTTTTTTTGTCGTTAGGATGTGTATGTTCTGGGTAAAGTATCATATTACTTATCAACATTTCTGTGTAGGTATGGATGTGCTAAAGAAATACCTGTGGCAACGACGATGCCTTTACGCTCCCTCCACTCATCTCAATGCGTTTTTGCAGCAAGCGTGAGGAGGTGAATGCACGGAACGTGTGGTTGACGTTGAAAACAAATTTCTTTTGGGAAACCACACACATATATACTTATACATAATTAAAGACTGCAGTTTAAGATGTGTATTTAATTTTTGAGTTCTGCGTACTTTCTACTTTATTATTTTCAATCGACTATCTGGTAATTTAATTTTATTTTTTTTTAACAATGCTTTTATGTTAAAGGCACGCGCCTGCTCTTATTTACGTATGTCAATATATATGTACATATGTATGTATCTTTAGTATGAACGTGCACGTGAATGTTTTTTAGAAATTCCAGTTCGGGTAGGCGTGCGTGTTTTTGATGTAGAAACCCTTTGGGTATAGCAAAATCTAACACTTCAACAACTGTAATCGTGCAACTGAAACCTAAAAGTCGCTCGCACGACCCAGTCTGCAAAAGAAGAAGTAAAGTGTCTTATCGGAATTATGGGATCAAACCCTTCGCTCAAATAATAACGCAACGCAAATTTTAATTGACACCAGACACGCAACGACGCTACTTTATTTTCTTCGACTACCATGGAAACAATATCTACCCCTCTGTTTTCAAACATAAGCCGGCTAGTTTTTTGGAGCTAGCAGATAATCTTTTGAACACCAAGACTCACTTCAGCGTACAATCTGAAGTTCAAGACAAAATTCTGGCTATCATATTAATATCTTACCGCTAAGCTGAGGAAAATTTTATTCAAGGAATGCAGCACAGCAGGGATTTTCGCAACCCACAGAATGGGTGCGAAATTCGATCGTTGAAAAAGAAGAAATAAGGTTTGAAATCAGTGTCTTACTTCCTCGAAATCCCAAGGCACAGCTGTCATGATACCCACCATTCTGCAACACCTGGATGGATCTGTCGTCTCATATATGTATGTATGTACATATACACCATTTTCAGTTTTATGTAGTTCAGAAAATTCAGAAAGTTACACTTCAAGTTCATAACTTCCATTTCAAATTCAGAATTTTCATTTCAAATTCAGAAAATTACAATTCAAATTCAGAATTTCCAATTTAAGTTCAGAAAGTTTCAATTCGAATTGTGAATTTCAATTTTAAATTTAGAAAGCGTCAATTCTAATTCAGAAAGTTATAATTAAAATGCAGAATTTCCATTTCAATTTCAGAACTATCACTTCAAATTCAGAATTTCCATTTCAAATTTAGAAAGGCGCAATTCTTATTCAGAATTTCCATTTTAAATTCAGAAAATTAAAATTCAAATTCGCAAAGCTACCATTCAAGTTTAGAATTATCAACTCAAATTTAAAAATTTTCAATTCAAATTCAAAAATTTACAATTCAAACTCAGAAATTTAAATTTATTCAGAAAATTAAAACTATGTATGTAGTTTATATCTTGCATAAATAATTAATAGGTATACATATATTAAGCAGTTTGCATTAGAGAATAAGTTTAAAACTTAGCATGGAAATGCTGGATTTGAATTATAATTTTCTGAATTTAAATTGTAATATTCTGAACATGAATTGCAATTTTCTGAATTTGAAATGTAAATTCTGAATATGAACTGCAATTTTCTGAACTAAAACTGAAAAAAGTGCAGACCGTTTCTTTAAAGCCAACACCCGCCTTTTCCACATTCCACAAAGCTGGAAGAGAGTCGAGATGGTCATGAGAAAGCGAAATATTTCAGACCAATATGTAAATGTTACAACTTTCCTGCGAAAATCAGTGCAAAGGCTGTTAGAGATGCACATAAGATCCTTTCTATGTACTTCAAAACTATCGAGGACCCAACAACATAAACCGCTATCGATGCAGTTGTGTGCAGCATAGAGAAATTCATCCACTACAAGCAGTTTACACTTGCTGCCTATCTAGAGAAACAGGCGGATTTGAATAACACCAAAACTGGTGCACTCACTCAATTCCTCCCTAATGTGGGAGTCCCAGACCTTATATGCAGGTGGATTGAGCTGGAGCTTAACAGAGGTGGAGTAAAGTTAGTTGCATATGCCGATAATGTAGTGGTGCTAGTGTCAGGTCCCTTCTCCTCAACGGTCAGCGAAATTTTTTAGGGGGCTTTGTTCAGCTTACACAATCCAATATCAACCCGGGCAAGATGGAGCTGATGAAGTTTGCCAAGAAAAAAGTAGTAGTTCACACTTACTTCTCCCAACAGAACAAATCTCACATTGTTCTCCGAGACGAAATACTTAAGCGTCATACTATGTAGGCGCCAAACTGAGTTGAAAAAGAAATTTTGCGAAGTGCCTGGGAAAGGCTTATATAAGCTATTTTATACCTGTAAACGGAACTCCAACATAAATTTGGTTTTAAATCTAAAGCTTGTCCTACACGGCTGTTACAAGACCAATACTTCTGCAATCAGATTCATTGAGTCTGGCGGCTGGAGGTGAAAGCAATATGGGCTTAGTGGGATTGTTGACAAGCTCTTAGAGAAACAAACTGATCATGTGTCTCCCTCGTTTAATGAGAAAGTTTAAAGATACATTTTCTTCTAGACGGGACTGGAATAAGAAGAGAAGGACAGCACAATGATCTTTACTGACGTGTCCAAAACGGAATGCGTGGTGGGTGCGGTGGTGCTCTCAGAGAAGCTAGGCGTCTCTCTCCCATTCCTGTTATCTAACTGTACTGGCATCTTCCCAGCAGAGGTGCTAGATACTGACAGGGCCTGTAGTGTGCTGACAAAGAACAGCGAGGTGCACAAAAAGCAAGCATGTTCTCAGATAGTTAAATAGCACCCTTAATATTAGCATCACGATTGACAAACACCAAAAGAGTAAGGGGCTGTAAGTGGGCATTGTCTCGTCTGGGCTAATGGCCACAGACCGCTTTCTGAATCGACGATATATTTTATAAAATATTTTCTGTATATTTCCAGGAAAATATCGTATTTTTTGATGAACATTTATGTGTTCAATTTTTCGAACTATATTCGAAAATTGTGCATAATGATTGTCATTATAATTATAAGTGAAAATTAAACTTTTATGTCGGACTTCAACTTAAAACGCGCTCGCTCAAAGCGATTGATATTTGCAATGAATAGCCATTTTCGAATGCTCACTGATCTTTCGAGCTCTGACAGCACTGAGCGACGTACTTAAGGTCCCGAATATTATTTTCCAACATTGCGTTGTCTGAAACCGTATTTAAAATTAGCAATGACCGATGATTAATTGAACGAACAAAAGTTAAACATACAAAAATTTCCTCACGCTAATGTTGTTCTCTAACAAAAATAGTGAAATAACCTTTGTAACATCGTTCAGCATAAGTCTGATAATGAAACAGACAACAAAATCAATTTTTGCCTTGAAAACAGTAAAAAATTATTATTTCATTTAACCTATAAAAGATAATAAAAATTTACCACAAAAACTGTAAGATACCACAAATTTCTGGAAAAAGCCAACAAAAACAATACTGATCGAAGTTGGCGCAGCAAATAAGCCCGATCTAAAAGTTAAAAATCCATTCAAGATTTAGCTATAGGTGGTGAAAACTTGCAATAATTTTGGATCTCTTCAAATAATTAAAATCCTGTTGTACTGTATTATTGATTCACTTTTATTATTTTTTCTTATAATAGTTATGTTTCTGTTTTCGTCTTACATTGGCTTGTAACCAATAATCCCCCTTTACGTGATATTGAAACCAGCTATAGATCAAAATGGCTATTTTCCATTATGATCCGAGAAAATTCTTGAACGAATTTCCAAAATGTTATGTACAATAAAAAAAAGTTTAACAAAACAAAAAAAAAAAACTTCAAATCCAAACAATCAAGAACTGGCGCTATAGCCGTCTAGACGATTTTGGCCGATTCTAGTAGATAAAGCACGCCAGTCGTTTCTTTGTTTTTCTAACAGGCGCCAACAAGAGATACCAAGTGAAGCCAAATCATTCTCTACCTGGTCTTTCAACGTAGAGGAAGCCTTCGCCATCTTTCTCTCGAACACTCCAAGGGCCATCCCCTGCTATGTTGGTAGAGTCCATGCTTCTCCGCCATACAATAGCACGGGCATGATGAGAGACTTAAAGAGTGTGGTTATGATTTGTCGAGAGAGGGCTTTACTGAGCGGTCCAAACTAACGTTGTTTGTGTTAATGCAGGTACCAAGTTAAACAAAGTCCAGTGACGCCAAGATGCGAATGCGCTGATTGTTTTATTTCATAACAGGAGGTACTTCGTCTTTCCCTCGTTCACCTCCAGATCCATTCGCTTCGCTTCCTTATCTAGCTTGGAAAAGGCGAACTAACGGCGCGGATGTTGAGGTCAATGATGTCAATGTCAACAGTTGCACACTCTTCTAAAAAATGGTACCAGACCGGTTTAATTCTGCAGCTCGAATTATCTTAACATAACGTTAAAGAAATCTCAATTCTGACTGAGCTAGTGGTGTTGCTCAGCGCCATTATACATAGCCGTATTAGTTTTGCAGGGATAACAAATTCAAACATCGCGGCGTATAGACAACTTCCTCTCCTGCTGTCGCAAGCTGATTAAAAGTGGACAAATAGAAGATGTGTGTCGATCCTCTTCTCACGGTTCTTTTCCAATATTTGGCGTATCCTGTATATCTGGTCGATGGTAAATTTACCAGGTAAAAAGGCATACTGATAAGTCCCAATCAGTTCGTCGATGGTTGGCTTTAGTCTTTTACACAATTCGCTTGATAGAACCTTTTACGAAATGTTAACCAGGCTGGTTCCGCCATAATTGACGCATATTGCAGGATCCCCCATCTTTTGGATATGGAAGATGGCCATGCAAGTGGGGAAAGACTCTGACTACCATTCGATAACGATTCTTCTGCATGCGGTAATACCAGCCTACGACTTCCGGCTGATTTTATCTAAGTGTCCTCTGGGTATCCCCTGAACATCGATTTGGATGTGAGCCTCTGGCTTGGGCCAAGCCGCTGGCTATATAAATGTGTCCTTAAAATAAAGCAAACATATTTGTATGTTGTTGTGCGCTGGGCTTGGGTGCCGCCATGTAAAAAATTATAACCATTGAAAAAGTCTGGAATGGCTCGGATGACAGTTCAAATTATTGAAAAAAGGTGCAAAGGATCACAAATGACTAACAATTTGGAATTGCATTCCAATGACTGTCCAATGGCTGTCATCAAATAACTAACAACAAATTATTAAAAAATACGACCCAATAGCTGAAATCAAGTAACCAACAAGATGACCAAAAAAATTTGTTATGAAGCATAGATCAAAAAATCAAGAATAAAGACAATTTTTTTTTAGCCTTAGCCAGGACTAACAAAAAATTATTGCAATCGCTGCGACTTTAGTTTAAAATTACTGTAATCGTTAACACCTCTGGTAACTGGGAATTTTACAAATTTTTAAGTGATTTATTAATTAAAATTGTATGGTCATTCGGTGTATTACTTTTTTTTTGACTTCTTAAAGAAAAATGCTAAACATGGGTACACGAAGAGCGCCTAATAGAAGGAAACATTTCACAAAACCCACAAAAGCTTGGCCGACAATTGATGACAGAATTAGAGCTAGATGTTTATGGAAAACTATTCAACATATGATGCAAAAATTTTGTTGCGAAAAAGATACCGTTTATCTTTGTAGCCAACCGAGAGAAACGTCTTACATTTACGAGGAAGTACGTTGGCATGCCAAATGTATCTTGGGATCAAAAAAAAAATTTTGGCGAATCAAAATTTGAGTTGTGGAAGGTTATGAACCGACTATGGTCCAGACCGTCAGATCGTTAATACAATCAACAGTCAAGCATGAAGGTGTACCAATAATAGGCTGATTTTTTTTTTGTTTTTGTTTTTGATAAAGACTTTTTCGTATACCTTCATGTATCGCTTAGTGTATATATGTATGTATATATATAGATATATTTCGCTTACCGAAAAAAAGAGTGTGTTGCATAAGAAGAAACGAGTAATTTTTGTTTCAAATATTATTCTCAATAAAATTTTAACTAGAGCTATCAATCAACTTATTTACTAGCTATTACATTTTGCAACTGGGTATGCGCTCTGTTCCTGCTACATTTCAGTTGTCTGCTATAGATTCCACATAAATATTCTGATAAATATAGTATATCCTTGTGTGCCTGTCTGTAAATATTTGTGCTCGCATGCATACGCTTTTTTTTTTTTTTTTGTTTTTTTGAATAATACAACGCTAAGTCGTTTGAAATTTTACATTTTTCGAAAAGTTTTGCGCTTCATCTGCATTTTAATGTGCGGTGGCAACTAGCAACTTGCAGCTTGCAACATGGCACATGCAACACATGTTACCACACCATCTACATATGCACAGCTCAAGAGCTAGCGCTATTTTCAAGCGCAAACACAACAAGCAGTCACGTAAACGGAAAGAGGAAATATAAAATGTGAGAATATGCATCAAGCGTAATCTCATTGCACTTTCGCTCCAACAAACTTCATATTTGACATGAAAGGAAAGCGTCAGATCGTGGCATCTCTGATGCGGAAATCTCAAGTGCAAAGGTGGTGTTTAAAAAAAAAAATGAGCCATAAATACTCGGTATTTTGAAAGTGAAAGATGTGCATTACACGCCGCACGTTCGTTGATAAAGAGAACGGCGTAAGTAAAGATAACATAGTGTGCATTGAGAAAAGAGAAAAGGGAAAGGATGCCCTGATCCGCCTTCTTCCACTGATTCTAATGGTAAACAATTTGTTTGGTGCTAGTCAATAGAGGGAGTGTTAGAGGGGGTAAATGTTGGATTTTCAATATTTTTAAAAGCATGTGCATATGTTTTTTTTTTGCAAAACCAATCAACAGATTTTCAAAATCTGGATATGGTAGGTCAAATTTCGCGAAACACAAAAATAAAAAATTCCGATATTTAAAAAAAAAATATTTTATATTATCTATGTATGTATATACATACATACATATATATATAAAAATGAAAATCTGTCCTGTCGTGCGATCATCACGCTTAAACTACTTAATAAAAAGTCGTGAAATTTTGTATACTCATTTTACACGTTCCGGAGCGTGTCATAGGTATGTTTTTATAATGGAATTCGAAGATTTTTTTTCGCCTCCATAGCCCGCCACGCCGTCGCCACTCTCATGCGTCATAATATTTGATTAGTTTTTCAAATTGATAATTTTTTCACGAATATCTGATTTTTTTCTAATTGGCAAATTCATGTTTTTTTACGCATTGTTTCTTTTATGGAAAAATCAAACCAAAATGTATCTTTCCTACAATGTCAAAATAACTATCGTAGTCATTTTTAATGAAATAATAGCATACAAATATTTGATTGTTTGTACGATAAAAATGATAAATTATGTATTTTAAAACTAAGGGGTTTCCATGAATTTTTAAGAATGAATACAAATATATGTATATGTATAGTATATATATATAGTATATATGCAAATTTCAGTCCGGATGCAGTGCTGCCAGATTTAACGAGATAATGCTATAATGGGCGCTGCTCTCTGTCTGACAATGTCCGCTCCTCACTGTATACTTTGACAGCCAAGGTGCTAGTGTTGCTATAGAATCCAAAAGTTCTCTCAATCTGGTAGCGTCTAATGTTCCGTGATAGTTGCATGCCATTCTGGCCATTGTGGCATTCCCGGCAACTGCACTGCAAACGTTTTGTCAGGGATAGGAATTATCTGTTGTAAATTCTGCCATCGACGCCGACATGCGTTCAACTTCCTGCAAACACAGTTTGAAAACAAAACTCATCGACTAGTTGAATACTAGATGGGCCATGGAACCTAATAATCCGAGAGATTACCAGACAAGTTTGTTCAAAGGTTGACGAAAAGCGATACAAAGCTCTCATCGGTTTGATTGCCCTTCTCTCAGACTAATGGTTGGGATAATAACCGGGCAGCGCCTCATGGGCATACACTGGAAGAGATATTGGAATGCCTAACCAGCGATTTCTGTCGAAGCTGCAGGGACGAAGAGGAAGTGGAGAGCATCAAACGCTATCTCTTCCACGGCCCCACCCCGCCCAATACACGAACCAATTCTTAAATTGGTACTTTCTTGACTATTTGGCCGCCCTGAACTCGGCGAGCATTCCCGATTTTATACACTATGTAAAGGGCCGTGTAGTTCACCTTCTAAGGCTCCTTTCAGCCTTATCACGTGGTTACAGTCGTTCTAACCTAACCTGTGTGAAATATGAAAATATGGGTGCCACACTGTTCGATTCGCTGAGAAGAGGGCTTATCTATATTTTAAGGAAAGTTGGCATCTGGCTGAAAAGTTGAATTTAATTAAATTATACACAAGCTATATGAAATAGTAATAGTTAATTTCGCTATGAGAATGTTTCTAGGTAATATTTGTAAAGAGTTACCCCCCTTAAAAATGTCAAATTTAGTTAAGGATAAAAAATATTAAAATTCGAGTGTCAAACTGTTTGCCCCGACGAGGACAACGTGAAATTTTGATTTGTTGTGTTATGATCATGATGGACCGTAAGTCTCTTGAATTGAATCGGCTAGGATTGATTTTATAATAATAATACTGTGGAAATCGCGACTATTGGCCATTCCATTAGTTATGATCCTCAGCGAGTCCAGAATCCAACTTTTTTTAAAACATCATGCGTCGAAAAATTCTTTGTAGAACACGTATTAAGAAAAAAAAAACCTTCTCACAAAAATCATTTGCCGTTCGGAGTTGGCACAATTTGTGCTACAACATCAAGACGCCCCCCACAAATTATATAAGAAGTTCGGTCAAATAGCAAGCTATTATGTAACTGCCCAAGTATTATTAATTATTATGAAATTTTTAAGGAAAAATTAATACTTTTTATTAAAAAAATTGTCATAATTTCGGTTTTTTTGGTTTTTTTCGAAACGTATGGCAATTACATATAAAATACTTGGCCCTAGGAATATCTATTTATTCGATTTCAAAAAAAATGTGGAAAGAAATTTTGTGTATGGAAAATAAAAATGCCAGAAATTTATTTTGTTTCATATTTCAATTTTCTAGTTTCGGTAGTTAAAATAGCCAAAAGTGAATATTTTTCAATAAATATGTCGTACATTTGTATGAAATAAAAATTAAACACTTCTCTTTCATAAAAACTAAAATGCAAGACAAAAATGATACTTAGAATTTGAAAAGAAGAAAAAACTATTAGGCGTCCAATTAACAAAATTTTATTCATTTGCACATCGCATTTGGAGCACTTGTACTTTGTTTACCCCTTACATCTTTGGATTTCACATCTACCGTTATAGTTTGTGTATTCCGACTAATGATGGTTTCCGTTATATCGAATAGAAGTCGATGGTGTGGTTTTACTTCTTTTCCCTGAGGTCGTTGGACTGGTTGGAATATTTTTATTTTAACATATATTTATTTTTCTGTCCATTCTTTTCGAGATCCACTACGTATTCTAACCACGAATTGCATATTGCTAAATCAATAAAGTGGTCAAATATCTTCAGAGTTCACTTTTAGATCTTATGGAAATTACAAGAAGAGCAGAAAACCCAATTTATCCCATCATGCGCAGAAGCATGGACGTTGTCATGATGAGATGGCCCTTGGAGTGTTCGAGAGAAAGATGGCGAAGGCCTCCTCTACTTTGAAAGACCAGGTGGAAAGAACTTGGTCTTAACTGGTGTATCTAGCTGTCGTCAATTAGCAAAGCAGAGGAGCAACTTGGCGCGCTATGAGGAAATCGACCGACATCGCCGAAGAAAAAGAAGAATAGTTTAACACTTATTTTAGTTACTATCAAATAGACATCTGTACATATTTTGACATAATAAGAATCATACATATTTATAATAAAGATCGGATAATTTACTTGCTTTTTGAACATCACCAAGTTAATAAAACAAGTTGCTTACAAGCAAAAAGAGAAGAGAATTTCAACAACTTGTAGTTGTTAGAAAAGTGCATTTTAAATAGCTTTTAAAATAGTTAAATTTCCGATGGGGTACATAAATGAATTGGCCTATGGTTTGCTTTCTCCCACAATTAACAATTACTTTTCTTTATCATTAAATATCCGACAGGTATAGTTCAACGGAAATGTAGTTTTGATAATGTAATTTATGTGCCAGCCAATCATCAACCATAACGCAATTTTAGTTAAAATTTCCAGCGAAATCATTTCGTAAATATTCCACATATGCGGAATTTGGAGTGCATGCAAATACGAACTAATGATTGAAATATTACAAATATTCCATATACCACAATATTCAATCTGACAGCTGATATCTGCTTGCATACTGCTCGTTCATGTGAATCACAATTTCCCCACCAATTATTTGCAATAGCAAAATTAAGGGGTCTTTCAATAGGGACGCTACAAAAGTAGACCGATAGTGACAGCAAACGACGCCATATTTTTCCCCGCTCTTTTGACATTTCTCGTCAGTAAGGTTTGCCATTTCATCATGGAAATTTATGGCTGAATGGCTTCCTCAATAAGCAAAATAAAAAAAATTACGATTTGGTGCGGTTCATGGGCCGGCGGCGTCATTGGGCCGTACTTCTTCCATGATGATCAAGACCGGCACGTTACTGTGAATGCGAATCGCTACCGCTCAATGATAACCGAATATTTTTGGCCCGAATTGGAGGATATGGACTTGGACAATATGTAATTCCAACAGGACGGCGCCACAAGCCACACAGCCAATGTCACAATCGATTTATTGAAAACTAAGTTTGGTGAACGAGCTATCTCACGAAATGGCCCAGTCAATTGGCCGCCTCGGTCGTGCGATTTGACGCCGTTAGACTATTTCCTGTGAGGCCACGTCAAGTCTATGGTCTATGCCAACAAGCCAGCGACGACTGATGAACTTCGTACGAATATCGAACGTGAAATTGCAGCAGTATCGGCCGATTTATGCTTGAAAACCGTCGAAAATTAGGTTCAGAGTCTGGACTTCTGCAAGCGTGCCCGTGGTGCCCATGCAAAAGAAATCGAGTTCAACACATAATGGCATCGAATATACTTTCATAGGAATAAAGAATTTAATTCATATCCCAAACCGTTTTTGTTTTATTAAAAAAAACTTTTGTAGCGTTCCTATTGCAAGACCCGATACAATCACCGTGCATATTTATGTATGCAAAAAAATTTTCTAGGGAATTTTTTTCATCTATTTCAATAACTACAGATAAAAGCTTGTTGGCTCGTTTGATAGACGGCTAACAGACGAATATCGAGATAACGAATTATAACTGTACACACACTGAAAGACAAAACTATAATTTGTAATATTGAATTTAATTGTAATTAATCTTATTATCTAAAACAAAGTGTCTAGTTTCATTTAGCGATTAGTGAAATCCTCCTTGACAATATTGGAGTTTCACAACTGAAACAACTCAAATTATACATAGTAGAACTACTTGGTTAGGATTACACACAAAATTGGAAGTGATGGTGGGGTCCAATAAAACCAACTGAAATAAAGCCAACTTGTTTTTATTTCTTTTTCTAGTTGGAAATAAAGTCAAATTCACAGGTTGGCTTGGTTTTATTTCCTTTTCTAGTTGGAAATAAAGTCAACCTTGAATAAAACCAAGTTGGCTTTATTTCCTTTTTGAGAATATCGTGTAATTCCAATTTAAATCAATACTTAATTTATTTAAACTCAACGTATTTCATACATATTCACATTTTTACAATACAATAAATTTATATATGTATAAAGAGAAAATAATTTGTATACTACAAAAGTTTGAACAAAATTTAGTTTCATGAATAAATTTGAATTGTATCTTTTATTATTGAGCGACAAATCGGAGATAAAGTTTGTGTTTTTTTTTTTTGTTATGCATCTTCTGTCAAATGTTCGAAACATTGCCGACAAACTTTGAAATGTGTACATGGTATAAACAGAAGTTGTCGTTCCCTTTCACAGCAAATAACACAGAGTATGCATTGCTGGACTTGGGTGTCATTATCAGAATGATCCTCTTCATCACTATAATCTGATTCTCTGTCAGAGTCTTGTATTTCGTCCAAAAAATTGTTGTTAAACATTAATTTTTCAATATTTGAGAACTGCACCAGAATTTCTGTTAAGCTAATTTTGTTTGCTTTCAGTTGTTCAAGACGTTTTTTTTTATAATTTTATCCTTATTTTTCCAAATATTGCTTTTTTCTTTATATAGTGAGATACATCTTGAAATTGATTTTGTGTAATCCATGGACTTGGTTTCATCCAAACGGCACAGCAGATCTATAAATTTATAAAAATTTCCGTTTTTTGAAATTTTACAATTTATCTTGCTGTGGAAACCTTCTGCAGAATTGCTGGTTCTGATAGGTTCTTCATATACAGAGAAATTTTCTGGTTTCACCTATAAAATCGATACTGAACATGAATAATATATGTACATAAATTAAAAATCAGATTTTTTTCACATACCATTTTAATCCATTGAAATTCTCAATATATTTAATAAAGAGTTTGAAATAATTTACACCGTTATATGCCACGTATTTGTCCTCCATGGTTTCTTCTTTTAACATTTGATATGCCTTCATCAAACTTATAATACAATTTGAGGGGCCTACAGTTGTTGCCGCGGCAAATGCTACTAATTACAGCTACTATTTTTTACAAATTTCTACTAATATGTTTACTAAATCTACTACTAAGTACTACTACTATTTTTATTAATTTCTACTACGTTTTTCTTATTTCTACTACTATTTATATTAGTACTACTACTTATTTTTACTAATACTATAAATACTATTTTTACTAATTTCTACTACTAATTACAGCTACTATTTTTTACTAATTTCTATTACTATTTTTAGTTATGCTACTACTAATTACTACAACCAGTTTTACTAATTTCTACTACCTTTTTTCTTATTTCTACTACTATTTTTACTAGTACTACTACTATTTTTTTTACTTATTTTTACTAATGCTAATACTAATTACTATTTCTATTTTACTAAAATATACTACTCTTTTTACTAATTTCTACTTCTACTTTTGTTAATGCTACTACTATTTACTACTACTGTTTTTACTAACTTTTACCACTAATTTCACGCATGTTTTCTTTTCTGTTTTAACCTTTTGTTTAGCTCGAAAATATATTTTAACCATTTTGGCTACTATTTTTTAAAACAATTTACACCGGGGCATGGTAACTTTGGTAGATCATTAAAAAATTCTTCGAGTCTTTTAATACTAGTTAGATATACTTTCATAAAATATTAGCAAAGTCTAGGCAGGTTTCTTTTGTTGCACAGTGTTTTCTACAGCGTACTAAACTTAAAGAAAAATAAAAAAAAATCACAAATCACACACAAGCAATGAAAAATATCAGAAATAATGCAACATTAATCTTAATTTATATTTAAGGCTAGAGACTTGGGTTAAGATTGAAAATTTTAAATATAATCAAAATAGAACGAAACGAAAATATAGAGGGAAATAAAGATTTTTTTTTTACAATTAGCCATATCTGCCAAGGATTTAAATTCGGCAGTTAAAAAATGTTTCGATACTATTTCACATTGTCTAATTTCACATACATTTTGACTAAATTAATTAGAAACTTTATTTAGTAACATACTCGTATATATATATGTATGTATATATATGTACTTTTAAATAAGAAAGATTTTTTTGTACCTAGATACCGCAAACTAAAATAGCTTTTAAATTTTCAGTGCTGACCTACCTTGAATACTTAAATTTTTTCTAGGAATTGTTTTTTGTAATCAAACCTACATTGATCCACTTCACACTTCCACTCAAACAGTAGGGCCGTGTATACGTCTCATTACATCGCCTTTGGTGAAGTAATCGGATCGTGTATACTTGGAATTATATCAACTTTGACGCCTTCTAACGATTTTCCCTGGAATTGCACATTGAAAGCGATTTATATTAGAAATAGCTGTAGGAGAAAAAACTCAAAATCAAAATTTGTTTGGAATCGGGTTTCGATATGAGTATTTTTTCCGATATCTAATCAATGTTTGGTTCAAAAGTATCGATACCAAAATTACTTAGCACCGATTCAAGAGAATCGCGCAGGTGGTCGTATCGTTTCATCCCTAATGGTAGCATATTTATGGGATTATATACACTTGTGTTGCTCAAAAAAATCGAAAATCTCGAAATCGAAATCGCTCCTCCCATGTACCCCCAAGCGAGTGCCGGAATTTTAAACGCGATTATCTCAAAATGATAGTTTGCAAAAAGTCCCGTTGCAGTGGGCAAGGTTTCTCAAGCACCATGTGACCTATCAATCCAATTTTTTACAGGCTTCTTAAAAACTACAATAGCTCATAATTGAACCAAGAAATTTTTGAAGTAAAACTTATTAAGCGGCGGTGATTTTCATATGAAAGAAAAAAATTTTTTTTTGGTAAAGAAACTGAATTTTTAGACTTTAAAAAATCCAACTTTTAGCCGCGGCGGTCAGTTGTTCGAAATAATTTTTAAATCATAATGGCAACCCCTTATTTTTGCAATAAAGCTAAGTTCTTGGGCATAACATTAAATTATATGCTTTTTATTTCTTCTCGAAAACCACATGTCCAAAAAAGACACCCGGTATATGCCTGGCTAATTTGGCTAACATTTTATATTCAACTTTTTCTATTGAAATCAACACATGGAAAATAAGTTTCAGAACAACACAAACTTGAATATACTATATATCTTCTTTTTTTTATTCTTCATAGGTTAGAGTTCATGATCCCAGTGAAAAACCAGACACACAAGCCACATTTCTCGATGGTCTACGTACAACAATAACTGTAAGTCCATTACGTTTTAAGGCCCATAATGGAATATCGTCCTAAACGCCAGTACAGCGGCGTTGCTACTTTTCGGTAAGCGAAAATCTCCGCAGCCCCAAACATATACCAAACTCTTTTAATATTTCCCTTACAGAGCGAAATGAACGATTTAGTTTTAACACAAAGTAGTTGCAAGCTTAATTGTCATTTAAAATATATTCTTGAACAATGTAATTCCACACTTTTTGACGCTGGAAAATACTTTCGGCTCAGACGCCTACTCTTCAGAAAAGAAATCATACACGTTATACGAAGTTAATGATTTCAAATGTTTGCGAATGTTAGGGGATTATGATAATCTCGCTCAAAGTTGGAGCAGCTACGAAGAAATTTTATACAATGCCAGTTTGAGTTGTTTTTGTTATCAAAATTGTGATTATATACAATATGGTACAACGGTTGACATCGATACTGCCGGGTAATAATAGCATACCCTATTCTTTTACTTTAAATTTATAAATTTGCTTTGTTTTATTTTTATTTCTCTTTGTTTTGCCTTTTTAGTGAAGATACGTATGCTACTCCCTATGACCTTCAGGTCCATTATCACTACCCAACTTTTTTTTCTTATCGGTCTGTATTGGTTTATAATTGGGTTGATTTAGTTGGTAAGTATTCTAATTATTGCAAAGCTTATCAATTTTAAAATAATGTTTTAATATTTTTCTATGTATTTAGTTGCATATAGCGGCATAGCTGGCTTATTTTTGGGCATCTCGTCGCTGAGTATTCTCAAAACTTTCGGACGCTTATGCGGTCGTTGGAAGCAGAAAATTTGGCAGTCAGAATCATTTTCATAATTCATAAAAGATTAAACCAAAACTACAATTAAAGTAATAAATGTATAACAATTAAAAAAACACAATAAGTGCTTTTTTTGCACAAGTGTAAACATAAAACAAATTACCTGTGAATATTCTTAGGGATGAAACGATATCTTCGCTTGGACGTACTGTCGAAAGAAAGTATGGATACCTGAAAAATATCGGGTCTAAAGTATTGATACCTACTCGTATCGACACGTTTGGCTATGACTATATTCCCTATGAACTAAATAAGTTAATTTTTTTAAACCCATAACTTAATTTCTGAATAATACAACTTAATTATGTAAGGGAATAAAACACCACTACAATTCTGAATCCAATATGATTTTGTAGTCTAGGCCAAAGCCATCATGCATATGACTCTCCCTGAGCAATCGATTATGATTCGTGCTTTTTTTTTTGTGTACAATTGCCTCCCATATCTTTATCAGTTTCTAGTCAACAACACAAGCCCAAAAGCACACAGGGATTTTATCAAAAACTAATTATCGCTTTTTTGTCATCTGCAATCCACATATTTGACTATTCCTTCTCGTTAGCTGAGCGATAACTCACTTTTTAGTCACTTAGTCAGATTACAATCGAAAAATTTAATCATCCAAATACTTATTGGGAATATACTGATAATTTTAAATCTAAATAAAATAAAACGAAAATATTTTGTTTCAATGAGGCACATAAAATTGAGAGCTTCTGGTAATAAGGCACCGGTTTCGTATTTTGGTTTCGCAGCTCTCTTATACACAAAATCTAAGAGCCAAAGATTTAAATTCGGTGGTTGCAAAAGCATCGCCTTATAACTTCCCCTGGTATAATTTTACATATAATTGAAAGTGTGAAGAGTATAGAAACAAAATGGTATGAATAAAAGTTTACTAACAAAAAACCTAAATTTAAATACGAAAGATTTTCTAGTAGCTAGAATAGAGTATAATATTTTTTTTATACGACATTTTCCTTTCTCCATATGCGAAGATGACGTTTGAATATTTTAGTTAAGAATTCAAATTAAAAAGTTTGAAACTTTAATGAAAATTTTTTGACTTTTTATAAATTTTTAACAAAGTTTGAAATTCTAATTTTTTTTATATTGCAAGCAAAAGTTTTGCACAAAAAAGTAAGAGGAAAAAATTATCATGGAAAAAGTCTACACGTTTGAGACACTGTAATACATCATTACACATTTTGTAAGCCTGCTACTAATGTTAATAAAAACTATTAACAAAATCAGTGTAATTAATTATTACGAAATACACATCAGCCTACCAAGTTTCATTTAGACATCTCTAAAACTGATGCAACATTTTCAAACAGACAGACAGACAGACAGACGGACAGACGAATAAGAAAATGTTAATATTTTTTAAATAAAGCTGTGCTTCATAACTTCTGATTAGAATATTTGAAGTTTTAAAATTTCGTACTCCTCCAAGCATCCAAACCAACAAATCGCAAGTATTTTTGTGCAAATTTCTCTATCAAAACCAGTTATTAATAGAAAAGTCATTCAAAACCTTAAATTAAATATATCACGAAAATAGTTGCAATATTTTATACGTAAATAAAGTGACATTAGTTTTGAATTTAATCTCCGTAAACACTAAGGTCGAATGGATTTTTTTAATCTTTTTACTATAAATTTAGTTTTTTGTTTGTTTTAAATTAATCTGTGAAAGGAATCTAAATACTTAGTACTCAATTAACTTGTTTTGTTTTGTGTAAAATGATTACAATAAAAAAACTGGCCCTTTTTCTTATATACAATGGAAATAGAAACAACGGAGTTAGGGACCGGAAAAAATGTTCTCATAGAATTAGTAACAAAATATGGTTTTTGGAAAAATGCGAGAAAAGGTTAAATTTTGGATACTTTTTTTATAGCAGAGCGCACTTGTGTCCAAGGTATTAAAACTTTGTTCACCTAACGGTTGTTTGTGACAGCATAAAATAATTGAGATAGATATAGGCGTATATATATACCAAAATTCTTAGAACTAATAGCTGATTTGACACATGGCTTTCTTTCTGTCCGTCCGTCCGTCCGTCAGTCGGATAACTTGAGTAAATATTGAGCTATCTCAAAGAAACGTGGCATACACATTGCCCTAGACCCAAGGTAGTATTGCGAACGGGCGAAAGCACGCCCATTTAACGGTATTTGATGAAAATCAAAAGATCGCGATATTTCAGTAACGACTGCAGCTAATTTTCCCAAATTTGACACATAGGATTCCGTTTGGAAAAGGAATACGTGTGTAAACTTTATAAGAAAAACTTATATCTCCGAAACTTTTTTCCCAAACTCTACCCAACACCAAGTACGTAGAATTTCGAAAGTCCAAGATCTTAGAAAATGCGACATTTAAGTCAGAATTAAAGACAATTCGCTCAAATTTAATACCAAGTGGGCATCGCCCACTTTAGAGCAAATGAGTATGTCTTTGAAACCGTACTATGAAACTCTATCAAATTTAGTGGACACACCACAGCTGATGTAGATAATCGAACATCCAAAAATTGTACAAATTGGACTAAAACTACGCTCACCTCTCATACATATAACGGTACTTATCAAAAATCAAAAATCCAAAACAGGCACATATTACGGTCTCCCCACAGTCAAACGCGCTCTGTATTTCCGTCGTTAGCTGGTACAGGGCAGTGTCAGTGGGCCTTATCGCTCAATACGCATGCTGACTGGAATTATATGGGTTCCGCCGCAGAGAGTTTGGCCTGATCTCATTGTCTATGATCTTCTCCATTGTTTTCAGTACAAGGGAGGTTAAGCTAATTGATCTGAAGGACTTTGCCAAGGAGTAGTCCCTTTTCCCAATTTTTAGTATACATATTACCTTGGCTCTCCTCCACACAGTTGGAATGTATGAAAATGCATGCGAGTCCCTCATTATCTTCACCAAGTGTGGAATAATGTGTTCACCGCCCTGTTGCAATAACACCGGCAAGATACCATCCACCCCCGGAGACTTATATCGTTCAAACGAGTTCATGGCGGCCCATCTCCCTGAGTGTTGCGTAAATAAGGTTTTAGCTAGTTTAGCAGTCCGATTGTGACGCTGGCTTTTGGAGTTAGGTGCCTGGGGTCTTATTTGTCCGCTTCTCTGCTTAATAGCGGAGGCAGGTTGTTCCGCTCTTCTACGGGTGCGGGTTCGGTTTTCGACCTCATCCTCAGTCCAGCCACCTCGCAAGCTATTTCAGGACGCTTTTCCTGCTCCAAATATCTCAGATACCACTTGACGGCCGACCAGGTAAATCCAGATCTCTTTCCATCATCAAGGGCTTCTTGCTCCTTCAGGACCTGCATCTTCTAACCACCCTGACAGGCGCGCTGGGGTTTGGACTGGGGTATCGGTGCCTCTTTGATGATGCTGGGGATGTGTAGCGCTTACGGCAGGCTGATGCCTCGCTTGTTGGCTCGTGCCCAGTTTTTCCCGTGGTCACATTCCCACTGGGTACCTTCTCCTGGTGTCTCGCAACTTCTCTACTAGTTCAGGGCCCGTCGCTATCGTTCCGAGTGTGCTCGACGAAAAGGGCTCACTTTGCAGGGGAAAGGTCTGTCGGTCTGATCTTAAAAGAGGAGATCTCTGAAGGTCCCCCACGCCATCGCCACGTCGATGAGGCGTCGTTATATTACAGCCGGTTGTCCTCCTGGCTGCAAACCGTCCAATTGGCGCGGAGTCGCTTAATACCCTGGATTAGGAGGTGGCAGTTCTTGGTCATCATGCTCAAGTACCATCCAGTCCAGTTGAGACATCATCCGATTTTAGCTTCGCTTAACCCCTTGCACCACGTCGAGGTGTCTCCCTTGCAGGAGGTAATAATATTATTATTAATTGAAGATTGCGCAAAATGTGTGAAGATGGTCACAGAAAATGTTTGATATTTGATATTTATATTTTATCTCAGAAATGCTGTTCCGAAAAAAATACATACTACATATTAGTTGATAATTTTAAATGGGCGATATTTCTTTCAAACGACGATCTAACGTGTTCGAGTGAAAATTAAACAAATAAGAAAGCCATATAAATCATTTCAATTTCCATTTCTTCGTTATCAGTCAAATCTTATCGGTTGTTAAAAATTAAAAACCACAATATTCTGCATATTTAAAAAGAAAAATATGTATTTATAAATATATTGTAAAACCATCAAAATATTGAAACGATGTCGAGCTACACAGAATTCAACATTAATCCTTCTTAGATTTTAAACAAGAAATGACGTCGGCGACCCAGTCACAGCCACTCCAATTATGTTTATTATTTTCGATACAGACTTTCGTCTTTTCATAGAGATCATCACTAGAATCGCCATGACCAGATTCAGTATGAAAGTAGTTATAGAACTTATCGACATTAAGTCCATTTGCTTCATCGAATATTCCTAACTTCCCAAACATACATTTGACAAAGCATTTGCCGGTGGAGTTATCGAAAAGTTCTTTAACATTCAATTGCTTTATATACGTATGTGATACATTTAGCTCGGAAGCACACAAATTTTCATATTGCCGAATTTGTTCTTTATCTGTAGGATTAAATTCAGCGGTGACCTGGAATGAAAACAAAGTTTTTAGAAGATATTTTTTTTATAGATAAGGATCTTTTCAAATTTGTATTTTTTTTTTATTCATTTACCACAGCGGCCAATAACAAAATAGCTATGAACACTTTCATTTTGATTATTTTGCGTGAAATTTAATTTAAAGAATTTAAACTTTAATTTGCAGTAAGTTTTGCCTTTACCCAGCGTACTGAAATCACTGCTAAAACTGATTTTTCTAATCTATGCTCTGCGGTTTTATACCTTGTAAATCATAGCTCTTCTAAACATATGTACATCATCTCTGCTGAGTGTATGTGTGTAATTAATGATATATAGCTTGAACTCAAAGTTGCAGACTTCCAGATCAACAGTGAAACCTCGATTGAATGAAACTGAAAGAGCTTTACGACTCTTTTATCAGTGCAGTGAGCGCAATTCGTATAGTAATTTTTTATTTGTTAAAATAATTTTTATTTTCAGATTAAATTGGCAGCATCTAGTCAATAATTTTAGAAAGCAATATTGCATCTCCTGCGCTGAGAACATATAAAATTGAGAATGCGAGAGTAAAGTAAGAAATTTTAGTTAATTGTTTTTTTTTTAATTTGAAAAATTTGTGAGTATTTTCTTTTTTGTAGAAAAATGTCAACATACAATAAAAAAAAAATCATTATATTTTGTCAGCGAATGCATAGATGCTGTCAATTCGGCAAGCTACGCGGAAGGCGCAAGCTTGTATTCTAACATTTTTGACATCTCACTACTTAAGTCGTTGGCCTAATATTTTTTATGTGGTAAATGTACTCAAAAATATTTCTGAACTTTTGGAAACCACACTATAATTCTTTGCAAAAATAAATACTTAAATTTTTAAATAAACTTTACTTTTCTGATGATCTTGCTCAATATTATTTTGAAATTCAAATCATCTCCTGCTTTGTTAACCATAACAAATGTACCTATACTTAGTTGATTTTTATTTTCATTTACTTAAAAGTATAAAAGTTCAGACAATATGCACGTTTTGTTTGTTATATAAAAAATATAAAATCGTTTACAAAAAAAAATTTCTTTGCTAGGGCTTCTAAATTACTTTGTCCTAACATATTTAGAGCATCTTATCGGTATCTACATAGTTACAGTTGACCGACTATACGCACCTCCGATTCTTATTCTGGGAAATGAGATCAACCCATTTGGGAAAAGCAGTAACCATGTGAAGGAGAAGAAAGAAGGGACCAAAGATGAATCCCAAAACACGGTCGGAAGATAAGCTTCTAGCGTTCGTGACATTCGCTCAAACCGAAGTGCTAACATTTATCTATGTAATTTATTTAATTTCTTCAAACTGAATAAATTTACAATAATATGAAATAACTGGCACTCAGGTACAGTTTAAGGATTTTGAGTTTTTCATTGCATTAAAGGTCTCACTTTATATTTTTATAAGCTTTATTGTTTATGTGTACTTTTTTTATGGAGAGCTTGTTATCGCGCTTTCGCATTATTTTGCTTGCTATGCGTTAGAGTTGCCTATAATCAGCCCGGAATCGGAAGTTTTTTAATTAATTATTATTCAAATAAATAATGAAATTGTATTTACAAATTTTGTATTTTCAAATGAAGGTCAAGTGTTGAGAAAAGAGTGAAAAAGGCATCAGTTGCTGTATAGTGGTTCTTGCGGGGTTCTATTGGGAAGAGATACGGCCTATAGCCCACGGTTAAACATTGGATTTACGAAGACATATTCAAAATAATAATCTTTTATGAGGTGGTTGTCTGGTGGAGCTTACTGGAGATGGTATCAAAAGTTAAGTATTGAGGGCATTAGTCAGCAAAGTTGCTTCAGCTCGTACTACGGCCTCCTTCATAGACATTGAGGTGGTTTTCAATAAAATTAGTATTGATTCTATACAAGAGCTACTCATGGAAGCTGGTATTGATTACTGTTTCCGGTCATGAATCGTATCTTTTCTAAGGAGTAGGTGAATTCATACTCGTACATAATCAAGATAGTGGCTTATGCCAATGATGTTGCGATGCTGGTATGGTAACGATGGAGGATTTCTGTTCCATAAGTTGTTCTCTTGAAGTAAACCGTGAGCAAACTGGCCTGATGCATTTCACAACTAAAAACCAAATTGCCTTATATCACTAAACGAAAGTTTCGAAAACAATTGAAATATCTTGATGTTACACAAGACACTAAACTTAATTGTAGGCTGAGTATCGAACAGCTCTCTATGCAACTAAAAGAATGTTAGGCAATAGATGGGAGTTAAAACTAAAAAAAATATATGCGGAGTATACACAGCTATAGTCCGACCCGTACTCACGATATTTTCTTAATTCAATTTTCAGAAAATACATAGATTAACAGCAGGACAGTGATTGGAAGTACCCCGCCAAAATTACGAAATATTAGTTGGACTTGCGGAGGCAGATACAACTTTTATCAGCCCGATTCTGAATTGAAACTCCCCGGGAGTGTTTTCTCTTTTCCCATTCCCTCTATTCTAAATAGAAATTCGAGGGGGGCTTTTTCGCTTTTCCCTTTCTTATTATTCTAAACTAATTTCGAAAAAGGATAAATATTTAAGGAAGAAAAGTATGTTGGTATTCTGAATGCCTAAAATAGGGAGAATTTAACTACTTTTCCAGGGAGAAATTTCGACAGAGAATTGAAAGGGAGTTGATAGAAATATGAAAATATCAAAAATTTATTTCAGTTCCTTTTAGATTCAAAACTAATGGAAGCCAAACCAGGAATAGCATGGGGCTTCTGTAAAGGCAACAGGGATGAGATTCGATGATTCTGGCGAAGCGCCGAAATCGATTGAAATCAGCAGGTCCACCATCCAAAACTCTCACTGAGTGGAAGAAGGTTTGCTGTAACAATCTAAAATATGATTTTTGTTTAATTTAATGAATTAATTAAAATTCATTTTGGTTTGGGCCGACCAAAGGAAGTGCGAGCGTCAGACGGCGGCGCAAAACCGAAAAGTTAGCAGATGCACAGGGTGTGGGTCAAACACAAAGAATATGAATTGTTTTTTTTTTTTTAATTTTTAATACTCTCCTGAATGTATGTTTTTGGTACATATACTTACACATACATATACTACATACGTATATGTTTTAATAAAAGATAAATTCTAATTTTTTAATACGAACTTTAATTGAAATTTGTGCGATTTAATAAAAAATTTAAGAAAAAGATTTAACATAAAAATCATTGTGCATATCAAAAGGAATTCTACGAAATCTGAAGTCATCCTCGTCTTTCTCATTACTTTCAAAACTAAAAGATCTGGAAGTGCTAGATAATCAAAGCGGACGTGAACGGTGCGCAGGTTGTTACAAGAAAAGCTTAAATAAAAATGAAAAACAGAACTTATATGTAGCTTTTGTAAAAAACCAGAATGCAACGGGATCTATGCAGGCGCAGTGTACGTCAATTGTTTTTTATTTTAATATATTTTTTTTTGTCAGAAGTAAGGTAAGACATGAAGTCTTTTCGATGCATATATTTAACAATTAAACTACAAAAATGGAACTTAAATTAGTTAAATTTAAGCTTAAAATAATAAATAATTAATATTCAAATTAAAAGCAAAAGAACAGATACAAACTTCGGAAAAGAAAATGATAGTTTGAAAAACTGAGGCGAAGCGAAGAAGAAAGTGGAAAGGTTTCTACACAAAAAGATTTGTGACTGCCGTTTTGAAGCATCTAGCAGATTTAATAGATTTGATTGACACAGGGTAAGGAATTCCATAATCTGACTACACTAACAAAGAATAATTTGGAGGCAGTTAATGTTTAATACATTGGAACAACAATGTTATGTGTGCGAGATGACTGAACAAAGTTCAACTTTTGAAAAAGATAGCCAGACTTACGATATCTAATTATTTTAAATATAAATAAAATTTTGCGAATATTGAGGTAATTTCAAAGCTAAGTCCAAATATGTTTTTAGTATACAGCGAAATGTGATCACACTTTCTTTAAACCACTTCAAGTATGATATTTGAGGAACGATAAGGGTCTTTACAAGTTTAAGTTTTGTATCGATACGCAGAGAATAACAAGTGTGCCATAAGTTTCTTAGTGTATACTATATCTTTGATATTGTAAGCATATTGACACGTTAGTTAAGGAAAATATGTGTAACTAGACCTTAAGCAATAATGTAATAGAGTTTAAGTTGTAATTATGTTTATACTTTAAGTTATGTGTTTAGACATTAAGTATTCTCGTGACATGTCAAATGAACGGCAACCATCTTGTGAAAAATAAAAAGATTCATTCGTTGGACTGACTATCAACTGGCACAGACGTGCATTACATTTTATCGCGTTTTCATCAGAAGTGGTCGTCGAAGCCACTCCAACGCACACAAGGTTACTAAAAAAGTTATTTTCCGCGGTATTACAATGGACGACAGAAGTGTGTGTGCCGAAAAATATACACTCCTCCAGTTAAAGGCCTGGTGCGCAGCAGTCGGCGTTAATGCAAGTGGGGCAAAAGCGTCACTGGCGGCTCGGCTGAGCCAATTGTCAGCAGAGGCTCGCGGACTGTGCCCGGGTGCCGATCCGGTTGGTTTAACCGAGGAAAATTTTGCGGAGACAAATGAGGATCTGAGTTGCGAATCAGACGAGGATTATATGGGAGAATACAACGCAGCGGCCAACGTCACAATTGATCCAGTGGACGAAATAGTCGACAACGTAGCGGTAAAAGTAACGGACAAAGTAGCGGTCAATGCAGCAAACAACGTAGCGGTCAATGTAGAGGTCAACGAAGTGGAAAATGTAGCGGGAAATGTTGCGGTAAATGTTGCGGAAAATATTACGGGAAATGTAGCGAACAACGTGGCAGCAAATGAAATTAATTACAACATAGACGGGCAGTTCGGGTTAAGAGTTCGTGCGAATAGCGAAGCGGACGGACGTCGCCAAAGAGCAGCTAGCACTGCCGGAGTGGAAAATGAACAACGTGAAATTGATAACCTAAAGATAAAGTGGCTGGAAAAAGAAATCGAGATGCTGCGGCTAAAGCTGTCATTGGAAGAAAAAAACAGTGTGGTTGCTAAGGAATGTTCCTTCGATACGGTTAAGCAATTACTATCGGAGTACGACGGTGGTGAAAATTTTGAGATGTGGCGCTCTCAACTGAAGCACGTGCAACAAATGCTTAAAGTAGACCGTGAAATGCTTGGATTGGTGGTGCAGATGAAATTGAAAGGTGCGGCTTTGACGTGGTATAATACCAACAAAATGTTCGAGAAAAGTCTGGATGATGTCTTGAACGATATGGCTGCTATTTTCGCGCGCAACGACAATCTCCTAGTTCTGCGTCGACGCTTCGAGAAACGCTGCTGGAAGTACGACGAGTCGTTTACAAACTACTTCAACGAAAAATGTTTGCTAAGCAGTGGTTTAAACTTGGAAGACGCAGAGCTAGTCGAATACATAGTCGATGGCATTCCCGATAAGCAGCTACAGATCCAGGCTAAGCTACAAAATTTTCCAACAGCGAGCAGTTTAGCGAAGGCGTTCCGGACTATCGAGTTGCCACCACGTCCATATTCGAGACCGAGCGAGGATAGGCTAAGGTGCTATAATTGCAACAGTTCCGGCCATATATCCCGAGATTGCCGCAAACCAAAGCGCGAACTAGGAACATGTTTCGCTTGCGGCGAAAGAGGCCACTACGCGTCGAGATGCGAGAAGTATAAGAAGGGTCCACCGGCGAATAATTTTGTAAGTTATTTCAACTTAAGTATTTTAGATGAACCTAATGTTAATATGTTTGTAGAAGGCCTAGTTGATTCCGGTAGCCCTATAAGCTTAATTAAAAGACAGTTAGTTCCAGGAAGAGTTCAGTTGCAGGAAGTGAAGTGCCCTTATTTCGGATTAAATATGTCCAAATTAAATATTTTTGGAAAAACAAAGTGTAGTATCGAAATTCTGAATAAAAATGTTTTGATCGAAGTTATGGTGGTTCCTAATGAATCGATTAGTTTTCAAGTTGTGTTGGGTAGGAATTTTATTACAGCAAGTAAAGCTAAATTAAAAATTGGTACCGTAGAATTTTTGGAACCAGCGGCAGAGGATAAAGAGATAAATAAAGATATAAGTGAGATCATGGCAATAGAGACGCAAGCCACAAACAAGATCGATCGCGTAGATAAGAATGTTTTGGTACAATGTGGGAAAGTAGTAGAGAATAAAGAGGTAAATGAGGCTATAAGCGAGATCCTAGCAATAGAGATGCAGGATACGAGCAAATTCGATTACGTAATAGGGCACGAAGTTAGTTTCGAAGATATAAGGCGCTTCGAAGAGGTTTTTTATAAGGAATATTTACATGCAGCCAAACCAGAAGTACCCAAGGTTAAAAAAGAAATTCGTTTAGTTCTAGAAAACAACAAACCGTTCTACTGCACGCCTAGAAGATTGTCATATAACGAAAAGGCTGAGTTACAAAAGATACTAGATGAGTATCTGGCGAAAGGTTATATCCGCCCTAGTGAGTCTGAGTTTGTTTCTCCAATAGTACTAGTTAAAAAGAAAACGGGTGAACTAAGAATGTGTGTTGATTATAGGAAACTGAATAAAGTCACCGCGAAGAGCAACTACCCCTTACCGTTGATAGATGACTTGATAGATAGATTGGCTAATAAAAAGTTGTTTACGAAACTTGATCTAAAAAATGGATTTTTTCATGTTTATGTCGAAGAACAATCCGTCAAGTATACTGCCTTTACAACCCCCCACGGACAATTCGAGTTTCTAAGGATGCCGTTCGGGTTAAAAAATGCTCCGGCGACTTTTCAAAAGTTTATAAACAAAATATTTGCTGACATGATACGTACCGGTGAAGTTATAATATACCTTGACGACATTATGGTAGCGACAGAAACGGTGGAAGAACACATTCGTATTCTGAAGAAAGTTTTTCAATGCTTGGTGCAGAACAGGTTAGAATTAAGGCTAGATAAGTGTCAATTTCTTCAGTCTGAAATTTCATATGTAGGCTATTTGATTAATGGTGAAGGTATTAGAGCCGACAAAAAAGGATTACAAGCAGTTGAAAATTTTGCAATGCCAACCAAGGTACAGGAAGTGCACAGTTTTCTGGGACTATGTTCATACTTCAGGAGATTTATAAAGGATTTTTCGATGTTAGCAAAACCGCTTTATGACCTTTTAAAAAAAGACGAAAAATTCACGTTTGGTCAAAAAGAAATTGAAACTTTTGAAACTCTCAAAAGAAAATTAGTAGAATCACCAATTTTGGCTATATATGACCCCCGTGATGTAACTGAGCTTCATTGTGACGCAAGTGCACTAGGTTTTGGAGCAATACTACTTCAAAGAAAGAAGGACAACAAACTGCATCCTATTTTCTATTTTTCGAAACGCACAACCGAAGTTGAATCCAGATATCACAGTTTTGAATTAGAGACGTTAGCAATAATATACGCGTTGAAAAGGTTTAGAGTATACTTACAGGGTGTTAAGTTTAAAGTTATCACAGACTGTAATTCGCTAACGTTGACGCTTAATAAGAAAGACATTAACCCACGAATCGCAAGGTGGGCACTGGAACTTCAAAACTACGACTACGAACTAGAACACAGGTCGGGTAATAGGATGCAGCATGTAGATGCGCTTAGTAGAGTGAACAATGTACTGACAATTCATACGAATACCTTCGAAGAGAATTTAATAATATGCCAAAGTAGAGATGAAATTATAAAGAATATTAGGAAAGAGTTAGAAGCCGCTGAGAGCAAACATTTCGAAATGAGAAACGGAGTAGTTTATAAAAAGAATAATGATAACGTTTTTTTTTATGTGCCGGAATCAATGGAAAAACATGTTTTGTATAAATACCATGACGAGATGGGACATGTAGGCGTCGACAAAGTAGTGGAAACAATTAAAAAGAGCTACTGGTTCCCTAGCATTCGGAAAAAAGCTATTGCTCACGTCGAAAATTGTTTGAAATGCATAGCGTTCTCTACAAAACACGGTAAAAAAGAGGGGCACCTCAACATGATTCCGAAAGGTAATAGGCCATTCGAAATGATACACGTTGACCACTATGGCCCAATTCACAGTAGCAGCACGAAGTATAAACACATACTAGTTATAATAGATGGGTTTACGAAGTTCGTTCGGTTATACCCGGCAAAGACTACAGCATCGAAAGAAGCAATAGCGTCGCTGGAAGATTACTTCCGAGCTTACAGTAGGCCAAGACATTTAGTGTCAGATAGAGGAACGTGTTTCACGTCAAGTGATTTTGAAAATTTCTTGGGGGCAAATAACGTTCAACACATTAAAATCGCAACAAATTCTCCTCAGGCCAATGGTCAAGCTGAAATTGTAAATAAAAGTTTAGGGCCAATGATAGCAAAACTGGTAAATTCAGAAAACCCCGTAAGCTGGCATAAAATGTTAGAAGACATAGAGTATGCGATGAATAATACAGGCCATTTGTTTTGGCCCAGACAGATCTATTCTTCTTAGGTCATCATTTAGTCTAAACACTAAGTCTTCACAAAGACCAATTGGACGTGAATAATACATCTGAGTATCGTCAGCGTATAGTAGGTGTATAGAGGAATTTTGACAGCATTGGATAATGTCATTCATGAAAGCAGAAAATAGTATCGAACCCCGGATTGATCCTTAAGGTGGACCAAAAGAAATTATACTTCGTTGGGAAAATACATCACCACACTGGACTTGTTGCAATCAATTCGATAGATAGCTTTTCATCAATTTAACCGATGGTGCATGAAAGCCGAAATATTGTTTCAATTTCAAAAGCAAAATATTATGGTCTACGGTATCAAAAGTTTTGGAGAAGTCCAAAAGTACTAATAAATAATAAGTTGTTTGTTATCAAAGGCAAGGCGAAAGTCATCCATTACCTTTAACATGGCTGAGAGGAGGTTATTGCAAAATTTATAAATCTGCGTAAGTGAGGCAGGCGCGTAAGGAAGAATCAGTTTTAAAAAAACGTAAGTTAATGCCATCCATATCAATAGCATTCGGCTTTATGGGATATATGTACATCCGAGTATACACTTTGCAATTTCATTTTCAGTGGCAGTATCAAACGTAAATTCATAAGCCGATTTGGGGATTATACTCTGATTGATTGTAACTGCTGGGGTATTTCTTTACCTATTTACTCCCATAAAATATGAGTTCATCACATTGGCATCAATCATACAGATTTCCTTCTCCTTGCCGCAGACTCCCAATGAATTTATATTCTTCCAGAAAACCTTGGACGTACCATTTGCATTGAAATTAAATTCAAGATACGCTCTTTTGGTCTGACGCAAACTTGAGGTTATTTTATTTCTAAGACTTGACTTCTAAAATATACATAAGTGAATATAAATATACTAATGCTATTCTTAAAATTAAAATAGGTGAATTTAGTCAGAGACAGAAATGCAAATACTATAGGTAGTGGTAACCGTGAACCATTCCATAAGTAATTGCGTTAAACATATAATCATCCAAATTTGAAAACGCCCAGTCACCTTACGTACGTGCAGGTGTAGTAGAACATTCTAGACCTAATAGCGATATAAAGTTCTTTTCCTTAAGAAACTTTTCTATTCTATTCTCAGTAGACTTTAGGCAAAGATTAAAATTACCAAAAATTATGACTTTCTGATGGCGAATGTCATTACAAAGAATATATAATTTTCCAAAGGTTTCTTATTAAGTTGAAATGCAAAGCTTGCGTTATGCCTTTTCCAAATTCGTTAAGTGAATAAAGTTAGGAAACCCTGGACACCACTACTTCAGGTGTGAAAAGTATAGAAGAGTCTCAGTTTGAATTCAACCAAACCTTAAATACCCGGTGTAGGTTTTTATTTCAAAGTTAATCTTATATACAAAAATGAATGTGAGTTCTTTATATCTTTTGTTGGGAAAAAAGACGGGCACATGCCCCTCTTTAAGACGAAACTATTATTCACAAATTTCAATTTTCAGCTATATAAATATATCCTTAAGAGCAAGGTGTAAAGTGTATTTTAAGCACAAAAGCAATAACGAAAAAAAATGTTCATTATTGGCGCAGCAAAGCAAGCTGGTATAACAAAATTTTTAAATCTTAAACGACGTTTATTGATTTAAATAAAAAAGAGAAATTAATATGAATTTAATTACTTTTCTCCCCAATTGAATTCCCTATACCAAATTTCAAGGAATTCGGGAAATAATTTAGTAAAATATTAAATATTTTGATTTGTTTTAAATTACCGTTGTATGAGAGGTGAGTGTGGCTTTAGCCTGATTTCTATAATTTTCGAAATTGTGATACAAAGTGTACGTAATGCGTTAGTATTTGATAAAAACTTTCGGAGTTATACAAATTTGCTCCAAGGTGGGCGATACCGTGGCCATTCCCAACATTTATGATCCCATTTATTTCAAAATCAATCTTGCCTATCGAATTTTAGCAAAGTACCATCTATAGTTAATAAACATTTTAGCTGTTTACCTGCATTTGACAGGTGGTGCATGGATTTTGTAGGATTTTTAATTTTTTCGAAATTTTGCTTACTGACTCGAAATGCAATGCGAAAGTGGGTGGTTCCACGCCTATTACCAATTTTCTTTTTTATTCCGAGTATTTGCAGGTTTTGTATACCTATCGCAATTTTCTTCTCTTTTTAAAAATAAAAGTTTAAATCAAAATCGGTAACCTTCTTCTTTGGTAGACTATATACCGAAAGTCAAGAACGCTAGAAGCTTATCTTTTTTTCATTCTTCTTCTCTTCCACAAGACTACCGCTTCTTCCAAATGAGTTGATCTCGTTTCTCAGAATAAGAATCGGGGGGTGAGTATAATCGTTCAACTGTAACTATGTAGATACCGATAAGATCGATCATACCCAATTTAAAATGTTCTAAATATGTTAGGACAAAGTAATTTAGAAGCTCTAGCAAAGAAATTTTTTTTTGTAGATATACGATTTTATATTTTTTATATAACAAACAAAATGTGCATATTGTCTGAACTTTTATACTTTTAAGTAAATGAAAATAGAAATCAACTAAGTATAGGTACATTTGTTATGGTTAACAAAGCAGGAGATGATTTGAATTTCAAAATAAGATTGAGCAAGATCGTCAGAAAAGTAAAGTTTATTTAAAAATTTAAGTATTTATTTATGCAAAGAATTATAGTGTGGGTTCCTAAAGTACAGAAATATTTTTGAGTACATTTACCACATAAAAAATATTAGGCCAACGACTTAAGTGGTGAGATGTCAAAAATGTTAGAATACAAGCTTGCGCCTTCCGCGTAGCTTGCCGAATTGACAACATCTATCTTATTGCCGACAATCATTCACAATACCAACAAAACTTTCAGTAGGTCTGTCGTTTGTTCGCTTGTAGCTATTCTCCTTTAAAAATTTTTCTTTACTCTCACATTCTCTACCTTTTATTACGTAAATTTCAATTGCTCGCAGTTCGGAAGGCACAACCCTGCTACCAATTGCCCTGACTGGAGCGTTAAGAAAGTCGCAAAGCTCTTTCTGCTTATTTAAATCGAGGTTTCACTGTCGCTCTGGAAGTCTGCAACTTTGAGTTCAAGCTATATATCATTTATTGCACACATATACTCAGCAGAGATGATGTATGTTTAGAAGAGCTATGATTTACAAGGTATAAAAACCGCCGAACATAGATTAGAAAAATCAATTTTAGCAGTGATTTCAGTACGCTGCACAGTGGCCGATTTGCCTGATCTAGCGTAAAAAAATTAATAACTTAAAAAATAATAAAGTTTCTACCAAACGATAATTTGTCTGGAACATTAACCTAATAAGGAACCAAATAGGCTTCAACAATTCTTTTAATTGAGTGATCCAGTAGTTCTTGCAAGAAAACTTCAGCACAACATTCTTCGGTTCTTTTTGCATCTGGATAAAACATCTTTTTGGCGGCTAGCATAACATCGTATGTTGGGTATATATCACTATTGCGAGCTTTTGCACCAGATTGCATAAGTTGATATGAATTTTTGGTAAGCCCTCCATCAATATGCAGAGCCAACGCTTCCTCTGGCGTATACTTGATAGGGAGCTGTTAATTTAATTCAAGACTTCTTTTTATTTTTGTAGACGCCTCGGAATCATTGCACATCACAGCATTGAAACAACTTGCGATGCACTCCGGTTTTCAACTTTGTATAAGCTGACGCGAGTCGCTGTCATTAGTTCATTGCATGTATTGCCTTCGACAAGTTTCGAAACTTTGGTGTTCTGATATTTTGCGTGGCAATCAGCAATTTCCTTTTGTTTTCTACCTGCTCTTTTTTGAGCATTTTGAGAAGAACATACAAGAACTAAGTCTTCGTCCAACCAAACTTTGTATTTATCCTCGAACCGTTTACAATTCATATGGCATGCTCGCCACTTTGCAGTCACCCCTGTGCAAAAATTTGTCATTTGCTTAATAATTAAATTGTACTCCTCCTCAGTGCAGTTTGATTTCTCAATAACATTCGAAAAAACATACTCCATCAGTGCCGACAATTTTTTTTTAGCGTCTTTTTCACCGTACCATACTGAAAAAAGGGAGCGTTTGGAGACTGACATGATGCCTAAAAATTAAAACAGAGTCAGAAGACGAGCGTCGACGCAGCAGGTGTTAGGCATTTCACAAAGTAGACAAAACATATTAACATAAAACAACAGTCTCTTTACCTCGACATACCTCCGAAATAAGTTTTCCTTTACAGAAGTTCACGTTCGGTCGCAAAAAAGGAGTTAACAATGTTGTTGAATTCTACCACAATTTTCTACCATAACATATATTGCACAAGTCACGAAACACTTTTTTTAACTACATACCTTTAGCTATTACACAACCCAAAACAAACAATTTAGGAATAAGATTCTTGACAATTTTTCAGCACAATCTGCACACATGTAAAAAGGCGGTAAAATGTTTTTGTCACAGCTGTTTTAACATAGGCTGTGTTTGAAAGCTCACAGTTGATTAATTAAAGCAAATTTATCAATTTGGAAATTATCGATTTACTAAATGAGCAGCTAGTTATCGGCTGGAAATCAAATTTTAGTAGATTTTGCACGTCGAAAATTTTAATTTTCTTACGCTAGATCACTGATTTCAACCAGTGTGCGCTGGGTAAAGACAAAACTTACTGCAAATTAAAATTTAAATTCTGGAAATTAAATTTCACGCAAATTAATCAACATGAAAGTGTTCATTGCTATTCTGTTATTGGCCGCTGTGGTAAATGTATAATAAATCTGACAAAAAAAAATCCTCTTTATATAGAGAAAGTAGTTTCTAAAAACTTTGTTTTCATTTCTAGGTTGCCGTGGAATATGTAACTAAAAGCAGAGAACAACTTAAGGAATATGAAAAGGAATGTGCTTCCGAGCTAAATGTATCAGACGAATTTGTAAAGCAAATTAATAATGAAAAATATCCCAGTAACTTCACCGGCGAGTGCTTTGTCAAATGTATCTTTGTGAAATACGAATTTTTCGACGAAAAAAATGGATTCAACATCGATAACGTATATCAGCAGTATCAAGCTGATCATAATGCTTCCCGAGGCACTGCAGATTCTAATAAAAATGTCTATGTCAAGATAAAGACCTGTATCGAAAATAATAAAAATAATTTCTATGGTTGTGACTGGTCCTACGACGTCCTTGCCTGTTTGAGATCTATTATGGTTTATAGTTGAATTTTGTATAGCTCGTTATCGCTTAAATATTTCAATGGTTTTTGCTAAATACATACTTACGTGTTTTAATTTGTATATTTGGAGAATATTGTGATTTTTAATTCTTAATAGCCGATTAGATTTGATTGATAACGAAGAAATGTAAATTGAAATGATTTATTTGAGTCACTTATTTGTTTTATTTTCACTCAAGAGAGAAGATTTTTTTTAAATTAGTAATTAATATATGTATTTTTTCGGAACAACATCTATTATTATCGCAGAGGAAAAAACAAATACGGTGTAATCTATTTATAATTGAATTGCTTGAGGTATAATCTCTGTTACTATGCACATATCTTTCAATTTCAAATTCAAATATATGAAAAAAACGCGATTAAATAGATTCGGTTATAATGACTATAATGAAAACGAAAGGTCGCTAATTCCATGAAATCAAAATCCGCAAATTTTTTTTGTCGGTAGACTATAAGTGATAATTCATTTTGTTTACATTAAAAGACGAAAATATCCAATAATTTTCCAGTTAGTGGCTGAATGTTGAATGCTGAATGCTAATAATGAAAGCCAATGAAATAGGAAAAATAATGTGCAATCGGTATTAGTGGACCTGGCTTGTAATAAGCAAAAAGGTGCAAAGGTAAGGTTCCTTTAATTCCCAGTTATTTATTGCACAAATTCAGGAGTGGTTTGACTTGCCCAAAGTAGCTAAATATGCTCAGAACATTTTGCGATCGGCAGAAGTGCCGTGTCAAAATTCCCATAACTTTTTTTTTTTTGTAATCGAAAAGCATATCGATGTACAAAATTTGCATTTGAATTATGTATATTGAAAATATATATCAATTTAGATTAAAAGGCAGCATAACAGAACGAATGAAAGGAGCTTTAGGTTTTATGAATTATATGAAATCAAAAAATTATTTTATTGTTTTCATTTAAATGTTGTGCAAAAATAATTTTTCTTTACAAAATCATTGAATTTGACAAAATAAAATTTGCCTAACAAAGTTTGTGAAACTAATCCTAAAATATTAAAAACTCAAAAAAAGCACACAAAAATATTTAATTTCTTAAACTTTCCGCTTTGAACTTCTTTGGAAAATATTTAAATTAATCGCCATACGTGAAGCCCGCCATTTTCTAAATACTCCCCAATATAAAATCGAAAATTAACCTCTGGGGAAATGTCAATAATCTGTGTTTTTTTTTAACAAAAAGTAAAATTGGAACTACCTTTTTTCTCTCATGATAGATTGATGTTGATTTTGGGGTTCAATCGTCAAGCTTTATTTTGGAATATCAGCCAAATTTTCAGAGATATAGCATATGGTAATTATAATGAAAATAAAGTGTCCAATTTAATTGTACTTAGTATTAGATTACATCTGCAGCAAAATCAAATTCCATTTCATGTAAAATTTCCAATATCAGTACCATTTTCTTCGTGTTGCAAATATAATGTTAATATTTGAATGAAGTCAGCTATGTATATAAAATATTCAATAAAAACCACTTCAATTATACGAAAGAGTATTTCGACTTTGTTGTTGCTTACTTCAGTTTCAGTTTCTCGATTTAAGTTTAAAGTAGAAGCAAACTCGCAAAATTGAAAATGTTTATGGCGCGTTTCATTTGTCCTTGCAGTGCAGCTAAATACATACCAAGAATTTTGACTCATCACCCACTTATCCACCGTTATTGCTTCACATTCAATTCCCTTCTTGCATTGCATGGTGTGTGGCTTTGCATTAATAGTTTTCACTGATTTAGCGTGAATAGAGACAGCGTTGCCAGACATTGTTAGGTCCACAAATCTGCATATGAATACCTTTTTTCTTTTTTGTAGTACAACTTCTTTAGCGGCATGAGAGTGATTGTTTTACATCGCATAACGTAAGTCGTGCCGACATTGCCTAACGAAGGTTGTGCCGATGTCGCGTAACGTAAGTCGTATCAATATCGCGTCACGAAGTCTACACATGACGTTTACATTTCCGGATCTAATTACTGAAACTACAACGTCTACTACTACTGCTACTATTAATTACTACTGCTATTTTTACTAATGCTACTACTATTTTTACCTACTGCTAATTATTACGATATATATTTTACTAATGGTGCTTCTATATAACGGGTGTTTTTTCTTTTAGACTGGTAGAACTTTCGATAGGGATAGATGTCACTTGACAGCTGGTAAATGACATTTCGTTTTGACATTTCTGTTCAGTGAGCATTGACAAATCATCATGGAAAGAATGACGCCGCAACAACGTTTACAAATTGTAGAAATTTACCTTAAAAATCAGTGTTCTGTTCGCCAAACTAATAGAGCACTTCGTGAATTTTATGGTCCACATAATCATCACTATAAGCATCAGAGCAGCTTATTCGTCGAACTGTTGATGGAGGCATCGTCGGCCGTTATTTCTTTAAAAATGAGCGAATGTTACTGTCAATGGTGATCGTTACAGATAAATGATTACCGATTATTTGTTTCCAAATTTGCATAACATCACCTGCAAGAATTTTGGTTCCAACAAGACAGTGCCACGCCTCATACTGCCACTCGAACTATTGATTTGTTGAAAGAGCAATTTGGCGATTCGCCAAAGCTAGTTGTGGCGGACATATGCCAGAAGTTGTTTTTAAATATTAAATGTCATGAAAATATCTTTCAAATAAATCATACTTAATTTTGTATGTGTTTTATTTCAATTTAAAGTTCTATCAGTCTAGAAAAACACCGTTTATATTTATATTCACGTTCCTACTACTAACTACTACTATTTTTACTAATGCTACTACTAACTACTATTACTACTAATTACTACTAACGACTACTACGCCTACTACTCCAATATTTAACCGACTTTGTCCGAGAGTGAAGCAATGGCCTCATACTTGCCGGACAAACACGCAAACCCGTCATGTGAACCGTTGGTTATTTTCCACCTCCTAAAACCCAAAATGATCTTGAGCTCAAAATTATTATTTATATAAATAAAATTAGTCAAAAAATGAAAGCATTTAATATATTTTTACTAAGGGAGGAACAAGATACATATGTATATACATATATGCGTCTATAGAAAGCGTCCCACTAAAGCCTCATTTCCCCAAAAAACTGTCTATCTACGAATAAGTTTTGAAATCCCCACATATGGCAGCGCTGTATACAGATAAGTTCAAAATTTCATATTAGCTACTACTTACATTCCAAATGAATTCAATCAATTTTTTGTTTTGCCATTTAATCGCATGTTTATTTTTCTGTAGGGGAGTAATCGTAATGGTGGTCGGTTTGTGCCATGCGCTGACCTGAAGTTTTCATACGACGTGGATAAGTGTGCGAATCCGCCCTTTTATTTGTATACGTTGGGGTGTGTACTTAACTTACGTTATAAGTTCATTGCCCACCAATGCGAGTTGAAATTTTGCGTGAAAGTTCAGCACAATGTGCAATGGATTTAGGAGAGCACTTATTTAGTAGAGCTGGGATACAATCGATACTACTATCGATAGTGTCAATAGTACAAAACTCTTTAAAACTTTCGTCAATATCGATACTTTTTGAAACTGGTTGATATTGTGCGTACGATAGATATTTTCAGCAACTGCTATTACAAATGGAATGCACATTAATAATTTTGACTCGTGAAATGGCAAACCCTGCTGAAGAGAAATGTCAAAAGAGCGGGGAAAAATATGGCGTCGTTTGCTGTCACTATCGTTCTACTTTTGTAGCTTCCCTATTGAAAACCCCTTTATTTATAGACCAAGAGAAAGCTGTTTTGTAGCTGCATGGTAGATAAATAAATAGTATTTTATTATCACAAAAAATTCTTTTTTATTCATTCATATTTTTAAAAATATAATCTACAATTAATTTATGAAGGCAATTGTTAATTTTTCATTAATTTTCAAACATCTTACAGTTACATTGCTCTGCCATTACGTAATTCAGTTCCCGACGATACCACTATCCTTTCTATCGTTAAATTATTGGTTGGAAAATATCGAGTGACAGCACTATCGGCAGTTGCCCAGCGCTAGCAATGAATGCGCTCGAATTAATACACGGGGCTTAAAGTGTTGCTGATGTTTTGTGTGGTGAAAGTTTCCACTTCAGTCACTGCCACAGATGCACCAGATAACAGTAAATATGTAATACTAAATGCCACAAATGAAATCCTAGTTAATGACATCAAAAACTTACACATGACCTCCATTCATATTTCATGTCTTACTCGTTCGGTTCCTAGTAAAGCTTTAAAATCTGTAAAGTCTAACTTGGTGCCCAAATTACATTGCGTGTTCAACACACTTTTATTTCATTTATTTATTATTTGAATGCCTTTCTTTTTGCTTTTATTAAATAATTCAATTGACTTTTGGTATGCACCAGTTTAGATCTATAAATATTCATATTGGGGTAACTGCCCCAGTTGCAGTAAAATCACTCGAGCAAAATTATGTGTACTAGAGTATGTCTCAAACTTATTACTTATTCTGTGTGCAAATAGCACTGACTTATTATGAGCATGTATCAAACGTGTTGCAAAGCTGTGATATGAAGGATGACAAAAAAACTGAAATCATCTTCATATTGCTTGCCCATAAATTGCAATTTGCATCCGCTGTTAGCAATCGCGGCAACCACTCTTCAATCCTTCATAAAAGTATTATGGATTTTTTAGCAGTTTATTTACTGGACGACTCAAAAGATCGGGATGGTTTAAGAACGTGTGAGAATAGGCTGGGAGAATAATCCCTTTCTGGGCATCACACTGGACCCTAACCTAAGCTATTGGCCGACTAAATGTGGTTAGCGCTTTGTGCAGCTATTCCTAGGTGGCAAATGATTGTGATCGACAGGCAATTACCTTCGCAATGTTGCGGCTTCTAATTCCACCAAATCTGTGTGAAAAATGAAAGCGGAAACAGGAGTAAGGGCCAGTGTTTCGACCGTACGACGCATTACTAAATGCGCTACTCACATCTAATACAAAAACCTGCAGAAAACACCTCTCAACTTACAGCGACTGCAGAATATTTCAAGATTCAATAATACAAGGTTGGGCAACCAGGTAGCTGTCTCGCTCCCATTGGCTGCCTTACCCGGTGTGACTTAATTTTTTAATTTTTAGAAACCATTAATAATATAACTTTTGGCATGAATTTGTTGTCCCAAAACAAATGTGGACAATAGCAATATCTTTTAAGCAGTTTTATATATTTAATTCATATTTTATTCGGCAAAACAAATTTCTGCTTCTCAAATGTCGAAGAACACAAACGTCAATAATTATCCGTTCTTCGATTATTGAATTCTTGGAATAGTTTAGAGTTCTGTCGTTCAAAAGGGTCTCGGGCTTCGCAATGCAAAAATGTGCTCCGTTAGTATTATAGATATTGACAGAGAGAGAGATAGAATATGCGATCGCGGCGTTCCACGGCGATGTGGCTTATCCCAAATTTAGTAAGCAAAGAATATGGGAGAAAGAAGAAAGATTAATTTTCAAATGTTCAGTGCAAAACGTGTTTCAATTTCGCTGAAGTCTAAAAATATGATTTATAGGCAGAGATTTAATAAATATGCCTGCAATATAATAAAAAAACATTACAAATCGCCAAAATTAAAGTAGTGGTACCACTGCCGAAGTACCCTTCTGTATTCAGTCCGCCGTGATGTATAGCATTTTCATTTTAAATTAAACCTTTTTCAAACTAAACGAAACTATTTTCAAAATAAATAAAACTATTTTCAAATTAAACGAAACTATTTTCAAAATAAGTAAAACTATTTTCAGAATAACCGAATTTTTTTTCAAAATAAATGAAACTTTATTCTTATAAAATTAAACCATTTCCAAATTAAATTAAACCATTGTTATATATTTAATGAACCATTTGGTTATGACGTATGTATTTTGGAACGAATTTTCGCCATCCCTTGTCAAATTTGGTTTTAAGACAAACCGGTTTCGGCGTTGTGCCATCTGTCGGAAGCAACAACAGCAAAAGATCAGAATATCATTTGGTTATGCTTTTTCTATGAACCATTTGTAACTCTAAGTTAAAATCCTATGCCCGATCATTACTAAGTGATTTAACTACTGAGCATAACATAGTCAGCGTAATTGAAGAAAGTATCGCACAAATTAATCAAAATGATTGTTCGAATTACGTTATGGACATGATCATCCAAATCCCGAAAGCGGCGAGTGGACAAGCCCTTCATTAGTTTCATATTTTATAACATATTGTTTGCTTAATTAAATGAATATACTTAGAAATTGTTTAAATTAATTTGGAAATGGTTTAATTTAAGTTGAATAAAGTTTCATTTCTTTGGAATAAAGTTTCATTTATTTTGAAAAGAGTTTTACTTATTTTGCAAATAGTTTCGTTTAATTTGAAAAAGGGTTCGTTTAGTTTGAAAATAGTTTCATTTAGTTTTAAAAAGGTTTAATTTAAAATGAAAATGCTATAATAAATAGATTGTGACTGTCAACTTACAGAAGTAATTTTTGCAAATTTACAGATAATGAAGGGCTATTTCACTTGAAATGCAAAAGTGGCAAAATTTCTGAGATGTTATGCAATAAGAAGCTAATTCGAAAAACGGACGATGATGCAACTTCCAACTGGCTACATCAGGACTGCAACCAGCGAAGAGTTTAGTGCTCAAACCACTTTTCGCCGAAATATCTACTTAATGGTAGTTCTTAGTCGGTAAGTGGTTTAGTTGGGGTTAAAGCTCACACAAAGGGTTTTGAGCGCTTCCTCCTAATAAAACAAAAAGAAAACAAAAACTATTTCGAATTATTCGTAGGTCGTGTAGATTTAATACAGATTAAAAAACAATACATTGGACGAAATGTACGTAGCCAGAGTCAAGAATGAGTAGAGACAAAAATTTCGATACGACACGTTAACATATCGATACTTCTAGCATCTGATACTAACAGTTTTTACTCGATAATTTAAAAACGATATTTTTAGGAATCGAGTACTTGAACCACAGTAGTTGTGACTAATTTTAATTTTTAATTTAGTATTGATATTTTTGGTATCGAGTATTTTTAGATATTTATGGGTACCCGATTATATTAGAGCGATACCTTGAAAGAGTATCATCATATCGATACTTTCGGCCCGATATCGTATCTCTAAGTATGGGGGTTATCAGAATACTTAACAATTGTATGACGAAAGAATAAATTTTCATTTGTTATTCAAGTAATTTTTAATAAATAGTAAATTTCCGTCCGCCATTAAAGTAATGTTTAATTTAAATAAATATATTGATTCAATTATTTTTAATAACAAAAAGATTTCCATTCGTCGTTCATTTAAATTTGACAACAATTAAATTTTTATTTATCTTTATTAGTCATTTAAATCATTATTTGAATAGTAAATCAAAATTATTCTTTAACGATTATTTTTATATGACTGAAAAACTCTTTTAAAAAAAGAAAATTTTTATTTAAAAAATAATTCACTCGGATACGTCAATTCCTGGTCCAAGTGTTATCTAAGTGTTATATTCTCTGTGCGTTTTCAGTTCTCTCAAAGTAACAACTATTTTTATTTATTCAAAGCTTTTGCTACCGTATAAACTAAAGGGGAATAAAGATGTATCCCAAAATGAATACCAACTAATCCTGTAATTTTGGTAACATAAAAAATAACGGAATTCAGAAATCTCGGAATCGTCATACCTAGTGCATATCATGTCATGTCATGTATCTGATAATAAGTTTTTGAGTGTCCCCCATTGTAATTTCAAACTTTACAACACAATCCCTAAACGCATTGCTACTTTCCACACGAAAAACCAATAATACTCTAAGTAAGTGGCATAGGAGTTGCAACTGAGCTACATATGTGGCGCTCTTCTGTGATGCTGCTGCTCAACAAATGTCTGCCTGTTCATATCCAACGTGCTGATATGTACAGATTACAAATTTCAATTTTATTTCAGTTGTACTACAGAAGTTTAATGTGAGTGCAACGGTTTTTATTGGTGGAATTTTGCCGTCAAAATTAATACATAACAACCGCTCATCGGTTGAAGCTTACATATATAATCGTAAGTGCATACATACAAACATATGTTTTGTATATACAATGTACATTTGTATGTAGCATGTGTCTAAGTTCAGTGCAAAGGACAACGGTCCACATGTGAAATCCAAATTTAAAATTAATGCATCAATATTCCGAAAAAAAGATGATATTGTTGAAGGAATCACCGAAACTGGAATGGAGATGCAATTGATAAACTGGTGTCTGCTATTAGCGTTAATTGAAACAATAAAATTTGATGCATGATTTTCATTAGGTACATATTTTTACATCAAAATATGACACAAAATTCCAACGTATTGACATTTTATAATTTAGCATTGGCGTGAAATCGAAATACGCGCATATGTTGAGTGTTTTCATTCAAATGATGAAAAATTCGGTCAAACCAAGCGTAAGTCTCATGATATATATGTAAGTAAATAATAAGATACCAACAGCCACTAAAATTCACGTAGACGGTAAATCCTGAAAACAGTCAAACACTTGCAGAAAACTATTCATAGTTTTTGCTACGTTTGCGTTTGATTTACTAACTTTAATTTTCAAAAAAGATTTCGCATTATACATATTCGGAATTTAATGTGGTTTTAAAATCTGAGAACAAAAATAGTTTTTGCACGCGTTATCATATAACTTTTATTCAAATTGTAAATATCACCAGCTCACACGAAAGAAGTAATTCATTTATCCAAAGAAACATTTTCGATATATAAGACAAACTCCCTGTTTCTGAAGTCCTTTAACAGTTATTTGCCAAAAATATGGATATAGTTTTAAAGGTAAATTCAGCCGGTGGTCTTCCCTTCCTGGAAATCGCAATAGTAGTTTCTGAGTTACTGGCGTATAAAAAATTATGACGTTTTCGAAAATTTTTCATTTTCATTCACTCTTTTTAGTGAATAAACGTTGTACAAAAATAATTGTAAATGTTTTTCTGAAAAGAATTTCGTTACAGAAATGTAAACCACAATAGCGTCTAAATTGGACAGAAAATGTAAAAGTTATTAAGGGTATTCATTTAAGCTCATAAATTTATCATCGCATATATTTATCCATTTACGCACTATGTTACATGAACGCACTTAAAAATGTATTGTGTAAATGCACTTTCTCGATCAGCTGTTTGAGTGTCCAAACTACGAAATTCAAATGCCGAGAATAAGCAAAAAATTTCAGTTTGTTAAACTTTTAAAAGATTTGTTAGCAAACGATTTGCTAATGTTGGAACTATTTGAAAAAAGCGAAGGTAATAACGTTTCATTTGAGAGAGACATGCTAAAATCATTTCACTTTGCAGATATTCAACGAAAAAGGGAGGAAGAACTAATGGAAAAATTTGCCCTAGCAATGGCAGTTTCTGAGTATTTCAGATATGTATGCCCATTTGTTCATCATTCTGTGCCAAAATCGCCATATTTTTTCATTAATGTTTTGCCAAATTTGGATGAAGATAGGTTCCGACAATTTGTGCGTGTCGAATTCGCCAACTCATTTGCGAACCCAGAAGGTGGCGCAATGATATCAAGGTCTGATAAACGATTTTTCATGCAAATTTTGACAGTTCATTTATCAAGCTGATAAATTTATCAGGTTGGCTAGTTTACGAGGCATTTATCCGTTTAGATGAATACCCTTATTGTAAATTAAATAAAAGCGGTCCACGTAAATTTTTGCTACATTCACTTTTTCAGTTGAAAGTCTGCCAAAAGGTTTTTATTTCATATTTATATCACATTTTATATGAACATGGGTTCGCCGATTCTGAAAATAGTACCCAAATTTTTCCATCACGATTAGATTTAGAGATACAGGGTTCTGCAGGGTTTCTCATAAGTTTGGAACAACATAGGTTGACTTTTACTCGATGTCTTAATAACTTCTTTTTTCAACGTTCATTTATTAAATATTTGTCAACTAGTGTTTGAATAGAGGTAGAAGTAGATAAGATGATGAATTTGTTAGGGGCAAAAATCTAGCCCCATCTCAGCAAGATAAAAAGATTTAAAAGTTATTCATTATTTTGTGCATGTCCATTCCCTCTAAGACATTAATCGTCATTGACAACAACTTTCCAAATCTAATGCAATCTGTCGGTGTCACATGAACTTAAGTTTTCCTTATACAATTTTTTTATTAAGTGGTTGAACCCTTTCATCGCCATGGGGACAATAGATCCCAGAGTAAATTCAAAAAATCGACAAAAATCAAATATTCACTTAATTTAAGTAAAACAAGTAAAAACAGCGCTGTCTTCGGCTATGCCGAAGGCTTCATACCTTTCATGAATGGAAGAATAGTAAAAAACGTGTTATTGTATTACAATTTCGTATTACCTATAGTTAAAAGCGAAAATTTCCTTCAAATCAATAAAAATAATTCTAGTAAAGGCATTGTTATAAATTATTTAATGCTTTTCCTTATGTAATTAAAAAGAACTATGTTTAAGAAGGGAATGGTTTTTGAATATTTTTAATATCGTATCGACGCTTGATATTCAACATTTAAAAAATACAAATAATTAAGTATTAATATGTAAGACCTACATATGTCGGTCTTTGAAAACAGTTATCAGATCCGTAAATAGTTCCCAAACGTTTAACGCTATGATTCATGTGATATTGCGCTGAGCTTATTACTTTTCGCAATAAATATTTGTCCTGAATTTATCTTGCCGATTTACACTGTGAACTCCGATCTTGATGAATACTAATATATAGCTAATAATGGTTGATGTTTGTGCAAAATTTCAAGCCTTTAGCTGTTTAAATGGAGGAGTTATGGTGCAAAATGCAATATCTGAACAATCGGTTGTATGGGAGCTATATGTTATATTTCTCCGATCTTCATGATTTTCAATACTGATACGTAGCTAATAATGGCTGATATTTCTGCAAAATTTCAAGCCTTTAGCTGTTTAAATGGAGGAGTTATGGTGTAAAATGCAATATCTGAACAATCGGTTGTATGGGAGCTATATGTTATATTTCTCCGATCTTCATGATTTTCAATACTGATACGTAGCTAATAATGGCTGATATTTCTGCAAAATTTCAAGCCTTTAGCTGCTTAAATGGAAAAGTTATGGCGCAAAATTCAATATCTGAATAATCGGTTGTATTATATGTTATAGTCACCCGATCTGGCCGATTCCGACAAATGTTTAATCATTTGTACAACGACACCTGCTCACCAAATTTCATCAAAATAGCTCTAAAATTGAGGGACTAGTTTGCGTTCAAACAGACGGACAGACGGACAGACGGACAGACAGACGGACATGGCTAAATCGACTCAGCTCATCGTCCTGATCATTTAGGTATACTTTTTGATGGGTCTATCTCTTCTCCTTCTGGCACTTACAAACATCGGACCAAACTTAATATACCATTTCATTCTCATGAAAGGTATAAAAATGGTCCCATTGGTACTTTAAAGTGTTCTCTTTCTTCCGTCAGCTGATGTTCAGTATGCAGCTTATTTCGTGAAGAGAGGACGTGATTTCATAAAATGCATATATTTCGTGGTGAAAACAAGTTATATACTCATAAGTAAAAGTTATTATAACAACGCTATAAATAACATTCAGGTAAGTAAGAAACAATGGGTATAAAATATATGGTGGAATCTTTATTTTCGTGCTTATGGGACGATATATATATGAACGGTAGTGTCCATACAATAAAAATGGGATTGATTATCCCATTGGGCTATAATTTATGTTATGAAAATGTGGAATCAATTTTTGTGTTTAGTGATTTGTAGAATGAATAGGAAGAACCAAGAAACTTTATTACATAGAGGCAGTATCTCTCTTTAAAGCAGTATCTACCATTGACGCCGATTAAACGTGGCATAAAAATATGGCAAAGATCTGACTCCAGAACTGGATATACATATGACTTCAATATTTATGCTGGCAAGAATAGCAGCCCAGCCCCATCAGGAACTTTAGGAGAAAGGGTCGTCACTAAATGGTGTGAGACTGTGCGTAATCCTAATACAGTTTTGATATTTGATCGCTTTTTTACCTCATATAATTTGATGAAAACTTTACCTTTTGCTTGTGTCGGAACTTGTTTTCAAAATAGAAAGAATTTACCTGTCATAAACGAATCATTGGAGAGAGGAAAATATGTTTTTCGGATATATGATGAAAGTATAATGGTAGCAAAATGGCACGAAGTCATTGTTATGAGTAACTGCCACAGCTCTACATCGTCTACAGTTTTGCGAACTCAAAAAGATGGTTCTAGGCCGGAAACCTTGGTGTTCTATAATCAGAACATGGGGGGAGTTGACATATCCGATCAAAAAGTTAAAACTTCTGATGTTAATAGAAAACCGACGAAATGGTGGCGCAAAGTATTCTTCAAACTTTTAATGACATCAATGGTAAATGCTCATATTATTTACAAGGAAAACGTCCTTAGAAAATTGCAGCTAAAAGACTTCATTGTACCACTCGCAGAGCAACTTATTTTGCAAGGCAGAGTTAAGGCTAAGGTGAAAAAAATCTGTATAGCAAAAGTTCTGAGATCAAAACGAGCAAAAAAGATGTTAGTTAACCGTTAGATCGAGCTTTGTATCAAATATGATGCATTTCATTTTTTGTGAGGTCATAACTTTCGTTAAATAAAATTTATCTAACCACTCTAAGGAGTGAGGCGGGTTTCATCTACAGCGCACCGACCTAAGCTAAGCGTTATTATTCGTTACTTTTTTTATCTTGCTACTGCCGTTATTTTAAAATATATTTAGAAAAAATTTAACAAGTAGGCCATGAGAAAATCAAAAAATTCATAATTCAAGCTATGTATCATTTTTGATACATGAGGTATTTCATATGTGTTTTTACTGCGTTGCTTATCGTTCGGGACGCGATTTGTGAAAATTTCGTTGTGCTTCAGTTATTGTAGTGTTTTCAAAGTTTTTGCAATATAATTAGTGGTCATCAATACAAATAATGTCACGTGCAAAGTTTTCAACTCTCGAAGAGCTAGTATGTGAAGTACTAGATGAAAGTGAAGAAGATGACGATGCTTCTTCGCTCTGGTGCAGAAATAGAAAGCAGTTCGTCTGAAAGCGATTTAAAGGGAGTTGGGCGATAATTTTGACAATAACTGCGATGGTGATCCATTGTATGTTTCAAAAGATGGAATTAATTGGCCAGTGAGCCCTACGCCACTCGTAGATTGGGGGGTGAAAACGTCATTAGGTTACGTCCGGGTTGGTAGTTACTTTTTATTTTGATGATGTGAAATGAAGTCTGCTGATTTTTAGGTGTAACCAGATGTGCATCAAGCAGTGTAAACCACATCCGTGATTCATTCTTATCACTAATTCCTTCGACGCTATCGAAAATTATAATTGACAGTTCTAACGACTATGGAAAACATTTTTATGGCACCAACCATATGGAAATTGATGAGGAACTATTTCATGCGTACTTAGCAACATATATTATTATTGGCCGGTGTGTACAAGTGAGTATGTTAGTGGCAAAAATTTTGAAATAAAGATCATTTGTATCTGCCTTATCATTTCAGATCCAGAAATGAAACTTTACACGATTTATGTGATGAAAATATTGGCCGACCAGTATTTCGATCAATCATGTCTGTTATTCGTTTCGATGATGTGCTTACCCGACGCAGTCAAAGAACCGATGACAAATTTTCACCAATTCGAAATCTTTGGGAAAAGTAGTCTGAGAGGCTTCCCACATTCTACAATCCAAATGATGATGTCACTGTGGATGAGCAATTGCTTGGATTTCAAGGTACATGTAAATTTCGCCAATATATACCATCGAAACCAGAGAGATATAGTTTGAAATTTTGGCTACTTGTGGATTCGCGAACGTGTTACGTATGGAAAATACAGCCATATTTGGGAAAAAATGTGGCAGGTATTGCGAAAAAATCATTGGGAACGAGTAGTGCTTGACTTAGTTCATGGACTAAAAGGACATAACGTAACCATGGACAACATTTTTCATCACACTCCCTTGGGCAAAAATTGTTACAAAAGGGCATGACGATGGTTGGAACTATGCGTAGAAATAAAAGATCTATTCCACCAAAACTTTTGCTGTGTAAAAACATCGCGCGTTATGAATTAACGTTTACATTTACGCCTGATACCAGTCTCGTTTCGTACATTAGTCACAAAAATAAATGTACAATTGTTATGAGCACACTGCATCACACATCTAATGTTGCGAATGACTTCAGAAAGTTGCTTGAGATAATCTCTTATTATAACTCAACGAAGCGAGGTGTAGATACTGTTGACAAAATGCTGAGCTGCTACAGCTGCAAACTCAAAAATAATCGATGGACTATGGCTGTATTTTCTAACATAATCGATATATCTGCTTTGAATGAATACATATATTATTTATATATAACGAAATAGATCCGAATTGGATGCTTACTCAAGAACATACAAAGCGTAAATGCATTTTGCATGAACTAGCAATGTCATTGGCAATGCCGTACATAGAAAAACGAAAGAGAGGCCCTAGAAACGAATTATCTGTTACGTTTCTTTCGAAAATTCAATTCAAAAACATCCTCAACAATTGTGATAGCGAAGCTGGTCCATCCAAGAAACAAAAAATTGATTCTCCAAAAACAAACCGCCCAAGATGTCAAAGTTGTTATCATTCCGGAAAGGAAAACTAGCGGAGGCGCTGTGTATTATGCAGTTCTATGAATAAAGAAAAACGCATACGCTATGTATGCTCAATGTGCAAAGAACCACTTTGTTTTGAATGTTTTGGTAATTTCTTTAAATAAAATAAAAAATAATAAATATGCCTAAAAATATACCAAAATAAGAAATAAATAAAATTGAAGAGAATATTCTTGTTTGTACGGTAGTGAAAGCGTTAAGATATATAGTGGCAATCTAGCCCCAACTTAAAAGCACACTTTTAAAAGTCTCCATTCTCTACTCTTCGAAAATGTTGACCCTTTTCCACAACTATTTGCGACTTTTGACCACAATCGCGCAGCCGCCCCCTTTGGGTGCGCCCATTTTTTGCGACTTTCTGAAAATTCTGAGCAGCAAGTAAAAAAACAACGATTTAAATAAATATCCTCTAAAGTAGTACCCCATTCCAAAACATTGCTCCACTTCTTCTCCATATCTCTATATCAGCTCCATATCTTCTCATCAAATTTAGTTTATGCTTATCTCAAGTTGACATTATATAAATTTGTTAGATTTGTTCGAAAGTTGAAAACATTTTAAATCGCCTCGATTTTGAGAAAGGGCGTATAACTTAAAGAAAAAACTAAATAAAAATTGTGCTAAAAAAGTCGATGTGGTGTCAAAGTTATTTTCGGCTTCAAATTGTACTAAACAAGCAGAATTGTGGCAATAAATATTTCGCGTATCTCTTGCGCTTGATTTACCAAAAAATGTAAAAATATAACGATTTAAATAAATATCCTCTAAAGCATTGCATTGCATGCATGTCCACTTCCACATCTTATGCCATGGTCACATGAAATTTGTCAAATCACGAATTGTGCATCTTACCAGGTCAACAGAAGTTAGTATTGGGGCATAACTGTGCATGCAATTTTTTCCAACTGCATGTGTGTGCGATTGGAAAAAGACCCCAACCAAACAGTACGTTGCATACTTGGAAGCGCGGTACTTCACATTGATTAATACCATTATTTCGTGACTATGCTAAATGTGAACACAGGGTGTGAAGTTTAATTTTATTTAATAACTGAGTAATGACTCAATCCTGCACAAGCTCTCTATATTGACCAGGTAAGGGAAATCTGGTCTGATAATCGGACCAAAGAGCGTAGATTTCAAAAAAGTTGCATGCGGTTTGGATGAATCTAATCAGATTATAATATCAATCAACAGTAGTCAAATTAGCAAAGAACTTAGATTACCAAGAAGTTGTATCACTCTCGCCGTTTTTCTAACGGAAAATCTCGTCCAATTTCAACATACGAGAACCAAAGAACGTAGATTACAAAGAAGCTGCATCAGTGAAATTATTCTGTGGTAAGAAATATTAGCTTACTTCACCACAGCACAAACCAACTGGATCCAATCAGATTCTAATATCAATCAGCAAAAAACAAATTTGTTCTGGTATGGTGAAATAAGCCAAAACATTCTGTTGGCACATCCGGTGAAAGTATGCTACTTTTTTGTAATCTACATTCTTTGACGAGAACTAATTCGACTTTTGCTGATTGTTATTAGAATCTGATTGGATTCTGGTGTGGTGAAATTGGACGAAAATTTTTGCCACCGGAAATGAAACGCTATGCAATCTAAGCTAATGTAATCTACGTTCCTTGAAATTAGATCTGGTATGGTGAATTTGGACGAGAATTTTTATTAGACGAACGATGGGATTTGTAATCTACGTTCTATGATCCAAACAAGGTAATTCGCTTTCATATCGCTTTTAACCATTTTCTTACCTTTACTAAGTCCATCGACCAAATGGCGTGTTTTTAGCTACATTTATTCAGTTTACCTACATAAAACGAAAACTTCCCAGTTCTTGAGATAATTCACGTGAAGAGTTTCAAGCAAAATGGGTGTAAAGTTACTTATTTTAAAAATATTGAGGAAAATAAACTACTTTCGTGATTTATTGCGATCAGATCACAAATGATGTTTTTTTTTACCAAAGACAATTTTATTAAAGAGCTGGTTTCACACCTTGCCCCAATTGTGGAGCTATTCAAGTACCACACAACCAAAATTGTCACGTTCCTTGTCGAAATTAGAACGGTATGTTTAAAAAAGCTTCCTCACAATTGGCTTTATTTTCAAGTAATAGTAAGATATTTTTAGCTTTTTATCATTTTTTTCGAATTGTAATTGTTGAAATGTATGAAATAGCGTCGTACCATGGGTTATTTGATATCAAACCTTTAGCAAAACCTCATTTCGTGATGAGCAATATTTTCAAAACCCGACCTGGTTAGTGGAAGTATATTATATTCACCATACTTACCAACACCTTTTCCTGAGTAACCTTAAACAAAGAATGTAGAATACAATGAAGTTGCATGACGGTTCAGTTCTTGTAGTAAGATCTCTCGTCCAATTTCACCACACTAGAAACCAATTGGATCTAATTAGATTCTAATAAAAATCAGCAAAAGTCAAACTATTTCTGATATGGTGAAATCGAATGAGAGTTTCTGTTAGAGAATCGGTGGGAGTGGTGCATCTTCTTTGTAAACAACGTTCTTTGCCTTGAAGTGCGGTCTTTGCCTTGACTGATTTTTCTAATAGCGGTCGCCCCCCGGCAGACAATGGCAAACCTCCGAGTGTATTTCTGCCATAAAAAAAACTTCTCACAAAAAAACATTCGCCTTACGGAGTCGGCGTAAAATTGTAGGTCCCTCAATTTGTGTTACAAAATCAAGTGCACTCCACAAATTGTGGGCGAAGTTCGGCCCAACATCGAGCTATGATGTGAACGCCAATTAATTATTATTATTATAATGTACTTCAAAAAATAAAACTTGCCGACAATCTGAATTATCATATCTGATCATCATTGCATGTGTAAAATTTTCTGTTGAATCCGAATATGAATATGAAGTCATAATATGAAAACGTTGTTGAAATATAGCTGCTTACGTGTATAACTTCTACAATTATGTATCAGTTTTGAAAAGCATTTTGCTTCAATGGTCTCCAATTTTTAGATTTTTCAAATTTTTTGTTTTATTCAATAAAAATTCCACCTTTTTCAACTTCAACTACCCCGGATGACAAAGCATTTGAATGATGTTTTATTCAAAGCTTCAAAGCTTAAAAGTATCGATTGTACCTTATACCATGTCAAAACCAAACGTTAATCAACTCATATCGAATTTAATTCACATCGCTACTATTGCCGTCCGCACCCGTGGTTTGAGGTTTCCAATTCATAAGAGATGGTAGCGTATTTATAAATACAAGAACTCCATGAACAAAATGAAAGCGTGAATATCCTATTCGAAAGTAAACAAAACAAAGAATTTTGACATTTTTAACGTGCAAGGCGAAGAAAGAACAAGCATGCAGCTGATGGCCTGCTATCACCTGCACAGAGGATTAAATGTAGATTAAATGCTGATCTTCTCGGTATCGAGATTTTCATGTAACATTCTTATATAGCGAAATCTTGCTAGCGAAACTGATTTTAATAAACAATCATTTCCGCAGATTTTTTACTTGTCCCTCCAGTCATGATTTTCAATAATGTTTAATATTTCTACAAAGGTTATATCAGTCAATTTTTGAATATAAACAAAAACGTTTGGCGTCAAATGGGACATTCCATTCCATTTGAAGAAAGTTTTCAAGGATAAAATATTCAAAACATTTTAACCAGGGACCAAAATTAATCGTTATTTTGATTTTTTCGGATAGAAAAATTATTTGAAAGTATTCGTTCAAAACAAAACTTGAATATGTATGCATATCGATCTAATCCTTATGATTTTTTTTATTTTAAATCATTGCACAATCGTTATTCAGGGATTTTCATCACATTTGAATGATGTTTTAATTTAATTTTTTTATTTTTTAACTTTTCGATCAAATTTGATATTTGATATTTCGTGGTTTTCATTTTGTCAATTAAGTTTAATCGTTGTTTTTTAATTTTTTTTTTCGATAAAACTTATTGATATTTTTTTAAACTTATTTTTTCGATAAAAAATAATATTTTAATTTTATCTTTTAATTTTTATTTTTTCGATCATATTTGATCGATATTTTCTGGTTTTTATTTTTTGGATAAAAAAAAATAGTCGCTCTACCGGGATTTAAATTTTTTCGATAATATTTGATCGATATTTTACGGTTTTTATTTTTTCGATCATAAAACATAATTCATCATTGTCATCGCCGAGACATTTTTTTTTTGCTTTTATAATGAGCGAAAAATTTTAAATCCAAGAATGACTAAATCAAATATGTATTATTTCTTATCGGAAAAATAAAAATAAAAAAATATCGACAAATTTTTATCGAAAAAATCAATCAAATGTGATCGAAAAAATAAAAAAAAAAGACATATAGAAAAAATATAATTGGAAAAATTCAGGTCCGAGGATAAGGGTTATTTCTTATCGAAAAAAATTTAAATAAAAAAATATCGAAAAATATCGAAATAATAAAGACCACAAAATGTCAATAAAATGTGATCGGAAAAATAAAAAAAAAAACAAAGATAAAATATAATTGGAAAATTTTAAATCTAATAATAAGGATTATTTCTTATCGAAAAAAATAAAAATAAAAAATATCGACCAAATTTTATCGAAAAAATTACCTAAACAGTACAACCACAAAAGTCAATCAAATGTGATCGGAAAAAAAACTTAAAGATAAAATCATTTTTTTTTTATAAAAGCCGTTGCCGTGCTTAGTTTTAAATCGGGTACTGAAGAAACACAGAATTTACAAAAGTTATTTGGTAGCAAAGCTGTTCGATTGGTATTTTAGTGAAAATCTTCAACTAAATTTTAGTTCTTAGTACTTTTTCAAGAATATATTTTCAAAAAGTTATAATTTTTGCTATGTTTGTGCATCAAATACTCCATAGCGTGTCGTCTACCTAAATTTAAGATCATTAATTTAGATAGGAAGTATTTTTTTATGGCAGTGCTGTAGTTTAAGGTCGCAGCAATCGTCACTGATGGAAACACAAAACTAAATTTAAAAAAACATATAACTAATATTTTATAACTCGAAAATACAATTTTTATTATCATTTATATATGTGTATATTATATATGTATGTATGTTTAATGGCACTTAAAATATCTTATTAATTATTATTCTTTTTATATACTAATTGTAAATAGTATTTTTAAATGGTTTTTTGTAAAATATTTGATTACATAATTTTTAGCAAACAATTCTTCTGCTTGTTATGTTAGAATTTGTCAAGACTTTTAAAGATTTATAACCCTATTTTACTCACTTTTTTTGTAACAGAAATATGGAATTAAGCATTTCATGAAAATATTTAGACACGAAACATATAGTAATATGTATGTACATTTATATGTAAATGATCGAAATACATTATGCTAATAATGTGATAAAGAGAATTTCTTAGTTTTCCACCAGAGGCATTCCAAGTAAATTACTTTTAATTTTACATATATAGGTAGTATAGTTTATTAGAGAATACGAAAATACATCTCTCTGGTGTTAAAACAACTATACTTCATTGTAATTAATTTCATATATGTATATAAGCCAATTTTAATGATCATTAGAAATGCAAATTCATTAATACATATTTTTAGTAACAAACTACGCGCATACAAATGTGTACTCTAGGTTCATATATTATGGACGATTTTGAAATACGAAAACGAAACAAATATGATATTACAAATACAATCTCGCTAACACATAAAAAAAATCTAAATACGAATACGTTAACAAATGTTAATAACAAGTACAAATATATGAATATAAATAGTTACATTAAAAAAAGAATATTAAATAATAAAAGCAAATCGGTGCAAACGTTCGTTCGGCTCTGTTTTCGAGTACATTTCGAGTTTCGTATTTTTTTCGCGTTTCATGCTCGTCTACGCTTTTTCAACATATTACATATGTAGTTGTGTTTGAATGTAGCTTGTAGCTATTGGGAATTTCATTTTGATTTGCGTGCTGTCAGTCAAAAATGCGTGACACGAATTCGCCGCTGCTTGGCTCTTAGCTAGAACTATAAATCGGTTATGGGTCCAGCAATGCTTAGTTTTGTTGGCGATTGTGTTACACTGCCGATGATGCTGCTAGACGATGCGATCGTTTGGGCCTTATGTTGTTTCTGATGCGACTGTATAAAAGCCGAAGTTGTTGATTGCGGTGCGATTTGGGTGGAGGTAGTGCATGGGTTAATGTTAAAACCTTCACCACGACTTGCAGCAGTACCAGTACCGTTAGTTATATTACATGCAATTGTTGCGGATGGATAAATGGAAGATGTATTGTTGGCTTTGGCCAAATTTAGCCGCTGTATTCTTACCATATTTTCAAGCCTAAAATGAGAGTAAGTAAGAGAATACGAAAAGTACATACAAGTGAATTTAGAAACGAACAAACAAAATGGTTATATTTAGTAGAATGAGTAAGCGACAAGTTGAGTTTAACGTTCGAATGTGTAGAGAGTTAAAAGTGGTTGCGAAATTAATGCAGTTCAATCAAGTGGTGAGTATGTTTAGTATAACTAAAATTATTTGTAAGTTATTGTTTGTGGATGTGGAATGCTTCGTATTGATTTTAGTATACCTTTCAAATTTATTTCGAGCGTAAAATATATTAGTATATTTGTTACTTAAATAACAAACAAAAGCTTTAAGATGTAATTTGTTCAAATAAAGCCAAAAGATATTTACACACTTAAATAATACAATTCAAAATAATCCAATAAAAATTAAAATATGTACTTTCTAAAATCACTTAACAATAAAAAAAGAAAGGGTTGAATTAGGCAGCGGATTCTCATTGTTTATTAAAAAAAAATTGAATTTGCACTGATTTTCTACTTAACCCTTTCGATCCTCCAGGGGCACTTTTGCCCCCCACAACGCTTTCTTTACAAAATCTAATTCAAGATGGCTTAAAAGAGTTCAAAACTGTACTGTTGATCGCGTCATCTGCACGGAGTTTATCCCAATAAACTTTGCGCGTTTTTTATTTAATATTTATCTCATTCAGTTATTCGTCAACAGTGCTCGAAAAAATAAGGGGTTTTTTGAAATTTTGTGCCAGAAATCATAAGTTAATTTTGCGGTTGTTTAACAAATCTAAAAATAAAATAAATCTACAATTTTGGTAAGTTATAAAAAATATGTCCCTTCAGCGGTTAATGTTGGGTCATTTACGACCGAGTAAAGAGTTGTGTACTATACATTGATTTTTCTACTTCTTGTTTCAAGTGATTTCAGTGGTACCAGCGATGGTGTTTACAGTCCGTTAGAAACCGACAGTGGCCCTAATACTACCACTTTAAAACACTGGTGGGGCACAATCATACATAAAAATTGCAATATTCCTTGGATTTTTACTTATAAGGAGGCCTAATTCAACTAAACAAATTTAATATTTATTTTACTATGAGTTTGTGACCCTGCAAAAGTCAGCTCGAAAGGGTTAAATAATCATTGAATAACTAAAAATAAAAATAAAACATATGTATGTATAAAACTTGGACTGGATTTGATGCAGGTTTGGTATATATGTTCGCCTTAATGGTATAATTAGAGATCTTCACAATTTAATGCTTTACCAATGCCTCTACTTTTTAATCAAAAAATTAAAAAAATGGGCAGAAAAATAATAGTTAATCTTAAAAAAGAGTTATATAAACAATTGGGTACATTTTTTTTAAGTCTCCAAGGATTCTATACCATTTCTACGGAAAATTGGTTTTCTCCATTATAAAACACATGTGGATCTCTAAGCGACGTCTAAAAGTATTTTGATTTAAAAAAATATGGGATTTGGTTTTTGTTTATGCAAACCAATCCTAAGGGGTGACAGCATTAAAATTTCGTCTTTATTTTTTTTTTGCCACCCTAATGCACATGCACACTCGTACGTATAAACAAAAACCGCATAAAACTCCTCCAGAAGAATCATGAATTTATTGTACAAAGTAATTGTTCAGCTAATTCGTCGCTAGATTTGAGACAATTGTCGGCAAACGGTTTTCTGTAAGATTTACAATTGAACTCGGCCATAGTATATTGCTAAAATTTAACACATCTAGGAAAGTTAGACGATAAAATATCCTTTCCCATATGCACCCCATAAAATCTGGTTTTGTGGGATATTTTAGTACCAGCGCTCATTCAACAAGAAATTAAAACTTAAACAAATTTTCAGTTTTGATTTCCGATCTCTAGCTTTAAAGTTTAATTATAAGCTTTGGTGTATTCAGAGATTTGAAATAAAGATTTATCGGAAATATTTGTGCATTAACTTTTTACGCGTTAAATTTCTATTTCTGAATATTTTTTGCCCTTTTCCTCAAAAGAAGTAAAAAACTACTCTTCTATGGAGGCGTTGGAGGGTTAAACTATTCCACAAAAATATTCTTCGCATATTCTAAACATTATATACCTAAAACGAAAGGGTCAGAGCTGTTGTTTTGCCGATTTACAATAAGAGGGGCCGGCGGGGTTTTTAGGGCTCAAACCCCTACCAAAATCTTAAAACTGTAGTACTATCTTAAAATTAGTTTACTTTTTTTATATTTAAATTAGCGTTAACCTCAGCTCCTTCCGCAATACTTTTTCTGTATGCGCCACTGACCATAAGAATATTTAAAATTGTATAACGCTATTGAATCGAGTAGTAAATACAAAGCTTATGAAGAAGATTCGATTTTGGCTATTTTTAAGGCATGTCAAGGACGAAAATTCAGATGTCCCGGAAATCCGTTCAAGGTAAGCTTTTAAGGTGGTAATTCCTAACTTTTTCCCCTACCCGGTCTGATGTACATACATACATATGTACATCATAACTGTCCGATATGAGGACTGAGTTTATACTATCTCTAGATGGCTTCGGGGCCACCTAACGATTCAATTTTTAAAAAACAAAAAAATATATATTTTTGTAGCTAATGTGTGTTTTTTGAATTTTAATGAAACCGGACTGCAAAAGTGGCTTTTAGAAATACCGCGACTACAGCGCCACCTATCGTTTAACGTCAATTAAAAAATAAAATTTATATTTATATATGTATGTGGCGAATAAGTACAATAGGTATTTTAAGTTTGATCCAAATTTAACTCTAAAGACGGGTTTTGGAAAACGAATTTCGATCTAATAATTGCATATAATTTAATTTAATTTGACGTTTCAAACAGGTGACAGCCCTCTTCAAAGTATAGTTATGAACCTAATACCCATATTTTAGTATTTCATATAACTTGTGTATAATTTTATAAAATTCAACAGGTGGCAACCCTCTTCCAAATACCTCTATAAACTTTATACTAGCGAAAGAAACGGTTTGACAAACACATTTTAGTATTTCATATAATTTAATTACATTTGACTTTTCAAACAGGTGGCAACCCTCATCAAAATAAACTCCTCACCTAGACGAACCATCTAACACCCAGCTTTTAATATTTTATAAAATTTAATTACATTCAACTGTTCAAACTGATGGCGACCCCCCCCCCCCCCATAAAAGTTAGCTATGAACCTACTTGCCGGGCAAACCGTTTGCTACCCATATTTTATTCTTTCAGACAACTTGTATATATTTTAATTAAATAACTGGCAAACTTTGAGAATCCGCAACCCAAAAAACGTCTATTTTCAAATTTAAATGAGAATTGCAAATATATAAACTGTTATGCAAATACTGGCCCAATTCGCTGAAGGTTGCAATAAGTGCAAGCAAAATAACAAAAATATAATAATAATAAATATGTATAAAGAAGAAGCTTAAAATGAGTTTTAAAATTCCCAACCAAATGTGTCATTTAAAAAAAAAACGCTAAGCTATTAGCTATACGTATGTGCCATACAACGCTCCGCTTAATTTTATCTAGCTATTAAACCCACGCAATGACACGATTATCAGCCTCCTTACGCGCTGCCACCGCATCCTGTAGCTCCTGCCGCAGCTCGTGCGTCATCAGTTTGCCATCATCCACGCCATCTTGATCATCATCGTCATCATCAGCATCGCCACCAGCATCACCAGTTCGTTGAGTTTCGCCGTAGTTTCTATTCGAACTACCAATTGCATTTGGTAGTTTTTTCCCCTTCTTCTTTCGCTGTTTCACCTCCAAATCCACCTCGGCTGGCGTTGATATCAAAGCGAAATTTGGCGGTGACATGAGCTGTTGTCCAATTGCCGTTGTTGTATTACCATTAGGCAAAGGTGTTACCGTACAAATTCCTATAACACTAGTACTGTTACGCGCACCAGCACCACCACCACCACCACCACCACTACCCGTCGCTCCTACGCTACCGCCACCATCCGAGCTTGAGAAAGAGCTACGTAACTCTGCAGCGCGTCTGTCACTTACGGTCACCATATCGGCGGCGCGTGGAGTGGCCGCCCCCTCGACGATATGCAAGTGCTTATCCTGCTCGTCCACTGTGTGGGCTACGGTCGGCGGTTGATGGTGTATGGTGCCGTAATGTAAATTCATCGATTGGGAGCGACGTGTTGGCGCTGTGGGAAAGGATTTGCGTTGCGTGCGCAGCGTTTCATTCTCATAGATAATATCGGGTGTGTTTCGCTGATTGAAGAGACTGGTTAACATTTGACGCATATACTTATTTTCCGCCTCAAGATGAGTTATGCGTTTGTTGGCCTCTTTGCGATCGGCGCGCAAATGATGAACTTGTGACTGTTGGTCAGAAGAGAAGTCAATGGGAGAATTTTTTTGGATTTTAGATAGAGGGAGAATGAATGTACATATATAGATTTCGTTTACTCACCTTTAGCTCTTCAATGTCGCGCATCATGCGCAGATTGCTCTCATTAAATGACCACTGGCGTTCCTCAACCATCGCTTTAACCCTGGAATGGACAATGTGTAATTATTTTTTTTTACTTAAATAGTGCCTAGGTTATTTTCGTTTCATTTATACTCGTACAAGGCGAACTCATACCAGGTAATGGTGAGTAGGTTTTGGCATTCAGTCCAGCATGCGAATTAACTCAGCTGCTTTCTCAACATCAACTTAAATGAATTCGCCTTGTACTTGTACATTTTTAGGATAATGTAGATAAAATTATAATATTTTCTAAATCCAATTAAAAAATAGCGTATTCAATAAAACTGTTTTGTAAGTGTTTTTCACCACCGTTCTTCTATTATTCGAAAGTACAAGGAACCTTGAACCAGATGTTTTGTGGTACTTATTCTAAACGAAATCTTTGAGCAACTATTAATATTCTCCATCGTCGATGGGAAACATACACTACTCTCTTTCGGCATTTGTCAGATCCAAAAACTTAGAAAACAACAGCATTCTTCAAAGATAACAACTTAGCTTAATTCACCATACCAACACAAATTTAATGTTCGCGGATTGATATTAGAACCTAATTAGATGCAATTGGTTTTTGGTGTGGGGAAATAAGCCAAGATTTTCTGTAAAGGAAAAAGTGAAATGATAGCACATCTTTGGTCAGATTTATTGTCCATACTTACGCTTCGGATTAGAAGCTGATTGAACAAAACGGCGAATATACTTATAATTGATTAATAATGTTGATTTGCTATATGAAATAAATTAGTCAAAACTGCCAAGTAAAAAGTCGAATAATAAATATGAATTTTCTAGAATTATCGACTGCATAGATGTCCCACTTAGCGGATTGAAAGATATGCCGATATTCTGTAAGCAGTCTCTAGTCACTAATTAAGACTATTCGGTGGTGAGATTGATTTTGAAACCATTCGGTATTCTATAAGCCGTGTCAAGTGTCAAAATAAAGTCAATAATTTGTCAGCTGGTTCTGAGCAGGACGCAAAACAAAGAAATTGAGGAAAGTATTGAACGAATGCGAAAATGAAGTAGCACTCGATATGTTCCTTGGTCGTTTGCTAAATTTTGATTAAATCTGTAAAAAAAATAACATTTAATTTGCATAACGCATAATGAAATAAATATGTATTTGTTTACATTTGCTCAAATATTTTCATCGAATTAATTGCATACAGGTGGGTAACTATATCTAACGATTGTTGGTAGCTTTAATTAAAACCATTTTAAACATCTTTTAAATAGTCGGTGCAGATAAAATTCGGTAATTATAGTTTTTAACGGCTAATTTTAATGTTAATTTTACGATAACCATATTGTTTTAAAATTTAAAGGGCAATAATGCTGTTGACAAGGAATTGAAAAAGTATATTGTGTGCTATCGACGAAAACATTTACATTAAGGTTGGTTTCAAGCTGAACATGCGATCAGCTGATTGACTCTACTACTTTTCACCACAGTATTTGGTGAAACGTCTTGAGACTGTTATTTACTGAATACCAGGATTGTCTCAAGTCACAAAAAAATGTCTAATTGAAAGTCTCAAATTTAGTGACTTGAGATGAGATAGGGTTATATATTATCGGCAATAGTCTATATCCGTGACGCGGATCTAGTGAATAAACTCTCATTAATGTCATTGGGTTTTAATTTGTCATATAACCTGTAGTTAACTTATTTGCCGTTAACAGCAAATTTGTTTTAAATGAGAGAAATTTGTTAAGCCCATGTTGGAAAATTATAGTGATCAGACAACGCCAAACTGTCATATAGCGGTTAATTAAAAAATCATCAATTTTTTTAATTCACTTTCTTTACTTTGTTACTTACTTTTTTATTGTGTTGGTTTAAGTTGAGCTCAAGGACGGATTTTAAATAAAAAAAAACATTTTTGTATGTTTTGATTATTTATTGATTCCATAGATATGACTGAACTCAAGTTAAACCAACACAATGTGCATCTAACGACCAAAAATAACAAAATAAACAATTTTTGTTTTAAAAAAGTTTTGTTATGGATTTGGGATAGAAATTTTTGCTTTTCAGACATTTTTTAGATTTCGCGGCAAAATTTAATCTTGAAATTATAAACCACAAAGAAAAAACGATTAGACTGCTTTTAACAGAATACATATGTAATTTCAATATGAGAACATTTATGAATATTTGAAATTAAGCAATAGATTCGAAAGGGGTATAACTCCTAAAGTTTTGACCTGTTTCGAATTCGTATGTACACGTGTGGAATAAAACGAGAGATGTTCCTTTCTCAAACATAATATGTAAAGGGAAGCATTGACACTATAACCGCAAGTAGGTCTCCTGCTTTTTAGTAATCAGCTGATTTTCACATATTGTCGCATTTGAGTCAACAAAACAATTCAATATTTCAAATTATAAATTAGCAAAAGCATAAATATGATTTATTTTTTAATGAAAGGCAAAGCGATTCATTAATGAACAAAGGAAAAACAAAAAATGCACTGTATAATAAAATTATTCAAAAGCATAAATTCAAATGCCACAGTACGGGGTTCCTCGCAAATCTTTACTAAATCCTGCTCGGGGAAAACCTCAGTATATTTCTGTCATTGACAGAGTAAGACGCATTCTTCTCTGAATTATTTTACTGGCTAATTTTTATTGGGTTTTTATTACGAAATGTATACGAAATTTTTCCTAATTTTTTACTGTCTCTACGTAGCTTTGAATTTCGTCAAATTTGATGCTTGTTTGACTAGCGTTGTGGACCATGTAAGGTGCTGTTCGATTAAATTGTCTTCCTCGACGCATTTTTTGTATAAAAGTGAACAATTAAACAAGTAAGATACGTGAAATATATTTTGAACATTCGCGAGGGCGAAGCGAGGCGAATTCGTATAAGGTGAAGTCAAGGCGATTTCATATAAAATGAAGTTGATCAAGCAGATCATTGATTTCGCTTGGTGAACGTTAAGTCAAAATGGTGTGTTTTTTGTAAATCATACTGCATTGTGCGTATATTTTTTTAGTGTAAATTTTTGATTTGTCTTATGACACCACGTGATATGAATTCACCTTGCGGCAAAGCGTCAATCACCAATTGATGATCACAAATTTTGGATCACCAATTTGATCGCTTGAGGTTGCTATAAGCAACCATAAATGGAAAGTGGGGATGCACTTGGTCTATGCGAAGTAATTTGGTCGACAATATTTATTTTACAATGTAGAGTGTCCGGCATATACATAATTTAAATTTGTTAAGCATACGAATGTCAACTTATACAAATATTTACTTTTGAGCTACGCTTAAAGTAATCTGTCTGCATTTGTTCAATTGCTCTTTTCACTCACCGATTTAATAGCGCGTCTTCCCGCACACGTGCCGCTTCCTTCACTTCCCGTACAACATCGGTCATCATGCCAGGCGTGTAGGCGCCTAGAATTACGTAACGTTAATAAAAAGCAAATATATTTTTTAATATTAACACAAAGAAGAACTGCAACTGGTGTACTACATAGATATAGTAGATATGTATGAACATATGGTAAGTGTGGCAAATATTTCAAGAATCAAGTCAAACCATGTTTTAAATGAAAATTTGAAAATATTTACGTAAAATCAAATAGGAAAAAAGCCAAAAAAAATTTTATTTTTCGAAAATTAAAAAATATACATACATACCAACAAATAATAAACATTACATTGGACAACATACCTGAATGATACGTTGGCGCTGGACTTTGCATACCACCAAATCCACCGCCAAATACCATGGGCTGACTGTGTGTACTTAATCCACTCAAGCTATCTCTACGGTGTCTCAAACCCCAATTGGGTGCGTGCTTTAAAGCTTCAATATCAACTAAAGAGTTTTTGTTGTGGTTTGTTTGTTTTATGATGTTTTTTTGTTTTTGTGTATTTTATTTTTGTTTTTGTTTTGAGAGAGAAAGATAAGAACAAAAGGGGAAGACATAGAAACAAATAAAAATTAAAAATACAAAAACAAATTAAGATTTTTACAACAATAATTACGAGACAATAACAAATACAGATGCATACATATTTACACAGACTAGAGGGTCGTTAGTTAAATAAAAAATATATACATACAAATATGTATTTACGTTGAATAATAAATGCTCAGTAAATGCCGCATGTTATTTTATTTAATTGATAATTAAGCGCAAAACAAATACTCGTACATTTGTGCATTGTGCAAGCCAATACTTACATACAAAGATAAATACTGCTTAGCCAGCTAATGAGCTGTGAAAGTGCACAAAATGCATTAAGGTATGCATGAACATGTAAATATGTATATTAGGGTAGTTCGAATTTTTTTGCGGATTTTACAGACATTTCTAAGGAAGTACAAAATTCCTAGCGTCTCTCTGTCTTCGCTCAGTGACCCTCAGCAGCTTGCGGTTTCCAATAGGGTTAAGTATCTTGGCTTAAGGCCCTGGTTGTAGAGGGGTCATCGCCAAACACTGAGGCCTCTTGCCTAAAGTTTTTAAATGGTTTTATGAGCAGGTAGTAAAACCAATATTCTTGTCTAGTTATCTTGTCTGGTGGGGTTCCCTAGATACGACTGTGATAGTCGCTAAGCTCGAAAGGGTGCAAATATCGCTCGAACGACATCTAAGCTAGCGTTGAACGTCATGTTGAATATAACTCCAGTAGATACTGCTGGAAAAATACTGGCAGCCCAAGCTGCCGCATGACTGCGGGATATTGGGCACAAATTTAACTCGGATTTTAGTCATTCGAAGATTTTACAAGTTTTCACTTCACAGTTTCCCTTCCAGCCCACACGGACCATAGTGTGCCCTCCATGCCTTCCTAGGGTTACTTTGGTGTGTCCATTCCCTCTAGATAGGATTTCTAGGGGTGCGATCTATGGCAGCGAGGACTGCAGGGTTGGATGTGGAGTATGCCGAAAACTCTGTCTAAGGGGGGAAAAAATTGGCAACCAGATCACTGTAGCGTGTTCCAGTCGGAGATGGCTGCATTAAAGGAAGCGACCGAATGGTTGCTTACCAGTGCGACCTCTGTAGGAGAAGGGAGCATTTATTCCGATAGCCAAACGGGAGTCAGAGCTATGAACTCAATAACAGTGCAATCGAAAGTAGTTAAGGATTGCCGGACTTCTCTTTCGAGAGCTTCGATGTATTTCTCCATAAAATTAATCTGGGTACCTGGGCACAGGGATATCCCAGGACATTACGAAGCAGTTGAGTTAGCCAGGCAAGGCACATTTGAAATGGACTTTTCGGTGTTCATCTGGCCACCTGTCAGGTACTTCAGAACGAGTGGGATTGCGATCACTTTGGCAAACGCTGGACAGCTACTAGAACATGCAGGGTCGCGAGATCACTTTGGCCAGAAGTAGACCGAAAGAGGTCACAGGAGCTTCTACGGTTATCCAAACCGCAGCACTCTTTGATTATGCGGAAAAAGTTTCGTGCGAAAAATTAGGCCTGCCCTAATGTACTGAAATGTGCTTAATAAAAGTGTGCAAATAATAATTACTGCTTTGAATGAAACATTTACTAAGTGTAGACGTAATATTTAAGTAATTTTATTAGAAGGTTGTGTAGGTAGAACGGAATGGCAATTTATTAAAATTTAGATTCGCATGGCGAAAAGATTTCAGATAATGTAAAAAACAGGTGATTTTAAACTTACAAGCTCGGGTATGAAAAACAAGATAGAAGTGGCTTATTTTTCAACTGTGCGGGATATTCAACAAAGGATTTTATGTTGTCTTGGTGCAAACCAGTGATGGAAGAATTGATGCAATTTTACTTTTTTCGGCACTTTCTAACCGAAAGTTATTTTTGGTCTATTCGACTTAACTATTGTATAATAAGTTTTCATGCAATTGAAATTATTATACGTATTCTAAACAAAGTGGAAATGATTTCATATCGAAATGCTTAAAAATCGGTTTGAAGAAAAAATGCTAAGTACGAAGTGTTCGGGAATTTCGGTAAATAGAACGGCAGCTTTTGGCATTATGTTATTGAAATCTCAGTTTCTGGTCGCACGTGGAAAGCGCAAAGTTTAATAGAATGGGTTTGTAGTTGTAAAATAAACAGAAATCCTACACAATATACTTAAACAATTTATTAAGTTTGGCCAAATCTAAGATCCAAGGCGTGTTCTGGTATAAACTCTTTTATAGATCGACTGATTGTAGCTGCGTGTATCTGACTTCCCTAATTAATGACGAATTATCCCCTGGCTGATACTGGAGTTCGTAATATGCAGTATTTCTAAAACTATAATGAATGAAACCTGATTTTATTGGAGTCCAAATTCTAGACAGCAAAGTCTAGGCAAATGCGTTTCCTCGTGACTAGTTGCAGCCGAACGCAAATAAGAGGATAATGGACCATTTTTGGAAAAAGTTTTTGGTTTCAGATATCTTCACTATAAGATAGAATGTCGGCAACATCGATTTCATTCGTGTGGCTGTCTCGGCTGGTTCGGTGGTAGCGCGTACTGTTAACCCAATTTTCCGAAGTCTTGGTGACGGTTTCGCATTGGCATCTCGACGATTACGTGCAGGTTTTTCGATCCCCAGATGCTGCAGATTTGATTGTTAACATAGTCAGAAAAGATGATTTTTCGAGCAAAATCGTTGGACATACTATTCGAAGGCCCAAACTGAAAAGCGATAACGGGCGGATAGCCGTTTGCCTTATTTTGCGTAGTCAGGAAGCGAATAATGCGAGGTGTTTGTGCAAAATTTAAATCAGGCTGGTAAGTGAAATGTTGAGTTGTTGACATCGATGGCGAGTCGATGTCCCAGGACTCAGTTGCACACTCTTGGCTACGGAGCCACATTCGCATAAGAGCGCACCGTTCGACGCCGAGGACCGTTAGTGTTGTCCAGCAGCATGGCAGTCTCGGTATAGCAAGCGCGATTGTTGCCTAATTTCGGCCAAAAGCTCTTTTAAATAACGACACTCTTTGGACTACGTAACATTGACTTCGGAAATAAATTAGCATATTTTCGAATGTTGTTCAACCGAAAAGCGATTAATTTCATTATATAATGTTGGCTATATGTCAAAATAATTTCTAGTGGCAAAGAGCTTTTACTGTCAAAATATTATTTAGTAATTGTGAACTAACACTATGTGAAAATAAATTCGGCCGCATAAAATAGTGTTTTATGTCACAGCTGAGATCAGACTGATTAGAAGCTACTTTAAAATCGTTTTCAATAACATTCTATTCCGTCGGCTACGGCAGACACCTTGACGTGGAGCAGAGGCTTAGTCGATTCTGAAATCGGATCCGAGAACGACGATCAAGAGCTGTCACCTCCTAGTCCAGGGTGTAAAGCGATACCGTGCCTATTGGACGGTTTGCAGCCAGGAGGACAACCTGTCTTTACCGCGACAAGCGGCTCTGGCTCGGCGAGAAAACGGTCGTAAGAACAAGTTAAATGCAACAAGAAACACAACCACAGCAAAAAAAAATAAACGAGAAACGGAGACCAGGCAACCCCTTCCCAGCAGACCTTTCCCCTACAGAGGCAGCCTTCTTCGCCGAGCGCTCTCGGTACGATAGCGACAGGCCTTCTACGAGGACGGAAGCGGCACAACGCCGAGAGGAGGTACCCAGTTGGCAAACGACCACAGGTAAAGAAGAGGAGAAGACCACTTTTGGAAACCACTCCAGGTTCCCAACACCGCCAATAAGGCACCAATTACCGATTTCTGGTCCCCATAATCCATCAATTGCTACTATTTATGAGGCGAAGGGCCAGACTTGGCAGACCAACTCCTCTCCCCACTCTAGGAAGACCGGGTGCCATTGACGACTCTAGAAGGGCTGGACTGTCTGATTCGGCCGTCAAATGGTACCTTAGTTACCGGGAACAAGGAAAGACTCCCGAAACAGCGCGAAAGATGGCTGGGTTGCGAATGAGGTGAGACCTGGAAACAGCAATCACAAACGAGTAGAATCCAACGATCCGACACCAAAACGTTTTTTCAAGCTCCTTAATTTTATTCAAAAATTTTTCCAAGGTTTAAGCAATGCTCTTTTTTAGATTCCGTCTAACCAAGTTGATTTTTTGTCACACTACAAACTAAGATTTTATAAAAACAATTTAGAAAATGAACTCAGCGTGAAAAATATTGTAAATATTGGCAAAAAAAAGCAACATGTACGGCTTTTAGAGGATCTTCAATAGGTTCAATAAGTGAAAAATTGCCTCTTTTATTATTGCCTCATGCTACGCACGTCTCAAAATGCTAGCTTTTACTAGCAAAAATTATAAAAAAGTCGCAAAATATATTTTGATTGAAAATGCCAGGAATTTCAAAGCAATCGATTGCTCAGCAAGGTTCAATATACATATGAACATAAAGGCTAACTTCTATGTGCATACTTATTTATATTTATATACAGTCATGCGAAAAAAATTGGCATTCTACGTTTTCACCAGTTATGGCTTTTGTTTGTTTTATGCTTACTGTTTTCGTATAAAAGTTTAGCTGATTGAATAAGAAAAATGATAATAATTTCTATTTGTAGAAAAGAATATTTGTAGAACAATAAATTCGATGTTTCAGAAAGCTTTAAACTACCGTGGATTTTTGATAACATAACTTTTTTCCTAGCGGTGTCACGCAGTTTATTCAGAGCCGCACATAACGATTATTGTCAAAATTTCAATAAAAAAAAATCAAGGGGAAAGAGAAATGCTGCATGTATAAGGACTAGAACATCATACTTCTTATAACAAGGACTTTGATTTTTATTTTTTGAGTTTTATTTAGAAAATTTAAATATGATCGTTATTTTTTGAGTTTTATAACTTACTCAGAAAATAATCTTTAATTTTGAAGTTTTATTTGTTTCTTAAGGAATAGTCATTATTTCTTGAGTTTTATTTTTTGCTAAAAAAATCGATATCTCTTGAGTATAATAAATAAAACTTAATATAAAATTACTATTATTTTCGGAGCAAAAAATAAAACTCAACAAATAACGATTAAAAAATAATTATTTAATAAAAGCTGAAACCGTTAGAGTACCTGATTTTATTTCATATCAACTATGTATATTCAATTTTTTTTTGTATGGAAGCAAAAGCGTGGAACTGTCAGTGAAAAAAAAAATATCAAAAATCAACGGTAATTTTGAGCGACTTGATACTAAAGTGCTAGTATATACTAGAATTAAATGAGCTATAAAACTACATACTTAAAATTCTTTTTAACAAATGCTGAGTAAACAGTTTGTTATTTCATTAAATTTTCTAGAAGGTTTGAAACATGGATTCATATATTGTTTGTTTCCATAAGCTAGACTTTTTTTTCACATGACTGTATGTACGTACATATGTATGTACGTACTTCTAAGCGTATAGCAAACAAGAATTTTTATATATGTAATAACCTAACCATATTGGCATTGGCGTTCGCAAAAAAAAAACTACAACAACAAAAAACAAATTACGACAAAATTAGTTCTGAACAATTAAGTGAAGTTAACTACAAAAATCTCAAGGCAAAACTGTAGCACAATTAAAGCAAAATTAATAGTAAATAAATAATTAAACATTAAATACACAATTATAAATTAAAAAGTCGACATTGAATAAATCTAAAAATTCGATCGTGTGCTATTTTACTAATCAACATTTATGTATATATCATATACTCGTACTTACAATACTCTACCCAAAACCGCTTACCTTTTGTTTCATGTAGATTACGACAAATTTTCGTATTAGTCTCGTGCAATAAATTAATTTGTTCCATTAATGCTGCAAAAAATTTATTACTCTCCATATCGCTGGGTATCTGATTGCGTGGATCGGGTGTATTTTGGCCACTCACTTTGGAGTCATTATCGGAAGGATTCAACAGGCATGGGTCGCTGAAACGGAAACTAAATAGTGGAAAATGTGAAAGTCAATAGATTCGATTGTGATTACGCTTTTAATTAAATATTTATGTACACACCCTCGACTAATATTGGGATTACTGCCACTGCCATCCAGCACATCTGTGGAATTATTTTCGATTTCCGACGAACCACCCATCATATTGACAATTGGCGGCAGACTGGCAAAATCTTGTCCATCACTTTGTTGATAATAGCCACCGGGTCCGCTATGCGGATACATCATGGAATAGCGATTATTGTAGTGAGAGTGTTTTATGTAATTTGGCACATTCTGTAGTGATGAAAATAATAAAATTTATTTTTATTTAATTTATTTAAATACAAATGTACTATGTATAATATTTTTATTTTTTTGCTCTGATTTTTTTTTGCATACATCATAAAAAAAACATTTTTGAGCTTCAGTTTAGTATTTTCTTTTTTGTATTTGGAAAAACATCAACGGAGATCAGCATACCTCTGCATCAGACTTCTGCCTAGTCTTGGCAGGGCACCCAGTACTTCGCAACGCAAGACAAGCACGCTACCACTCTGGCAAGCTAGCGCACGCATTCTAAATTTGAACCAATCCGAAATATAAGGATGGGTTTCCGAATAAATCGAACACACCGTTAGCCATATGTTTCAGTTAGTTAAGATATGCTAATCTAGCATCAGCTTTTCTAAAATTCAAAATGGCGGACGACATTTAAAATTGAGTCTTATTTCTTTAAAATTCATTACTTGCAGATTTTCGGGATCTTTAAAAATCTCGTGTCACGGTGTTTGTGTTCGATTTTTATTAAATTTTTTATGTATATTTGGTAGGTATGAGAATAAGTCGCAAAATATGTTTTATGCTTGGGAGAGGGTTGCCACCGGTTTTGAAAGCAAAATTTAAATGAAATATAAAGAAGTCAAATGGTTCGTCTCGGACAGAAGGTTAACATCTAACTTTAATGAGGATTGCTACCTGTTTGAAAACTCAAATTTAATTAAATTATGCACAGATTATATGGTATTTTTAAATATGGGTGGCAAACGGCTCGTCTCGGCGAAGAAAATTTTCGTACTTATATATTTTTTGGAGAGGGATGCCAGCTGTTTGGAACGTAACATTTTCATAATTAAAATTACTAGTATATAAAATATTAAAATGTATGTGCCAAACCGTTAGTTTTTGTGAAGAGAAGGCATACAGCGCATAAAGGGCTGCCACCTGCTTGAAAAGTCAGATTTAGTATGAAATAGAAAAAAATATATGTAGGTGACAAACGGTTCGTTTTGTTGAGGATAAAGTTTATAGCTAGATTTATTTTAAAAGAACTTGCCACCTGCTATAAAAGTCGAATTTATTGAAATTATATACAAGTTATATAAAATGCATGTGTGTCAAACCATTGGTTTTACTAAGAGAAAGTTTAATATACATACTAATATTAAATATACTTATTTTGAAAAGGGTTGCCGCCTTTTGTAAAAGTCAAATTTAATTTGCTTTCTAAATTGAGGCCAAATTCTTAATCAAAAACTCTTGAGTAATGAGTTTCAAATAAAATTTCACAATATACCTTAAATTGCCTCTTCTATCAACAACTACATAGTTAAATATTTTGCAAAATTTTTCGCAGAGCTATGTGCTTTCAGATGTTGTCATACAGCAAAAAAAAGTCGATCAAGGCATCAAATAGCTAGATTTTGTAGGCAATATTTATTTACATTACTTTTGTAAATAACACAATAATTATGGCTTTGAAAAAGAAGATCGGATTGGCTCATATGACCCATGACTTGCAGAAGAAAATCTTCTAAAAAAATATTTTAAGATATAATCTACGGTCAGTTTTAGGTTTTCCACTGGATAAATCTGAAGCACATTTTGACTCTGGAAACTCACATTGTTTTTTCGGCACAAAATTACCAGCTTGTTTTTTAATGCTCAGTTTCCTTGGCTTTCCCTAATATTCGGGGCATCCAGAGTACTTCGAAAATGTCGAAGATGATGGACGAAACTCGAATGGCTAAAAAAAAATAAGACCGCTTGTGCTGACGGACTGCCAGCACAGCTTTTCAAGTGCGGCGGCGAGAGGCTGGTAAAGTGCATGCCTCAGCCCATTATGTAATATCATATGGTAATAAAATAGCAAAATATGGTCGGACGAACGCATGAAATCTCATTGGAATTTAAGTACACTCTGCCCAATCCACTAAAAGGGCGATCCTGTAATATGCGCCAACTACCGTGGGATCAGTCTCCTTAGCATAGCATATAAGGTTCTGTCGAGCGTATTATGTAAACGACTGAAGCCCACCGTGAACGAACTGATTGGACCTTATCAGTGTGGATTTAGACTTGGTAAATCTATCATCGACCAGATATTCACGATACGCCATATATTGGAAAAGACCCGTGAGAAGAGGATCGACATACACCACCTATTTGTCGACTATAAATCAGCTTTCAACAGCACGAGAGGAAGTTGCCTATACGCTGCGATGTCTGAATTTGGTATCCCTGCAAAACTAAAACGAGTATTTAAAAGACCTTTCTGAGCCGTTTCAAACCAAACGCGATTTCAGACAGGGTCACTCAGGCATCATTGTTGGCACCCTTGGAGTGTGCGGGAAAGACTCTCCGAAAGATTTATGGACCTCTACGTCTTTCCGACGGCGAATACCGCAGATGCGGCATAGACATAGTCCAGCGAATTCAAACACAGCAGCTGCGATGGCTGGGACATGTCTGCGAATGGACGAAAATGCTTCAGCCCTGAAAGTGGTCAACTCGTTACCAGCAGATGGCGATAGGGGAAGGTCTCCTCCGCTTTGGAAGGACCAAGTACACTAGGACTTTGGTATATCCATTTGTGGCTATTTAACAGGAAGAAGGCGCAAGTGCAGTAATTTATTGAAAATGCCGAAAACCATGTATGCTGCTCTACAATTTAATGTTGCCATATGGCAATTGTAGGTTCAGGAATTGGAGTGGACTTTGCAGTTACTTTTCTTTACAAATTGAAATTTGAGCTTACACTTAAATGTATTTAAATTCTAATCTTCCTGGTACTCACTCGTTGAAATCCTTGGCTAAATGGTCCACTTCCACCGCCTGCAAATGGCATCTGACCGGCGGGCAAACCAAATTGCTGTTGGCGCGAATGTTGGTGGTGTTGTTGTGTGGAGTGTTGGTGCTGTTGTTGTTGTTGCTGCTGCTGTTGTACATACGAAAACTGCGACTGTTGATTCGCATTATTCAAACTGCTATTTGACAAATATGCCTGATTCTGTTGCTGGGTTTGTTCGCGTTGCTGCTGCTGCTGCTGCTGCTGGCTATGCTGATGCTGATGCCGCTGTTGCATTTGTTGTTGTATAAATTTTTGCGGATTTGTTATACCAACACGATCCACCGCCGCAGCACCGCCACCAGTACCCGAGGGTGTAGGATTATAATCTAAAAATTCGGATGAGGATGATAGTTGAGTATTGGAGCCATCTTTGAGACAAGTTTCTAGCCAGGCATCTAGATGATCCTTCAAATAGCCGCCACCATCAGCGCGATGGTCGTGACCTTGACCGCCACTCGGTACTGTAGCTGTGCGCGATTTCAATTTTTTACGTTTGTTCGTTTCGTTCATACCAGCTGCAAGCGGAAGAGAGAGAGAGAGAGAGAAGTATTGAATTAATACAAACATTTGGGAATTTCTAAAGTTTTCTCCATGCGTGGCGCTAATCGCCAAATTTTTTGTTATTCAGGGTGTGCAATCGAGCGTTGCAAAAATTAGGTAAGTGCAATTAAATAAAATGTTTAGCATTGAATTGTTGGTAACAAAGAGATGTTCGTGAAATGCCAATACTAGCACTAAGTGCAAAGATATATAATGGCTGATGTGTTTAGGTAGCAATGACATCATGCACTGCATCATTGATATTGTTATTTTTATTGTTACTTCTTAAATTGGTAGAGTAAGTACATACAATATACAAAATTTTCCGTTTTCTTTGTTACAACTTGGCTCGAAAACTGACAAACGAATTTCAGTCAAATTTATACAGTATATTTCCTAAAGACGTGAGACGGACATAGGCTATATTTTTATCCGCTATGTGGCACATGGGTCGATATATTCAGAAAATCCATATTTATGGCCTTATATTTGTAATATTGCAAAGGTATGGTTGTGGTACGATAAAAAATACTTTTATGAAAAATAAACACGCTAGGTGGCGCTAGAGGCGTGTTTTTCAGAAAATCTGTATTTAAAATCCGATTTTGATGGAATTAAAGCCGTATAATGTGGAAACGACGAGAAATATTTTGATGAAAAGAGTACCCGCTAGGTGTCGCTAGAATCGAGTTATCCACAAAATTCGTATTTATAATGCGCAATTGATGATTTTATTATATTGTTTTATGATATTATAATCCAAGTTATACTAAATATGCTTGCAAAAAAATATCCGTTAGTTGGCTCTATAATCGAGATTTCCAGAAGATCAATATTTATGGTTCAACTTAGGGCAAATATAACAAGTTTTGGGCAGTTAAAAGTAAGATCCCATAGTAATAGTCGAGATTTGACTTTTAAGTTAGTTGCAGCTTTATTTGGCAGATATCACATTGAAAATGATGTCAAAAAATTTATTTCGGGTCGCTTCCTCTTTACTGTGACTACAGATTCACTTGCAGTTATTATAAAACTACAAATTTAACAACTTAATAAAATTAATTTATAAAACATAACATCATACCCCAAAAAATATTAATTATTAACAAAATAATTTGTACAAAAATTCTTAAATATAATAAAAATATAACTACCAATAATAAGTTTTTAACCATTCAAAATTAATGATTTATAAAACAAACAGGAATAAAAAAATTATTATAAAAATTATTATTATCATAAAAGATTGAAAATAATCATTTCCATGAGTTCGAATTATTGAAACTAAAATAAACCGACCTTTCACATACTCTAAAAATTAAAAATATTATACTAAAATATCCTCTAAAATAATATAAAAAAAATTTAACACAATATATTCTAATCTCAAAAGTATTTATAGTAAAAGCTTACGATTAGATACAAATAAAAAAACACCTATTAAAAATAAAAAAACAAGGTAACCCCCAATATAAAATTATTAACATTAGTTTTAATAGTTTACAAAAAAATTGGTCTTGTAAATCAAAAAATAAAAAAATATTTTAAAACATCAAAAGAAAAGTAGAAACTTTATCATTAATCTGCAAAATTAATATTTTAAATAAACTATCTTCTGATATTATACAATTTTTATTATTTTCTTCAACATTAAACTCAAGTTTTATTTTTATTCAAATAAATCACCCTCTAGCTATAGGATTAATTTTAATACTGCAAACTTTGCCAATCTGTTTATTAACAGGATCAATAGCTAGAAGATTTTAATTATCTTATATTTATTTTTTATTTTTTTAGGAGGTAGAAATTAATTTTATTTGTTTATGTAACCTCATTAGCATCTAATGAAATACTCTCATTATCAATAAAATTAACAATTATGTGCACAATATTTTTTAAAATTTTTATTAATAAATTTATTTATAGATAAAACTTATGTTTCATGCTTTTTACAAAATAGTGAAATACCATCAATTTATAATATTAATATATTTATTAAAGAAAATAGAAATAGTCTTAATAAATATATAACTGCCCAAAAATATATAATTACTATTCTACTAATAAATTATTTGTTAATTACACTTATATGCTGTGATAAAAATTACTAAATTACTTTATGGTCATTTACGATTAATTAACACCCCTTATTTAAGACTGCAAATAATGCACTAGCAGATAATCCGGCACCATTTAATATTTCAGCTTGATACAATTTTGGGGGATCTTGTTTTTAAATTCAATATTAAATGTTATGAACATCCATTGGGGTTGGTGGATCAAAATGGGTGTTATTTTATTTCATACTATACCTATTTTGAAAAGAGGAGTATCACACATGTTTATGAGAAATTTTATTCATTTGTTCGTGAGAAAGTCTTTTTTGTTTCCAATCGCGAAATGTTGGCTTCGAACAGCAGCATATTGCTGATCGGATAAGTTCAAAATGCAGTTCTTAACGCTGAATTAAGAATCGTTTTTAATTTAAAAATCAATTTTAGATATCTAAAGTGCTTTGGCAATATGATAAATGTTAATTTATTGTAATTAAATTTGCAGCTAGACAAGCATTTGAATATATTAAGCCGTTGTGTAAGGTCCTATAGTTGAAGTGTTACGTGTGAATTCCACTGGCATCTTTGGTTTAAAGTCACTCCTTGAAATCGGGCATAGTTTTTTTTTTTGCATTAGATGCAAGGTACATGGAACAGGCAGTAAGTAGTGATAGTGCAAATACAAAAATCTGTATTAAAAAGCTAAAATGTCAATAAAACTTTTCACGCAACCAAGCAAACTTCATTTAATTACAAGTCATATTTCTGATATGTCTGTTGTTTTAGTTAAGAAAATTGAAATTTTTTCGAGTGGGGGTTATAGAGGACATTTCCAGCCAACGAAATACTTTAATGAAAGATGAAAAAAAATACGGGCATGACGGGCCGCCTACGTGCGTGAAACTTTTGATTGAGTTTTAACTTTGGAAACATTGAAATTTATTATGACCACATATGGCACGAAGTAGGAACATTTTAACATTTTTTAATTTTTCACTGGCATCAAATGGAAATAAGATACAGTAGAAGTCCATTAGTCCGGAATGCCCGATAGTCCGGCATCGCTCCGGAAAATTTGAAAAATTTTGGTTTTCTCCAAAAGTGTGTGTTTTTAAAGCAAATAAAAACGCCCGAGAGCTATTCGGAAGTTTTCGTGGTAGTTCGGGATCATCCGGAAGCGCTCGGTATTGTTCGGAACCAGTTAGCGGCCAGCTAGTCTCAGCTGTCACAACACATTTAAGGTGCAGTGCAGCTTCGTTAATCAATCACGAAACGTCTTCGACATTTTTTGTGCGTTGTTGTTTTGTGTCCTTTCACATCGCAGTAAACGTAACTTTTGAAAGTGTTTATAAAAAAAGCGAGTTTCGTTCTAACTGTACAGTGACCATGTTTTCATTATATGAAAAGTAAAATATACTTTGTTGTATGTATTTGCATACTATATTTGTAGTTTAATTCTTAACCTAATTGTTCTTATAATTACCGACCGATAGACCGGAATTTTCGGTAGTCCGGCACCGAGCCGGCCCCGAACGTGCCGGATTATCGGACTTCTACGGTAGTTGTTTTTTTTTTACTATATGAGGGGACGAGGAGCAGTGGAGCAAACGGATATTAGCTATATTTTCCATAAATGTATTTAATTATTTTTATTATAAGTTATATGTGTGTACTTTGGAACTATCGATATTTAATACCGATCTCAGGCAGTGATTTAAAATAATTGCATGTATGCAGTTATTTAAGAAATTAACCTAATAGGGTTTTATTTGTTTGTAAAAAATCTTCAAGCTCTGCCTTTTATAATTAATTAAACAGTTTTGCTAATTCTATTAAAGCTAGTTCAATTAGACCTTAAAAAATATGGAATTTGATACTCGAAAATATATATTTCGAGCCGAAAATATATCTACGTATGGATCGATTATTTTCTGTAAAGTTATCAAAATTTTGATATATCGACATTTTTTACCCAAGCGATAGGTTTCCAAGACGTAGCCATTAATGATTGTTTCTTTATTTTCAGAGGCCGTAACGGTTATAACAACTCATTGGTCTGAAATAATAATTATTTGTTGAGTTTTTATAGATCTTTTGTTTTCGTGATTTGCATAAGTTATTAAACGTTTTTGAGGATACTTGAAGGATTCACGCAGCTGATATCAATTAAAGCCCGACCGAGAATCACAAAAGACACACAACTTCGCAGAGTAAAAAACTTATTTTTTTGTGCAGAAGTCCAACGTATAAATTTAATATTCTAAATGCTTTGAGTAGACACAGTTTAGTTTGTTTTTCATTTTATTCGAAACCCTATTAATTTTTCAAATGTATTTATTTGATAAACTTATCATTGGAAAATGGTCAATTTTGATCGAAGATGCACCAAACATTTTCAGGGTTTAGAATAATAAATTAATGATTTTTTAAAGATTCCAAATTTTTGTTATTGTTATTAAAAATTAGATGCACAAATTTTATAATGTTTATAAAAAATAACCATAAAAAACTTATATTTTGAATGCTCCAAAATTATGAACAATTTTATATTTGGGTGATTCACAAAGTGTCATTATGTGTCATAAGTCATAGAGTCATAAAATTTTGGATTTCAAAAGTTATGTTTTTGGATTGCATCGAAACAAATAATTAAAAATAAGCAATTTTGCATTTTTTTTTAATTTGTGACTTATGACACATTATGACAAATTGTGAATCACCCTATTGTAATTTAAAAATAATATCCTATTGCACTGAACAATTGTACACACCAGATAAATATTTTAAAGCAATTTTTCCACAGACAATATGGATATTCCAAGATGTCACAATTTCTGGTTCATTAAAAAAGAAATAAAGAATTTTATTTAATGAATAATTGCTTTCAGATTATATATTTTATTTTTTCATTTTTAAAAAGAACCTTTTATTGATTAATTTTTTAAATTAATGATTAATTTTTTAAATTAATAAAAATTGGCAAACCTTTGGACAAAGTTCGGCTTTATTTTGGCCGAATTCGAACATGGGCGAAGTCGAAGTAACTACTCATCTTCTTCATTTTGCTTTGAAGATCATTAAGCGATACATTTTTTTAATGAAGGTGAAGCATATTAAACCAAACACATATGTACATTTGTATATACTCAGTAATTTAAATGCTTTGAGTCAATGAATCACACAAAAATTTGAAACTTTCAGCTGACCACCTTAGAGTACAAAAAAAAAAACAAACCTGGTAAAGCCAGTATGGTATGTCAATGCAATCGATAGAAGTGAATCATCGCAAAAAAGTGGTCGAGTTCAAAACAAAAAATAAAATTTGAAAATATGTAAATATTTACGAATTGACTAGACTACGTCGCATCAAAGTTGATCAAGTTCAAAGACGTAGAAATTTTAAAATAACTAATTCGAATTTTTGGGAATCGCTTAAATTCAAACACAACGATTTTGTAAAAAAAAATGTATCTAAGAATAGAAGTTCTACCCAAATGCGTGTAAAAAAGAAATCACGCGCATTTAAAATGGGTAGTTTTGAGAGGCACTAACAACATTAATCAAAAGTATTTATTTAGCTACATGCATAACATTGTTGTTAACTTCTATTAATCTGCTCGAGCTGTGGGCATTATTGCATGACATATTACCTCGCTTACCAGTTGGTTAATAGCGTTTGTATGTAATTACCGCTATTGGCATTTGATACTGCAGCTCAGTATCGCATTTCTCACGTCAATTTCCAATTCACATTATTGTTACTTTTCCAGTCAAATTAGCTGCTATGCAAACAGTAGCATTTCTTTTTTATTTAATACAAAAATGTGCATACACTGATACACTGATACAAAAATGTTTATTTTTATGTACCCTGTGGGAAATGAAATCAATTTTAAAATAAGTTACATATTTATTTATTTTACACTAACTTTTATACGCGGCTTCGATCGCATGGCATTCAGCTTAACGTTATGAATTCGAATGTAAGAGAAAATGAAATAAATAATTCCACCAAAGGCGAAAACTTTTAATTCATTTTTAGTTTAGGTTTTTAATTTTTTATTATCTAAAACAAAATCTATCTCTACCACATAATTTTCGATTATGGTTGATTGCTGAATCTTTTTTGTCATTGACAACTGGGCAGTATGTCATGGGAGTTTACTAAAACCTCATTTATTGTTATAATCAAATGAAGGTTAAATTTATATAGAAGTCTAATTTTCATGACTAAGTTTTCTTAAGTCTACTTCCTTTGAATCCCATGCCTTATATTTCCTTTGGCTTAATAATCTGATTTCATTTACTTGTCCAATGTATTTTGAAAATAAAGCATTCTGAAAACTCTTTCGTACTTTATTTTTAATTGATTTTAATTTTAATTGATGAATTGTAACGCGTCATTTAACCTTATAAATTTAGTCGAATTTAAATTTTCTGCTTTACAAATATATTGCACTCAACATTTTTCATTTGATACCGGAATTTCCGTTACTTTACAAATTAAATTGAGTCATCAGCCTTTAAGAGGTGGCAACTCTCATCAAACGTCTTTTCGTATAATCTGTTTCGTTTCAGAGTAATACTGTTATAATTCAGTAAGCTTACAAATAGCATTAAATTTATGTTTTTTGAAGCCTACTTTTCGTTTGCATCCCATAACGTGATACTTCAGTTAGCTTAATAACTTAATTTAATACATTCTTTTAAGCAGGTGGCAACCCTCTCAAAAAGTATTTTCAAAAAATAAAGCTTTCTTAAAACTTTTTTGTTTGAGACCCATATTTTAATAATTGATTTAACTTATTATAATTTTAATTAATTTTTTTAAACACTTGGCAACCCTCTTCAAAATAATTTTTTAAAATTACGCATTCTTAAAATTTGTAGTTTGGCATTAATTAATTTTCTTTTATTTAACTTAATTTACACATTTAACTTAACTTTTACATATAAATTTACAACTACTTGGAAAATGAACCTCTTTCATTTGATACCCATATTGCAATATTTGATTTCATACATTGTTTAAATTGTATTTAACCTTTTAAACAGGTGGCAACTTTCTATAAAAAATTGATTTTGTACAGATCTACATCGTTATATAGCAATATGTGAATTAACTTATTTCTTTAACTGACTATAACCATTTTAACAAGTGGCAGCTCTCCATAGAATATAGCCCATGTGTTAACTTAGGGTCATTGTGAATAAATACAAGTGAAAAATTTTAGCCCATAGACGTCAAAATTCAGCACAGCTGATGTAGCAACCCTCCCCATTCTTGTGTCATTCACTGAACGAATTTCTATGTTTGACAATTAATATTGGCTATTTGTGACACTTAATATCAGCCGCCGCCATCTTTAATTTAGAAGACTTCTCACTTGTATTCATTCACAATGCTTAGGGTATAGGCTATTTGTGTGCTGAATTTTGTGCAATTCCGCCCAGCTTTTTGAGTCTCACACACACACAAACTTGCATATTCATAATATTACCCTGCAGTAAAAAATTGCCAATCGCTAAAACTAGATGACTTTTTACTAGCCATTTTGTAGTGATTTAAAATAAAAACCCTATTTTCATCAAACACACAGAAACACATTGTTAGTTAGTTGGAAAGTCATGGAAAACAATCCAATAACTTGAGCTGTGGCAACACTAACTGCATTGTTAAAAAACAGCTGTCAAAATTTGATGTTCGTTCATCAAATCAAAAAAAAAATAAAACATTTAAGCGTGCGGAGTCGTCGTGTATTGTTTCTACGGAAAATTTTAATTAATTAATAATATTAACTAGAATAATTTATAAAAAATAAATTCTTATGATATATTTGAATAAATAAATGACAGTATTTAACTTAATTACATTAAATGCAGATCGAAAGATATTTAATTTACTTTAAAACAGGCAATACATAACTAACTTTTCTTTTGACTAACTATATACTAATTCGCATAAAAATAGTTATTAAAAATAATTAGTTTACCTTTAGTAAAAAAGCCGAATTAGTGTCAAATAATAGTTAGCTATTAGTTAGCTGTATACTAATGCAGAGGTAACCAGTGCTCACGTTTTTTCGGCCATCGCCATACAAAAGTAGTTAGCTTTTCGCAAAGAAAATATAGAACTGAAAGTCAGCACTAGTATTTCCGTATACAGATTAAAGTTAGGCTTAAACTGCCTTCGCTCTCTACAGGGTTAATAAAATGTGGCTGTCTTATGAAGCATTCAATTACTCTATCTTGCATATGTTTTCAAACACTGGGCCCGTTTCTTTGTAACCTAGTTGCAAAAGAGCACTAGGTAGGATGACGAATTGCACGTAAATCAACAACACTAACTCGGAAAATATGCGAGTTGACCCCACTCAGTAAAAGATATCCGACCTGAGATGTAGTGTTGGGAAGTGAAAAAACTGCGCTATTGTGAATGAGCCCTAATTAAATACATGGGAAATTTCAGTTTAAAACTTAATTCGTTATTATTTGCATAGTATTTTTGAATATATAAATACATCCACCTAAAATTTTCTAGCACAAAAAATGCGAACAGGGTTTCCTTTGCATCTAAAGGAAATTTTATCCGAGTTGGAACGTTTTTTTTTGCAACCCGGGTACAAAGAAACAGGCCTATTTAAAAAAAAAAGCGAAACTGACTTAAGCTGCATTTGTATTAACTTAATTTAAAAGTACGTTTTTTTCATGAAACTGACTGGGTCTTTCCGACAGGGGCATATAGTACACATATGCATATGTGCATATTTTGTTTGGGGCGTTGAGCGCAAAATTAATCGGTAATTACCTACCATAGAGTTGGGTTGAATTTATGCACTTCTCACTAAACACTTCTCACTAAACATTTGGCAATTTGATTTGTAATTGACTGAACTGAATTGGATTTGTTTACTTGCCAGGTATGTACGGATATTTGCAGAAACGATTAAACATTCGCCAAAAGCTCAATAAAAATAATATTAAAAAAGTGGCATCATAAAATCAATAAGCATACAAATGTAGAGGCTTATATTTGTGCGCTTTGGCACTGGAACTCAGGTCAATAAACAAATTACATTTGGAAACCAATAAAAAATGAGTGGCAAAAGTTCGTACAAAATAGTTTGTAAAAATGAACTTAATTTGCTATCTAGCGCTAGTTAAGTTTGAAGGTGAAAATATTTGTGATTAGTGTTGTTCCGATACCGCTATGTACTCGATACCTGTACTCTTTAACGGCATACCAAAAACAAGTATCGATGGGAATAAGTATCGGAGGGAAGTTATCGATATTACCTTTATCGAACTCATGCAAATGTGCATAGTTATATGATAAGGAGTTATTGACAAGTTAATTATTTAATTAAATTTTTTGCACAATAAAATCCATATTAATCCAAGTTTTAAACTTTATGTACATTTTAATAAAATTCATAAAAACGTTTTAATCAGAACTTGTAGAAAATTTTTGAGTACGCAATTTTATAGAACATTCAATTGGGGGTATAATAAAGTGTGAGTATGAAAGAAAAGATGCGTGGATTTCTGATATTTTTTTGCAAACGGTGTTTCTCAATTTCTCTATATATGTAACTGCACTTCTTTTGTTTTAATATGGAAGAAAAATACCAAACTCCTACAACAAAAGAAATTTTCAAAACTTAATGGAAATTTTCAGCAAATTTCAACTTGCAAATTATTATACTAAAACTAAGTGGACTGTAAATTGTATACCTTAAAATTTACAGAAATTTTTTATTAAAAATTTGATGAAAATATGTTGGATTTTATTGAAATTTGCAACAAGTTTTAAGATTGAATTTACGCGGTTTTTGTTGCAGAATCAAATGTAATTAAAAAATAATAAAAGTTAAAAAAATTAGCAACAAATAAAAGGTCGAAACTTGTTTAAATGGCTCCTGTCATATAGTTATGATAAGGACTATATAAATATTTAGTTATGAACATTTTCTGTTCGATGCAGAAATGTTTCTAGTCATCTAGATGCATTTTTTTGTAAAAAACAAAATTTTGAAAAAAACTATTGAGAACATTTTGCATAAAAAATGTTTGATATTTAAGAAAGTATTGATATCATGGAACAATGATGCCAATTTATAGCGTTGAAAAATATCGATATTGATTTAAAACATTTTTTCATAAAGGAATTCTAAATATTACTTATACTTACAAACGTGGAATCGAATCATGTACACCACGAATATAAACATAAAATTCATTGGAACGGCATTGAGATAATGTAAGGTCAAACAAACGAGGCCAGTTACCCGATAGAAACTACACATTCAGGTTGTGCCTCCATTTGGCGCAGAAAAAATAAATTTTTCCACCAGAAGGTAGGCGAAATTAGAGTGGGGCCAAATAAACCCAAAACTTTAGTGAAAATAGAATTTAGGTGGATTTATTGTTTTCACGGACTGTTTACTTCAATCCTTTCTCATCAACTCCCAGTGAAAGAAGACTCAATGGCTAAGCACTATCATTAGCGTATAATTTTGTCAGGTCGCCAAAATAAATAAATAATTTGATTCTTTGCGTTCATTGCGAATATTTTTTCTTCATTTAATTTATTTATTGCATTTCGTTCTATTTATAAAAGGTATAATTGTTTTTCGTATATGGAAAATAAATTTCAAATTAAATATCGACATTGGTACAATAGCTAGCTCTTCGATATATCGACTGGACAACGAAATATCGATATTCGCAATAGTAGATATCATATCGAACATTCTAAACTGGAATACTCAACTTTTTATTTACGTTCGTTCGATATAATAAGCAAACAGACATGACTTAATAGATTCGTTTTGTTCGCAACATTTTAATATTCATTATTTGAAAACTAAGTTTTTTAATTTCCTTAAGCAGTTTTCGGGAAAATATCGAATATCTTGTTCTACAATAAGATAAGTACGATTATTTTTGCAAATCAATACTCTAACAGACAGGTAACTGATTTTTCTGTTTCTGTTAAGAATTTTGGATAGTCACAAAATCAAATTTAATTTTGTATGTAAACTTTTAATGCAGTGGGCCACAATTGTGGATTTTTGTTTTGTACTATTGCTACCATTATCTCGAAACCCAATCAAAAAGAATTTTCACTTTAAATAAAACGCACTCATATCTTACTCTTGGTAGTACCTGAAAGATAGCCGAAATTTTTAAGGCCATAATATGGGGGATTTTTACTTTTAGTCTGTTAATTTAAAAAGAAATATCATTTCCCCCTTACTGCTCCATTGACATATCACGTAGTATATAAGGATTTAATCAGTATAAAGTTTGAGTGTCTGTGTGAGAATGTTTGTTATCGTTTCGCGACCAAACGCCTAAACGAATTTTCATAAAATTTGGCACATAAATAACCTATATCCTAGATTAACGTATAGAGTTGCCACCAGTTAAGAAAGTTAAAATCATTAAATAAATCAGTAAAATCAAATATTACTTTACGAAGACTGGACAGATTTGGCACAAATATATGTTTGTACATACATTTATAGTATGTCATATGGGTTACTATTAAATCAATTTTTTAAGAGGGTTGCCACCGATTTAAAAACTTAAATTCAATTAAAACAATAATAAAAATCAAATATTGTAATATGGGTTTCAAAGTAAAGAGGTTTAACAAAGCTGCATGTCCAAAATGTTTTGAGAGAATGTTGTCCCCAGTGTAAATGTAAACTAAGTTAAATTAATAAACTAGATGCAGCTTTCCAATGGGAGTGTAAAACTAAATGTTTTAAGAGAGCTTAAATTGGAAATTATTATCAGTTAGGGTTGCCACCTGTTAAAAAATTAATTAAAACTATAATACGTGAAATCAAATATTGAAATTATTAAAAGTAGTCGTAGTAATTAGTTGTAGCAATAGTAAAAATAATGGTACAGATTATTAGTAAAATTAGTAAAAAATAGTGGTTGAAATAAGTAGAAATAGTTGTAGTAATTACTAGTACCATTAGCAAAAATATTGGAACAAATTAGTAAAGAAAGTGGTAGAAATTAATGAAAATAGTGGTAGAAATTAGTAAAAAATAGTGGTAGAAATTGGTAAAAACAGCGGAAAAAATTATAAAAAATAGTGGTAGTAATTGGTAAAAACAGCGGAAGAAATTAGAAAAAATAGTGGTAAAAATTATTAAGAAGAGTGGTAGAAATTAGTAATAGTATTAATGAAAATAGTGGTAGAAATTAGTAAAACAGCGGAAGAAATTAGTTAAAATAGTGGTAGAAATTAGTAATAACATTAACGAAAATAGTGGTAGAAATTAGTAAAACATCGGAAGAAATTAGTAAAAATAGTGGTAGAAATTGGTAAAAACAGCGGAAGAAATTATACAAAATAGTGGTAGAAATTTGTAAAAATAGCGGAAGAAATTTTTAAAAATAGCGGAAGAAATTTTTAAAAATAGTGGCAGAAATTAGTAAAATCAGCAGAAGAAATTAGAAAAAATAGTGGCAGGAATTGTTAAAAATAGTGGTAGAAATTAGCAATAACATTAATGAAAATAGTGGCAGAAATTAGTAAAATAGCGGAAGAAATTAGTAAAAATAGAGGTAGAAATGGATAAATATAGTGGTAGAAATTAGTAAAGCGATTTTGAAGCGACTTTGTAAAAAATCACTGCCGCTAAGGAAATTTTACTCCAAAAAAGTGAAGCTGACAAATCAGATTTGGTAATTGTGTCATTTCAAAGCCAAATTACTGTAAACAAGAAGTATTAGTATTAAAATATCAAAAATAATTACCGCCCGTTCGCCACACTACAAAACAAATAGATTCGAATAAAAAGTCGCAACTCACAATTGAGGGGCCCATAGTTTTACGCTGACTCCGAACTACAAATGATTTGTGTGAGAAGTTTTTTCATAGCAGAAGGAGGTTTGGCATTGACTCCCGAGGGGTGATCGCTATAAGAAAAAAGCTTCTTTTTTTTGCTATCATTTTTGTAACAGCTGTAGCTAAGTTTTTCGAGCTCTATACAAATTAAAAGCAAGCCCGATATTCCGTTGTCTTGGATCGTTATATTGATTACTTCGTGCATTTTTAATAATAAATTGAGTTGCACCAAATCCAAATTGTAGACTACGCAATTGCCAATGACTAAAAAGTGCCAGTAACCAACCGTAATTGGCAATTATTTTATGCTTCTATTAATTTCATAATGTTTTTGTGCTTTTATTCATGCCGAGTATTTCCAATGAAGCAGTCTGAAGGGTTGAACTTTTTTAGTATTTAAAGTTTTGATCGTTTTACCAAAAGCGAAGATTTTGATTTTGATTTCGTTGAATTGTAATTGAAACTCAAAGACATCAAAATCATAAAAATATATGGGAAGTCCTCTTGGATTTCGAAAAATATCGCCAAATCTCTGATTTCAGTGCAGTGACAAAGTTTTATAAACCGATATACATAAAGTATATACATAAATGCATCTATTTCAATTTGCATGAATATAGTGTTTCCTGGATACCCTCGAAGAAAAACAAAATGATCAAGTCATTGTAAGGCGCATTTGTTATAAGAAGCAACTGAACCATTTCAGTACACACTGTATAAGTAAATATGCCCTACCGATACCGTCGTCAGTATTAAGCAATTAATCTGTAATTGTTTGATTTCCGGTACTTTAAGCCCTTCCTGTAAATCAATTCACTAACGTCAAAACAAACAAACAATGGAGACATGTTGAATAAGACTACCAATTCACATGATTGCAATAAATGTTGCCAAACAACTTAAACGCAGACCCGTTGTCGTCATTGCCGTTATTTGTTCGTTATCGATCGTATTAGCAATTAATTAAAATTACTGTTTTTGTTCGCAATAAGCATCGCTGCCGACGTTCATACATACAAACAAACAAACTTAAATAAAACTGTTGAAACAACGAACTACTATTAATTTCTAATCTAAATTGCATTTGATCGTCAACAAATTACATTTCGAGTTGCCAAATGAAAACGATACGAATGTCTGTCTGTCTATGTATGTATGTATAGGTTGACGTTTGTCGAATTAAATAAGAGAGAAAATGATTTAAAAAAAAACTAGTCAATTACGAATGGAAAAATTTTAAAGAGCATAGTAATAGGCATTTATCTCCATTTCAATGACTACTCTATACAGGGTGTACGCTTAGCAAAGTAGCTGACAACAACTACACTACAACTGCTGATGAGGACGTACGAGTACAAATAGGTCTATGTTTTATTTATGCGCCTCAAGTGATTGCATGTAAAAAATTGTGGGCACTATGTAGTATATAGTATATGGAAATATGCATATAAGGGTGCTTCATCAAAAAAAAAAAAACAAAACAAAAAAAAAAGAAATTGAGGGTTTCCCACTGGAAACAGAAAATATATTATTCCTTAAGACTTCCGCCAAAGTATTTCGGAAAAATATCAAGATTTACGTGAGCGATATCTCAAAAAATTTAGCTTTTTATAAATAAAAATATAAAAAAACACATCTAAATTAATAAAACATTTAATTCTTTGTATTCAGTTCTCAAGAAAAGCAAAAATTTCAAACAAAAATATGCTAAAAAATTAAAAACAAATTTTCTTCTATCGAATTTTCTTAGTGCAGATCTTAAGAAATGCTGTGATTTAAAGAATTTACCACATTGTGATATTTTATAAAAAAATATCTACGATGTTTTTAATGTTACGTCGATTTTTAATCTAGTATAAAAAAATCTCGGGTCACGGTGTTTGTGATTGACTTCATCCGAAACGGAGAATAGGTCGTAAAATATATTTTATGATTGGGAAAGGGTTGCCACGTGTTTAAAAGGTAAATGTAAACATACACAAGTTATATGAAATATTAAAATATGGCTGTCAAACGCTTCGGAGAAGGGTCACACCTATATTTTGGAAAGAGTTGCCACCATTTTGAAAATTTGAATTTAAATTACTTGCACACCACTTCTATAAAATGTTCAAATTTTGACTCCCACCGGTTCTTCTTGGCAAGAAGGTTCATAACTAAACATATGAAGATTGCCACCTGTTCGAAAATTTTAATTAAATTAAAATTTAGTTAAATTATACACAAGTTGAATGAAATAGCAAAATTTGGGTGTCAAACCATTCGTTTCGCTAATAGATATTTTAGAGGAATATTTTGAAGGAGGGTGTCACCTTTTTTTTTTAAAAGAACAAATCCAATTGAATTCAAACACAAATATAAAATAAAAAATTATGAGTGTCAAACTGTTCGGACCAGGTGTATATGTACCTATATTTTTGAGAGGCTTGTCACCTGTTATATGTGACAGAAAGCGAAATGCGTCATGCAAAGGGTGATAAATAAATAAATATAGACAGGACAACGTCCTACTTTCTTTTTTTTTAACATTTGTTTGTTCTATAACAAAACACATATTAATAAAAATTTCAAACTTTGTAATTATAAAAGTTCAAAAAATTTTCATATCATTTTCAAACTTTTTAATCGGAATTTTTAGAAAACTTTTGAGTGTGGAGTTTTTTTTTTTAAATTCCGGGGGGTTTTGAAATTTTTTAAAATTTGTGGTTTTGAAAACTTTTTAGATTTAACGCATGTAGTTTATATGGCAGTACAAAAAAAACTACCTAAGTAAAAAATTAGTATTAGTAAGTAAAAAAAAAATTTACGTAAATTTATATTAAATCCCTCGGTTATATATATAAAACCCGTAAAAAATCACATTATTATTCTGTATTTAAATTGGTTTTAAAACTGCATACCGAAAAGTTTTCTAAAAACAAAAACTGTAATTAATTGAATAGTTGATGAAAAATTGTTAAATTTTTATAAATATTGTCCAAATTTTGAAATTTTAATCTATATGTTTTTTTTTTCTTATAGAACGAACTACAGTCGCCTAAAAAATTAATGTTAGAAATATTAGCGTTAAAAACATTGTAAATATTGTAAAAAAAACCATCACGTGATGAGTTGTTTGAGTCACCGTAAATGCTCGTATATTTATTTCAAGAAAATTTACAACAACGGCAAAGTTTTTTTTCAACCAACAGAAATGGTGAAAACTATTTGTTGTTATTTTACTAGAGAGCTTAAATTTAAGCTTAAAAGGTCTGCATAAAAGATTTTTTACAAATATTTTCAACCGAATCATAATAATGAGATTTTCGATGTTGTTTTTAATTCAAACACGTACATATATGATATATCTTAATATTTTTCTGATATATTTTCGTGGAAGTGATGCACCCTTATATGCATACATACATATGTACATATATCTAAATATCTTGTAGGCAATGACATAAGCGAATAGTTGATTGCAAAGGTGGGCGAGTGTAACTTCACCTGCACGCTAGGAAGTTCAAATGGCGCGCATATTTCGTAAGGTATGTAATGCAATTGGCTGATAAAAAATTTAATTGTCCATTTCGCATTACGAACAATGGGATGGAGTACTCAAATTCTCCACGCTATTCAAGTGCAGTGCATGAATTTAGTAAAACGTATCGACACGAAGCAAGTAAAATTCGCTAATGATTTATAAAAAATACGATACATCTGCGAGTGGAAGTGGCCTTTGCCTTTGCACGCACTCAACGAGGGAGATCAAAAGCTAATATCGCATGCAATGCGCAAATACTTAATGTCAAATGGTTTTTATCAATTTCAAAAATGTCATCAAATGCATGTGACTCTCCTCTGAAAGCTGCTATTTTTAAAGGCAAATTTTATAATTACGTCTTTCAATTATACTCGTATTTAGTAGTATGTATGTATGTATGTATGTAGTTAGTTTGCCAATGCCAATATCATTTGGCTATGCGATTATAAATGCAGATAATTTTTACAATCATTTGGACTTTCTCGTACAATTACCACTAACTATGGTATTCACGTGTCGTGTCGTACTATTTCAAATATCGCTAATGAGTTATAGAAAGTTGTGTGACTGCATGAATGGATGAGTAGATGTGTAGATAATTGTCATTGAGTGGCGGGCATACATCGAGGAGTTAGCAATTCATTAAAATACAGGTGCATGCATCTGTTATCATTTATGTGTAAGTATTTTAACCATTGTTCATAGGGGCAACCAAAAAAAATATTACAAGGTGACCATCTCGCTGGCATATTAGAAAATGTGTGGCCGCGATGGGCTTTTCTGAAACGAATATCACACACACACGGTCTCAATTAGTGATGGCACGATGAATCGAAAAACCGGTTATAATCGGTATTTTCTTTCGGTTAACGGTTAAAATAAACCGATTATATGCTTTCGAATAATCGAAAGGATGAAAAATACCTGTATACACTGAATTCGTAACGTTAAGTTTCCATAATTTAATCAACAACAAAAAAAGCAGTTAGTTTCTATAACTTTTTAAATGGTTTTCTATTTTTTCGATTCCGGTTCATTGCTTAAGATTAATCGAAATCAACACGCGAAGGCTTTCGATTAATCACTAACCGATTAATCGGTTATTCAATTTGTTTTTGCCATCACTAGTTTCAATAAGATAGGGAGAAAGGCAAAGTGCACTAATGTTGCAAACTTTTCTAGCCTACCCAGTTTGGATTGATATATGTACAAAACTTTAATGCCCTTAACGCAGCGGAAAGTCTCCGATGCTAGCGCTGCGTTATCTTTAGTTTATGTAGTAATTTTATTGTTAAGTAAACTTTTATAAAATAAAATAAAATAAATAATGCCCTTAAATTATTGGACTTTTCGTTACCCCCCATAACACGAAACACTGAATTATTTAATTCTTTTACAAAGGTACCTACATATATAGGGGATTCACAAGATGTTGTATTGTCATAAACTGGCAAAATTAATCAAATAGGTTATTCACAAAACTCCATAATGTGTCATAAGCCATAAAATTTTAAATTTCAAAAGTTATACAAAAAAAAAAAAAATAGTATCGACAAAATAAATCAAACAACGTTTGGGCTTTTAATCCGCGCAACCTGCTCTTAGTGTTACTCCGTAAAAGAATGGGCGAAACAATTTCGTTTCGGAAGAGAATCGCTTAAGTGACTCGTTTGATATGGAAGCATCAAATCTACGAATGAAGCAGTACTGAAAGAAAGACGACAGTTATATTTGTATTAGACTGGGTTTTGAAAAACAATATCAGAAAATGATTAAAATCTTTAATCGCGTTGGATTCCATAGGAATTTTACTGATGCATGTTAAGAATCGTAAAACAACCGTACAGGTGCTTACAATGCTTCAGTTCCCATGACAGTCGGCCTACGCACCACCGGGACCACCTGGATTTATATCCGGCCAAGAACTGTCACTTCAGCAACATTCTCCAAAAGTTTATGAGGAATATTTTATACTGTTACATCAACAGCATTGTAATGTGCCGATCCACGTATCGTGTATTTTCAAAGCTCTCAGTTGAATGAGGTCTCACTGAACTTGACCATGACTGGACTTTTTGATGGCAAAACTTCAGCATATTTTTTAAGGGTTTAGAAATATTAGTAAAGTTGAAAGTTATCCTTCATTTTATAGTTCAGGCCAGAAACTTTTGAACTGATTATATATACATATGTACATACATACATATCAAATTAGGCTAGATCGGTATTTTTATACCCGAAAGGAAAAATATGGGAGATTGTGTACATTTCTAATATATGTATCTATGTAAACTTCATTGTGATAATATTCTTTTTTCAAATTTGTCATCATGAAAGAAAGCTTCTAGATACATTGAAAATCAAGGAACAGTTCAGAAAAATGCTAAACCACGACAGTGTGTCCGGGCTTTAACTCAGTAGGCACAGTTTCGGGAAATATAAAAGCCGAACAACGTCAACCGCTCATATAAGGGTAATTTATAAAAAATAACAAAGTTCGATACTTCAGAAATTAAATATAGACGGTATTGAGTAGGTCTAAGGTAAAGGCGCGTTAAAAAGGTTGTGAAAAATGGGCGTGTCCCACTTTAGTACAAATAAGTGCATCTCCAAAACTACTTTATTAAACCTTACAAAATTTAGTACACTATATAAGTAGATTTAAACTTAATAAGCATAATTTTAAAAACTAAAGGATTTGTGTAACTGTTAAAGGCAATTTCTTATATAGGATTGGGCTGGAGAAGGGAATACGTAAGCTAAAAAATTTTGGAAACATTTTACTCAGTAAGCGCAATTTCGAAAATTGTGAAATAATAAATAATGTAGTAAATTCGCTCAAGTTTAATTAGGGAGAGAAAAGTGTAAAACCTCTAAATTTTTAGCAATACTAATTTCTTTTTGTTTTCATTTAAATAAGTAAAAGTCGTATAAAATTTCAAAAGAAAGAGTATTGTTTATTTGAAAATCCGCACCATATATTTAAAGTTTGGTTTCACCCGAACTTAGACTATTATGTGCTTGTTTACTTTTTGATTTTAGACATTGCCAAAAAAGTACCTTTGGAGTATCCAGCACACACCTGAGATAAAACTAAACTAACTAGCTTTTGATCGAAGCGATTGACATCTATTCTATAATTTTCAATAACATACGAAATTTTTTTTTTTAATTTGGCTCAATACAGCTTCACGCGTTTCTCGGTACTTTCCTGCTAATTTCTAAATATCGTTTGTTTTTTATTTCGATCTGGCAACTATCTATGTATGTATATTGCAAACACTTGTTATGCAAATCAAATGATTGTGAAGTTGTTCGAGTTTTTCATATTGTCGTTGCTCGATTTCTAAGCAGCTATAAACGTAAACCACATAAAAAGTACTCAAATAGACAGTTATTTTTATTGAAGTTTGCGTGTTTGCTCATACTTTGTAAATATGTACATATGTATGTACAGTTGAGGCGTTCGCGTGTCACGCGGCATCAGCGTCATTCGTCCGTTAAATTTTTCATGTGAACAATTCGCTTATCTGTTAAAAATCGGCATGGGACAATGTACGACAGATGCAAAGAAAAAACCAATACAATACTTGAAGCAACAAAAATAAATTTGGGGTGTAGCAAATATTTTAATACGATTAAATATATGTATGTACGTACGTACAATGAATTCAAACATATGTACATACATATATGCATTTAAGTGATAGCTTGTCAGTTGAACATGGATTTGCTCTTTAATATTTTCCCTGCCCGAAATAAAACTAATTGAGATAAGTAACAATAAATCTAGTTACAATTCTACTAAGAAATAAGTTTCAGAGTTTATGTATATTGTCACTAATTTACTGCTACAGAGCAATCCCGACATTTGTCAAACAGTTTTATGGCGAGCAAATACCGTTATTTAGTTGAAGAAAGTACCACGAAGAAAAGTTAGTAGTGTAGCAGCTAGAATGTTAGAATACTTGATTCAACTATACCAGGTTATAGCGATCGTACAGAAACAACATTTACCGTTGATAAATGAATTACCTTGTGTCAAATTCAGCAAAGAACAATAAGGAAAACACAAAGAGCAATATGGAAAATACAAAGTAAAAGCGATGATAATTAGACATAAGGTGTTTTAAAAGAAGAAGCATGACATCTATCGCTACCACCATACGCCTTGGTTAGTATACAAGATTGCGCTGATTGATCTGAAATACACTAAAATTGTTAAACACTTCAAAAAGTATATACCCGATTGCGAGCTTACATACATACACAGTTTTTGTAAACAAAATCTGTTGTTACGTAGAAATGCTGTCAAAATTTTCAAGAGAGGGATAGCGGTATCACAATCTGCACCACCTTCTGTATTATTTTCACCTATTAACTGCGCTGTTGTGTTGTTAAGACTGGGTTCAAACAGGGAAACTTTTGTTGCTTATTATCGGCGATTTCCCTTTTGGTGTTGCTCGTCGCGTTCACACAGAGCAACTCTGTTCAGGAAATCTTTTGGCATTTCTTTTTATATCATTTTCGCAAATTTCTGTATCATCTTATCGACTTTAAATATAAAATGTGTACCAAATTAGGAGATATATAGCTACATACCTACTTGTTCTAAATTGGGCTCACTTTCCGAAAATTTTTATTTGCCATATTTCCTTCTCTAACCCAATCCTGTACGTCAAACGTTTTCTCTTATCATTTCGAACATTTTGATGCGCTTGGGTATAAAACTGTGTTTGCTGTTCGGGAAGTCGAATATACTATATCCACGGGATTAACATACCAAAGCCCTATGCTGTACAATGCTGATGACAATGCTGACTAGGTTCTCAACTGGCGTGCTGTTGATGCATAGAATGACATTTAATATTTCGAAGGATGTCGAAAATAAACTAAACTAGTTTAGAACTAGTAAATTTCACTACCGGGTATCTATCAAATGAAGTATTGTATAACATTTAGAACAGCGCTGGCTGTCTCCAGTCTAGGCGGTCATAAGTTTTCGCACCAGCACTTCCTCTTTCTCCAATCAACTTCGATGGCGATAGACTTAATTTAATGCGAAATATCGCGTAAATGTTTCTTTTTTATTCTGCCACATAAGACATCTCATAAACATTGCTTCCCGACTCTACATAGCCTCATCATCAAATTTATGTTAGTCACTCGTTTGCGTTTGCCTGGTGCTTATTTATTAATAGCAATAGAATATTATTTCATTTCCATTTTCCATTTCATTAATGGCATTTTAAGATTTATGCCGCACTGAAAAGTTGGTGTCAGTATTGATACCGTTGTTGTTGCATTATTAGTGCCGTTGATGTGCATATCTACTATGTATTTTTCTGCAGACATACAAATGTGCCGCTTGTAAAGAAGTTTTCAGAACGTTATTTTCTTTATTTTATTCTGTTATGAGTTTGAGTTGTTGCTTTGCCGTTGTGCGGCACACAAAGCGGCAACTACTAGTTGCCCGTTTCCAGTGCTGTTAGTATTCTAAGAGGAAGCGTAGGGAAACCATCATAATCTACAATATTTATCTACTATACTCGTCTGCGACTATTGCTGCTATTTACTTTAGATGAGATTTTTTTTTTTTTGCCTACTCGCAGTCAACTTCAAAGCACCACTTACCGATTTGACAGCGAAACGCAAGTATGGAATAAAAGAAACTTCACTTCCTGATGGAAATGTGCCAGTGTAGATTTGTATTTGTGTTTATTAGAATGTGAATTGAATGCAATGCTCTCTCTCTATTATAATAGATATAATGGATATTTATAATATGTACTATTGAAATTGATATCATTGTAGGGCGAGTAAAGTTAATACATATGTAGTTTAGTATTTTGCAATGATATTTTGTGAAGTTCAGGTCGAAACTTTTGACGCAGTTTATTTATATTTTACATGTAGATTAAAGAAACACAGTCCGTTAAATTTGAAGTGGCAACTTTCCGGCCGACATCTTGGATTTTCAATAACTTCTGTTGAAAACAAGCGAAAAGTAATATAGCACTCCATATTCCACAACTTTTATAAAAATTATTTTTTGTATGACTCCTACGTCACGTCAGGGAACTAGGAATGAACGTATAATATCGATTATACAGAATACATAGTATCTATAATCGATTTTTGTAACGATAATTCCCTTGTCGATATATCCAAGATATCGGTAGTTTTCCCCTAATATCGATTTTTACTTAGAAATTTATTTTTAATCTACAAATTAAAAAAGAATTACATTAAATAAAAACGATGAAATTCAACAATTCACTAACAAAACGAAAAAAATATGTACAATGAACGTGCAAAATTGAAATGTTTATTCATCGGTTATTTTTCAGCAAAGAAGTTGTGGAGAAAAGAATCTCACAAATACGGTGAGAGAATATTTTAAAAATATTGTATAACTTAACCTGGATCCCAAACTTAATTGGAGACTTAATATCGAAGAGCGTGCCATGAAAGCCTCATTGGCTCTCTAAGCAACTAAAGGAATGATGTTAGGCAGGCCTGAAAGATGTTGAGCATGCTGCACGCTTCTTACAAGCTCAGGATTAGGAATATCTTCCTCAAAGAAGCGAGAACGTTGTGGAAACGCAGCGGAACTTGCAACACATCCAAACTTATGTGGCCTAAATGAGGCATAAGAAATTCCCAAGAAACTCCTCTCACTAAGCAGGAGAGAATTATCACTAGCTATGGGAATACTCACAGAGCATATTCCTATAGGGAGACACGCTGAACGAATAGGCGTCCTTCACAACGATTTCTGGAGAAGCCATAGGGCATCTAATTTGCTATTGCCCCGCCCTTTGCAAGCGGCGACAGAAATTCCTAGGCGCTGGATTTTAAAATAGCCTAGACGCGGTTGCAGAAGTGAAAAGACGGTGAACTTGAGTAGTTCGTCGACTTCTCGACAAATTGGCTAAGAGAGACTTAGGGGTAAAACTCTGGATCCAAGTGGTATCACAACGGACCCAATTACTGGTCTAAGTGAGCTAGCTAACTGCCAGCTGCCACCTCAACCTAACCTAACCTAAGACTTCTGTCAAAATATTTCTAGAAAATTTTAATATTTAAAGGTAGTTTCAAATTGCTCCGGCTCACGGAATGCTTTATATTTTTTCAGAAATCGCATTCCAACTAAAATATCTCCACATCTATTTATATTTATCCATTGTTCACCAATTAGATTAAGATTTGATGTTACTTATGTAATACAAAAGCGCGGAACTAGCGAAGACACTAGGTACATATGAAACCCAATATCTTTAAGTAAAATTAATGTGGTGCAATAAAACTTTTGTACATTTCCTGTGAAATCTAAAACACAAAAAATAAAAGCGACAGCATTTACGTCAGTGCCGCCGCAGCCATTCACCGTTTCTCTGTATAATATTTAAGCTGAAGAGACATCACTGGGTATCCATTACTCGTACAACACTCTTGAGAAAACGAAGTGAGGGTATTCAAAAAAAAACGAGTGCCATAACTCAAAAGGTAACCAAATGTAACAACAAAAAATATAATAGCAAAGATTAACCCTTAGAGGTTTGAAAAAATGAGCAGATGTTTGTCACAGAAAAAACTAAAACAAAAACAAAAGCAGGCAAATAAATCACATTTCACCGCATTCCAGCTGGGTGCGCTAAAGGAAGGATATTAATACTTTTTTTATTCAGGGAACAGCGGTGGCGTAAAGACACAAATACTTCCAGACAAATAACAAAATATTGCCAGATATTATATTATTTCTTTTACTTTACACTTTTAATACGTTTTTTACGACTTAACGGCGGCTCATTTACAGTGGCATTCAAAGACATATCTACGTGATTGTACAGATATGTATATATGTACATATATAGTATATATGTATTTAAATGCTTATGAATTGAAGGTAGTTTGTAATTATTCGAACCGCAATATAATATGATGAATATGATTTTCTGTTTGCTAACAGATGAAAAACTCCAAGGTATTGGCTAAGAATAAGTAAAAAACAGACACAAGTTTTATTTACTTACAAATAATAGTAAAACAAAGAACAACAAAATTTAGATATTTTTTCCCCCAACAGAGTAACTGTAAACCAATATACATATGTACAATACAACGACTACGCCGTTGGTACCCTCCTGGATATAGAGGTGGATTTTAATAACGGGCGGACTGATACGATACTGCCATATAACGCTGGGTGAGTGGAGGCACTGCGCAAGGTGGAGTTGCCTTACCTCTCCTTTGAGTCTTTGTTATCAACGGCGTCCTGAAAGAGTCGGAAAAGAGAGGCTGCTGAGTCATTGTCTATGCGGACAATGTGGCCCTTATTGTCAGGGGAAAATTTTTAGACACCCTTTTTGACGTCATGCAAAACGGAGCTTTCCCTCAGTCTGAAATTTAGGCTTCCAGACTAGTGTAGTGTGTTTCACGTGAAGGTAGATGGGCTGCAATCAAGACCTTAGGGTCTCTCATGATCTGGTCGAAACTGGTCGGGAGTGTCTGACTTCTCTCTCAGCCGCCTCTGAATACTTCCATAGCGGACGGATTTGGATCCCGGGCCATAGAGACATTGCAGGAAACTGCATGGCTGATGAGCTTGCTCTGCAGGGCACCACAGAAGCTATTACTCCAAGCAGCGAGGGCGTGGGAGCTCCTCTGATCGCCTACGGACTTCTATTGGACAGATGGGCTCTACGTGGGCTTAGTGAACGCTGGACAAATAACCCGACATGCAGATATGCAAGGAACCTCTGGCCGGTGGTGGGCCGTAGGCATTCAAAGGAGCTCTGGCCGCTAACAAAGCGACAACTCTCGATCCTCGTAGGAGTTCAGGCCGGACACTGTCTGATGGGTATACATGCGGTTAGGCTGAATATAGTCTTTGGCCCTTTTTGTCGCAGCTGTGTGGAGGATGGCGAAGTGGAATCATATTTCATTTTCTACTCAGCTGCCCTGCCTTTCATAAACACCCCCGAACAGCTCTCAGGGGTGGAAATTAGCAGCTTGCTGGACAATATTTTGGTTAACCATTTTGGTTACATTGCCGTTCCTACAATAATATGCACCACAATGGACTGTTTTAATATGTCTGCGGGGAATACCACATCAACCTTACCTAATCCAATTGTAACCTTAGTATTTTTCTGAAAGGGCCTGCCATAAGTTGTAATTTTCGTTCTTTGACAGCTACTTTTTCATTTGCGTCAACATCGTTAGAAGTTTAATATGAAACTAAAAATTGAGATATTTTTTATGAGACTATTTGACAGCGAAATAACAAAACTTCCATAATATTTTAGACATATTTGCGCTTTAATGGAGAGAAATGATTGTGTGACGTCATCTTGCAAATAGTTTTATTTAGCTATCAAATGCCCAAACACAAAAACAGGAAATCGAATTGGTCGCAAGTACAGGGTTTTCCCATAGGAACGCTACAAAAGTTTTTTTAAATAAAACAAAAACGGTTTGGAATATGAATTAAATTTTTTATTCCTGTGAAAGTACATTCGATGCCATTATGTATGGAACTCGATTTCTTTTGCATGGGCACCACGTTCACGCTTGCAGAAGTCCAGACGCTGAACCCAATTTTCGACGGTTTTCACGTTCGATAGACTTGACGTGGCCTCACAGGTAATAGTCTAACGACGTCAAATCGCACGACCGAGGCGGCCAATTGACTCGGCTATTTCGTGAGATAACACGTTCACCAAACTTGGTTTTCAATAAATCGATTGTGACATTCGCTGTGTGGCTTGTGGCGCCGTCCTGTTGGAACCATATATTGTCCAAGTCCATATCATCCAATTCGGGCCAAAAATATTCGGTTATCATTGAGCGGTAGCGATTCCCATTCACAGTAACATGCCGGTCTTGATCATCACGGAAGAAGTACGGCCCATAAACCGCACCAAACCGTAATTTTTTCGGGATGCAATGTTAAGTCATGGAGTACGTGTGGATTGCTGCCTGTCCAATAACGCATATTTTGCTTATTGACGAAGCCATTCAGCCAGAAATGACGACGACCATAAATTGGGCGTAGCGCTCTTAAAATTGAGGCCATTGACTCCGAATTTCGGTAGTAAATTTTAATAATTTCGACTCGTTGCTGGATCGTATATCTTTCTATGATGAAATGGCAAACCTTACTGAAGAGAAATGTCAAAAGAGCGGGAAAAAATATGACATCGTTAGCTGTCACTATCGGGCTACTTTTGTAGCGTCCCTATTGAAAACCGCTTTAGATGTCAAAATGACTGATTAGATCTTACCTGTGGAGATTTGGATTAAGGAAATGTTGTTTCTTATAAAAAGTTAAACGTTTCATATCTTCACTTTGACCCATCCTCATTGTAATAATAATTGTTGGAGAAATTCGACTAGATACATATGTATGTATATGATGTGGGTGTCAAATTTTTACTATTATTATTACTATTTTTATTATTAAACGTCAATATTAATTTTTGAGCTCAAGGCCAGTATAAGGAAAGTATTTTGGAAAAAAGACAAGAACAGTCAGGAATGGTAGAAATTATAGCTGTTTCGGAGATCACCACATCTCCTCATCAGATTTCCTTCATGACTCCACCGGAATTTTAACCCACAACCTAAGACTTGCTGGGCAAGTGCGTAGCCAATGGACCACAGTCGGCTTGTGAGTTGCTGTTGCATTTTACCACTTTTCCTTGTGTCCTACCAACACAATTCAAGTTCGACAGCCTGCCGCTATTACAGTGAATGTGTGGTTGTAGTTGTTGGTTAACACAAAATCTATTTATGTAGTTTAATTATTTTTAGAATTTGTTATGTTTGGTGTGCTCATCCATTACATCATCAAATTATGAGGGGATGTGGTGATCTCCGAAGTAGCTATAAATTCTACCACTCCTGACTGTTGTTGTCTTTTTTCCAAAATACTTATACTGGCTTTGAGTTCACAAATTAATATTGTCGTTTAATAAAATCGGGCCAAAAAAAAAAAATAAATGAATATTAATATTATTATTATTATTATTACCATTATTATTATTATTATGCAATAATTGGAGGCGGCATGTTAATTATAACCATATTTATCTTAATTTAAAAATTCCGCGTACTCGAAATTCATTTTAGAGGTATGGTACCGTGGGCAGAAATATTTGTTACGATTCATAGTACCAGAATCGCGATGAGTCTTTAAAGATTTTTAATTGGCCCACCCTAATATATGTATGCATACATACATTCATTCATTCATTTTGGCAAAATAGCAACATACCAATTTTAAACGCAACTACCGTCTATCGCAAGAAGTTTTTTCAACAAAAAACCAGTCACCGAACACCGACATTGGTCGACTCTCTCTTTTTCGAATAGCAGCATGAATTCTTGTAAATTGAGCAATAAAATGGTTTTGACATTTTAAAGCAGCTTGATTAATTCTGCCTAAATAGGAATTGCAATAATTCACAAATCGCTGATTCATTCCGGTTCTGTGACAGCTGCAAGAAAATTGCCATAAGTTGCAAATAACTCTCATAAATATTTGTACCATAACGCGTAGAACGTGTTGGTATTTATTTGCAATACAAATGTAGATAAATTAGTAAAGTGGAAATCAGCACTTGGTTATAGACTTGGACTATTATACTATTTCTATAAATTGTGTTGCGACCTAAAATTAAACGCGTGGTGTGGAGAGATGAGAGATGCTGAGATGTTGAACGATAAACGTCAATGATGGCATTATCTATGTGTATGTACAAATGTATGTAAAAGAAGATGTGCCGATATTACTATAATTGCGACCATAATTATGAAAGTGATATTTATTGAACTGCATTTGAACGAATTAAAAAAATATTTTAACATTATACGATATTTTAATTTATAATTTTTATAATTTCATTAGTCTTGATTAATGGGAATTTATTATAAATATGGAATTTTCTCTGATTTTCATACGAAAATGTTGTTTTAAAGCTTAAATTGATTTTTATAATTAACCGAATGTCCTGTAAATAACTTAAAGCAACAAAGAACTTTTTATTTGAAACAATAACTTTAATTAAATAATTCAATGAATGAATGAATTATTTTTAAAAAGTAATCGATGCGCCATTTCTTTAAATTTTTGACTTATACCACTTTTATAATTAACACTAAATGAATTCCGTATAAAGTTGAAATTACAACCACTATCTGAAGATTACTTTTTGACGATATAAATTTATATTTTTCTTAGAACCAATATTCAATTTCTAATTGGGGTGGTTTAGGTTCGCTTCGGTCGGTACTACTCGTAGTTTAAAAGTTTCCTTTTTTCTTCTACGCGTTTCGGAGTCTTTCGCGCCTTCATCAGGGAGTCTGCACTTTATTGTACATAAAACATAAAAGCAAGTGTTAACAAAAAATTATAGCAACATGTTCGCTTTCAGAAATTATTGCACTTACATTTTCAAACACATTAGAAACAGGAGCAGCATCAAAATAAGCAAAAATAAACCTAATTTTAGTAAATTTAGTTTGAAATAATCTGGTGTTAAGTTATCACTTATGTATAAACTCATTTCTTTTGTTAATTTTTACACAAATGTGTAGCTAGTACGGAACAATTGCTTTATATTGTGGATTTATTTGCTTCTAAAAAAAATGGATACCATAAGGCAAAGAAGTAATATGCTGCCGCCAACATAACTTTTTCAAATAATCGGCGGTTAAGTAATTGCCGAATTTGCGGGCCATTTAAAATCCATGTACTAATTTTGCAGAAGTACTCTCGCAATACATACATACGTTTAAAATATGAGTAAAATCACTTCGATTTTTTAGGTGGTTTATTAAATCTAATTAATTTATTTAAGCTCCTACTGCCGTGCACCACATTTGTATAGTTACTAAACTCAGTAGCCCTTTCGTTACTTCGTACTTGCCTCGTTTGAAGGGTTTGCGCCATTTAAGTCTCTTAAAAAGTTGCTTTTTTCTGAGTTTTCAATAATTTTAACATAAAGTTCCAATTTTGATCACAATTAATGCCTATTCTTGTATCAAAATTATCACATCGTCACCTGAAATGCAAAAAGCCATAACTAACAAAAAATTTGCTTACATATGACGATGTTCGTACTATTAATTCATCATTAATCAAAAATAAATTTCTGCATTTTCTGTTAATAGTTACGGCCTTTTGCATTTCAGCAGACGATAAGCAACAAGCATATTTTGAATGGAACTGACATTTTTGACATTGAGTAAGTTTAATAAATTGTCTATAATTTTATTACAAATAGATAAAATTTTTGGGCGAGAGTAGGTTTGGGCAAAAAATTTCGGTGTACAGATCTCAAAAAATCGATTTTTTTTTAGAAAGATCGATATTTTTAATATCGAAATATCGATATTCGATATTTACTTCCGAGTATCACATTCAATACTTTTTTAACGTGGAGCTACTGTTAATCTTCATATTATTTTTAAATATTTAGACAGAAGGATTAAAACATAATAAATTTTATTTTATAACTCCATTGGAAACTTCGGTAATTTATAATCTAGGTACTTGCGCGACTTTGATAACCAGAACGTCTGACAAGACTAATTTTGAGTTCTAGCATTAGGTTATACCCCACCTTAACGAATGATACTGGTATTTCAAATGCGAAAGCCCCTTTAGAGTTACTAAAAAAATAATTATGATCAGACGAGCACTGCTCTAAGAAGACGGTGTTAGGGCAAAAATATCGATCAGTTCCAAAAACTTTCGAGAAATGTAAGGGAGCGATCCATTCCAAATAAAAGCTATTCGAAGATTATGTTGAGAATACTACTTAACAAATTTTAACGAACTTTTACCTCCAAGAACGACATTTAAACTATTCATCAAGAGTGTTTCTTTTGCAGATATGGCAACTCTATTATCAATTGTGCTCAGTTTAATTGGACATTTTATCATGAATAGACTAATGACAGAACAATTGTTGCAAATTAGGCAAATTTATTTCAAAAATCATGGTACGCAAATAAGAAGAAATGCCGCCGTTGTAGTGCAGAGGATTCACAAAAGACTCACTAGGCGCTACTTGAAACCCCAGAACAAGAAGAACGTTAACATCAACGCCGAACTAATAATGTACTTCCGGATAATCCATGTACACGCCTGCTCCCTGTGTTCATATGCCCTAAAATCATATACAAACACTAATGGGATACTATTATCTTTCTTAATAGTAAATTTTCAAATTGAAATTATGTGATCTCATTATTTTATTTCAATTTAAAGTTCTACATCTCAACAAAAAAAAAACCATTTACTTTTTGTAAATTCACTAAATTGTCTCTAATTTTATTAATGTATACAAATTTTTGGGCAAGAAGTAGGTTTAGGCAAAAAAATATCGATATATCAAAACATTTTAATATGAGTTCCTGTAAAAAACTGTGTATCTGAAAATGAAATAGTTGATATATTGGATAAGATAGATGTTCAATAATCTGATTTATAAAAAGAAAATTATATTGTACACGAAGATGCAAATGAAGCTGCAGATATCTAGCAGAAATAGATATCGATTCTGATGCTAACAATCGAAATTCGAAACGGAATATGGAGTTAAGAATTCAAACAGTGTCCAATTCGTTGTTAGCGACTAGAACATCATCACACGAATGCAACTAAAGCATGAACCAACCCCGTTTTCGTACGAGACAAGTTTCGTTCAAAAAGGCGAACATTTTTGGAAGCCATTTTACTGCTTCCAGTAGATTTTAATGACACACATATTCGAAATACCCCACATTTTATAAAAATTTCTATAATTGAAATATTGTTTTGTGGTAGGTTAATGTTCGTAATATTTACTTTATTTTGTTAATTTTGAATTGGAATGATTTAAATTTATTTCATATTCACTTTCATTGAATACAACTTCTAGTTCTTTAAGTCGTATTTTTAAATATTATTATTAATTTTTCTAAAAAATCAATGAATTCCAATGTAAACTAAGTTAGTTTGAGGAATAAAAAGAAATACAATATTAAAAATATTAGCATTTTTTTACCCCTTTCATGGAAATGGGTTAAAGTATTGAGCAAATTTTAAAAAGGGTTGCAGCCTCTCCAAAAGCATTTTTTTAATTGTTTTTGGATTTTCATGTATGTGTATATTTAAATCGAAATCTCTGAGTTAGAATCAAAATTTGTTCGGAAAGGGTTTAAGTAGGAAACATATAAAACTAAGATCTGATAGTTGTTTAACCAAAAAGTCTGGTGTAAAATTTTTGATTTTAATTTCCGTAGTGCAAGCAAGTCCGTGATTAATGTTACGATTAATTGTAATCGAATTAAATTCGTATTTATAGACATACATATTTATTTATAGTGCATATGTAGATATGTATGTGTATTAATTTTCGTTTCAATTTTACTTTATCGCTTTAATTTGTCTCCAAAATTCATTCAACGCCGGGCGCTACATGAAATTGCCAACTTCTCAAATATTTCACACAACAAGCGCCTGATTAATGATTGAAGTGGTATTATTATTTTTTAAATACATATGTACATGCATACGTTTATTTATATATTTTGTATTTTTACATTTGTCTACAGAGTCTCATCGTATGGCATGTTAAAACACTGGAAACATGTGCCGCATGTGAGAAGAAAGCGAAAATCGGAACTGATAGATGAGGAAAAAAATAAATTAATTGTTGTTAACTTGACGCTATTTAGACGTCGTGCAGAAGCACGCAAAGATTACCAAGTCGAGATTGTTTGACGTTGTGGAAAGCAATAGAAAAAAGCAGTGAATTGAAAGAAAAAAAATGTTACCGGCATTTATGCGAGGGGTCTAAGAAAAGTTCCCTTAGTTGATGACTCTTAAATCTTCAAACTAAACATAAAAAATTTCAAACACTCCGCAATTATTTTATGATATTTCTTTCTAAATTTCAAACCGATCCGGTAAAATAGAGACAAGAAAACGCAAAATAGCTGTAGATGGATCAAACAAAATTCCAACGTAAACAGAAATTAGCTTTTTGATTCTCTTCGGGGTTTGGCGTAAACTAAACCCACTGAAAATATTCAATGCACCATCTCTGCATACTTCTTCCAAGTGGTTCCAATGATTCCGAATGTGGCATTTTTCTGCAAAGCACGAGTGGCGAGAAGGTCAATCAAAGTCTTCCACTGATGACCGTTCTATGGCTCTGATGATATCCAAAGTTGGTGAAAATCCACGATTGACACAAAAGATGATTGTTGATGATCAAATAGCAAATTATGGTGCTATAAGTACGATCCGGAAACCGAACAGCAGTCCATGGTATGGAGCACAACAGGAGCAAACCCACTCGTAAAAGCTAAGCAACAAAAATCAGCACACAAAGTAATGATGTCAGCTTACTTCATCCGAACAAAAATCGTAGCTGCTAATCCTCTGGTAAAGAGTCAAACGGTAACTGCAAGATAATATACCGAAAACTGCTTACCAAAAGTTTCCAAAAATTTATCGCAAAACCGGAAAAAATAGGATTGGCTTTTTACAACATGGCAACGCGCCAGCTAACAGCGCTAAAAGAAAAAATACATTTATTGTTTTCTTTGGCATCGAAGAAATGCGACCCCGTATTTGGCACCTTGGGATTTCCAGTTATTTCCAAAAATTAAAAGAAATTTGAGGAGATAGGTCATTTAAAGCAAAGCGGAGAAAATTAAACTGGAAGATTTTAAAGACTGTCGGGTGAAGTGGATCTTTAGGCTTAAGAAAGGTATTACTATCAAAGAGTAAGGAATAAATATGAACAGATTTTATTTTGTTTTTGTTCTGGTACGAGTAAATTAAGCGGACTTTTGTTAGTCCCCTCGTATATATAAGCGATATGTATGTACATACATATAATACTCGTACGAAAGGAAAACAATTAAAAACAAATTTATTTGAAGCACTTTCAGCCTCAGAAAAGTGAGTGGCACTCAACGCAATTGCAGTCGGGAAAAGTGATGGGTATTATAACAGCGGCAACAACATCAACTTAATCAACAACTGCAATATCAGCACGTCCAAGTCTTCTTCTACCACATAGTACATGTTCGAGTATTTCCATCACGCCACCAACATCAACATCAACGATCAACGATCAACGATCAACGTCAATTTTATTGCAAACACTATCGCCCGCCATCATCAATGCTGTTGTTGGTGAGGATATCCTCACCTCACTCAGCGACACTATTTAATCTTCACATTCACCTAACAACAACCGCACACAAAGCCATAGCCATAAAGCGCATAGGTGTGTGCAGCGCGGGCGTCGTACAGTGCATCGACTCCATAGAAGCAATAGACAAAAAATATGAGTGGTCAAAATTCGTTGAAACTTCAAATGTTACACAACGGTGATTTCAAATATTAAATCGGAGTTTTTAATGTGTTAACAATTTTTTAAAAATCGGTGGTTCCTTTTTCGCTAAGGAGCTAAATAAGGTATAATTATTGTTGGCAGTCACAATTATGTAACACAATATGGATAAAAGAGTTCACAGAACTACCAAATTAATAAATTAAAACGAAAATTTTAATGATTTAAACATTAATTGCATATTATTTATCAGTTTCTGAACTTGAGTCTTCAGAAGTGAAACTTATAAATCTTCCATGCCATTATCTGCTTCTTCATCTTCACCAATATATTGTTATAACTCACGGTGGACTGAAGAAGGTGATGCCGTGAATGGTACCGCTTCTTTGGTTTTGCCGATTTTGGCAGTTCTCAATCTCAAGTAGACAACTGAGTGGAAAAGAGTCACTTTTTAGCATTTTGCAGATTTATTTATTAAATCTCTGCCTATAGATCATATTTTTACATTTCAGAAAAATTAAAACGTATTTTTCTCGGAAAAACTGGAAGTTATTCATTTATTTTTCTCGCATATTCTTTGCTTACTGGATTTGATATATGTGAATTCGCCGCAGGGCGGTGCGTTCTGGTTTTCTATCGTTCTTGGTTATTACTTACATATATCGGGAACCCTTAATGATTGTTTTCTTTGCGTTAAGTTACTTCGAGATGAAGCTAATGGATCTGGCGATAATAGCCAATGTGTCCTAAAATCTTTGTTGGTAAAGTCAATGTCAAATATTTTCGTTTATTTTTTATGAAAATATAATTTATTCAATAACACAAACCATAATACTTAATTTCTACCGCACTGAAATCTGTGATTTCGAGCTCGAAATTTTAAAAACTCGTTTAAGTGTTTCCACAGCAATTTCTTTGGATTTCGTTGACATTTGCTAATTTTCTTTCATTTCCTATCTTTCCCTTCCATAGCTCGACGAGTGATTCTCCATCTTCCGGTATTCAATTCTCCCTACTTCCTTTTCGTTTTTGTAATTTTACAGTTTTTTTTTAAATCACATTTCAAGCGAATCAGTTGTAGGATTGAACTTCATAGTATCTAAAGTAAGTGCGCAAGAACAACTTATGAAAGTGCGCAAGAACATCTTGCTTCCAAAAATAAAAATGTATTTTTAATAAGTTCATAATCATATTACAATTATTTGCATATGCAATTTTAAAAAAATAAAGTCATAAAAATTATTATTTTTAATCAACAAATTGCAATTCATAAAATAACCATTAGGCCCGTTTCTTTGTACACGAGTTGCAAAAAAACACAAGGTAGGGTAAGAAATAACATGTAAAGCAACTAGACTAACTCGGAAAAATATGCGAGTTGATCCAACTCGGTAAAATGACACCCCATCTGAGATGTAGTGTTGGGAAGTAAAAAAAACTGCGCTATTGTGAATGAGCCCTCAGAAAATACTTTGGAGATTTCAGTTTATCACCTAATCTGTTTTTATTTGCATAGTATTTTCAAATATATAACCAGATCAGCAAAAATTTGCCAGCACATCTATTTTCCGTTCTTAAATAGCACTAAACCAATCTCATGCTTGATATTAACAGGGTTGCTTTTGCAACTAAAGGAAATTTTATCCAAGTTGGTGCATTTTTTTGCAAGTCGGGTACAATAAAGCGGGCCCATTATACCCGAAACAGAATTGCGGCGGACAACAGGTAACACGCTGCCAAAATCAGAACACTGAATCTCATGAAATTGCAAAGGGGCGGTTTTTTTGTCATCTGTTATTTCTCCGGCGGTAACTGCTAGGTCAGAGTTACTGTCCTGGTAAACTTATGTCGCCCGGTTAGCCTCAACCCGTTGGAATTCTATTTCGGACATTATTTCGAAGCGAAAAGATTATACTCGAAAAATTAGTTTTATTTATGTTCAGAAAAATATAATTGGATACAAAATTTCTATCTCTGAACACAAAAAATAAAATTAAGAAACTAATGACTTTAAAATCTTTAATTATTGATTAAATATAATTTTATTTAATTGAACTCATAGTGAAAAAAAATTTACAAAGAAACACTGATTTGAGAAACTGTACAAAGCTTTAGGTCGATCTAATCACAAAATATGCTGCAAACTTTTCTTAATTTTATGTAGCTTTTTTTATGTAGCTTTCAAATAATACTAAAAATCGGTATTTGTTAGAAACTCGATTTTAGCATTTTTGTCCACATTCGGAGCACTCTGCGTCGCACTGTAGCGGGCAGTGCAGCCATTCACTTGCTTACGACCGCGCTGCCGCAGATTATGCATCGCTGCTCTGTAACGGACGTTGCGACGCCAAGGCAAGTGTGCAACATTTTGCTGCAAGTCGTGTAAAGTGCCACAAGTATGCAGCATATGGAAAGAAGTAACTTTGCTTAGACTCGCATTAATAGGACATGAACAGGCATGCAATATGAAGTTGAAGTTGAAGTTGAATTTGTGTTAAAAGGTTGCTTTTGTGGGGGCCACTGTAGTTGTATGTAAATGGTTTTGTTGTTGTAGTATTTGTGCAGCTACTTGCCGTTGTGTGTAACGTTGCATGCTCATAACTACTTTGTTGCAGTGGTGTTGCACAAAGTGGCTACAATCGACGCACGCCTGACTGCCTGCCTCCTTCTTCGCTCTCCCGACAGCTACTCGGCGTAGCACAGCAATTAAAAGCGTTACTAGCGGCATGTGTGTATGTGTGTGTGTGTGTGCGTTGACCGTGGCCATGTGCAACGGACCCCTGCAATGAATGCACGTACACACACACACACCGATATTTAAGAGCTTGCCACCCGTAATTTTCTACTTTACATAAGTACATAGATATTTTATTGGAGAATGGCAGATTTGCATATTTATTGCTAGTACAAATGCCATTTGATTGCAAGTAGTAAGTGGCACATATGATATGCAATGTACATATGCACTGTACTATAGTTCATTTTTCTTTGTAACGCACCCAAATTTCGAGCGTCGATTTGTCCACCCTTTTATTAGGCATTCACCAAAGTTACAGAAAATGTTTGAAAAAGAGATTTATTTGCCTTTCGCACGAACAATTACAATCGTAAAACTTTTGTAGTCTATAAAATTTACAACTTGAGCTTTAATCTTACCCACAATGCGTTAACGGTCCAATAATAGTGGAGGAGATATGTTTGTGTAACTTCCGCCATAATGACCAGCACTGTAAAATTTATTAGATATAAAAAGAAAAAGATACGATTATAGCTTAACAGAATACGATTGCCATTTTAGCTAGCTTTGCATTAGACAAGACGAATTTTCCAGGGGCGCACAGAAGTGGCAACAAATAAACTTCCGGAGATAGTCAATATTTAATTCTACAATAGGTATAACATTAATTTTACCGTAAAAAAATTATCAAAAATCAAACAGAGCTTTAAGCTCGTTGAAACTTGCAATAAAATTAAATGCAGTTTTGTGCATACCCAAAAAGTGTGTAAAAATTCGATAAAAAAGCTTAAAAATTATATATTTTTTTAGCATTTCATGATTTTTTGTGAATTCGTAAAAAGTTTGTGATATTTATTGATATAGTTAACGCTACACAATGAGTTATATTTTTATTAAAAAACATACGCGTGCACCTATGTATGTACATACATATGTATGTAAGAGCGCGAGCCAGAAGTAAAACTTCTTTGTAGTAGTAGAAATTAATAAAAGTAGTCGTAGTAATTGGTAGTAGCATTCGTAAAAATTGTGGTAGACATTAGAAAAAACAGAGGAAGAAATTAGTAAAAATAATGGGCAAAATTAGTTGTAGCACTACTAAAAATAGTGGTAGAAATAAATAAAAATTTTGGTAGAGATTAGAAAAAAAACAGTGGAATAAATTAGTAAAAAAAATACTGGGAAAAATGAGTAGTAGGACTACTAAAAACAGTGATAGAAATAAATAAAAAATAGTGGTTGAAATTAGAAAAAACAGTGGAAGAAATTAATAAAAAAAGTGGGAAAAATTAGTAGTAGCACTACTAAAAATAGTGGTAGAAATAAATAAAAATAGTGGTATAAATTGATTGTGCCATTATTAAAAATAGTGGTAGACTTTAGTAAAATAGTGGAAGAAATTAATAAAAAATAGTGGTAGAAATTAGTAATAGCAGTAATAAAAATAGTGGTAGATATTAGTAGAAATAGTGGTAGAAATTGGTAGCATTAGTAAGAATAATGGTAGAAATTAAAAAAGCAATTTTGACATGATTATGACGCGACTTTCGTTACCCAATGTAAAAAATCACTGCTGCTAAAGAAGTTTTACTTCAAAAATTATTAAAAATAAATTAATAAACATCACTGGCCAACTGTGTTACATCGAATTTTGTTGCTTATGATACGCACGGACTCAAGCTTTGTTCCATGGCAATCAAATAACATTTTTATTTGAAATATTTTTCAATAAGTAACATTCTTCGTTTTTCAGGCCTCTTTCATTTGATACCAAATTTGTTTAATTTATATAAGCGATTTGCTTATTATAAAGACAGGACTTTTATTACGAACTTTAAAAATATTTGGCCAAGTTTAATTGTTATTATTGGGCTAAAAAATAAAAGTCAGGATTTTTCAATTATTGTTGGACTTTTCCCAAAAGGTTGAAGAAACAAAAATGTTTCAGGATTCTTGTCCTGGAGGTCCTGAGATCAAAGGACCACTGATTACTTACTTCTACAACATTTGCTCAAACTATTATTGTGTCGAAAAAAAAAAAGGTCGTAAAATTGAATGCTACTTTCTAAATTAAATTTAATTACGAACACATTTGCAATGCTTCCACTTTCAAAAACGTTTTATTTTTAAATACATACTGTATTCATTAGTGAAAAAACACGTCAGTGTCGATGCAAACACAGTGTAGTATTTGAAGTTCTCGGAATTTTTTACACATCTCTAACAATCGTTGCGTCATTCCATCTCGTTAGAATATTGTGATCGATATAATTGGAGAATAATATTTTGGAAATCACTGTATTGATGCATGCGCTTTTTTTTAGATACTGAATGAAATTGCGATAAAAATTGCGAAGGTGTACCATAAAATTATTACGATCGATATGGCCATTGTCTTATACTCAGCGGCGCATAATTGTTGTCTTGTCGGTTTATGTACATACTTGATTTTCAAATCCATAAACAACTGACAAACTTCTACAGAATTAACATTGTCTCCCTCCATCATTTTGAAGGCATCATTAAATAATGCAGCTTGATTGTGCATAAAAATGTCAGCTACAACTCCAGGTATTCTTTAGACAGGAATGTACATACATATGAAGAACTGCAAATACCGAATAGAAAAACAACGCAAATTTGCTTTAATATGTTAGAGGATTCTTATTAACTAACTATTTACCAGTTGGTTCAAAAATTTCTAGGGTGTTGTACCACAGAGATTGAGGGCGCTACAAGTTTTACACCGACTCCGAACGACAAAGTTTTTGCGAGGTCCTTGCCTGCTGAGGAGCGGCGACTGCTATCTATAATTTTTGATGTTACTTGTCCTGGCCAAAATTTGAGCCCAGGGCACTTGTAATATATTCTTAAAGAATAGCCGTTAACAGCCCTTTCTTAAGGCACGCCAGAATTTAATGGGGCTTCTTAATTTCTGTAACCCGGGGGATTTCTTCACATAGATCAGTTTCAACTACGCAGATTTCAGTGTTCAAACAGCAACCAATTATACTTTCGAGGGTTAGCTGAATAAAATTGAATGTTGTAACTTTCACTCGTTTGCGAATATCCATAAGGAGAGATTTAACCGCCACATCAGAAAGCAATTAAAATAATTTATTGTAATCACATTTTGAATTAATTAAAGTACACTAAGTAATTCACCTCAATGGATACTTGTGATATTTCTTATTTTCTTTCACTATTATACAACATTTAGTACAACCACGCGTTCTACAGCTTTGTAGTGCGCTATCTGTATCTCCTAATGTACTTTTTCTAGCGTCAGAAATGGGGAAAAAATGATAAATTAAAATTTTGAAATACTAATATTAACATTTAAAAAAATTGTTGATACGAACAACACAAGGATTCAGCGTAAAATTTTTGACATTGATGTATCATAAATCTAAAATTGTGGATTCTCGAAATACATTTTAGACCTCAGATGTACGTCGTAAAAGAATTTTTGTTCGGAAAAAGGCTAAAAATTGCCTCTCATTCGAAAGATCTCCTTGACTTTCGAAAGATCTCCATTACGTTCGATTCACATGCGAACACCTTAGCTGAGCTGGCTGAACAGAAGGGCTAACATTACTATACCGAAAGAAGAACATAGGCACTAAAATCACCGAATTTTTGAAACCAAGTGGTGGATTTAAATTTGACCGATCCGCCAGTTTTTTGCAGAGCCGCAAACCGCTTTGAAAAAGCGTGTACCTTAATACAGCAAATTCAAACCTTTTTTAATAATGCAATAGCACTTGTCTCATTGTATTCGTCACTTTCTTCACAATGATTTCATGGAAACGACTGATTCGGCGGCATTTCGTTGTAATTTTCAAAAAAGAAGTAAAACATTTGAATTAAGTATATAGTAATTAATGTCATTCAAATGCAAATCACGAAATTCCTACGAAACGACACTTGCAGTGGTTACCTGCACACGATAGCTATCTTATTAATATATTATCTCAATTGCCTTGTCTCGTGTAAACTCAGTGTTATGTAAAAATATTGTTATTGAGGTCAAATTCAAATATCACATACATATGTATTGAAATATTGCTTAGTTATTTACCAAGCTATTTTAAGGAACTTTTGATAATGAACTGGTAATGACTACACAGTAAGATGAATAAAAAAATCTAATCAACTTTTTAAAATTTGGGCGACAGTTACGTTTAGTTTGGTAGACCAAAAGTAACTACATACTAAGAATTTTTACATTCCAAATATTTGTTCAAGGTTGAAACCCCATTTTCGATTGATTGGAGTATTTATTAGGCCTAAGATCGAAATGATAGGACTAAGACATTTGGGTAGTTTTTCTGTTTTGCCTTCAAGTGAAAAAAAGTTTAGTGTATTTTCATTTTGGACCGAACGGAACCGCTTTGTTTAGTGATTTTCGGGTAGGTTTTGTATTTGGAAACAACAATGGTTCGGTTCGATGCCTGAAAAAACAGCGGTTCGATTCGAAACCCAATTAGCAGAACTGGAGTCGAATTACGTGTTGAGTGAACGAGCTACTCGTCACGTAAAAGCGCACATTTGGTATTACACGATAAGTGAACGTATCCCTCATATCGTAATGTGGTATTATTAGTTCAGTGAACGTACATTAGTTAGTGTAAACTTCAAATATGTTCGTACTATAGTAAGATGCCATTCGTATTCCAAAAATGTCTACTAGTTACTTTATTATTATGAGTAAAAATTTGCTTAGTTGGATATTTAAAGTAGCTATTAATACGTTATATATGTACATACGTTTGCTATGAAATATGAGTCACCCTGTAAAAGAAAAAACTTCAACTTTCATTTACAGACAAAAGAAAATAAACACGTCATAGAAACCGAAGATAAAATATGTAAGAAAAAAGTGCTGAAATAAATAAAAAGTAGATCCTTTCCTAGAAAAAAAATATGCTACCAAATTGTGCGTACAAGACAAACCAACTGATTTAAGCCTTTCAAAATAAAATAATAGCTCGACATCCAAGTTATTTCAACTGTTTTATAACTTTTTGTACACAAAAATTGCAATGCCATTTACGTGTCAAAATTTCGATTACAATTATTTTCAAATCTAGTGCACCCTGTGATAAAATACAATACGGTGACAAACGTATCTTCTAATTCCAATATTATCGTACATACGATCAGTCACGTAAACTATTGTTATACGATTGTCGATCCGATCACTGAACACGTAATTCGACCCCTGGTTTTTTTGGTTCAAAAACACAGCACTCTTTCCGGTAGGCATAGATTTTTTTTTTAGAAAACTAGATTATTCATAAAGTAAATCGAGTGCTAATTTCAATGGTATACTTTATCTTAAAGAAATTTCCTGCTACAATCTCACAAAGCGCTTATTATTTTGATTGGCGTTTATAATTGAATTACTACGCTACCAAAAACACAAAATAAGTATATTATGATCCATGTAAAATAATAACCCTCATAGCATAGGCAGCCTTTCTAACCGTAAGGTCTTCGAAGAAATTGCTGCTCTTAACTTTAAATGCCCGAAAGCAAATAGAAAATTTCTTTACTTACAACTACAGCTACAAATGTACAACTACAATTACTTACCACGTTGATTGTTGTTTGTTGTTGGTGTTGTGCTGCCATTATTGCCAATATTTGAATTGGGATTCGATGAATTGCTATAGAAGTTATTGGTGTTGGTTGTGTGACCATTCGAGTTTCTATTGGACGGAGTTATTGGCGAACCTATACCACTATTGTCAATATCTGCACCAACAACAATGGCGGTGCCACCAGCGCTTGCAACGTGACCACCACCAGTTTCGTTAGCGATTGTTGGGTTTGTATTAATGCCAACTTGTGTTGTTGTTGTCATTTTGGTGTTTGTTTGTTTGTTGTGTTGGCGCGCTCGAGGGCAGGCAGGCAGTCAGCTATTTACTGTCCGCCGCTTGACTTTTGCCGTTGTAAACTCGTAGTTGTTGATTGGTGTTGTTGTTATTGTTATGTTGACCTGCAACGTTCAACACCCTTACTATTGCCAAGTGTTGCCCTCGCTGGCAATCGCTTGCAACTTTGGTGGCAAAATTTTCGAATAAAACAAGACCACTAAAATTGGCGCTAGAGTTTAGAAGCGAACGAAACGGAGTAAGTAAACGCCGCCGTTCCGAGTTGCAGTTGCAAAGTAACAGTGCGACTATTTATTGGCTGCACTTTTTTTCTGTATCTTTTATTGCATGTTGGTGTTGTTTAAGTTGTTTTTTTTTGTCTTGTTTCATTACACCTTTTCTTTTACTTTTTATTGTTGTTTAGGGTGTTGCAGCAGTCATGCAAATTGCGCGCGCAAGCAGTTCGTTTTTGCTTTTTTTTTGTGGTGTTATTATTTTCTTTTGACACAAGTTCAGCGTTGCTATCCGTTTGACAGCTGTTACATTGTTACGCTTGTTAGTTGTGTTGATTTTAGCGGTGCCATTAGTGTGGCGGGCGATTGTAAACTCCGTACTTTTTATGATGCGGTCATTTTGGAGTTTATGCTTTTGGCACAAACAATTAGTTCGTTTATTTTTTTGTTTGACTTTTAATAAACAAATTTCACTTTCCACTTAAATTTGATGTTTACTCTGAAATTAGAGCGTGAAAAATTTAGTTAGTCGTAAAGCGTTAGAAAACAATAAAATTATATACAATAGAAAAATAAATGTATTTGTACTAACAGTTGTTGCAGTACTAAATAAAGAGGAGATCAAATAAACGAAATTAAGATAATAAAATAAAGGCAAGAACTTGGCTTACACCATATAGCTTGATGTTTGGCCGAACTTCTCCTACAATTTGTGTTGTGCGCGTCCTGATATTGTAATACAAATTTAGGGGCCGACAGTTTTCCGCCGACTCCGAACTGCGAAATGTTTTTTTGTGATAAGTTTTTTGTCATGGCAGAAATACACTCGCCGAGGGGTGACCGCTATTAGAAAATCTTTTCCTATAATTTTTGATGTTACTTGCCCCGGCTAAGATTCGAACCCGGCACCCACCGAATGAAGCGCGGACACGCTACAAACTCGGCTCCGGCGGCCCACGAAAGTTAAGTTTTTAATTCAATTAGAGGTTATATTAAGTGACCTAACAAGTTTCTAACATATTCAATTTTGTTTCTCATGTCTACCCGTAGTGGGTAACCACAAAATTTGAATAATACCGACTTTTCGGTACAAAATAACGTTCGGCATAATTTTTGTTCATAGATATCTAAAACTTGCACTTTATTATAGTAAAATTGCACCAGCTAAATGTAAAAGTGCATACTCAAAAAATTTCTAAAATTAAAAAGTTTAAACTTTCATGAAATTTTTTTTTTATTTGATGAATTTTTATGAGAGACATAACTATCAGAAGAGTAAAGAGTAAAAGTTAGTCAATAATTATTATAGTAAGATACAAATTTTTCGAGTAATCTATGATTATTATTCAAAGACTTAAAGTAATAAATAAATTAAATAATATATATCAGTGAGATAAATATTGTTAAGTATTCAAAACCTTTTATTTTGAGAATAATATAATAATAGTCTTGTCATAGTAATTATGAGTTAGAAAAAAAACGTTTAAGTCATGAAGGACGGGGCTTTTTTAGAATCATTTCGGGACTTTTTCGGGTATACTTCGAAATAACTAGTTCGGTACCATTTTGTGTCCCCGAAATAGTTTCGTCTTTCAAAACTTAAAAACAGTTGTTTTAGCCATAATTATTCTGCAAAAACTTTTATAACATAAGTCTTAAAATAAAAGTCTTTGAAAGAGATAAAAAAGTTTTTATCTCGCTGATTATTATTAGGTAAAGAACTTTATAATATAAGTCTCAAAATAATAGTTATTATTGTTTTAAAAGATTTATCTCACTCATAATTATTATGAAAAGTCGTTTATAAAATAAGTTTCAAAATAATAAATAATGAGAACTTAAAAAATTTGTCTGACTCATAATTATTATCAAAAAACTTGTATAATATATAATATAATATGTTCTTGTCGAAATTAGGATGACTTTTTTAAACTCAGTAGTCAAATGGTTATTATTCTCGGTCTCTGATTTTTACAAATTTTCTAGAAGGTTTGAAACTTCGACTTACAGCGTTTTTTGTTATAGAATAAACTATATGTTTATTAAAAATAATTAAAAGGAAATAAATAAAGGTAAAATTGTCAAGACTATTTTTGTGCACACAACTGTACATTTATAGGGAAGTCAACGTGCAGCTTCATTAATTACGTCTATATTCAACAATATTTTTCGCCTGCTCAAAAAGTAAAATGGCATTTCGCGCCAATTGACAATTGTTACAAATTGTTACAAAAGCATACATCTTATTTACAAAACAAGGACCGAAAAGTAGAGCTCTTGCTTTAAATCTACTATTCGACTAGTCGATTGGCAACTTTTTAATGGTCGATAATCAAAAATCAAGTATTAAACTAACCGTTCACTTTCGACTAATCGCTGACCATCGAATAGTCTGAAAATCGGCTAACCGAAAATATTCAAATAGTGACAGCTACTCAGAATTAGTTCATAAAAACTTTATTATAGTGGAAAAGGAGCTTTGTCAATAAGAATAAGCATTCCCACGCATACATATAAAAACAATAATTTATTGAAATAGAAAACAACTAATCGAAAAATCGAAAATGAACAGTTAGTCGACTATTTGTTTCTGGTCGGTTAGTCGAAAAAGTCGAAAGGAAACGGTTAGTCGATTATGCGAAGTCGACTATTTTTTTAAACAACTTTTGATAATCGATTAAGCGATTTATCGACCAGTCGATTAAGGGGGTCTCCTGGTGTGATGCTCAAAAAAAAAGGTGATATTTTGGGATTTTTTTTTGTGACAAGGGTATTACATAGATTGTTTATTCAAAGAGTATGTTTGAGACAACTTTTAAACAATATTTTCAAAAAAAAACTCGAAAAAGTTAGAAAATGGCGGAGTAATCAAATGTTGAGTGCAGCGTGTCGCTGATGAATTGGTCCCATTGTGTACACGATAGCGTTCGTAATTCTAACCTGAAACAGAAATAATTTATATGTCGTTAATTGTAATACTTTTTTACTCTTTATGAACCTCAATAAGCCGGTAAAAACCCCAATTACAATTATTTTTCTCGTATTAAATCTAAAAACTAAATTTTTACTTAAAATATTTTGAATTTTTTTTTTTTTTGTTTACATTATGAGAAATAATTAAACTTGCATGAAACTGTGGTTCATAAAGAACAGTTTTAAATACTCCACAAAATGCAAGTTGAATCAGGTCGATAGGTCAATTAGTTTTCCCGTATTCGTGTACACAAATTGCAAAAATGTGATTTCGAGAAAAAACGTTTTAAAGTTTTGAAACATTGAAAATTTTGTTCGACACGTGCACACATTACTGACAATATCTCAAAAAATACGTGGAATTCAGGGCTGTGATTTTAAGGGGATGTTAAAAGATAGTTATAGAACAGATTAAGCTAAAAGAAAAAAATCGATTTTTTTTTCGAATCACACCAGGAGACCTCCTTAACAAAAAATATGCACAAGTATACCAAAAAGTATGCAATGAATTAAATACCTCTGTAAGAATATAACAAAGATTCTGAAGTTAAAAGTAATTCAATATTAAAAAGTTAACAACATGAAAAAATTCGAAACATAGTTCCCATTGCTAATCCATTAATCGACTAAACTCAAAAACTGCGGAAAATTTAAGAAAATCGATCGGTACGTGTTTTTTAGAAATCAGCATTTTGTATAGAAAAGTTTGGCAGTTTTTATAGCAATACGGGTTTAAAACCTTTTTTAATTATATTTTCCAAATAGTTTTGAAAACCAAGAGTTCGAAAAAAAAATCCAAGAATTTAAAACAAAATTTTCCAAATCTGTCAATTTTTTGTAAAGTTATGGGCATTTAAAAAGGAAATTTTTTTTCAAAGTCGTTATCCCGAAAACGGGTGTATAAAAAAATTGGAAAAATAATCAGAGAGATCTCATTTGCCGCGGAATGCCCCATAAACTTTAACGGATATATGTAAATTAAAGAAGGGCGCAGCGACTCGTTCCCCTGTAGCTAATACATTTTGATGCATCGATTCTGATATGCTCATCCTGTTTCAATTCACTTAAAAAGTCAGAGGAGTAAATAACTTTTTATCGCTTGTCCAGAAATTATCTCTTTCCTTCTTTGTACCTCAGGCAAACGTAATAACCGCTTACATTTGACGTATTAGAATAACTTATAAATATTCTTATTATACATACATATGTATATTATACGTATGTATGTATGTATATATGTATATATACATGCTCCTATTACGTAAATTACAATCTTTAATGTAATGGATAGAGGTGGTCGATTAACAAACAAACAAGTGTGCATTCGTTTCAAGCATCGTTTACACTGGCAGCGAAATTAAAGCAAACCAGCAACACCTGCCGGCGAACGAATGTAAACAAATGTAAAGCTAGAAACTTATTGACGCCCCATAAACAAATTTAAAAAAAAAACACCCCGACTGAACTAAATGCGAGCCATTGAAGAAGAGAATAAAATACCGGCAACAAGCAAAGGGTTCAATAAACCTCGAGCAATGCATGCGGAATCGACGGCTAACAAAAATTTGCCATGCAAGACACGTCCCATACCATGACAATAGTTAGGCAAACAGACCTAACTTGAGAGAGAGCTTCTAAAATATACAGAGATTTATGTAGCATAGATATTTAAAGCAAAAAAGTTTTACACAAATGCTAAACAAATTTTATGTATGTGTATAGGTAAAGAAATGCCCATCAATGATTTGTATTTAGCGGATTATTGAAAATGGCTGTTTAGATGAGTGTTGTTAGGATTTTTTCTATTTTTCTTTTTTTGCGTTGTACTTTGCATTGCAGTTTCAAATGAAAGTCGCAGAGTCACCACAAATTAAGTATTTAAACGATTACTTGGCTTAAACCGAGTTCAAGGCGCTTAAGTTAATTTTATCAGGCAAAAAGCGACGAAAATGAGTAGTAAAATAAAATCAAGAAATAGCGGAAGCCAAAGTGAAGATTTCAGTGTAAATAACGTTGGCAACATCTTCCGAGGTCACGTATGACGCTTTTTGTTATTAATAATTTTAAATGTTCGTTTTATTTTTTATTTTTTCAAACCGACGCGCGAAAGTTTGAGCTCGAAGTGTACTAAAGGGTGTTTTTTTTAGACTGATGGAACTTTAAATTGAAATAAAACACATAAAAAATTAAGAATGATGCCAAATTATTTGAAAGATATTTCCATGATATTTAATATTTAAAAACGATTTCTGACATATGTCCGCCACGACTAGCTTTCGTGAATCGGATGCGATCAGTCCAATTTTGAACCACTTTTTGGAACAACTGTCGGCGTATTTTGTTAATAACACGAGTTATGTTTGCTTCCAAAGCTTCACTTGTTGCTGGTTTATCAGCGTAAACCAGAGACTTTACATAACCCCAAAGAAAATAATCCAATGGGGTTAAGTCGCATGATCTTGGAGGACAATTTACTGTACCATTTTTTGACATAATGTTATCGCCAAATTGCTCTTTCAACAAATCGATAGGTCGATTGGCAGTATGAGGCGAAGCACCAAGTTGTTGGAACCAAAATTCTTGCAGGTCGATGTTATGCAAATTTGGAAACAAATAATCGGTATTCATTGATCTTTAACGATCACCATTGACAGGAACATTCGCTCCGTCCCCATTTTTAAAGAAATAAGGACTGATGATGCCTCCAGCATGTAAACCACATCATACAGTGCATTTTTCAGGATGCACTGGTGTCTCGAGAATTTCATGAGGATTATTCTCACAGCCAAAAATGAGCTTCATCACTAAACACGATTTTTCGATAAAACAATGGATCAATTTCCAACTGATTCAGGCACCATTCAGCAAACAAACGACGCTTGTTATGGTCTGTTATGGTTTGGCGAACAGAACACGGATTTTTAAAGTAAATTTCCACAATTTGTAAACGTTGTTGCGACGTCATTCTTTCCATGATGATTTGTCAATGCTCACTAAACAGAAATACCCAAACGAAATGTCATTTACCAGCTGTCAAGTGACAGCTATCCCTATCGAAAGTTCTATCAGTCTAAAACAAAAAACACCCGTTAGTAAACTATGAAATTAGAAAAGTCACTGCTGCCTAGCTGGTTGTTGTTTAAAACGCTGCATGGCGCTTACAGTTAAACGCTTTTTGACTATTACCGTTTGTGGTTTTAAGTGCGTCTGTTGACAGATTTTAAAATGCAAAAATTTATTAAGTTCATCTTCATCTTGTCCATGAAATGTATTTAGATGGCGTTTGAAGTAAGTTTGCTGGTTTACTTTCACAGCAGTTACTATTGAATTACAGAACCTTAGAAAATTTTATGAGAAATACCAAAGCGAAATCGAAGTTAAGAAAATTAAAGAAAATACAAGTGTTGATTTTCAACGCAAATTTCGTACTTAACAAACACAACATAATGTCTTTAAATTACCAAAATACCTAGAAATCTACACAAAATTTAATTTTAAAACAAAATATACCAAATAAAAAAAATTTCTAACGAGCTGTACCCCAATGACTTCGTCACGAAACTATTTTTGAACAAAATTGATTACTTTTGAGTGCAATAATAAACAAGGCGTTTTATAAGAAGAATTATGCGTTTTTCCACATTACGGGTCAAATTCTATCACATCCAAAAAGTCATCCCATTCCCCTTCATTATTTATAGACCGATATCCTCCTCCGATTGATCCACAACCAAAAATGATAGAATACAATATTGCGTCTTCCCGCGGCGAAGTGATTAGTAAATAAGAATTAGTAAATAAGAATATGGGAGAAAGAAGAATGAATAACTTCCAATATTTTAGTGAAAAATGTGTTTTAACTATTCTAAAATAATAAAAAGATGATTTATGATCTGTTAAATACTAAAAAAAAAAAATAGCTCTTTGTCCCATTTTGTGAAAAAAGCGTTGTCTAGTTGCAGTTGGGAATTGTCAAAATCGGCAAAACCAAAGTAGCGGTACATCTGAAGGTGTCACCTTCTGTATTCAGTACACCGTCATCAGCATTCAGCTAACCGTTCTAAATTGGAAGTGCCAGATAACAAAAAAAAAGAGGAAAGTAATTAAAATGAATGCAAAAAAAAAACAGAGCTTATATGTTGCTTTTGTAAAAAACCAGCTTGCAAAAGTCTCCCTGGACGTACTGTGTGCGTCAATTGCAGAGACTGTGGGTAAAATTTGGTTTCGTAATAAATAAAATATAAATGTTGAACTGTTTTTAAATTTTTCCATGCAAAATATATGAAATCTCAATATGGGTAGAAATCTACCCACAAGGTTGGAAAGCACATATCGATTTTAAGGTCAACGCATACAATGCTACATTCATTTATGCTTTAACATCACACCATTTTGTTTTTACTTGAAAGAAATAAAAATTACAAAAATTAAAAAAAAAAACCGCTTTAATGGCAGATAGAACTAACAAGTAGAAAACCTCCCCGCTAAGCATAATTTTTACACTTTTCATGCGCAATTCCACGGTCAATATGAAAAGTTTAATATCCTCCCACGCAAATATTTTAGGAACAAAGAGTTATAATTTATAATTTTATGTTGCCATAGTAGTTTAGTCAAGCTAGAAGTATCATAGATAGGTACATATAGGTGAAGCTTATAAATCCAGAAAAACCTACGCAAAGTAATATAAGCAAGCTAATTTGAAGTGAATATAATCTAAGATTGCTATTTAAATTTAAATAATTTAAGATAACTCTAAATGCAATATGATATCCATAAATACATAAATATTATGTTTTTATTATAGTGCCAACTTGAAGTCGTTACAAGTATCGAATCATCATACCTTTCATGAGTATATAAAATTCTAACTTTTATTTATTAGTACGATTTTAACATAAAAATATTCAACATTTTCGTATAAAATAAAATACAATAAAATTAGAGAGTTTTAAAGTGGAATGAAGACAGAATGAAGAAGATGATTTTCTTAATAGACTTTGTATCAGTTCTTTAACTTTCACGGTTTCGACTATCTAAATGAGGGAGTTCTAAGTTTGCATTCTTGGTAAATGCACGGATTGCCAAATTCGAAGCTTTTAAATGTTCTTTAATATGTATATCATAAATATTCGAGTACATCTGTTATCAGCCCTGTCATCCGAAATGTTCTGATATCCCTAGGTATGGGTCCATCTCTTCTTCCCCCTATTCTTCTTTTTATTCTTATACCTACAAACATCGGACCAATGTTATAAAAAGATTTTATGAAATATTTAAAATCGCAGCTATTGATACATTCCTTAAGTATAGTTTAAAACAAAAGTACATATTTATGGTTACCGGTTTGGGTGCTGAAAGGAGATTGTAAACAAAAAATTAATTATTTCATTAAGAAATATTTATTTTAAATTAACAGATAACTCATCTGAATACGAGTTTATTTTTGTCGAATTTCGTAATGCCGTTTAACATGGTTAATCCGAATAGATAAGCTTCCCGTATTGCTTTCAAAATTTTTAAGAAATCTGGAAATACCAAAAATATTACTGTTTTATAGGAGCAAGGTGGCGCCTCAGCTGATAAAATGAGAGAGAACCCAAGTCCTAATTGCAGAACCTTTAATAATTAAATCATGAGAAGAATCTGCAACCAATGTTACTACTATTTTTAATAATCCTACTACTATTTTTACTAATTTGTACTACTATTTTTACTCATGATAAAACTAAAAATAAAAAAAAACTAAAAAGGATGTCTTATAAAACTTTCCCCTATATTTAAATCTATATCTTTTTCTAGAGTCGGCACAGAAGTTGTACTTCGTGTTTTTTTTAACTTTTGGTAAGCAGCATTCGGTAATTTATCTTGCAGTTACCGTTTGAACCTTTTCCAGGGAAAAAGCAGTCACGAGTTTTCATCCGGTGAAGTAAACTGGCATCATTACTTTTTTTGCTGGTTTTTGTTGCGTATCTTTTACGGGTGGGTTTGGCCCTGTTTGGATCCATACCATGCTGGTGTTTCGTTTACGGATCTTACATACATATAAACCCAATATTCTTCGTGTACTTTTGACTTCGGAACCACTTGGAAGAAGTCTGCGGAGACAGTTCATATGCAATTTAGCATTCACTGGACATTTGTAGTGATTTTAGTTTACGGAATTGTTGTTGTTGGAATTTAGCCTGATTTATTCTCAGCCGTTTTGCATTTTCTCTGCTCAATTTTAACCGATTGTTTTGAAATTTAGAAAAAGGTTTCTTAAAACAATTGCAATGGGTTTGGTGTGTTTTTATTTCAAAGAATTAGGGGTATCCAACTAAGCAAACTTTTGTTGTATAACTATTATGTACTAAAAGAAACACTGTGGGCAGCCTACATAGACAAACTGAACGAGTTGGATTTAGATATAACTGGACAAGGAATGCCAATAGAGCAACATTCTTCAAACTATATTGAGAGTGTTTTACACCGTTACAACAATAACATTTCACAAAAATGCAATTATCATATTTCATTTTTGTTTTTCATTTATTAGCTAAACTCCACTTATTTATTTTCTCTCGCTTAAATTACAGATTCACTTTACGCGCTCACCACTTATATTTAATTCGTATAATGAGGCAAAGCAATGTGGCATCCAGAGCACGTTGAAGTACTGTTGAAGCGAAACCCTTCACGCCATGATCGTGCCATTTGTGGCAACTATGCAATATGCTAAATATGTATATACTTTTATATATACCACAAATATTCATATACATATAATGTATGCCCCGCAATGAATGGGAAACATTTTGTCTTGGTTGGGAGTTTAGTACAGCAGAATGGAATCCAAAATGAGCAGGAGTAATGTACCTATGTATGTAAAGTTAAAAGACGAGAAAATCGTTGGTTGTGCTTTTGTTTTGTTTAAGTGTTAACAATTTTTGTCGTTTTTGTTTAATGCACGCGCCGCTACACCTCAACATACACAGCATACACAGCGTATTGATGTCAACTTGGTGGCACCAGACGTGCGCCCAGCTAATACCGGTGCGACCGCATTCTTTAGCGGATTTCCGAGATTTGCACTTGAGGCAATGCGGTGATATTTCGCCGCAAAGCAAGAATCGCACATTCACATGCTGAATAAAAAAAATAACACAAGAAAAAAAAAAATAAACACAGATTTAAGCTAAAAGTTTCACGTCACAAAATAAAATGAAAATTGCAGAAAGTGTATAAATTAAAATCTGAAAACCAAGTAAGCTTGGTTGGCTTTTTAGGAAAAGTGAAAATCTCTATAAATTCCTGCGGTGGAAGTAATCGCGAAAATGCAAAGTCTACACATACATATGTACATACAAACATATGCTGGGATAAGTGGAGCCACAGTCACTTTTCATGCTCATATTCCCATGAATGGTGTAGAAAATATTTAAGTATAATTATATAATTAGGGTGCAACACTCCTTATACAAAGAAAAAAAAATATTAAGAGATCTACCAAAATATTTTGGGAAAATATTAAGATTTACGGGAACTGTATCTATTTGAGAACACCTCCAAAAATTTAGTTTTTTTTTATAATAAAAATAGTTTTTAAAATATTTTTTTCAAAAAAATCATCTGAAACCAGTTTGAGCATAAGAGGTTTGCCTAAATAAAAAAACAAAAAAGAATTTAACTGAACCATATTAATAATGAGGTTTTTGATATGCAGTTTTTGAAACTTTTTTGGAAGATTGGTGTAAGAAACCCTTGACCGATTTAGGCTTATAAGATATTATTGGAACAGTATTTTTCGCAAATTTTATTATTTTAATTCTAAATAATTCTAAAAACGCGGGCATACTTAAATTAGGGCGCTCTCTTCATGTACATATGTGCAAACTATGTTGAAATTATGTAAGTAATTTCGCCTTGTAAAATCCTTCAAAAAATTTAAAAGAGATGAACAATTTATCATAAATCAAGAACGATATTGAGAATAAATCATTATCGCCTCTAAATTTTAACGCCAATAATCGCAAAACATATTCGTCCATAACCAAACTGAACGATCCATTTTGAAATCATAACCACGACTGTCCCTTTAGCAACATTCCCTAAAAATTGATGGGGAAAAAAGCCATGCAAATACTCATCATGTTCCAATGGAAATCCCGATAGAATTTTATAATTACTCTGCTGTTCCTATTGGGAGAAACCGAACTTCAATTTGAGTAATTTCGACCATTTCAACAACCGTCTTCAAAGATTATGATTGGGGGCATTTATTGCACAATGTAGACGGTAATGGTGCATTTCAAGTTTTTAAAAGTGGTATTTATGAGCATCCTATATCTTTGCAGAATTTGCTTCTTACTATGTCACCGAATCTGATACTCTTTCTGACAGTTACCCTTATTCAGACCCTGACCTTAAGTGATGGCGCCCTTCCAGGTGCTATGCTCAAACGATCAGCATTAACAATTCTGTTCCACAAGTCTCTTTCGGCCGGATGGTTTATTGGTGACTGGAAAAGTACTCTGATTACCCCAATATATAAATATGACAACAAGAATTTAGTTTCGAACTATAGGCTTATATCCAAAACATGTATTGTTACCAAATTAGTTTTTGAGTCAGTTGTGAAACAGAGGATTCGTTTTGCCGTGAAAAGTTTAATTTCCCCTTGCCAGCATAGTTTTGTTAGTAGTAGATCAACTGGCTCCAACCTTGCTACCTACTACCTCGAGGATTATGGCACCCTAGTGCTGAAAAAGGTCCTCAAGTTGACACTATTTACACAGACTTCTCGAGGTCATTTGATAGAGTTTCGTACACGATTTTAATGAATACGTTATTTGCATTTAGCTTTCTTTGAATGGATTAATTCATACATTTCCAAAAGCGTTGGGCAGTTGTTATTGGTAATAAATAATCAACTCCTTTTGTAGCCACTTCTGGTGTACCTCAAGGTAGCATTTTAGGCCATAAGTGAAGCACTTGAATCGAGAATTTATTCGATGCTACTCTTTTCTGTGTGCTATTCGGCCGTGTTCAGCAACTCACTTTCATTCGGAAAGTTTGACTTCACGCGGCAGTTTCAGATAGGCAGAATTCACGAATTCACTCGGCAGTGAAATGCAGAATACGGGCGATTAATAAATTATTTTGGGTCACACTTTCTGCCGTCTAAGTATTTATTATAATCCGACGGTATCAAGGTTTACCCAGTGATTAGAAACTCACAAGATTATGCATCGTTACAATCTGATCTAGGTAATCGTCACTCATGGTGCGCTCTTAATTGTTTACTTTTAAATGTTCATACTCGTATTCCACGTTCCCCAGATACCTTCTGCTTGTGCAAAGAAAAAATATAATATTTGTGGCTATGATCTTAAATCTGTCATGCTGGTTAAAGATTTAGCACTATATTTCGATTAAAATTTAAAGAATTTAAAAAACTTTATTAAATTTGCCTAGCGTTCTCTAAAATTTTCGGAGCCTATACCCTCTTTCGATTCTCGTTGCAAGCCCATTTAATTAAAAACTTCATTGCCTCTTTTGCGGCCAAAGTACAGTAAGGCACCGACGCTTTTCTTATTATTTTACAGAAGCTGTCTTTAAATGTTCCGTGTTCAATTTGTTGTAATACTTTTGGTAAATTTAAGCACTTTTGTTTACGATAGTAAGGATTTGTATTCCATTTGATTGAAATAATAAATAAATAAAGTTGTGTGATGGTTACAATAACAAATACACCCATTTTGTAATATTAGCAACTAACTCAACTGTATGTACATTGATTTTTACATTTGAAAGTTTTGTCTATGATCTTAAATGAAAAAAAGAAGATATTGTCGCAATAAAATTTTATTATAATAAAAATGTACACTATTTCTAGCTTTTTTTTTCTTTTATCAAAAAACTATATAAGTAAGCTTGTGAAGCTTTGATCTATGGGAAGTAATTTTCAGGAAATTCAGTAATTTACTGTGTAATGTGAACATAGTTTAAGCTTAACCCCTTTTTTATTATCTCAGATGGTTCTTATGAGTAAAAATTTTCAAGAGCTATTCTTGTTTGCAAAGGTATTGATAGATATTTTCAAATCGCTCCAGCCTACGCAAAGGCAGGTATTTTTCCGAAATATTTTTTTCATCCACCCGAAATCAATACGCTTATTATGAGTTCCGCCCGAAATAAATTCAATTTCGAAACAGCTAGTGAAATACGAAAATAACAATTACAACTCTGAGCTTGGTTTGCGAAGTTTAAAATTGAGAAAAGCCAAAAACAACAATTTAATCATTTAGGTGCCTGTTGTTAAAATCAAATTTAATAAAAGGGCACATTTAAGTAATTGATTAGTTCCGTTTGTACGCAATTAAAGGCAAAACAAAGAAGCGTTTACATATTTATTGGACGTACTAACCACTGCATACCAAATTCAAGATATAAATTTGGTATTCCGCCAGGCCCGCCGAGAGGGGGGTGGTAAGGGTGGAATTCCCACCGGGCCCGGATTTTCTAGGGGGGCCCGGATTTCAGTCCAAATCTCAAAATTTGGGAAAAATTTAATATGTACCTTTACAACTGTAGTAAGTAGCTTTGTATGTGCATGCATGTGCATGCATATGTACGAATTGAACATATGTATATTTCAGTAATATTCTGTTGCATAATAATTCTGCAATGCATTAACACGCACATACACTTTTTTTGTCATAATCGACTCAATCATAAGTGAAATAAGTAGAAGATTTGCAGCTATAAATGAACTAAACGCAACATTTTCATTCCTGTGGCAGTTTTCTGATACAAACGTTCAAGAGTGTCAGACTGCTGCAGAAAATTTTGCAATCAAATATCCTGCTGATGTATCTCAAAACTTATCGAATGAAGTTATACACCTCAAGAATATATACGAAGCAAATTTTGGACATCGACTACCTCCATTCGATTTACTTAATGCCATTAATGCGAAGAAATTTAATAGACTTTTCCCAAACGTTTGCATCGCTCTGCGTATATTTTGCACGATTCCAGTATCTGTTGCGAGTGGTGAGTGATCGTTCAGTGTTTTGGCAAGAATAAAAAACTTTCATCGGTCCTGCTCAACCCAAATCAGGGTGTCAAGCCTAGCTACCCTGTGTTTGGAAGCACAACTGGCCAGAGAATTGGACTTTGAAGAGCTCATCAACTCATTTGCATCAGTCAAAGCAATCTTCTAAATAATCTTTTTATGGTTAATTTTATAAAAAAATATTACCCTCTTTATATAAAAATTATTCATTCAACAAACATTGATAGTGAGAGCATAAAATAAATTATTTTTCCAATAAGTGTTTGTATTTATATTTCTTGATATCGTCAATATAAACATGTTCTATTCTAAAATAAATTATTTATTGTGTGACACGAGCTTACCGCATTTATCAAACAGAATCGAAGGAAAGGGTTTTACGGGAGGCGGGGTTTAGGGGGGCGGGGTTTAGGGGGGAGGGCCCGTATATAACTCTCCCACCGGGCCCGGAAATCCTCTCGACGGCCCTGTATTCCGCTAATCGATAAACTTAGCGCTTCTTTTCGTTTTTTTTAGCTCCAATGTCCACTGCTTCCACATTATCTCAATTCTCCCTCACAAAACCGCTGGCAATATCCAGTTTTTCCTTTATTCTACTTATAAGGATATCGTGCTGGTTCTTATTAATCATTTTACTCCAATAATAAAAGTAAGTTCCATTGTTTTTTAATAGTAAGGTTATAAATCATACTTCTACTTACATTTTTAATTTGTTTGTACGCCTTTTGAATTTAAGTAAAAAATCCAGCGAAAATGGCTACACTTTTCGCCCGAAATTAGTGTTGCTGATAAGGAAATAGTACGTGCGAAAGCGAACAATTTTCGGGCGAAAATTATAATAAGGGAAAAGTGAAAAATTTCGGGAGAAAGTGAAACTCAGGATAAGGCTGAACAGCTTTTAGAATTCCGGTGGAACTTTTTTTAGTGAGACACCCTAATGTTTGTACATATATGTATATGAATGTACATATTTGTATTTACGAATTTTCATACATACATATGTCTCCTTATAAGATTTTATACCTGCATATGTTTTTTGTTTGCCACTTGAGTTAACTGCTTGCGGAAAATGAAATAATGAAAAATGCATGGCACATATCACACAATAGTGTAGGAGCACTTTAGCGCCCCCTCGCGATTTTTAACAACTACACACACACACACATATATATACAAATGCATACTCCATTGGGAATGAATAAATTTAAGCGAAACTAGTTTGTACCGAGTAATGCAACTTCCCGCGCTGTGCTGCACTGCAGTTAATGCCCACAATTATTGCAGATAGATATAGTGCATACGCATTAACATATAAACACTACATATATATATATATATAAGTATATAAGTCTATATCATGAACTGTGCTATCCATTTATAACTGGACTCAAATACACACATACATACATATATGTATCAACCGATCCAATGCCAAATTCGCGCAGTCATTTCATTCGTAACGTAACAAAACAATTGGCAACAGCACCCGGCTAGGCGAATATCAAGTATTTTACGATTACAAGATAAATAAAAATGTTTGTTCATAGTATATACGCCCACATACATATGTTTGCATTTATAATGTACATAGATAGATAAAATCATGCTCATCCATATTTATTTTCGCACATCCATATATTAAGTATCTTAAATAAGTATCTAGCATCGAATGACGATGAAAGTGAATTTTGTTTCACAGAACTGAGAACTGATGCGGGACGGAGTAAAGAAAGCGAAAAGCGAGTAAGCCGCAAAGTAAAATTAAACAAATAAAATTAGTTAACAAAAAATTAAAATTCTTTAGTGTCTATCATAACTATACGGTAGGCACTTTTTGACAAGTTTCGAGGCTTTATTTGTTAACGACAAATTTGCTTATTAACTTTTTATAAAAATACTCATACAGTTCGATTGTACCACAAAAATCGTATACTTTCAATCTTCAAACTGTTTGCTAATTTTAATAACGTTCCTAAAAATTTAATCAAAATTTCGAACTTTTTAATCAGTTTTTTATAAAATTATACTCGAATTTGGGTATGATAACACTGTGGAACAAATTCAGGCTAGCAAAAGTTAGGTCGATTCTGAGAGTGAGGGGTGAAAGTAGAGGTTAAATTAGAAGACCCGTATAGCGGCGTTTGTTTATGTTAGTTCGAATATTTTTTTAATCGACCTTCGAACTTAGCAGTCAAATGCCGATTTTCAGCATATTGTTTATTTGGTTTTTTGGCTATAACTCGTCGACTAATTGATATTTTTTCAATCTGTTAAAGCCAAATTATTGTTAGAGACCTATGCAACAATTAAAATTAAACATATTTTCCACAAAACTAAGTCTTTTTTGCTTTCTGTTTGATCTATAATATGCTTCTCAATTTCTTCAATAAATTTCATTTGAACAAAAAAACAATCATAATACAAAACTTTCGTTTTCCAGCTTAATATTAATTTACTTCTCATTTCTTATGTACCAATTTTTCAGTGTTGGTTTTGAAGAAGAAATTATAAAAATATGGAAAAAATATAATTTTGAAATGTTAGTAATGTGATAAGTATTCGCCCAATCACAAAATGCCTCCTAGACCATATGTAGACGTTATAAACGGTTGGGTATTATTTGAAGAATAAAAAACAATTTTTGAAGTTATAATAAACACAATTGATAAAAATATTACACAAGCCTGATATAAAAATATCTACATCATGATGTAAAAAACTGAAGTTACCTACAAATAAGGGAATTAAAACATAAACACTTGAAGGGAAATCTGACGATTTAAGAGCTCTGTGAAAACACCTTGCCATTAAACGTTGCAGTACTTTATGGGTGCAGTTACTTCACCAACAACACAAAAAAAACATAGTTTTCTTCCCTATAAAAAACAAATCGTACATTGATTATATGAAGACACTGGGCAACACATTTGCAATTTTTTTTATTCTGATCGAAAGTTAAAAGCGCGGACACACTACAACGTAAATTACTGGGTTTCACCCAAATTACTTCGCGTAAGCCAAATTTATTTTGACAGCTCTGTAGCCACAGGGTTGCTTAGTTCTGTGATCAAAGTTAAAAAATGTTAGAGATTGTGTACTTATTTAATATGTATATTTAAATTTTATTGTGATAATAACTTTCTTTTTTTTTTAATTTACGATCAGGCTGTGAATCTAAAAACAGATGAAAGCAGGAAACGGGAAATGATAATATTTTAAAGTACATCGACCAATTCGGTTATGTGAGAGCACGATTTTCGAAGTAACTTAAATTATAATAATTTGCTTATAAATTGAGAATGAGCCATAAATTAAGATAGTATTTCTTAAGATACATAAGTATGTATGTATATGTAAAGTAGCGGTTATTTTTTTTGTGTTAATGAAGCCCCAGCGAAGTTAAGAGTTCATATGTTATTGAATTTAATACATAATTTATTAATTAACCTGAAAAAAATTAAAAATAAAATCGTTTGTTTTTTGTTTTCTTTACATGCAAAATACTTTTGTGAGCCACTGTATGTATCATTGACCTTTCTTTGAAGTCCTTAAAAAAATTGGAAGTCAAGCAAACCGACACAATTACTGAGGGAACCAGAGCATTACTGTATTTATTACAAACACACTTCCTGATAATGGTTTGCCATATAAAGTAATTACTAAGCAACCATCGCAATTTCATATAAGGTGATGTTTTTAAAGCGGCTAATGTCTTCTTCTTCCATTATGTTTGTATTTTTCCTTTACCCATAAGATCCCAAAAATGAGAACTAATGGCTTACATTCTTATAACGTGACGTCGTACAATTGAAAAATGTGTGTGTGTGCTTTATGAAACCTGACGTTGTTTAAGAAACATATACCAATTGATTATTCGTATTCTGTAGTGCAATTCACTAATCTGTTTTAACGATATTCGCATGGTTGTCTCATCTCAGTGAATGTTTTAACGATAATCATTATCGCCAGCTCAGCTGTTGTCGTTAGCTAGCCGATTATTGAAAACTAACCGGCTATCGAGAAAAGAGAACCTATGATTTTTACTCTAAAGAAAAATTGTATGTCTGTGTCAAAACGAATATTGGCATTCGTTTGAATTATCAAAAGGAGAGGAGCGAAATTTTGCGAACGCAACCTATGACCTGATTTTTATTGGTTAAAATTCATTGAAAAATACTAACTAAAAATAATTTAATTTTAAACTATTCCTGAAATCGAAGTGATTCCAAATATTCCCTGGAGTCGTGGTTGATGTCACTCTTTAGCACTTAGATTAAGTAAGTATGTATATTTGAATGAGTTAGTGAATCGGAAAATCGTTACTGCAAACGACAAATATTATCGAAAAAAAATTGCGATTGTCGGATCGTTTAAAGTTAGGGAGTCGAAACCAGTTTGTCTGCAAACCAAATTAGCGAAGGAATGGCGGAAATTCGTTCTCAAATATACCACCTCATACGTCATCGGAAGAAACAGCAAGACAAATCCAAGCTAAGTATGAATGAAAGTCAGCAGATTTTAATTTCTGTCAGAAGAAGAAGGGATAAAGCTCCGAGTGTATTTATGCCATGAGAAAGACTTCTCACAAAAATCATTTGCCGTTCGGAATCGGCACAAAACTTTCGATCCCTCAATTTGTGTTACAACATCAAGACACGCACAACACAAATTGTAGGAGAAGTCCGGCCAAAAATATGTAAGTAAGTGAAGTCAGAATACAAATAAGTTGCTAGAGGTTATAAGCCCTCCAAAATATACCGACAGAGAGATGTCGGATATTCATTTCAGTAAATCGGTGTGTGGGGCTGTGACTACCGAATTATGCTGAGTAGACATAATACCGAATACCAATCAAAAGAAGCAAATATTATTACCAAAAAAAAAAAAAAATACAATACAAGTTTAAATGTTTAGTCCAATTTCCCCACTTTTGCAAATAAATCCACATTTATATGCATTGCACTTCATTTTGCTTACAAAATTTAAAATTACATTGAAAAATTAGCGCACAAACTAAAAAGTTTAAAATCAGCTAAAACTCCGTTACCGGATGACACAATTTCGAATAGCGTGATGACCGAAGTGGAAATTGAACGGCCAGCAAATAAAATACAAATAAATAATTCGTAGTAATAATCGCGGGCGAATCAGCGAATTCCGCTGTAGCAAGCGTGTGACAACTGAGTAAGCAAATGACAGAGCGATTTTGAAATCTTAACGGATTTAAAATAAAATAACACAAATATCTACAATTGAGGGAAAAAGTTAATTAATAATGAGCGTATAATAAAGGCATAAAAAGCGACAAATAGGCAGCAACAACAACCAGCAATGGTATAATCGAGTGAAAAAAATTGTTTACATTAGATACACCGTTGATGTCACAGAAAGTGTACCAAAGGCCAATGAAAAGTGAAGGAACAGCAGCAACAACCACTTACTAATTCTATAAAAAACACGCGCGCCTTTTGAATTAAAAGCCAAAAGACAAACAACAAAATATATTTACATATGTTTGTATATATGTACATAAGAGAGCCGAATTAATATGACTATGTTGTAGAAAACTAGTCCCCCTAAGAAAATGAGAAAGAAGTTTCGAAGGTCGATCATAGGTCTATTCAAGGGTCATCTAACATGAAGACGGTGAATTGTCAAACTTTGTTTACATTTTACATTTTCTTGTAATAGATTTTAATTTGGAACGGTTGACTGGCTGGGTGTACCTTTTTATTGATATTCATCTGCCGTTATTAACAAGGCGAATTTATCTAAGGGGATGTTACTAGAACAGCTGATTTAATTTTGTTATTTGCGGTACGGCTTCGAATGTCAAATTTCAGTTTTTTTATATTCTCTTGTTCTTATTGGCACGCGATGTAAATGTGTGGAATAACTTGTCAGCTCAAGCCGCAAAAGTAAAAACAAAATGTATTTAAAAGTTTGTTTTTGAATGCGCCAAGGGCCTATCATTAATTCCGTCGTGAATCTCGGTGTGATGAGGCCAGCAAACTGCTATTATCGATTTCGACGTGATCACGATATTCTCGCGCATTTTCGAAATTCGTATAATTGGTATCACTCATTCCAAGCGCAACGCAATATTGACAGTTTTTCGTGCCAATATTGTACGACCGCTTTAGTTTGTCGAGCAAAGCGATAAAATAACTAAAACCAACCAAAACATACCAACAAACCAAAAGGCAAACAAGGAGCTAAGAGGATGTTTGACATTGAATTAAATGCAAGTAATAGTGGAATAGAATATATTTTTTAATTGATCGAAGTCATCCACAAAACGTAGCCAATGCAAGAGACTAGTGAGCCTTGCAAAAAAAAATATCCAGAGTTTTCTCTTTATTTTGCAGGCTCGGCCCTAAAACATCTTATACTACATCCATTAGGTATTTCAACACATCTTTATTTAAACTGAAGATTTTTTTTATTAAACTGCAAAATAAAATACTAATTGCTCTTACTATTACTATTACTTTATTAATTTTCATTAAAATTTGTCTGAATCTTCTTTTAATTACCATCAACAAAACGAATAAAAAACCATTGAATTTCATTTGAAGATTTTGTGCACTAAACAAAGAAAAATTTTGTTTATTTTGATATCGTAATTTTTCCTTCAAATTACAAAATTAAATAAATTTTTGTGTATAGCATTTTTCAGGATGGCAGTTCATTCGGAATCATTTCGAATAATGCGAAATGAAATATCAATTATTGTTATTTCTAGAGAACCTCCGAACTTCGGCTTTGACTTCGGCCTCGGCTTCGGTCATTTATTATTTAGTGATGCAGCTCAGCTTTACACCGATATAAGGAATCGGTTGTAAGGTGGAAATGTAAAAGGACTATTATTTTTATATTACAATAAAGAAGCATTAAATTTCGAGCATATTGTTATGTTTACGAAAATATTTCTGTTTGTTTATGTGATGAGCTGAAATGTATGAGATTTAAACTAATCTATGCGCCTTTTTAATTATCAATTTAAAAAACTTAAAATTTTAAAAGTTCATTGATTGATTATTCATTATTTTAGACCTTAAAAATGTTCGGTACGGCTTCGGCTGAAATTAGCCGAAGTTCGGTACGGCCCTAAATATTGGTGTTCGTTCGTTCTCTATTTGTTTCGAGCTGAATGCATTTCCTATTGGGATGTCAAACTTATTAACAAAAAAAAATATACACATGTATGTGCATATCTATTTAAATTGATATGAGAAAAGAAAAGCAAAAGCGTCAAAAACCAGTGGCAACCAGCCGATAAAGGAGTTTCACTAATCGTGACAATGGTCAATAGCGTTGGCGATGGAAACTGAGGAAGGGCAATAGCATTTCATGTAATCATAGTTGTTGTTTTTTATTTTCTTTTTATAGGCGCACCTTGATTGTGTTTGAGATATTTCTAAATTATTTGAAGCGAGCGCATCAAAGATATTGGTTCTTACGAGTATTACGAAAAACATTACCTCCAAAATGTGCATGACTTTAAACTACTGTAAATAAATAAGAATTTATAAGGGAATCTGCTGAGCTAAAGGCGAGACCGCTTTTCCACTGATAGTCGCTACACTCCCCCTGTTCGCTCGCACACTTGTCATCAAACAAATCTAATGGGAACGCGTCAAAGACAACGGCAGCGGTAGCGTTTATTGACCCGACGGCAAAGCTGTATATGAATGAATTCCTCAATGTGCATAGTTGTTGCATGTTGATATGTATGTACTAAATATGTACGCTCTGAATTTAGGTGCCATTTTGCTCCCCCCTCTTACTATTTCTGGTAGCCGGTGCTCGGCGAACAGTTGATGTTTTCCATTTTCCAATTTTCTTGCCTTTGGTGTAGAAGATAATTTCAAACAGCACAAGAAGAATATTTAAAGGTACTCGGGAACGTAAAATAATCAGAAGAAAAATGAAAAAACCTAAGTAAAGGGTGGTTAAATTTTAAGAGCCGATGTTTAATGTGAACCACACCTAAACGTCAAGTTTTTTTCTGCATTTCATTTGACATTTCTCAATTTCAGACTCACTTAATTTGAACATGAAAAGATACACAATCGAGCAATGTGTTCAAGTTATTCAGGCTTCTTATAAAAAATTTTCGAAGAAAAACATCTTCAGTGATGAGGCACATTTTCACCTCAGTGGATTCGTCAATAAGCAGAATTGCCGTATTCGGGCGAATGATAATCCAAGAGTGATTGTCGAAAAACCAATGCACCCACAAAGAGTGACTGTTTGGTGCGGTTTATGGGGTAGCGGCATCATCGGGCCGTATTTTTACCAAAATGAGCCCGGTCAGGCAGTTACTGTGAATGGTGTTCGCTATCGTGAGATGATAACGAACTTTTTGTGGCCCAAATTGGAACATATGGATGTGGACGATATGTGATTCCAACAGGATGGTGCCACTTGCCACACAGCCAACGAAACAATGGCTCTTTTGCGCGACAAATTCAATGGCCGTGTTATCTCACGTGGTGGCGATGTCAATTGGCCACCAAGGTCGTGTGATATCCCACCGTTGGACTACTTTCTTTGGGGTTATTTGAAAGAAAAGGTGTACGTTGATAAGCCAGCAACAATTCAAGAGCTAAAAGATGAGATAATTCGGCACATTAACGGCATAGAACCTCAATTATCCCTCAGTGTCATCGAAAATTAGGACCATCAGATGGAGGTGCGCCGCCGAGGTCGCGGCGGACATTTGGCCGATATTTTGTTCCATACATAATTGAACCACACCATATTGTCATAATAAAAAGTAATTACAATAATTTCCAAAATAATTTGTGTTTTATTCAAAATCAACATCGGACCTTTAAATTTAACCACCCTTTATTTAAATCTAAATATACAGATGTATGTACATACATATATACATACATATGTACACACCTAATCATAAGCTTGTAAATATGTACATATGTTTAACGTTTGAGCATAAACAGAGGCGGACCGATAGGTAGCGTATGAGGGAAATTGAGTTTGTCTTCGCCACATAGGCGTTAGTTAGCTCTTTTTGAAACTCTAAAGACTATTTCAAATTTCTAAAAGCCTGGACACAATATCTTAATTCATGGTTCATTCTCAATTTATGGGCAAATTACGAAGAAACTGATACCGTTTTCTTTTCTCTAAATAAATGTCACCTCATTCTAGGGCAACATTACAAAAATGTTGTCTGTACCATGGGAAAATGTTGAATTTTCCATATGAGAAGAGAACAAAAAATTCCCCTATCAATTTCACTTCCATCATTAACTTGATTCATCGCACACAATAAAATTAGTCAATCAACTTGCATTTAGTGTCAAAATTGAGTACTTCCGAGCAAAAATATTCTACGAACCAAGGCGAATTCATATAAGGTGAAGTTGAACAACACCTTTTTTCGTTCCATTAATTCAACTATCTTTCAAATGAATGTCATTTTTGCAATTTGTTTAATGGATTTCAAATACTCTCTTATTAATCCTTCAATAAGTGCTTTTTTGAATTTTTAATTAAATTATCAAAATGGTTCTTTAAAAAAAATTAATGCTTTTTATACTATAAAGGCTCCTTTGAAAGACACTGAAACTCAAACAAAATGATATATTCTAAGTCTAAGTTTGCATTCTAATGTAAACATTCTTTAAAAAAAATTAGTAGGCTACTTTATTGTTTTTCGTAAACACAAAGAGTATTTAAGCAAGTGTGCTAAATATAAGTACTGGTGGCTCTAGAATTATTTACCCTAACCCTATACCCTTCTTTACTCTAAAGTTTTCAAATTCATTAACCCAAAGTGAACACATAAAAAAATTGTAGATTGTGTAGAAAACATACATAACTTAAAAATAAAATCAAATAAAAATATTTAAGAATTAAAACTTGCACCAAGAAATACCGAACTTCTGGACTTGGCTATACCAGTAGAGCTATCATATTAGAAGATACTTTTGTAGAGTAGGCAAGGACCGAAAGTATTGATTATTTTTTAATTTACATTGTCATGGCCTGCGTGAATTTGTTGCGATCTAAAAAATGTTCAGCGATAACTTAAAACAAGAAGCTTATAACGAGTTATATTTTTTGATCAAAACTATAACTCGCTAAAAAAGCTGAATTCATTTTACCTCAACTTAAATATTTGGAAAATATCTTTATATTGGTAAACGGAAATCATATAAACACAAACAATAATTTGCATGAATATCTTCAGGTCAAAAGTAATTATGTACCAAACATTAAAAAAAAAATTGTGGCAAAATAGAAAATTCCTTAAGGTTGTTACTTACAAAAATACATACTATTAACTTATTGTTTCTTTAGGCTAAGTTTGAATATTTCGTGTTTCCCACACATTTTTGAATACAAAAACATAAAAACCCCATATTGCTTTATTCTCATTGTATTTTTCTCCTTATTTTGCATTTATTTGGTTAAGCCAATAAATATACAAATTTTGACGTTACCTTTTTGACATAATAAGATTGCCGTCATTATTTAGTACACAATATTAAATTCACATTTATGTATGTATATAATAAAGTGCATACTCCGTTTTACAATAATGTATCGTACAATTGTGCGTAAACTCTTATGGCGGGCCTTTGACCTCATAAAACTCCTCCACACCATATTTGCCCTTGTACAATATGTTTGTATGTGTGTATTGGCTGAACTCTCCCATACATAAAATCATTGTATTTTTTGCTTAGAGAGGACAGATGTTGCGGGTGGATGAACAAAGATTTGTATATGCGTGTGTAGTTAGATTTAGATGTCTGAGATTCCGAATAATCGTAGACGAACGAAAATAGTGAAAAAAATGTCAGAAGCAGCTACATAGATAGATACATACATATGTACATACATCTGTATATACATAAGTACATATGTAAATATTTTAATGCCACTTAATTGAGTGCGTTATGAAGGCAAATCAAAATGAATAAATCGATGTTGAATTCTGTTTCGCTTCAATTTCGGTTTGACCATTAACATACAAATTTTTATTTCAAAACAAGCCAAATAAATATTGCAATTCTGTATGAATTTTTTCCCTTGAATTATGCTGAGTCAATGCCAAAATGAATTGATTGAACCCACGTCATACATCTAACACTACATTGAGCCACGACAAACTGCAGCCTAGAGTGGTCTGGTCAAGGTTCCTTACCTGATGCCCTCTGTCTGTGTTGTTATTTGCATCTAAGCACTGCAACAGCAAGCAAATCATTGAATATTCCATTCAGCAACAGCGTCACTTCGTTCACTTGGCTCTAAACACAAAAAACACTAAAAATATTTACGCTTCACAGCTGCAGCAGGTTACACCACAAGAAGAACAAGAAGGCAAAACACAACTTGGTATAAAAATTTCGTTAAAAAATTTCCTTACACATTTCCACAAATATTTGCACAGATCTTCAGCACTCGCTTTGTGCTTTTTTTTATTTTACACGCATACGCACGCACATATTTATTTTTACGTACTTTATTTTGCACCGTATTTGCCAATTGATTTATGTGAAAATTGATTTGTTTGCATTTATTTGCACACTTCTTTAGCCACAGATGATATTCCGATAATCATCGAAACGAATAAGAACACAAGGAATTTTTAGGAACTGGTACTTTTAGATACTTTCATTTTACGAGTTTAAAATGGCAATATTTTAAAAGGTTGAAACACAAAACACTATTGGAAAAGTACATTTTAATTAGAGAGTGTACAAAGAAATGCCAATGCAAAGGACGTATCACCCGCAACGTATTCCAAACATCACCAACAGCGAATTAGCACTCAACTAACGTTCGACTAAAGCACAAAAACAATGCGTTAGAAGAGCATGAAAAGCACTCAAAACAAATTTCCCACAGCCACACAAAGATTGAGGTAATTTTATGCGAACGAATGCAACTCTGTGCAACAGCTGTTGTATTGGTGGTGATGCCACTTGTGGTAGGGAAATTTTATAATAAGATAAAAATGTGTTAGCGATTATTAGGCCTGTTAGGGCGGAAGCTCTAGTGTAGCGGTTTTATAATGCCTGAGTTTCTGCGTATGCACTCAAAAAAAAATGTTGTCTAGATTGAGGAAAAACAGCTCTCAAAAGAGAGGAAACGTGGTGACGCTAAAAAATTTTGTATTCTATTTGAGGAAGGAAATATTCACATACTTTACGTATCACTCTTTTCACTCTTTTGAAATAAAACTAACTCAGCCAAAGGAAAATACCGGTATTTAAGGTAAGTTTACAACAAAGAAAATATTTTGTTTTATTGAAGATTGGTGTTTCGTCACTTAATTCTTAATATAGGTCCACTTAGGCCCACTTGCGGGAAAGCAGGTTGTGTATCGATTTAACTCGGAGTATGCCGGCTAAATTGATAAATTTCCTTGCAGACATTGAATCAGAGGTTAAAAATAAATAAATATTTAACCCAGCAATTATTGAGGAATAAATTGTTGTTTGTGACCAAGGCAAATTCATTTGTGAAACTCTGCCAAGACAGAAAATAAAATTAAAATAAATTTTCCAACAGGTTTTTTTTTGTTTTGTTTTTAAAAAATAAAAAAGCTGATAAGCGAATCGCATTTTTTGGAAGTTGATATGGAAATCATAGAATATTTTGACCCAATTCTTTTAACAGAGCTATAAAAGAACGAAGCGGTAACTTTCACGATCTGATAGACCACGCAGTTCAAGTATTTGGATGTTGTACAAGAATTAACAAAGTATATTTTGATTTGAAACTTCAAAATTTTTAGATATTGAAAAAATAGCAAAAAAATAAAATCTTAAAACTCTAGTGCATTCCTTAAATCAAATTATTATTATTTTTTTATTACATTAGCGTAAAACCCCTTTCAAAATATTTTTCTGCGTGCGCCAAGACAATGAGTTATCAAATTACAAATATTACTCTGGCAAAGTTGTAGAGGACTTCTACTTCTGTTTAGTTTTACTTTTACTTAGTTTTACTACAGTTTTGTTCTATTTGCCTATCCTGCGGCCGAACTGCATTTTATTTAATGCTATGCAGTACTTCGGCAAATTTCTGCAGCGATTATTGTAAATATTTTAAAGGTGCGAGAAACCGAAGCAACAAAATAGAAGAGTGAGTAAACTGATTGCTCTCACTCTTCTATAGCATATTCACAAAACTGCTGCGTTTACGAACGGACCCTCATTTTTTTCGTAAATGCTGGAAGAGACCCTGAAGTGCCGTTCTCTAGTGACTGACTCAATATTTTAAGACTTGTTATGAAATGCAATGTCAATTTGTGGCCATTGGAAACGCCTGCAATAAAAAAACATTGAATGAAAAACAATGAACGCTGAAAATAGCACGGCATAAATGACAAATAAAACGTTGAATTTAAAATTTACCAGCTTCACACACGAATTCTGGCAAACAGCAGTAGTCTTATAATAACTTTCAAATCCTCTTTCTACTGACCCTGAGATATGACAATGTTGTGTGCTAGGCGGAGGAAAAAATTTATTCTCGTTAACACAAATTAATCTAGTAAAACTGAGTATGAAAAATAGCTATCAAATAGCTTCGTTTTTTTGTGTTCCACAGTGTAATAATCGGTTCTATTACGGTTGGCGTCGACGTCAATTTTAAATCGGCAAAAGTGCTTCTTCGATATTTTTCTAAAAAATCGATTTGAAAGACGAGATTTTTTATCAAAATTTATGAGACTTAAGTTCAGTACTAACAAATAAATTGTCAAAACTTGTAAGAAAAAGTTCCTGGCGTTTAGGTATAGTAAATAATTGATGGCTGAAATAAATGTATCAAAATAATAACAGTAAGTAAAATGGATTTAATTTTTCCTGCCAACACTAATCAAAAGTAGAAGTAGTCGTCTTCCTTCCAAAATACTCGCATTTATAATTAGTTATGTTTAAATTAGAAAATAAAACGTCTGATATGTACAAATTAATTTCTATTTGCTTTGATTTAAGCATCTAAGTATCCAGCCCTCAAGAAAAATCACAAACAATTTTTCTAATTATTTCTGTTGCTTAAAAAGATACTTTGATGTAGTCTTTCCTGAAGATGTAAATATGCCAAGGCGAATATATGTATATCAGCTGGTGACGATTTCCTAACAACAAAACGCACATGAATTTTGTTACAACTGTCAAAGTTTATACATACATACATATGTATGTATTTTGTTTGTGATTTCATGGACTCAGTTCTCTAAGCCGTAAAAGCAAAAACAAAATATACATATATTCTCGAAATATTAAGTTCTTTGAGAAGTTCATAAATTTCACTTGCGCTTTTGCCACACTTATGTAAAGCAACCACCGTAATACGATTTTCTTTAACTCCCCACTCCATGGTTAATAAGCGAAAGCAAACACTGAACTGATTATTATAAGTAGACACAGCATACAAATTATAATAAAAAATGACGGCACTTTTTTCTGCCTATTTGTCCTCGCTGTATGCATTTTAAACTTTGTAATAGAATTTATGACAAGGCATATTCATATTATCTATCAAATTAAGATGCAACTAACTATGACTATTCGCCAATAGTTAAAAAATAATAATTTAGATTTTTTGATTTTAAAGGCTATGCTACATAAAACGATTACTTAGCTTTGTGTGACAGGCTCACTTGGACAACAAAGTTTAATATATTCAATTATAGTTTTACACATAAGCAACGCTGACGACAGTTCGCCAGCTCTCATTTTTTTGTACGCGTTGAGCGTCAGCTGATTTTCATATTCGTCTTTTTCGCTTAAAAACTAAAGATACACTTTAATTTTCCACACAAAAAAAACGAAACAAGGGAAATTTAATACTAAATCAAAATAAACGCTCAGCATTATAGCTTTTGAAACTTTCACCATAAACTAATGAGTGTTGCCAGAGTTTTTCTTGTGGCAACCCTTTTACGTTTTTCGCGTTTCTGACAAAGTTACAAATGTCACGTTAAGCAAAAGCTTTTTATGTGGCATCCGCTTAACACTTTCTCAACCATAAAATTCATTAGAATAAATTCAAACCTAATAATGGGTTAGTAAAACTAAAACGACATGTAATCTTATTTGTAAAACGATTATATCGATTGAAAACGTTTTGTTTGTTATTTATTTTTTACGATCTAACATTTTTGATTACATACACATACATATTTACTTATGGATATATACAACAATTACAAACATACACTTACATTAATCTAGTCGCTAGATCAAACAGGATTTTGTAATACATATAGTCAACGATTTTATAAAATATTGTATACATGTAAAAAAAATCATATCTTAATTAAACAATACATATGTATGTATGTAGTTTGGCGTTATAACAAATGGAAAATACCAATAATTAACACACAAAAAATTGCGTTGAAAAATTACACTAGTGTTTTACGATTATATCATATTTTGTTTTTGTTTTTGTTTTTTTTTTTGTAACGTTAGTTTGACATTAATTATTGTCCCGGAAGAACAAACATTTACACATACATATATTTATCTGTTGTATATACAATTACTTGTACACTTTAGTGTCCTATGCATAGCTTATTTTTTTTCTTAATAATTTTATTTTGTGTTAGTTGTGCACGAGACATCCGAAATTCTTTATTATTGAAAACGATGTTCATAGATATTTGATTCAAGTTACTTAGTTTGTTTGGGTGGTTACATATGTAGATGGTTGAATAAGATTATGTATCATTAATTGTTGTTGTTGTTGTTGTTGTTGTTGTCAGCTCAGGTCACAGATGCTGTATTTTAGTTCAGGTATGCCGGGTTAAGGATGTTTGAAAACTTATTTTATTTGTCATATGAAACAGAACGTGAGTCTTGCGAAACAGTTCGAGAGTCTTCTGGTGATTCTCGTTGGCGTCTCTTCACCGCCCATTCCACAATACAAAAGCACGTTGTACCTATTGTACCAAATACGACTAAAATGCCCAATTGTGCGCGCAAGCCAAGATGTGAAGAGTAAAAGAAACTTATGGCAGCAGCGATGGACTAAATGAAAAAAAAAAGAAAACAATTTTTCATAAAAAATTGCATACAAAATAAAAATGGTAATGCAAATTTTTAACACAAACCTGAGTAAATTTGAAGAGCGCAAACGCGCCCACTGAATTTCTCACATAAACACCGCCTAACATCGAGTATATTTGTGTATTCATACAAGCATCGCCCAGACCCAACATAAACGCACATAATAAGGCGATCCATGCACGTGGTGGGTCCATATAGGATATATCTTCGGTATCCTTGAATGGCGCATTATCGGGCAAGTTGAGGAATATCAAGAAAAATGCAATCATATGTATAACATAGCCGGCAATGACAATGGGATCGCGTCCAAAACGTGTTGTCTTCTTGCCCAAAATGCCAAAGAGACCACCGCCGAATACTTCACCAGCGCCTATGCAGATACCAGCCAAGCCAACAATTTCCTTCGGTGTATTGTGTATCTTCTTCGTGAAGCCAATTGAGGGGCCATAGACGCCGCTGAAGAAGGACAATTCCATGCCTGCAAAATTAAAATAATAATAGATGCTCTTTAAAATCTACCACATATATATCGGCAAATAAAAGTGTAAATCTTCACCTGTGTAAAGAAAAGCCACACTTAGCAGCAGCATATCTCGTGTGATGAAGAGATTGCCTGCCGATTTTAGCGCATACACAGCACTACCCCAGCCGGTGCGATGTTGCTGCTGTTGCCGCTGCATTTCCGATGTGCCCACCGAGTTATCAGCCATGGGACGCAATGCCGCCAGAAATACTATGCCCAATACGGCTACTGCTGTAAGCACACCAATCACCATGCTGCGTGTGCCTGCATCAATATGTTCCTTATCCTGGAACTGGAAGTAAACAAAAATGTTGCCGAAGAACATGCTGCACTGCAATAGCGCCCAGAAGACACCCGAGTTGCGCGATATGGTTGAGAGATCACTGCAGCGCGCCAAGAAGTTTCCTTGGCCCGTCCAGGTAATAGCTGCACCGGCACCCAAAATGCCACTCGATAGGTAGAGCAGCCAATTGGACGGGAATAAAAAGGTTATCATGAAGAGACTGAAATAGAGGAGAGACAAACCCAAAAAATATTTAGCTGAACGAAATGTAGGCGTATGTTTCTAAGGCTTACGTGTAACTCAAAGAGCCCACCAGCATGGCTACACGAGGCCCGGTAAATGAAATGAAGGACGGCGCCAGCCAATTGCATAGTGAAAATGTTGTGTAAATAATTGCCAAACTGGTATAACCATCGCCAGTGAAGTTGTTGTCCTCTTTCGCAATGCTATCGAGTATAGTTTTCTGGGGAAATAAAATATTAAAAATTTTAATTAATATGCATTGTATTGCATATATTGTTTTAATCTCTAGCAATATTTTTTTATGAGTCAGCTATCAAAATATCAATGGTACATCTGTATCAAAGTTTGATGTTTTTTTTTTTTTGTTTTGAGGAAAATAGATTTTACCCAACTAATGCACGGTTTTCAATAGGTAACATTTTCAGCGATAAAGATAAAGATACCAAAACAAGAATGATAGAAAACTATATTGTGCCTTCCGCGCTGAGAGCAACTGAATGAGACGTAACAAAAGTACAGAATGAGAGAGCAAAGAAAAAATTACGAAGAAGAAGCGGACAAATGACAGATCGGTTGAAAGTTTTGCTATCATTGTTTGTCTAAAATATAAGCAAAATACTTTTATTTCGTCAACGGCTGTCAAATTAAGAAAGAGAGGACTAGCGGTCTGCGAACTAGAGATCTTTGGAGCTGACCCTTAAAAATAAGATCACTCATAACCTTAGGCTTTCAGACGTATATTTATACTATATTTTTATAATTCGAACCCTAGGCTACTTAAGATGTTTCGCACTTTGGAGGGTGGCATGTTCCAGATTTTGGAGGGATAATAGTAGCTCTCCAAGGTATGGGAGTCTATGAATTATAACACGTGGGGAGTCACACAATATATGCTCTGGTGTTTCGTGAGCCAACCCACAAAACCTACAGTCTGCAGCTAGCTTTCCACTAAAGTTGGGGTTTTTTATGCCTAGCGACGAAGTTACTACGAGCTTTCAGTAATTTCCAGATACCTTGAGAACTAATGAACATAATATTCCCTGCAATGGCTTCTTTTGTTTGTCAAATATGTTAATATCACTAATAATAAAAAATGTAATAAGAAATTATAAAAAAGAATCAACTTTTAAAGCGCTATTTTCAGATTTGTTATCGTTTTTTGGAGGATTTGTCCCAATATATCAGAACCAAAAATTAACTTGTTCGGGCGACCTTGAAAACATATCTTTAGAATTCAAAATACTTCAATCCCTTAAGGGATTTTCATGCGCACGTTTTGAAAGAGGAGTAATTATAAGTACTTGAGGTGGAGGCAAAAAATGTCCACGCGAGTCCCTTAAATGTTAATAAATATTTTTCAACCAAAAAACCCGCTTGCATTTACTTTACTTTGTTATTGCCATTGAAACTAAGAAATTACATTTTCAGCTTGAAGAAGAAACCAAACATCGATATCATAATATCAATAAATAATGAAATTGTAAATATTCAATTATGTCTAGGCGTACGAACAGAGGTAGTACCACAAAAAAAAGCGGCGAATAAGATATGTTCCATATGTAATGAAATAAAATATTTGATAAAAGGATCAAATTAAACCATCAGTATCATCATTTTATAATTACAAGATTTATATAAAAAGCTTGGTTACCTTTCAGTCAGATTTGCCGACAAAATAAATTTAGTGAGTCATAAAGGGCTATATGAATAGAACTTTCGCGTCGCGTTGGCGTTCTCTATGTAGATGGGACTTAAAAAAATTTAGGCCAGTAATGCATTTTAGGAGCAGTGTCTCAAATTTTTTAATGTTTATCAGGCTAGTTTCTTTTGATCTTTTGTTTTCCCAGGCAGGGTGAAAATTTTTCGAAGAACGAAAACTTGCACTGAAGATGACACAAGGCCGAAACCGGGTTGTCTTCAAACCAAACTTGACAATGGATGGCAGAAAATCGCTCCAGTATACATAAATTTCTTAGCCTACTTTTTTCTCCCAATATCTTATATTAAGTTTAATAAAATCCTTTGGTTAAGTAGTCTTAGAAAAATTAAATTATAAACTTTAGATCCGTTTTCTTAAAGAACTGCTTTATTTTTTTCAAGATTTTGTGTCCCGCCTCACACCATCTAACATATGTTCTTTGCTTTTTTTTGGCAAAATGCAAAACGGAATCTACTGTAATTTTTTAAATCCACCAATGATTGTCAAGACAACGTATGAAATCCTCGGTACTTAAAAATATATTTGAGACATTATTTCCTGCGATCTAGTAGATTCAAATCAATTGAGAAAGGGTAGATATTCAAAACAAAATAATCAATTAATCAATTTCGATTTGTAAATGATCAAAACAGGTGTTTGTTCTCGCTCCATCGCGGATACACCTTGAGCTACTTCGAAGCATAGTTTCTGGCTCACACTTTTTTATTTTTATTTTAATTTGAATTTTATCCCCAACAGCGTAATCTAAATTTAACTACATAAAAAAAACTTAAGCAGTCGGAAGTAAATTAAAAGTGACATGATTTGCATATGAATAAATATCGACAACCCGTATTATCGTGTTTGTCGTCAATGATAAAAAGTGATTGACCGGCCGCACGCATACAAAACCCATAAAAGCAACAGTCGTCATCTGTGTGCGGCTCGTATTTGTTGTACGTGGCGTCAATGTACGGAAGACAACTAAAGTAAATGAAACATAATAACACTGGCACACAAACACACATCCATACATGCTTTTATAAAAAAAAAAAATGAGGTTACGAACGCATATGCACTATATACATACATATATTTATATAGAGTGTGTATTGCAAATACAGTGGCTCCAAGCCAAAATCGGACACCGTAGACAAAAAATGTTCCTTCCGAAAAATATTTCAACCAAAGCAATTAAAAAAAAAACTAAAATATTTTTTCAATTACTCATTTATTGCACTTCCAAAATATATAAACAAAACATATAAAACATTCTAGTAAAACATCAAATAAAAGTAAATTCAATGCACAAACCAAACTCGGGCGATGGCAACTATCCTCGCAATAAATGCAAGTATGTCGAAGAATTGCAACCAACTTCAAGTATAGTGTTTAACTGACAAACGGGAATTCCCTGGATGGTTTTTTTTTAATATCTATGTACATAACTAGTTGGAATTACGATTTGTGATTTAAAAATGTCTAGGCAAAGAGGACAAACAAGTATTGAATAGCGAAAGTTGGTTATTAAGCATTCCAACGATGGAAAATCTGTGCGTGAAATTGCCAATATTGTCGACAGAAGTCATCGTGAACAGTAGCACGATATAATTGAGCGCTTCAAAATCAATAAACAAGTGAAAAACAACCCTAAAGCTTTTTATCGACTCAGATAAGCGATATCTGTTGCGAAAAGTTAAAGATAATCATTTCCTTAGTGCACCAAAGTTAGCTGTTATAGCTGAAAATGAATTGGGAAAGAAATCTAGTGCATCTACCATCAGAAATCTACTTCATGAGGCTGATCTAAATGGTAGAAAGGCCCGACAAAAGCCGCTGATCAGCAAGCGAAATGAGACCATCCGATTAAAATTTGCAAACGTACATGAAAATAGTAAAGTAAATTTAATGTTTTTGGCTCCGATGGAAAATTATATGTTTGGAGGAAATCAAATGAGGAGCTGTAACTGCCCAATCTGTGACCAACTGTCAAACATGGTGGCGGATCGGTAATGGTTTGGGATTCATTTTCGGCTTCTGGACCCGGATCTTTGCATTTTATTGAAATAATAATGAATCAGAGAAAACTTACTAAAAAGTCTTGAAAAATTGGATCTCGGTGATGATTGGTATTTCTACCAAGCCAATGATCCAAATCATAAGGCCTACAAAGTGCATTCTTCGTTGCTTTATAATTGCCACCATGTTCTGGAAACGCCACTCCAAAGTCCTGATATTAATCCTATCGAAAATGTATGGACTATCTTAACACAAAAATTCGACAGCATTCCGTTTCAAGCAAAAATGACTTGAAATCTATCTTATTACAAGAATGGGAAAAAATCGAACCTAGTTTTGGCGAAAAGTTGGTTAAATCAATGCCTAGCCGGCTCAAAATAATTATTTTCATACAAAATATTAGATTTCAAATATATTTCGATATTTCAAAAAACTTGTTGATTGTCCGTTGTTGATTTTATAATACTGAATTAATTTATATGTTTTGTTTTTATATTTTGGAAATGCAATAAATGAGTAATTGAGTAAATATTTTACCTTTTTTTTATTTGCATTGGTTGAAATATTTTTCGGACGGAACATTTTTTTCTACGGTGTCCGACTTTGGCTTGGAGCCACTGTACGCCTGTTATATATAAGCGTTTAGAATAACTAAACTAATTCTACAATGCTACTCTTAGGTTCCGGATCCGTCAGGAATACATAATTTTATGATTTTATCGATTATGCAATGGAAATTAGTTTGGCTAAGCAGTAATAGAGCTCAAATCTCGGAAGATAATTTAGGTAAAGATCTTTTGTTGATAGCAAAATAAGAGGGCACGTTCTAAATACGCACTTCCGAAAGTCATTCTACGGGTAGCGAAAGAAAAAAGCCTTCAGATTGTGTCACACCATAAACACAAAAAAAAGCGAATGTAGAAAGGAAGCCCTCTCGAAACTCAAAAAAGGCTTTTGGAATGGCTTTTAAATCCTGAAATTATCTACTCGGATATTAATTAAAAAACAAACAATGCAAAGATACAAATAATTCATTTCTAGTAGTTACGCAAACGGTTTCTGAAATTTCTGAAAATGTCTAAAATTCCAAACTCCTTACATTCGCACACCACCCTTTGTTCAAAGCTCAGGTCAATCCCAGCATTTTTTTAGTACTCATTAAATACTGACACGTTTCAACCCTCTGGGCAATAGAATAGAAGCGATGTAACCAAAGACGGAAGAGAGTAATTACAAACTTTTGTTTATCGTATAATTAAAAAGAGTGGACCTTTGGTTGACGAACACAAATTGTTCCAGAATCTCGTTAACGAAACGCTCGTTAAACAAACCCACAAAATTTTTACGAAATTCTCAAAACTTCAACAAGTTTCAAAATTTCCCCTGCAAATTTTCTAACTTTTTAATCAGAATTTTTAGAAACTTTTCGGGTTTGCAGTGTAATTGTGCGTTTTATTTTGTTATATTTTTTTGCTGATGATGCTGAGCATTTTCTTCTATACAAAAAACTTTTAAGCATTCATTATATGGAGGAAAATGTCGAACAACGTCAGCAAATAAAATGATCAAAAATCAACGCGAATTTTTAGTAATTTGAAACATACACTTTATTATATTAAAACTCAATGGACAGCTGCTTACCCAAAAAATTTCTAAAAATTCTGACTGAAAAGTATACCAATTTAATGACCTTTTTTTAATTGTTTTATGAATTACGAAAATACGAAGCACCGTACAAAGAACTCATCACGAATTTTCAGTAACTTAAAATTTGCACGGTATGGAACAAAATATCGGCCAAATGTCCGCCGCGACCTCGGCGGCACACCTCCATCCGATGGTCCAAATTTTCGATGACGCTGAGGGATAATTGAGGTTCTATGCCGTTAATGTGCCGACTTATCTCATCCTTTAGCTATTGAATTGTTGCTGGCTTATCAGCGTACACCTTTTCTTTCAAATAACCCAAAAAAAAGTTGTCCAACGGTGTCAAATCACGTGATCTTGGTGGCCAATTGACATCGCCACCACGTGAGATAACACGGCCATTGAATTTGTCGCGCAAAAGAGCCATTGTTTCGTTGGCTGTGTGGCAAGTGGCACCATCCTGTTGGAACCACATATCGTCCACATCCATATGTTCCAATTCGGACCATAAAAAGTTCGTTATCATCTCACGATAGTGAACACCATTCACAGTAACTGCCTGACAATCACTCTTGGATTATCATTCGCCCAAATGCGGCAATTCTGCTTATTGACGAATCCACTGAGGTGAAAATGTGCCTCATCACTGAAGATGATTTTCTTCGAAAATGCACGATATGCATTTTGATTTGAGCGCCCATTTTCATAATAAGCCTGAATAACTTTAACACGTTGCTCGATTGTGTATCTTTCCTTGTTCAAATTGAGTTAGTTTGAAATTGAGAAATGTCAAATGAAATGCAGAATAAAACTTGACGTTTAGGTGTGATGTGACGGGTTGATGTTTGTCCAATTGTCAGCAATTAAAATCACACGACCATCCGCTTCATTATCGCTTCTCAGTTTGGTCATTAGGGCAGCTAGAAATGAGCAACGATTTCGCTCGAATAATTATCCGCATCTGGAAATTAGAAAACCCGCTAGTCATCGTCGAGAAGCCAATACACCCGTAGAATTTGACAGTTTGGTTCGTCTCAGTGATGTCAATTGGCCACTTCAGAGCTGCGATTTGACACCGCTAGACTTTTTTATGCGATGCGGTGAAGGACCGATGGCAACAATCCACAATCCAGGACCTTAAGGCGAATATCGAGCAAGTCATTCGTGAGATATTTAGAGCCAGAAACCACCACCAAAGACTTGGCTAATCGAGGCAGCCACATGGTTGTGTTCCATATATGATGGGAACGCTACTACTTCAATATGAGCTAAGCCATCTATACATGGGCCTACGAGCATTGCCTTTAATTAATTTTTACAATTTTTTGTTAAAAGGTACAGCTTATACTAGAAAAAAAAACATACATTTATAACAAAATTTCCAATTCTGCAAAAAATTAGAAGAGTTCCGCAAAACCAAAATTGCATACTTTTTTTAATAAAAAGTTTTGTAGCCCATTTTAGTATAACAGTTCAATCCCGTTAATTTTTATTTTTAATCTTTTTTTCTGACAGTGTTGGGTATTTTCCAGCATACTTTGCAAAATTATCAAAAATCAACGGGAATTTTGAGTCACTTGAGATATGCATTTTATTATACTAAAATTCAATGGTAAAAAGTTTGAAATTTAGCAAAAAAAAATTTACAGAAATACAACCTTTTATTATAAAACTTTAAATGCAATTAACAGAACAATAGTAAAAAAAAATCGGTTCGTTTATTTAATTTAGATTTATTATTATCGTCAAGCACGATAAATGTGGAAGTGCAAATGCATAACTACACATAGCACAAATACTACACATTAATGGAGCTGTGTAAATTTGTATATTACTACAAGCAAGAATAGCAACAAGTCAATTGAATTTAGAGATACTCTGCCCTGCTTTTTCGCAAATTCTTACAATAACACAAATATCCCTGTAGGAAAAGCCCATACCAGTCAAACATCTGTTTTAGTACATTATTTGGTAATGGTCCCAGTACGAGTATCTTTCAATAACTAAAGGCCCAAAACTCAACATTACGATCGTCAAATTGTTATTATAAAATATAATTTTTTTAATTCGATTCATAAAAGCATCGTTTTGGGCTTAAAACAAAAAGCTACAACCTTAAAACATACTCCACTGCACAATAGGTACAAATATCCCCATTTTCCGTGTGAAATTGAAATTTGAAAATTACCAAATGAATAAACCTTGGAAAATATACGAGTACTTTAATTTTGCCAAATGTAATAAGCCTGTTCATAGCACTAGATCAAAGCCAGTTTAACAATATTAGTTTAGAACTTATTTTATTGTCGATATTGATTGTGGATTTTTAAGTACGTTTTGTGCGAAATTCCTAAATAAGTCAAATATAATTTGAATTGGAGAATAACGAGATATGTGAATATTATTATTTGTTAACATTTTTTTTAGAGATTTAGTACTTTTTACTTAAAAACTGGCCTGCTTTCAAAATTCGGAAATCTTACAAAAAAATCCAATGCCAATGCTCTTTTCCGGCACTGTACATACATATATTTGGCATACATTTATTACTTTCGATTAATAATGTTCGATAATTAAGAAAGTAGCGATAATATCGATATAATTAAATGATTGAGAAATCAATATCATACGACGCTTGAGAAATCGATACACCTACATATATATCGCGCTGAACAAAATCGATAACGGAAAAATCGATATAAAATTTTTTAATTATGAAAATGGATCAAAAAAAAATTAGGTCGATATGTAAACATTTTATAGAAGCATTTCTTTTAGGCTATAAAGAAAATTAGTTTAGTTTTTGAATTATAGAGCTTTATAATTTTTTTAAGTTTTTTTGTAGATGGAAAATAAATGTCATATTAAATTTCGATATTGGGATTAAAATGTCGATATACACCGAAGAGATCGACACAGGAAATATCGATTCTAAAAATAGATTATCGGTCAGTGAAATATCGATATTTGGAACAAACGATATCACATCAAACAGTCCGTCGGGCAAACAATCAAAATCATGCTGACATGAATAAAACTAAAAGCAGCTACCTAACTAATTTGCCTAGAGGGAATACTCGTATATACAATGTAAGTGTGTGCTGTATTTTTATAAAAACCTATGTGTGTATGTGTTCGGAAATTGTCGCGTCGATATGTAGTGCAAAGAAATACGATAAGTTGGAAATGTTCATACTAGATTGAAAATTAAATGGCTGATGCATCCATTACAGCTGACAGAGGAATCGGAATGAATGTAGGTGGAAACTGTAGACGATACGCGAATTGTCAACAGAGCGGAAAACAAAGATAAGAGTTTTGCAATTTATACAATTTTAAGTTTTTTATTAAGGCGTCAAGTGGACATAAAATCAACTGTCCAGCGACAGGAAAGCACTTACTTATTTACTGCTCCAATTAGGTAATAAAATAAATAAAAGAAAAATCTTTGAATTTTATATGGAATGGAGTTCATCAGTGCTTTGAAGCAGAAACTAAGGGATACATTTTAATGACTTGAATTCAGAATTCAGTTAGCTTAGCTTAAAGAATTTAATTGTTTTCTTTAATTGTCACACAACGTAAATTGCGATATTTACATATTATAAGTAGGTGTATGCGTTGTCAAAATTTTATTTGACAACTAAATTATTAAAAGTATTAACATTTTTTTACCCCAACCTACATGTAACGGTTAGTTGTAATAGACTAAACAAATAGATATGGCATCACCAACTATCCGAATATTATCATAGTTTTCAGATATCTGTAATTGACCGATAGGTGGCGCTGGACTCAAGATATATCTAATAACCATATTTGCAGTCCGATCTCATGCAAATTCTGAACACAGATATACTAGCCACTGGTCTGAAAATTGTCTCAGAAATAAATAAATATGTACTTAGACATTGAAGATATTAATATTACAATTATGATATCAAAGGGAAGCTATTTATTAAAAAAGTTATAATATTTATGCCTCGTTCTCTTTGCTTTTAGCAGAATAGTCGAATTAAATTAAATTACACAAAAGTTATATGAAATATTAAAATATGGATGTCAAACGGTTCGTATTGGCAAGCAGAAGGCTCTTGCCCATAGCTATATTTTAAAGAGGGTTCCATCTGTTTGAAAAGTCAAATTTAATTACATGATACACAAGTTAAATGAAATATTAAAATTTGGATGTCAATCGGTTCATCTCGGTGTACAGAAGTTTCATAGATACAGTCTTGTGCATATCTTAAGCAGCAAAATGCAAGATAATACAGTTGGTCACTTACTTCTGTTTATTAATTTATTTTCAATAAATTTTTATAAAAGTATAGCTGACGCCATAACATAAACCATATAAATAAAAGTTTTAAACTTGTTACAAAATGTTTACAAAATGCACAAATTAAAAAAAGTCATAAAAATTTCCAACTTTTTAATCTGTATTTCATTTTTTTTTTTAATTTTAAAGTATGCAGTTTTGTAGCCCATTCAATTCTAGTACAACAAAGTTTAAATTTCAGGTGACTAAAAATTCGCGTTGATTTTTGATAATTTTTTTTTTTGCTGTCGGTGATAAGGATAATTTTCTTTTGTATGGAAGAAGGTTTTTTAAAAATTCAGATAAAAAAGTTTGAAATTTTGTGAAATTTTTTTGAAATTCGATGAATTTTTGTGAATTTTGTTAAAAGTTAGAAACTTTTGTTTATATAGTTTTTGTGACAGAATGAGCAATACTTTTATAAATTATTCAAAATAAATTAATAAACATAAGTGGTCAAATGTCTTATATTGAATTGTGTTGCTTATGATGTGCAGTATATATGTATGTATTTTTAATAGGGTTGCCATTTGCTTGAAACCCCTAACTAAATTAAATTAATCACAAGTTATACTACTAGATATTGGCATGCCATAATACTTATTATAAATTTAAGTATTTTGCTTTGCTTTTTTTCTTTGGTAATAAGGGGTTATAGATATATGTATGTTGAGTTGCGGGAAAATAGGGAAAATTTTGAGTTTTTGTAGAGGTATGTAGCCATATTTTTATTAAATACTTGTTATACGTCTTGCGTAGTACAATGTCTAATTTGTAAAATCAGCTCAAGAACATAAAAAAATACTAATAATTGTCAAAGTCATGATATTTTACGCAAAACGCGTTTTTTTTTCAAAGAGACTTGCCGTGACTACGATTCCAGTCCATCAGCTCAACTGAGAGCATAAAACCAAACAAATTTCGTTAGTATGGGGACTTGTGGGGTCCTTGAACGATTCATTGAAATGAGAAAAAAAAATGTATGCAAACGGGGACGATTTTATCAAAAAGGCTACTTTTTCCATCTGAAAAATTCATAACATTGATATGAGAATTTAAACGAAAAAATGAAATCGTTCAAGGACACGGCAAATAAATTACGAACAATTTGAAATCAGTTGAAAACTCTTTGGGCAATCCCAGTCACCGCAAAGACGTTTTCGGAAAAACATGATTTCGAGATAATCGCCTTTAAAGTTTCAAGTACGCGCCACAACTTCGTAAGGGAGCAAGATGCATAACGCTTTAACTTCGCTTTTACTGCTTAAATCTATATAAAAATGTGAGATGCCATTCTTAAGATGAAAGAATACAAGCATTTTCGATTTTTTGACCGACTTGACCTTATATAACCCCTTAATTAAATGAATGGACATTAAGAAAGCAAATACAGTATAAATATGCAAAGACAATTAATAAATAAATATATTCAGGGCAACGTCTGCCGGGCTTTTCTAGTTAATATGACATTCAAAATTTCTCTAACGCTATAAATTAAAGCGAATTCATATAAGGTGAAGTTTATAAAGCAGCTGATTGAATTCGCTTGGTGAACGTTAAGTCAAAATGATGTGTTTGCTGTATTGATTATTACACTTGATGGGCATGTGTAAATTTATAAATAAAATTTTTTACAAAAAAATATATAGATACAAATATTCAGATCGAGTTTCCGATGTCATCATCGAGCGCAATAACCGATAAATTTTTAACATCGTCCACCTCTAAATAGTTTAAAGAAGGCGGCCTGTCATGAATTACGTTTTAAAATGAAATTCAAAAAATTAATTATGGTTTTTACTTCACTTTAAATTAACAAACGCTATACTATTAGTATGATGTATTTACATATATAGCCGTGAATGCTGATTTGGCTGAAGTTTGCTTCTTATTTCTGTAGCGTGCATTTCTATTTCTATATCCATACATATTGTATAATTATGATGAATTATCATCTGGTAGAGGTATTTTCATTTATTTGCTATACATTTAGATGCCTTAGACGACTGATCCGCATTGAAATATTTTGTCGAACCTGTTTTTTTTATTTTTAAACAGTTTTTATCATATTTGTATTTAGCTACATATTTGGTTTTATGTAAATACATTCTATGCATTTAAAAACGACGCAAAAGAAACCAGTTTACAATGGCATTTTGCAGAAAGAGTAGCTATTATGAAATTTGCCAAATTTAATGTAACGGCAATAAAATTTTCCATACATTTTGCATACAAATATTGCAATCGAAAAGTGAGTTGAAAAAATGGGCTTACTTGATCCGTCCTCATATTCGATATATGTATGTATGTATGTATGTATATTATTTGCGAATCCAAAATGTACAGCTTTTATAAAAAACTTGCTCACCCAGCGAGGTTGTCCGCCACATACCACAGATATGTTTTCTAAATTTGAATCAAAAAAAAAAACTGTACGTAAATACGGTTTTTTGAGATATGCATCTCTACTTCAGCGCCATCTATCGGTATTACTTTCAAATAAAATATTTAGATTTACGTGGCACACAACAAATACTATTACAAACACATGCTATGAATTTGAGCTCAATCGGTTCAATAGTTTTCGAGTCTATAAACTACACACCAACGGCCTTTTCAAATAGAATATCAGAAAGAAGAAGATTAAACCTCTATCTAAGCCAGAAATAGATCTCATTTTCCATTGAATGCAAGATCATGTGAATGTTTTAATTTTAAGTTGATAGCGCAAAACCATTTCAAAATACTCAAGCGCATCAATAATTTTACGAATTAATGCTTGCCTAGATTAAGTGGCTAATCAAAATAAAATAAAATTTTCAAATTAATTGACGTATGTAGGCTAATAAATTGTAAGCTATCAATGTAAAAGTTGGAGGTCTCAATACAGAAAGTCTATCAATAAAGGTCAATAACCGATAAGTGATTTTGCATCAAGTATTATGTACTTCAAAGTGAATTGAGCAAAGTAAATCTGACCTCATTAAAAACAAACAAAAAAACGACAACATTACAAACAAATATAATGGCAAACAAACAATTAATATTTTACTGTTTACATTTCAGAAGTGAATTTTTCACGAGAAGTATTTTAAAGTTTACGATTTATAGTTGCAAAATAAGAATATGATTTATAAATTTAATGGACTTGAACACATTAGAGAAGAGAGAACGCAAAAGGCAAGTGCAACTTTCTTGAAAAATAATGCAATATTTTCATAAACTAAGCGCATGAACCAAATATGTATATTTTATTATGGCACCACTTTCGAAGAAATGGAATATGAGCTCCGCCATCGTTTGTACGATCAATGACAGGTTTCCTTAATTTCTGCGTCGCCGTACCAAAAACAAGCGACATTGAATGTTCTGGTCACATAAATGAGATCACCACACCAGCTACAACAATGTCAGCAAGACACCAAACAAAATGGAAAAATTTTCACTTGAGCTTCAGCGAAACAATATAAATAAAACCGGTACGATTAAATTGCATGAGAAGAAGCAACATTAAGTTTTTCAATAAGCTGGCATGAATTGGTTATTGCAAAGAAAGAAACCCAATTACAATTTATTTTTAAACACTGCAAAAATTCTCGCAGACACCGCTTAAGTTGCTCAAAGATAATTTTGATTTGAGAACGTAAGAAGTGTGAGCAGATTCAACTGTCATGCATATTTTTTAGAAAACGATCGAAATTCGTATTCGGTCATGTTCGGCCATTAAAGCTGGGTTCGGTTTCAATTCGGCTTCAGCCAAAAATTAATAGTCGAACTCTGGTTTATTTTTTAGAGATCAATGAAATTCGTATTTGGTCATGTTCGGCCATCGAATTTTGGTTCGGTTCAGTTCGGCTTCAGCAAAAACATAATTCGTATTCGGTTATGTTCGGCCATCAAATTTTGCTTCGATTTCAGTTCGGCTTCAGCAAAAGCAAAAGCCGAACTTTGGTTTATTTTTTAGAGAAGGACGAAACTCGTATTCGGTAATGTTCGGGCATCAAAGTTCGGTTCAGTTTCACTTCGATTACAGCAAAAAAAAAGGCGAACTTTGGTTTATTTTTTAGAGAACGACGAAATTCGTATTCGGTCATGTTCGGCCATCAAAGTTCGGTTCGGTTTCAGTTCGGCTTTAGGCGCAAAATCCACGCAAATTGGTACGTATTATTCGATCTCAATGAGAGAAATATCAAGAAAAGTATGCGGACGCAAAATATATACAAAATCATCCCAAGTGTCAAATTTAAGACTATAGAAATCTGATCTCAAAGTGTTGTCCTTAAAATCCACTAAAATCCAAAAAAAAACACTATTTTCTTATTTGTCTAAAGCACAATCAGTTGTTCTTAAATTCTAATTCTAATTCTAAGCAGTAAAACTTTTTCTAGCAATAATTTGCAAATTTTCCTCCAATTCCTCTCAACTCTACAATATTTTTGCCTAATCGAACGTATGTAGGGATAAAACGATAACCATACAGGGATCGATACTTCTACTTGCAAGTAGTATTGAAAAATATCGGATATAAACTATCGATACTTACTCGTATCGACACTTTTGGCAATGAATGTATTCCATATACACTAAGTTAAATTTCAGTTTTATTTTTAAGTCTAAGGTAATATTTCTTAAGGAATTCTGAACTCTGAATAACAAGAATTAAAAATGTAGGAATTGAGGGTAAATGAAACACCATTACATATCAAAACTATGGAGCGTATTCATAATCAAAATTAGGTTGGTAGATAAAGTTAGTTGCAACTTTTTGACATCATTTTCAATGAGTTATGTGAAAAAAGCATCTTACAAATGCTTTGATGTCTAAAAAAGAAACTGGAAGTAAACACATTCCTTTATATTCCTTTAAGGAATTTGAAATCTATCAACTATTCTCAGAGATAATTGTAATTAATTGACTTACCTTATTTTATTATACCATAACTACAATGTTTGGTGAAACATCGACTCAATTTTATTTTCTTCTCACATTATTACCTCGGCTATTTAGCGTTTAGTCAATACATCCTAGTTTACGTCTTCCGTCCTCTCTTTGTCGTTTTGACAGCATCCAACTATTCGTTTTTGTATTTTGCTTTTATTTTACACAAACAATGCTAACATAACTTCCAAATGGTCTGTTGCTTACTCTCTTTTTTGTAATTTTTTCTTTGCTCTCTCATTATCTTGCTATTATTACGTCACTTTCAGTTGCTCTCAGCGCGAAAGGCGCAATCTGGTTTTCTATCATTCTTGTATTTCAAAAAGCCATCTTAATAGAAGTTGAATAAATTTAATTAACTAGTATATGGAAGATCAAAGTGCAATTTTCAACAAAGCTCGCATGCGCTAATTATTGTAGCGAACAATGAATGAAAAATTGAAATCAAATTACAATCATTTATTGCATACATATGTACATGTAGAGAATAGGCACTAAACCAACTAAACTATAGAAAAATTGAAAAAATATTGAAATACAAAACAAGTTAGTGCAACACTTTGGAACGCGTTGAAAATATGAATTAGACATGCCAGCCAACATGCTAAAGCGACGCCAGAGAAGAGGATACAGTATTTCAAGAGCCACTAATCGGGTATGTGGCAAAATAAGTTTGAAAAAAAATTAATGTTGGCATTGGGGTTAGAGTAGCGTGAATTCAGTGACCAATGTTTCAAAATCTAAGCAAACATATTTTACGTAAACAAATTATTTTTATGCAATTTTATGAAAATTTAATAAAATAGATTTCTCAATCAATAGCAGTCGATGCTGACTGGTTTTTCGGAGAATGGAACGATAGGAAGCGAAACATACCAAAGAAAGTAGAAATCCATGGAACAAAGTTTGCGATTTTTGAATGTACATTTGCTAGGATTTGCTCAATTGGGGACAAACGGACCCGCCAGGTTAGAGCGCCGCTTTTTATAAAGCAAAATAAAATATCAGAAATTTAGTTGTGCATATAAATAAAAAAAATTTAAATTTTAGTCAACATTTTACTAAAATCCTTACAATAGTTTGGCAGCTCCTTGCAGACAGAAGGAGCAAGCGGTTCTTACAAATGTTCGTTGGGAGTCGACTTAACCGGCAGGTGGTTCCATTGATGATAGAACATAAAAGACGTACACCACATCTCGTAAAGTGATGTAGGTACCCTGTAAATTATTATTATTATTATTAGCGTAAATTGAGAAAACCTACGAAATTCATTTCAGAGAACGTACCTAGAGGTAAGTTTTCTTTGCGAAAGTTATTTCCGAAAAGTTGAAAAAATCGCATAACGTGGCGCAGATTGTGGTAGCGCTAACAATAATAATAATAATTATATAGGTCAATGTTTGGCTGAACTTTTCCTACAATTTGTGGAGAGCGTCTTGACTGCTGTTCTATAATTGTGTTTGGTATTACTTGCCAAGACTCAAATCCAGGGCAATACTAGTACGTGAGAAGCTACACACTCGGTTACAGGGGCTTCCATTCTCTTTCGAAATTTTTTATAGTATCAGCTGTTTTTTCTAAGTCACAGCTGCTTTTGTTTACAAAAACTGAGTATGTATATTCTTGTCAACGTTTATAACACATGTTTTCTCTCAGTTCTCTTCACCGGTAGAACAATTGTTACGTCACAGCCAAGTTTCTCTACAAAATTTTATATCAATCAGCGCAATCTTTTATTATATAATGCATATTGACGACTGCAAAAAGAGTTTTAACGGCACTTAATTGTAACCTATGACTGCAAATTTAGATACGAATGTCTTCTACATATGTATATTAGGTTTTCGGACTATTTCTTTACAACAACTTTTTCCCAGGCTTAATTGGTTCAAGTGATGTATCGCTTACACTAAGTATGCCGTGGTAGAAGGCGTGAGTACGAACCCGATGGAAGTTTAATAAGAAGTCTGACGAGGAGTTTTTGCGATTTCCGAAATAACAACTATAATTGCTGCTTTTTCCATAGCTTCTAAATAAATAATTGGTCTTAAGGTCATAAAATTATTGTTTTGCTCGAATGTTTTCTTTCACTTGTTTTAAGCATGGTCCCATTCAAACTAAAACACTGTGCAACTCAAAGTGAATGGTAATGTTACAGCTGACTGCTTGCCTGCTGTTTCGCTATTATTTCAAAATCCACATACCACGAATATGCTTTGGTGGGCTCGTCTCTGCTGCTTATGCAGCGATTGCGAGTGAATTTTATGTCGACCAATGTTTACATACACAATTTGTACGAACATTAGTGATGCCCAGAGGCCAAAAAATAAACCGAGCCATTTATGAAAGCCATATCGCAAATTGCGATTTATTTTGTGTTATAGAAAATAAATCACTTGCCATACAAATGTATAGAAAATTTTTCGCTTATTTGCGTCAATTAGACTTTTATTTGTTTTTCCTTTTACGTTTCTAACTGACCTTTAATTTTACTTTTTTTAAATGCAACGGTATTCAACTGAAATGTGTATATTCCATGATAGAATTAATAACTGACCTTTTCAATATTTTCATAAATAACTTCGGTAGATACACTGAGTTGAATGGGTTTTTATATTCAGTTTCAAAACTGAACGATATATTTAATGAAGTCTAAACATTTAAATCAACAGCTACACTTTTTTATTCTTTATTAGCATAGTCTTATTCAGCAACGTTTTTTAATTCTATTTTCACACTGAAACCAAAATGCTATTTAAATACTTCACTCAAAAAAGTAAAAAGCGAAAAAGTATACTCATAAAAAAACCTCTTGCCATTATTTAAAAAACACTTTTGCCGTACATTTGCTAAATAAAATTTGGCATTATTTTGAGAACTAGAGAACACTTTCCTCGTTTCCTAAAGAAAGTTGTCCCTGTCATCAGTATCAAACCATTTGTTAGGCATCTGGTAAATATTCGCACTAATTCTAATTTTCTTATATTTGGTATACGAATAAACCCTCGATAATGTAGCAATAATAGTATAATCTAAATTAATCCAGCTCGATGCGAATTATGTTGTATTCTCTACAGCTTTTATTAATCGACTAATCGGTTAATCGACTAGCAAAAATTGTTTAAAAAAATAGTAGACTTCACATATGTACATACATATGTATTTAACGAACCATTTTCTTTCGACTTTCTCGACTAACCGCCCATAAACAACTAGCCGACTAACTGTTTTTTTTTGGATTTTTCAACTATCAGTTTTATTTAAATATTTCTATTTTATATGTATTTGAATGCTTATGCTTACTAACAATCTCGTTTTCCGCTATAATGAAGTTATTCCGAATTTATTGTGAATAACTGTCACTATTCGAATAATTTCGGTTAGTCGATTTTCCAACTACTAGAAAGTCGAACGTAAACGGCTAATCCTATAGTTGCTATTCGATATCATACATCGAAAAGTTGTGAGACGAACAGCCGAATAGTAGATTTTTAACACAATTTTATTATTCTCTTTAATTTTATCTTTAATTATCCTCTTGGCTGTGATGTTATGGAGCACCCTAATTTACATGCAAAGATATGTACATAAATGTGAATGGCCGGGGGGCGCAAACAAAACTACACACCCACTTTGGTGCAACGAAAACTAGTTTTAAAACAACATTTTAAATACTGCTTGCATACATACAAACATATATACATACATATATATATGCAAGTTAATAAAATGAAGAAAAGAAATTTCAAAAATAAAACTGTTGGTAAGTTTAAAATCCTATGGAACATATAAGTACACAAGTTTGTACCAGCGCCGTCTCAAGATTTTCCGGGGAACGCACAACTTTCAGTTGTAGTTTTCAATCCGATAAATTTGATAATTGAAAAATGCTTATTTTAAACACTTATTTTTTTAGTATCGTCGTTGTTATGAGTTTGGATTATCAGTTTTAAGAATACATTACTAAGGTGGGTTACCTCTTATTTATAAAAATTCGCCAGAATGACGCAAAATACCAGAAAGCGAAAACATAGAGAATCTGGAAAAACGACTTTTACATTTACCTTCTTCAAAAGGAGAAATTTTTATTACTGAGCCCCAAAACGGTACGGATTTCAATAGTATTTTCTGAAAGCACACAAGAGTAAGACCCCCGGTCTGGTATGGTCTAGTATTTTCATAGAGCATTTTAACCCATCAGCTTCCCCCTCAAAAATATTCAAAAATATTAAAATATTCTATAAAATTATTATTCGGAAAATTTAACTAAGAGTCTTCTCAGACAATATCTTTATACAAAGAACGTAAAGGTGTTTGATGCAACGCAACATTTATTTTTGCTTTCCTTCATTAACATTCAAAATTTTCCATATGTCTTAACCATTCATTTTAACCATTTTTTCCACATTTTTGAAAATAACTTTTGTAGGCCATACAGAAAATTGAGGTATTACTTACTTACTTACTTGTTCGGGACTTCAACATGTAAGAGCAGCACTATTTCCTAACAGTAAACCTACTTTTTACCTTAAACCTAACAATGAAACTAACGTTAATATCATATCGAAATTTGTATCTCTATGTAAACTAGATACATACATATATAATTAAACATTACTGCTATCTGCACCAATAATATGTTAATTTTATCAAGCCGACGGTCCTGACAGCCAGTGCTTTAAAAATCTTGTAAGTGTAGCAATTATTTATAATTGTTTCTCTTTATAATAATAATAATAAATACTTACCTACGAGTTACAAGTCAATGGAAAATATAATCGCTTTGTTCCCCAAGTTGTCTGGCAACAATTTTTAAAACTGTTAAAAAGCAAATTAACTGTTAGAACGTGTCAAATATGTGCAACGTCAACGTCATATTTTGTTTACTAACAAACACTGAAAATATATACAAAAAACACTAACAAAATCTAATATTTCTTCATTACAGTCCATTTTTATTTCAGTAATAATATTTTTATCAATATAAAAGTGCAGTTGTGTTAGATAACTTTCAATTAGCTTTGACAACACAGAACAGCTGCAGATTTGATATTTTACCAGATTTTGCCAACAGATTCTTCTCTCATTTGCCATAGAGCGAGTACGGGGTCGCTTTTTGAGCAAAGTCTATTAAGTTTTGGCAAAAAATTTCAACTTCTGGTAGCGTTAATAATGGACGATGTCTTATTACGGGTTTTTCTTAATTTCAAAATTATTCTCAGAATCAATTTTTATTCATTAGTTACTAAAGTATCTGATGGGCGATCTTTCTTGAAATAAAAGTATGTATAATTGTGAATGAATACAAGTGAGAAGTCTTCTAAAGTAAAGATGGCGGCGGATGATATTAAATGTAACAAATATCCATTATTAACTGTTAGATTACAAATTTGTTCAGAGAATGACATAAAAATGGTGAGTAATGCGTTTTGATATGTAGAAAATTCCATAATACCCCGTTGGCGTTGAGGATAAATTAAGGTAACCAACCATATTTTGCAATGCCCATATCCTGAAATTTAAAACTATAATTATTATTTAAGATCAATATCTAACCTCATCTTGTTTCTTTGCAGTTAAAATGAAACTGATGCATGAAGAAAAATACGAATATATGAGAACTGAAAATGTATCCCAACCTCTGAGATTTGTGTGGCAAACCTTGAGCCTCAGGATTCCATCGAACGCCCCCGTATCTGAGGGTGAAAAATCTAACCTGACAAGTCTAGAGAAAACGTCTGTGCGTATTTAGGCTCAGGAGCTACATAATTTTACAAAATAGTAAGTTGAAGTGGTAAATTAAATTCCCCGATTTATTCAACATTAGAAGAGTGTCCCTTACAAAGGGAGAATAACCTATAAAGGTATCAAGTTCTCCCATTTTCGTATATTGCCTAAAGTAGTTAACCACATGGCTTTTATGTGCAGTTACTTTCGTTAGCATTTCTTGAGCCATCTTGAGCTCGGGGCGCGAAAAGTGCGCTTCACTCGGTTCTCTGTTGGGACGCCACTGGTATGTCTACATATTTTTGTATGTTCATATGTATGCTCTTTATGCAGTGGCCAATATGTTAGATTAGTTTTTGTTTGCTTTTAGGAGTGCCCATAAATTGTACCAGCATATATGTAGTAAGTATAATATGTGTTATTGCTTTCTCTTTTGGAGTGACCGTGAAACTTTGCTCAAGTGTACACTTACTTACTATTTTAGTATGTATGTAAGTATGTAAATATTTACATACATATGTATTACTATATTTGTGTAGTTATTTTTATTTGTTTAAAGGAGTAGACGGCAAATTAGCAATTCTTTTGCCACTTTTGTTGGCATTGGAAATTTTTGTTAGACGCTTTTTATTGACTCTTTTCTGTGCCACTATGCATTAGAATTCATAAGCTAATGAAAAATTTGTGAGAGGATGAGAACGAATTCTTCAAAGCTAATCACATTCTTTTGTGTGCTATGAAGGAATTTTAGAAGTCACGTACATACATACATACATACGTATGTACATATTTACAGATTACGGCATAATAAAGAAGAGCCACAATAGTAACTTGTACTTACATACATATGTACCAAGATTAGATTTATGGGAGATACACAACATTATTATTATTTTTTGCAGCGAGTATCACACAACCCAAATTATTTAATATAACAAGGATAAAATTTCCTTTATTTGCTAAAGCAACCCTGTTAGCCACTTTCATGAAAGTTGCAATTTGGTTGTGCTATTTAGGAACGGGATATCGCTGTGCCGGCAATTTTTAGGTTTATGTAATTTTATATTTACAAATACTATGCAAATAAAAACGAATTACGTTTTAAATCGAAATTTTCCATGTATTATTTTAGGGCTAATTTACAATAGCGCAGTTATCATATTACCGAGTTGGCTCAACTCGCATATTTTTCCGAGTTAGTGTTGTTGGTTTACATACATGCAATTCGTTATCTTACCTAGTGTACTTTTGCAACTCGCTTAAAAAGAAACGGGCCTTATATTTATTGATTCCATATTGAAGTTCGCTTGTGAAATACAAAATATTTATCAAATAAGCACATTTTGGTATTTCTATCCTTTTGAAGTGAAACTTCTTTGCGCTCGTTGGGCTGTAATTCCAATATCGAATGAAACGAAAAAGCGACAGGAAAAGGGATGGGATGACGCGCGTGGTGGGGCAGTCGGACGGAAGGAGAATTAATTTCGAACACTCTTTTTACCTATTTTTACCACTATTTTTACTAATCTCTACCACTAGTTTTACTAATTTCTACCACTCTTTTTGCTCATTTTTACCACGATTTTTAATAATTTCTATTACTAGTTTTACTAGTTTATACCACTATTTTACTACTTTCTACCACTATTTTTTACCAGTTTATTCCACTATTTTTACTAGTTTCTACCGCTAATTTTATTAGTTTCTACCACTATTTTTACTTATTTCTACCACTTTTTACTAACTCTACTACTCATTTCTACCACTATTTTTACTAAATTCTACCACTATTTTTACTAATGCTACTACTCATTTCTACCACTTCATACTCGCCGCACTACTGTGTGTTATAAAAAGTTACGAGAAGCTCGAATTATTAGCTTTTTGTATGCCAACCTAATGTGCCTACATTTTCATTCACCGCTTCGCCTAACTTAACACGATAAAAATATTTTGAATATTTTGGTGTTCATGTCGCATAAAAAGCTCACAAGCAATCAAAGCTTCGTGCTACTCAAAGAAAATATGCATATTTATTACGGAAAATTCCTTTGCTCTCGGGCGCAAAGTGCAATTCTTTCAAGCGATAAAAAAATGCTATTTCAAATCTTAGTTAATATACATACATACATACATACACCCATAGGAAAATGGAATGAATGTGTATAGTTATGTTTGTACGTATGTATGTATGTGTGCACACAGATATGCACATATGTATGAGCCTGAAGGTTGTTTTGAAAGTGTATAATTACTTATGGATCCATGTGATTGTACAATATATACAATATACATATATACGTAGATATATAGGAGTATGTACTTGGAACCGTTTCATGCAAAGCACATTGACTTGGTACGCTCGCTGGGTGATTGGTTGATTGGCCGCCCGAATAGCCAGCCGTTCATTTAAAAATCCAGTCACTGATGGTCATACAAAGTGAACCGCAGGCGAGCACACGCCCTGCTTGGAATGCAGCAAATGGTTCAACTACGAAAAATTTAATTAAAACAAATTAAACAAAATGCTAGCCTACAATCACTGACCGTAATTGAGCGTATTGTTTATTTTTAGTTAGCTATTACATTTATAAATGGAATAGAGGTAAGGTAAGAGTAGGTATCTACATACATACTTGCTTATGTAAGTCCCTTTCCAATTTTCGAAGTTAATGCATTTTTCTTATTCTGAAATATTCAGCTAAGAGCTCGGCGGTGACTTAATCAACTGACCGCACGGTGTTTTTTTTTTACAATATTTAAAATGTTTTTCATAATAACTTTTATTCGTTCATTTTTATAAAACTACAGTTCGTTATATAACAGAAAGAATATAAAACAAAAATTTCAAACTTTGTATAAAATGTATGAAAATTTCCACAAATAAAAATTTAAAACGTTTTAATTAGAATTTTCAGAAAACATCTTGGTTCGAATTATTATGCAAGTAAAAAGTAGCTAAAAACTCCCGTTAATTTTTAATATAACGGATGGGATATACCAGATGGATTTTATATAAATTCTAGTATATTTGTAATATTTTTTTCGTGCTGATTGTCTTGCACATTTTCTGACAAACAAACTACATGCGTTGGATGAAAAAAACTTTACTTGACCAAAGTTTCCAAAAATTATCGAATGTCAATGTTATATAACGAACTATATTTTTATATAAAATTTAACGAAAAAACTTATCATGCATTTTAAATATTATAAAAAAAATCACCGGAGATTACAAAGAAGTTGCATACCGTTAAATTTCTTGTGGCAAATGGTCCCACCGTTCCCCTAACATAAAGTCTCGCCCGATTTAACCAAACCAGAGCTAATTTAACTTTTCCTAATTGGCATTCGAATCTGATGAGATCGAATTGGTTTCTGTGTGTGGTAAATCGGACGGTAGTTCTTGCCAACTTCTTTGTAATCAACCTTCTTTAGCGATATTACCAAAGAACGTAGATTATAAAGAAGTAGTATACTTTCACCGGATATGGCAACAGAATATTTTTGCTTATTTCACAATACCAGAACAAATTTGACTTTTGCTGATTGATATCAAAATCTGATTGGATCCAATTGGTTTGGGCTATGGTGAAGTAAGCTAATATTTTTTACCACAGTATAATTTCACTGATGCAACTTCTTTGTAATCTACGTTCTTTGATATTACCCACCACGAGAAATGAAACGAAACGAAGCTATTTGCAAAGAACTTAGATTACAAAGAAGTTGCATCACTCCCTTCGTCCTTCTAACTGAAACTCTCGTCCAATTTCTCTATACCAGAACTAATTTGACGTTTGATGAAAAATCTTGCCACAGGAAACGAAACGCGACGTAACTTCTTTGTAATCTACGTTCTTTGCTCCTTGAACGACCGTTTTATTAGCGGAGTGGAACAAGGTGCAACATCTGTGTAATCTATTAATCTAGAAATCTTTAAATACCCGAGTAATGTCAAAATAATAATGTTGGAGTTATTCCTGAGTATTTGCGCGGCCGCAAAATTATAGGAAAATTATTTCTAATAGCGGTCCCCACTCGGCAGGTAATAACCATGAAAAAAACTGGCAAAAATCATTTGCCAATCGAAGTCGGCATAAAATTGTAGGTCCCGTAGTGAGCATTTTCAGTCGGAGAGGACGTCCTTGGCGTCAAATGTTAGTCGTTGGTGCAATATAATATAAAAATTAACTCAAATTAAGTATTTCTTAAAAGCGACAAAAAAGTCTTATGAAACCAAAGTTTCCTTTTCAGTTTAGAACATTATTTATAGATTGAATTTCTTACATAAAAATGAACGTCGATGAAGGCAAATGTGCAACAGCGTCAGCAAAAACCAAATATTAAAAATCAGCGCGAATTAGGAGTCACTCAAATTCACACATTATGATACTAAAATACTAGAATTCTGGTTAAAAAAAATAAAATTAAAAATAAAGTTTGAAACTTTCTTTTAAATAAAAAAAACATTCAACCGGCGGCACCTCGGACTATGACACTGAATCCCTGTGACCCGAGGACCTTTAAGTTTAATTTCAAAAAACGTAATTGAACTGCTTAAGTAATTTTATTTTTTTTTTTTTTTTTTATTAAATTTTATTTATTCTTATTAAATTTCAGTATTTTTGTAGCGCGAAAAAAAATAAAAACGCAGATAGACTATTATAATTAAACTTGCATTCACCTTTTTTTTTAATGCAAAATTAACTGTAAAAAAGATAACACTTCACCCAATTGCATATCGTTGCTTTTTGATTTCACACTAGTGTATCTCTCATTTCAGTCAACGCCGCACTCAGCGCATGAGCGGAAGGAGTAGAAGGGCGTTTTTTCTCCAGCTATCTAAAGATTATATAGTACGTAATATTTGAAAAACAAAAGAAACAGAAGTATGGTCGTTAAAAATCGTGTCGGCTGAATAAGACTCAGTCTCATTTTCATCGGGTTAAACAGGTAGTATCGGCAAAGTTACATGATGTTTCGTTTCCTGTGGCAAGTCTTGCCATCAGTTCTGGTATGGTGAAATCGGACGATACCTTTTGTTAGAGGACCGGCGGGAGTGATGTAACTTCTTTGTAATCTACGTTCTTTAGTATCGGTAGAGCAACTAAAACCCTTGCATATATTTTGTTGTTGTTTTAATACACAGCGTCGTCAATAAAAGGGTGCACAGAACTAATCAAATCTAACCGAATTAGAATCTATTGCGATGAAATGTAAAATGTAAACACATTTTGACAGTTCAGTGGTTTCTTAAATCTAAAGAAAATTAAATTATCGTAACTAACCTATTTGGTTTTTAAGCTAGTTGACTTTATGATAATTAAATACTTAAGTACACATGTAAGTTAAGTGGTAATAGTTCATTGAAAGTGAAATTAACAACTAATGTGGCTATTATGATTAATTAATGCAATATGACTTAATACCTCTCCAATGTTTATGGATTGAATATAATATAAAATACCGTATAATTGCGATAAGCTTATAACAAAAATAATATCAATAATATTACGAGTATACACACAAATTAAGTATCGTTTACGACTATCGTAACGTACAGTGACCACAATTCTATATACAACATATATGTATGTACATATATACATCACATAATTGCAAACATAATAAGTGGGTAGGTACTTGAATTTTATTGGTGAGTGGCGTCATAGAGTAAGTACCGTTAACGATTGGCAAACGTATCACAGCTGTACTTGGTGATATTTTTGCTTTACCACATTTCAGACTGAGATTGTGGGGCACCAATGAAGTAAACGCAACGTTTTCGAACCCCCAAAATGCAGTTTAGAGAAAATGGGAACAATTTCAGAATACAATACAGTTCTCAGAATAAAAGAAAAATCGATATACATCGATAAAGATTAATGAGGTGAATATAACGGTACACTATTGTTTTTTTTTTTTGGGAAACAACAACTACGAAAGTTATTAAAGGTCAAAGTTAGAATAAAGCTTATTTTCAGATCAAAATTCCTTTTAAGCCCATGGGTGAAGTTTTAGAATATTGATGTAAGTTGATAGGAAATTTCATGCCTTTCAATTCAATGTACATAACGTAAACGTAACTGGCAAAGTTTTCGCTAAAACCGAATTTATCTAAAACAAAATTTAAAAAATTTCATAAAACCCCATTTTTTTTTTAAATCACCTGATACCTTTCGCCGCGCTTTAAAAAATAAGCGCGTAAAAAGCCTTCTGCTGCGATAATAATAAAAATAACGGTAGAGACCAATGAAAGTGATTTTAGCCCACTTTTAGTAATTATAATATCGTACTTTTCCTTCAAGAGCTTCAAGTTAACGTTTGTAACATTAAACTTTGAGAAATGGTGAACCCCTAATATAGAAATATACATATCAAATTAAAGCCTATTTTATCTCTGTATTCATTTCAGATATCTTTGTACACTCTTAATAACGTGATTTCTAAAAAAAAAAACCGGGGTTTTTTAAAAAATATACATATATAATTTTTTCACAAACTTTGCAAAATATATAACAAAAATTTATATGAAATTAAAGCGATTTATATTATTTATCTAATGTTATTAATGTTGTTAGTTTGTGAGGTCAGATTATGACCTTTTGACCTTCAACACCTGCTACACTTATTGTCTTCCCCAAAAAAGAGGTATACCATTATGCACACCTAAAATATTTCTATCAATCTATATATAAATTTTTGAAATCTGAGAATTGTACATATTCTGCAATTATGCCAGAAAATGCAAAGAAATCGCGTCTAGAGTGAACAGCTATGTTCAATATACCTTTTAAGAGATTTTGTTCTAACGATTGGAACAAAAAAAATTTTTTTTTGATAGCTAAGCTTTATAGCTTTATTTGATATGGTTCGTAGCTTATTAACTTAAAGTTAAGTTAAAATACTCTCCTAAATTTAAGATAGTAGTCAGGCATACTCTGCATTTCACTTCCGCCTGAATTTGCGTATTGTGACTATCTGAAACTGCCGGGTGAAATGGAAATTTCCGAGCGAAAATGAATTTTAGAACCGAGTATGTATTTGAGCAACAACATCATTAATCAAATATACTATATGTATGTATATATTTTTACATAATCCGTTTGAGGTAATTTTAATTAATTTCGTCATATCAAATGGCTTTGACAATTGTTGGACGCTTTTCTCGATTATTTTTCCCCGTATAATTAGGGATGCAAACATCGACAGCAAAAACATCGATCTACCGAAAAATCAGTACCTCTATAAATAACAGAAAGACAAGGATTTCGAAATGAAAACTTTTATTTATTTAGCACAGAATTTAAAAACAATAATTTGGAAAGTATTGAAAATTTGGAAATGATCGAAAAAATTAACTTTAATTTAGATTTTATATTCTGATGAGCCAAAATATCAAGGAATGTTAAAAATCAATTTAAATTACTTCTCTTTTTCTACTTTTAGTCAATGCATCTTTTAAATGTAGTAATTTTATATTGGGTGTAATGTAGTTGCTAGAATTAAAAGGTTTGGATTAAATATCGATAAAACATCGATGTAAAACACCGCTTTGAATCCCATTGATGTTTTTTGTTGCAACCGCTTATTCAGCAACTCATTTTTCTTCTTCGCGTTTTTGAAAAAATAAATTCTAATCATACATTTTCATTTATTTTGAATTGCTTTGACATTTGCATCATTTTGAGAGATTGTTTTTAAATGGCTTGAAATTGTAAAACTCCCCATTGGCGGACGAATTGAGCGAGCGCTGTACATTGTGAACGAAGTCTTCTAAATTAAAAATGGCGGCAGCTGATGTTAAATGTCACAAATGGCCATTATTAATTGTCAGACATAGAAATTCGCTCAGTGAATGATACATAGTACATAAAGTGTGAGGGTTGCTACGCCAATTGATCTCAGCTGTGCCGAATTTTGACGTCTATGGGCTAAGATTTTTCACTTGTATTTAATCACAGCCTTACTATATTTTTATCATGAGTTATTGTCAATTCGCTTATATTTAGTCCAAATTTTTAATGAACTCTGGATTATTCTAAAGACAGTTTATATAGGCGATTTTTGCAACAAGAGCCGCGACATTACTGCGATAATAAAGAACTCTCATCTGACATTCATCATCATTTGGAAGAGCAGAAGATGCTTTGAGATGGAAAATGTTTAGTGGGTGTTGATAAGTTTAGATATTCGAGTTAATTTACATTTTTTTTCTACATTTATAGAAACCTTATAAGCAAATTTCGAGTTAAGTTAAACATCAAATTAAGCTAAAATTTAAATTTGAAAAATTATGCAAGGAAAATATCGGGAATAGACACTAACTATAAGTAACATGTTTTTCGAAATCCTCGATTTTGCATATAAGAATGGAAAATTACGTTATGCACGACTAAAATCTTACGATAAATCGGATGATAAATGCAAAAATTATAAGGGAAATTCAAAAGACTTTCATTCATTATTTTCTAGTAGCAGGAAAAAACGAAAATGTATTCTCATAAAATAAGAAAAATCTGCTTTTTATTTTCTTGCATGCGGGTATTTCGCAAATTTTAATAAGTAAGAGTGAAATTGGAAAATTGTGTGTGCTTAAAATTAAATCAATATGAAAAAGAAGAAGCACAAAAGGGCATTTGTATTTTTTATAATAATTCTACAGAGATAATATATGTATGTAAATATTATTTTGATATCCAACTTTTCGCGCGCAGCCACAAAAAAATTCTGACGAAACGATATTATTTTTGATAATTATTGAGACAATTTTTTTTTTGTATACTTGCCGTTATTATTATAAATATTTGAGCAAAAACAAAATACAATTTTTTATTGATAAAATATATGATAGGGGTTTTTCTGATTAAGGTAACAAGATGTAAATGGTTTTGGAATGGCACACTAAATCAAAGGAAAGAAATATGCACCCCCATGCTGAAATCCGAATTTTCGTAGCCTACGAACAAAGTGAAGAGTGAATTTTGAGACCAGCGATTATTAGTTATTTGTAAGCAAGTTTTTTAATTAAATTAAAATAAAATGGATTCTGTAGCCGCTGCACTTTTGTCCCAGGGGGAAGAATGTGCTATAAGCAACAGTTCAATGAATATGCAGAGGAGATTATTACGAGACGATGCAAATTTATTAAAAAAAACAATGTATCATAAATCAATTTCTTAAAACTAAATAAACAGTTGAATTCAGTACTTTAATAAATATATTCGCACTGGCCTCACTGCTGAAGGTTTTTTTCTTGCAATAGCAGTAGCCTGTCCTGCAACGCAAGCTCCTTTCTTTTCACGCAGAGACTCCCTCTTCATGTCATGAATATTTTGCAAAATATTTATTAATACACCACTTTTTTCTATGCACAATTTAACTTACATATTTGTTAGTTGTTTTCCGTGTACACTATTTATTTTATTATTATTATTGTTTTGAATTTGCTAAGTTCCGACACCAGTTGCTATTCGTACAAAATCTCCGAAAAATGCAATGAAATGACAGCTACGTCGGATTCAGGCATACCAACATTACGAATTTCGAAAATGGCTTACGAATTTCGAAATTACGATTCCGCAATTCGGATTTGAGCATACCGATGTTACGATTCGTAGCAAATTCGTAGTTACGACGGATTTCAGCATAGGGGTGATGATGTGACTGATTGAATTCGATCTGAAATTGAACTTATTCCGCTTGTTACCAAAGAACGTAGATTACAAAGAAGTTGCATCAGCCCCACCGTTCTTCTAAGTCTCGTCCAATTTCACCATACCAGAACTAATTTGACTTTTGCTGATTGACATTAGAATCCGATTAGATTGAATTGGGTTCTGTGTGTGATAAAATCGGACGAGAGTTCTTGCTACAGGAAATGAAACACGATGGAACTTCTTTGTAATCTACGTTCTTTGTGTTAGCTTTAACAGTGTTGAATATATCTGGGTGGAAAAAAAACATAACCTGTAGTTGAAAATTAGTTAGAAGTTTTCTGTTGTCATTTCTAAAACTTTGCAGCTGCGTGTTATGGTGGTATTTTTTTTATGGTACAACTTGCGTGACTGGGAGGTGTCCAAGGAATTTTAAAGTAATAAGTTAAATATACCAGCAGTAATTCCAATCAATAATACGTGCATGTACAATGCACGAGTATATAGTAGATACATATGTACATACATATATGAAAATATATACATACTTTATTTAGGTCAACCATTGCCTCACACAGCAGAAAAGTATCGATGTTAATGATAAGGCAGTAATGACAAGAAATGTAAGTAGTAATTGAAAGGAATAATTTTATCAACTGTTTGGAGGAAATTTTAATTGGCAATAATAGTGGAAATTGATAAGGCAGTGTGTTTAAGATAATGTATATATCGCCATATTTTCTAGTCACATTCCAAGAGAGGAGGTATTTTCGATGTGTTATAAAAATTGTCACTATCTCAAAAGAGTGTTAGCTTATTTTTAATACTAGCAGTGCAATTCTAGCAACTGTCTTTCAACTCCCCATAGTCTTTTGAAAAACGAAAATCTTTTGTAAGACAAATGTATATTCTGGTAACTCTCTTGAAAGCTCCTTTCCGACTTTCGTTTAGACGAATCGAAAGATATGCGAATGAGCGGAACTTAGCGATGTATTAATTTCATTTAAGCAAATTGTTTTTAAGCATTTAAGCGTGGCGACGAATAACTGTAACACTATTTTTTGTTGGAAAAAAATAGCTTCTGATTTTGAAAAGAAAATATATTATTCTTATTTTGTAACTCATTCTAATTTATTTTCAATCAGTAGTTTCGAATCTTTCGCCCTTCTGTCAAGTTCTTTTTTGTCAGATCCAAGCGTTTCGGAAAATCAACGCGAGTGGCACCCAAGGCCGGTATTTTATCCCACATCTTCTGTTAGCGTCATTCGAAATAAATCTTCTAGGGTTTATGTTTTTCATTTTGTTCGAAATGTAGTCCCATATGCAATAATCTAGTGGATTCAATAAAAAGTAAAGGGGACTTTCTTAAATCGCTGCGCATAGCAAAACGGATGGTGCATTTTGGTTCATTTTAACCGCCATTTAATGAATGAGGATGTCAGCCATACTTCCTGCATACAGGCGATCATTTTTCGCGTTTTGGCTGTTCTGTTATAGAAATAGTTTTACGTTCCCACGACAATCGGTGCTACGGCCCAGATTTATATCCGGCCAAGAACTGTGAGTTCAACATCATTCCCCATAAACGTATGAGATATGTCTTATGTTGTTACTACAACAACAACAACAATAACAGAAATACTTTTTCGTCACCGCGAAGTAGCTGATCACTTCTTTTCGATCACATTTTTGTTTGTCCTATGTACGAGTAAGGCCATTAATTCGCTTCTTTTTCTTACAGCACTCATCCGCAAATGAGTAGATTACAAAGAAGTTGAATGACCTTTCCTTTACTCTCTTTCAATTTCCACACACACAGAAACAAATTGGATCAAATCAGATTCTAATATCAATCAACACAATTTAAATTAATTCTGGTATGGTGAAATCAGACGAGACGTTCTGCAAAGAACGTAGATTACAAAGAAGCTGATTAACGTTTCGTTTCAGGTGGCAATAACTCTCATCCAATTGACCACACACAGAACCAGTTGGATCTAGGCATATTCGAATACCAATCAGCAATCGTTCCCACGACAGTCGGTTCTACGGTACCGGAACGACCCGGATCTATATCCGGCCAAGGACTGTCACTTCAGCAGCATTCCCCAAAATTTTATGGGGAATGTTTTATGTTGTTACAACAACAACAACAACAACAACAACAACAACAACAACAACAACAACAACAATAATAATGACAACAACAACAACAGCAACAGCAACAACAACAACAACAACAACAACAACAACAACAACAACAACCCCAATAACAACAACAACCAAACAGCAATAGTCAAATTAGTTCTGGTATGGTGTGATCAAAAATTTTCAACAAAATTTCAGGAATACAAAAGGAAAAAAAATCAATCATTTTATTTTGCATGCCCAAAGTTCGCATCAAACCTTGGATTTGCCGAATGATTGTCACGCGCTTTGCATTTTCTTTCATCACTTTTTCAAAAGATTTTCGTTTTTTGCCAATGAATGGTCAAACACCTTTTTGTGTAAGATTTTTGTTCCAGAGGACAAACTGTTGGAGAGACTATAAACTATATTTGGCAGACTAGGCCTGCAATAAAGTTTATGCAAAACCTCCTGGTTTGCATACATCATTTAAAAAAAAATGTCGGTCCAAATGGTTTTTGAAGAATCGAATATTACAATAGATTTCGTCCTGATGATTCCACACATTCAATCTCTCGACTTCTAAACTATAATGAATATATATGCAATTTTTTGATTTCCAACAAGTTCCAGTTCCAAAATCTACTCCTTTGGGAGGCATGCGGCTTAATGTACACGCATATCATATATGTATGTATGTATGTATGTACTACATATGTAGACTGCATGTACTACATAGCATGTACACTGTATCTATGTATGTACATATGGATGGATGTATTTACAACCAGTTATTGAGACATATTAAATTAGAGGCCATAAAACTCGATTACAGTTGGCTGTATCAAAAATAAAACAAGAATATCTACAACTTTCACTGGCAAACAGCAACAAGAAGGAACAACACAAAATTATTGAGTTCTTGTCTATATCCAGCACATTAATGATTATTCCGCCCTACCAATGGCATACTTGTGTTTATAGTATGTATGTATGTATTTATGTATGTATGTAGGTATATTCCAATCATAACTCAAAGCCATTGCCACTCACGTAATCATCGTAATTTACGCAAACATAAAAGCTTTTATAAAGATGTGGATTCTTAGCGTTCCTTTTTCTATGAATAAATACATAACCAATACAATACAATAACAATGTCTGTACATAATATACACAGGCCACAATGTGCGTACAATGTGTGTAAAAAAATGGTTTGTAAAGCTTAATATAATAGTAGAAAAGCCTGAAACAAGCTACGGGGTCAGAATAGGGTCAAATTTGCTCTTCAAATTTAGATGATTTTTAAAATTTTTGACTTCAATTAATTTCAATGTGGCTGAAATTACTTAGTAGACGGGCAAAGCCATTGGGTTATAATAATAATAATATCGTGTTTTTCGAGCTGCTAGCCCGTACATAGTTATTCAAGTAAGGTAGACTTCGTATTAGGGTATTCAATCTCACATAAATCAACCAATTGACGACTTTTCAATATTTTCACCTACCGCCTACAGCCTCAACAAATAAATAAATATTTACCTATGTAGTATGTCTGTATAGCATAACAGACAACACAGCTATCGCCCTTGCCGTATGTCAAGGATGTGCGCAATTAAAGTCAAGGATATAATATGTACCTACATACATACATGAAAAAGTTTGTTGAAGCGAATGTAACACATGCTTACCTCAATGTTGCCCATGGTTTGGAAGGCCGTGAACACGAACATAAAGCCGAAGCCCAATATAATGACATTGACGAACTTCAAATCCATATTGCAGCTATGTAGTTTGCTGTGCGTTTGTTATAATATAGTAAAAATTTAATTTAAATGTAAAATAAATGCACAGGATGTTAGTTTCACTACAAACTGCGTTTTTATTGCACTTGTGTAGGTCGGTTATTTAGTTGTTTAGTGTGGGTGGTTATGGTGGTGGGTCGGTTTCAAATTGTACGTTCAAAAAGTCGAAACACTTAGATGCACAGACGCACGTACTACCGCTAGAAACAGTCTCCTCTTCCCCAATCGTATGCCCTCGTCCGTTCGTATACCGCAAATCCGTTTCAATGTGAAGGCAATCTGCTCACAACCGATTTTTCAGTGTGAATTGTATGGATATGTAGATGCAAAAAATAGTGCATACATTCCAAATGCAATTTGAAGCTACGTTGAGTTTATTTGTTCACACTGCAACACACATATTGGTGTAAAGCAAAATTATAGCTTTTTTAAATTCCACTATATATAATAGCTTTAGAAATGTGGGTGTATATAACGAGTGATTTGCGAGTGCGATTTACAGTCCATCGGGTATTAGCTAATGTCAATGCTTGGCGGAGTAATTTACTTTCATTTACTTTTCACTTTTCACGCGAAGTTAAAATACACTTGTGCTGTACGAAGAGTATTGAAATTGTGTTTGTTTATTTATTAAGCCATATTAAATAATAGAAACACAGAATACTTAGCATAGAAAAAGTAAATTAAAAACGCAAGGCTTATAAGTTAGCGAAAGAGCGTCGGACAGCGTGACTGCACACAAAAATTAACTGAGCCGACAATACTGACAAAGAACGCCACAATTAAAACCTGATTCATGCGACGTCGTCTGTAGGCGAAAGCAAAATGAGAACTGGAGCCAGGAGCTCCAATTCTAATATACATATGAACTATCTATGGTATACAGCTGCTCCACAGCACAAAGGCAGACACGAGAGCATTAAGATACACACTTGAACAAAGAATACCGATAAGAGGCGATTGCGCGCTAACACTTTGTTTTTGGTTGCTGCTTATACGAGGGGGGCCGCAGCCCACTAGCCCCATGTTTTTGGAGGTTTATGTAAAAACAGAAATACCAACGAATTTTTGTTGATAACAGATGTAAAAAGTAAATAGAATACTGATAAAAAATGTGTGGTAAAAAATTAACCAGACACTTCCTAAATGTACTAATGCTGCCAGACTGTTCATGTGAGATGTGTGGCGCTTCACGCAGAACTAGGTATACTGCAACCAGAATGTTATGCTTGTCATCATCAAAGCTAACTGACGTACCACAGATTGTATGCTTTGACTTTTCCTTTACCCCGAGGGGTTAGAGCCAATGTTACAACAACAACCAGCGTTTCTAGAAAGTCAAAATTAGTTTTAATTTAGTGAATAAACTACGGAAGTTTTATTGTAGTTACGGATCAAAGATATTATTTCTTTGTAGTAGAAGTACGGGCCGTCTAGAGTGCGTCTTCCTACCAATCTAAGTGCCCTTATAACGCTTTCATGAAGTTTTACTGGACCTTTTTAGAAATGATACATTTACATAAATTTTTATGTTATCATAAGAATAAACATAATATGGGTTTGCGCACTGCTTTCTCATTTTAAAGTGATACGTCGATGTTCAAGTTGGTTTAACTTAACTTTCGCGCGAGTTAACTTTTTCGTCACTCTACTGTATTCTCAAAATTACACAGAAACCTGTCAATTACAGCAGTAACAAACTCTGTGTGAAGACCCATAATAAAAACGGGATTATTTGTAAATCTGGTAGCATCTTCGGAAATTTGTGTTCAGTATTGTGTAATATGGAAATTATTTCAATAATAAAACTTTAGCACCAATTAAATATTTCACTGTGTAATATTTACTACTTCTTTGATAGATCATATAAATATTGTCATACCGTCTTTTCCTTATATTCCAAAATAGATTTTTGAGACCTTAGAAAAAAATCAACTCGTTTTCTCGACCATTATTCAACACTGGTGTTGTCGCCTAAAAATAGACAATAGTTTTGTACGAAATCAAATGTTAGTTGTACAATAATTGAAAGCAATCAGGGCTATAATAGAGAAAACATTGTGCCGCATAGTATATTTATACAATTCCTTACTAATGTGGATACATTTTTTTTTATAATCAAAAACTAAATCAAATAGGCCATAAAAAATAAATCGCATACAAATTACACGATAATAAAAAGTGGTTGAGGCAGCGGTGGCATTTACAAAATTTCAACTGCATTTTATAACGCTAATTGAATTAGGAAAAATTACTAACGCATCTTTATATACATACATACATACATATACATAGCTACCACTGCCAAATATATTCCCTAAGTGGATTGTTAATAAAAACAAATGGAGTCTAATCTTGTACAGGAACTCATTAATGCAACCGAAAAGGCTGCTAATATTGCTCGTGTTTGTCGCTCCAATGAGGCGTTGCTTAAGTTATTGGTGCAGGAAAAGACTGGACCGGAAGCTAATGCGCGTTTTGAACACGATTTCAAAACCCTCGCTGATGTGCTAATACAGGAGACTATCAAACATGATATTGGTGCTTTGGTAAGTGGCTCCATAAAATGTGGCTTATAAAAAATATTTATTCGAAATATCTCCTGTCTGTCCAAGTTTCCTGCGTTACGCGAGGCTATTAAAGGCGAGGAATCGCCGAACTTCACTAATATAGCTGGCGAATCGGTGAATATTGCCGTGGGCGAGACAGCAGAGGAAACAGCACAGTGTTTGGCGACGATACTGAACGGTGCTTGCATTTTAAATATTTAACTTTCGTAAATTTGTTATAGCAGTAATCTTCTTTTTTTTCTACATATTTTGCAGTTGAAGCGGCGGAAGCACTTGCGGGTGAAGTGCACCGCGTTGTCGCCTATGAAGAAGCGCTTCTGGGTGAAATACCAGCGCTACCTGACGACTTGGACTACAATAATTTGGGTATTTGGATAGATCCAATCGGCAAGTTTTGACGAAGATTAATCACAATATTTTTCCTTTAACTCATAATCTCCGCTATATATTTTTAGATGGCACCGCCGAGTACATTTCTGGCGATAGTATTTTTACCGATTTTCCAGGCATAACCTCAACTGGCTTAGATTGTGTCACTGTACTGGTCGGCGTGTACGATCGCACAACTGGTGCGCCCGTGATCGGTGTAGTGTCACAACCCTTCCACAATAAACTGGAAGAGAATGTCTATCGGTCGCTGGTGTTTTGGGGTATTTGTCTGCCAAATTTGCAAGCCAACAATTGCCAATTCGAGCGACCAGCGCGTGATAATCGTTTGGGCATATTCTCCAGTTCTGAAAATGGTGATATTTTACAGAAAATCATGGAGTTAGGTTATGAGTTTGCATTTGCTGCTGGCGCTGGTCACAAAGCCTTGAAAGTGATCACTTGGGAAGTGGATTTGTATTTGTTGAGTAAGGGTTCAACATTCAAATGGGACACCTGTGCACCGCAAGCTATTCTACGATCGCTAGGAGGCGACATTTTTAATTACCATGGTAGTATCAGTGAACTTAAGCCAACGCCACTTAGCTATCTGGTGCAGGACGAAGATGTTGAGAACCATAAATGTAATAAGGATGGCTTAATTGCTGTGCGTGATGTGAGCTTAATGGATGATTTGATAAAGACATTCAAAGAGTAGGCGTAGAGGAGGTAATTCAGTGGAGCAATTTATTTTTTAAGAAACTTAACGAATCTCATAGAAAATACTGTAGTAGACAGGTGCTGGTTGGAGTTCTGAAATATTTAAAAATATCTGTGACAACAAGCCACAACAGTTAAAATACTTTTTTTTTTGTATATTTTTAAAATAACATTAAAAATGAAAACTTATTTATTTATTATAAATAACAGTAACCAAACCCCATAACAAAGCGCTAGCGGCAGAGGCCTACGACATTCACCAGTCAATGAGTGTTAGATTTGATACGACGACTTAGATCTAAGTATTTAAGGAAGTTGTACAATTTTGAGATATTGTCATACATATGTAGATTACATAAGTAGTTGAATTGGATCAAATTGTACAAAATTAACTCGTCTATGATTTTCCAGCACTCAACAAATATACCAGTGAATATAATACGCTGGCTTTGGATTCACAAAAAGGAGAAAATATTTGTGTATAATGATTGGTTTAAGGTTAAGCTGATATCTGTTTCATGTAGTCCGTACAATTTTGTATTAATTTAATTGAAAATCTATTTCTTAGCGGAAATTTTCCTTTACTATATTGGAAATTTGTCATTTCTAATTCGACTTTACTTGTTATTGCTTGTCAGCACAGATATGTACATACACACATACATATGTACTATAAGTATATGTACATGTTTAGTGTATTTTGCAACGGTTTTGCTATTTTTTTTTAACTTTAGGAGTTGGCTTTAAAGGGCGTTATTTTTTAAGCGAATGTTGTATTTTTACATAAATTATTAAGTGTAATGTTAAAAATCAAATCTCTGTACTTAAATTGGTGATGAATGTCAAGTTTTGTTTTAAACAATCGTATACAGTATGTAAAAAATATATATGTATATATATATATATTAAATTGAAATTGAAGGCCGTATCTGTCTTCTTTAACAAATTCTGAATGTAAAGATAGTAGAAAAAATTTAGTTACTTTAAAGTATGCCACATTTAATATATTTATTATCCATTATTAATATTGCCAGTTAACAGGAATTTTGTTTCGATAGCAACCTTTCCAAATTAAATTTTTTCCACTTCTTAAAAATTATCAAAATTATCTTTTTCGGGAAGCGATAATGTATCCGCCTATTCGATTAGTCGATCAGCAACTTTTTTGATGGTTGATAGTTGAAGAGCAAACATTCGACTAACCGTTCATTTTCGACTAACCGTTCAATATCGATTAGTCTGAAAATCGACTAACCGAAATTATTCGAAATTCGGAAAAAGAGTTTTGTCAATAAGCGCAAGGATTCAAACACATATAAAAAAAAAATGTTTATTGAAATAAAACTACTAGTCGAAAAAACAAAAATTAACGATTTGTCTAGTTGTTTACCGGTGGTTAGGTGAAAAGAAACGGTCGAAAGGAAACGGTTAGTTGGATATTAGGTTAGGTGAAGTCGACTAATTTTGTAAACAACTTTTGCTGATTGATTAACCGATTAGTAGATTAAGAAGAGTTCAGCTGTTTAGCTCAGTTATACATACATTTCAATAGTGTATTTTCACTTTTGGCAAACATTTTCAAACTTAGTTTTTTCAGACATATATAATATGACAAGGCCAAAAGCATTTGGAAATTTATGTTGCGTCAAGCAATTTTATCTTAATTGATCAATACAGACATTCTGAGTTTACATTAGAATAGTACTTACATTTAAATATCTCAGTAGTTAATACAATCCACATACTCGTACTACCCCAATTGCAAAAGAAGCCTTCCACGATCGTTGTTAAAATTGTTTACCGAATTTATTGTTTCCAATATACAATACGTTGCAATATTGCAAATACAATTGAATGAAACAAAATTACACATTAAATTAAATCAAAATACAATTTGATTGTAATAAATGTACGCAGTAAATTTGCGTTTCCAAGCAAAAAAAAAAAAAAAAAAAAAAATCAAACAAACACGCGTACAAATATTGTATTAATTATTTAGTTAGCTGCAGAACAAGTTTTAAATATATTAAATTACAACAGTTACACTTCGGGAGAAAAAACATTAATATTTAATTACAATATAACTAATCTTTGTAAAATGATTTATTTAAATTGTGCATTAACTACGAAATGGCTGAGCAAAAAGGCACAGCAGCGTGACGTAAAAAATTCAGGGAGAGGATATTAACGAAAAAAAAACACACACACAAAAACAACACGACATAAATAATCTGCGGGCTAAAGTTGGTGTTTTATAGAAACGCTGGCAGTAGTTACTTTTCGCCTAATCTATAAATATTCAGTTTCATGCGGATATGTTGGCATTTACAGTATGCTACACTTATTGTAATAAATAAATTGCTGTGGAAGCTATTTGTTGATGTATTCCTATTCTCAGCCAAATGAATAAATTGCTGCTGTACTTAACATATTAATATTATTGACTATTTTTTTGTTTTTTTTGTTTTACTATATTCGTGTATGCATGCATTTTGTGCTTGTGATTTTTATATCAGACTGTGGCATATTTCTATCGATGCATTTCGTATTATAAATACGAAATCAAATCTGTAGGCACTTAAATAAGGCGTTTCGAAATGGCCAAGCCTTGGATTAGTCTTCCTTTTTGAAGTTATAAATTATGTTTTGTTTTATGACTTTTTGGCCGCTCTTTACACATCCATCGTAATCGTTCGCTGTATTAACAATGCGCTTAATTGTTACAAATGTGTTAGCCATTATTGCGTAGGCAGGCATTTAGAAGTTCTTCTTCATGGACATTTCGTGTGCTTTGCGTAAACGTTGCCTCAATTCGCTTGGGAAACGTTCGTAGCATTTTTTGCATACCGGTTTCTCGTCGTATTCGTAGAATTTCGATTTTTGCGTCATTTTCAGATCGCAAATGGAGCAAGCGAAATGATGCACGCACCAAGCTTTGTTAAGCGCCGTGAACACTGCGGGAAGGTTGAAGGAAAACATTTAAAATTAGTGTTAAATAAAATATAAACAGTGATGTGAAAAAGTAGGTGCACGATATTTTGGCTAGTACTGGCTATTTTTATTTTGATTGTTTTATGTTTATTATTTATTTTTATAAAGTCTAGTTCATTATGTAACTGGCAAATTTCAAGCTTTGTAAAAAATAGAAATCTCTACAAATTTTTACACCCACAACAAGCTTTTTTCTGAATTCTTATGGAAATTTTAAGTATGCAGTTATATCGCACCATAAATTCTAGGATAACAAAGTACACGTTTCAAGCGTGAAAATAAATTTATAAAAAAAATTAAAAGAATTCTGAGTAAAAAGTTAAGAGTAATTTTAAAAAAATACACATAAACCAATCAAAAGATGAATAACCAAAACTGGTCAAATTGTCGCGACCGAATTTTTTTCACATGACTGTATCTACAAACATATGTATGTATATCGCAAGTGCACAAGCTTACCATCGCCCCCTATAACTTGATTGCAAACGAAACATAAATTTCCGAACAATTGATGGTAATGTGTTTCGCAGTAAGCCAAGCCACGCTTCTCGTAGTGGCGGTGGCCCAAGAATGGCTTCTCGCATTTGGCGCATACAAAATGCTGCAGATAAGAAAAGCGCGAGAAAAAAAGAGAAACGTTATCGCAATTCAGAAATAGAAATTCAAGCGGCTATGCTTTAAACGAAAGAGTCGCACCTCAACATGCCAATGTTTGCCCAAAGCGGTGACAACACGTTCCTCGATCGGACGACGGCAAGCACCACAAATCGGTATACCCATTTTATCGTGACAGCGCAAACAGTATAATTCGTTCTAAGTATATAAAGAAATTTTGAATATATTAGAAAGCAATATTTAAAATTTCATTTGCTGCAACTGCATACCATATCGTTAGCGGTTAAGCCCGGTCGGCTCTTGACTTCGCGTGCCGTCGAGTCTAACTCAACGCCACAGGCAGTGCAGTTGAAGTGATAACCATGATAGACTTCACCACGGAAACGCAATGGCGCATCGTCAATGACACCGCTGAAATTAGATAAACAAATCAAATTTGTGAAAAACTTAAAACATAAAAATAGTCCACCATTTACTTTCAACCACAATTGCAATCAACTTACTGACACTTATGACACATATAACGACCCGTTATCTCGGCCTTCACTTTGGCATTGCACTCATGGCATAGTGCACGATTTTGATTGCGTATGAAACCGGTATCGGCCAGCTCTTTGGCACACATTTGGCAACGGAAGCACTGTGGATGCCAGCTAGCGCCCATCGCTTTGATGACACGTCCAATCACGAATTCACCACACTTATTGCAACATGGCGCGAAGAGTACATGGAAATCCCGCTCACAGTATTTACGGCCCTCGAATTCGTAGAAAATGCCATCCTCAAAGGCCCGGAAGCACTGTGCACAGCTAAAAAAATAAATAATAAACTATAGAGTTAATTTCTTGTTTATTTTCATGTTTTACAACTTACACAAAACACTGGGTGTGCCAGAGTTCACCGTTCGAGTTGACGATCTTCTCGTTGGGCTCGAAACCATCCGCACAGCGGGTACAATGCATAGCAGCTAGCGACATGTCAGCTGCTTGTACTCTGAAAGGGGGTGAGAAAATTGAAATGCAAATTTTAATCCTCCATAGAAATAGTCGATAAGCTAGTCAATTGTTTTCCCATATGTACATATGTACGTTTCAAAATTACATTTTCACTTTTGATGCCATTTCTATTAATTGTTAAATTCTTTTTAAATGCACACTCTGAATGCTCAATTTAGACTAAGGCGGTGAGTAATTTTGTTGCCGGCTAAAAGTCTTCGAAATTTTTGATCGTTTTTGTCTTGGTTTGTTTGCATGCCGAGTGATTCACATTTATTCACTTCGTATATCAAAAACTCTTGGATTGCAAGTCTAACTTTGTTCTCTTCAAAAATTAAATTGTTATAGCTGATAAGCTGTGCATATATACCGAAATGGTTCGATTAAAAAGGAATCCAAATGTAAATGATCTGAAATTGTTTAATCGCTAAAACATATGCGTTTCCTTTTATACTTTAGGTATGTAGGTGCTACCACAAAATGATATTCGTAAGCGATGGGAGGAACTGGTAGCCATATACATATACACCATTTCAGTTATTTTATTTTTAATAAAAATATATTTCATTCTGTAACATAAACTACGACGCAATTACTGTACTGTACTGCTTTACAAAAATCGTGTATAAAATAGTAAATTCAATTATGACCAAAAATGATACATTTTTGATGTTTAATGAATGAATAATTTCGTTCACAATTATTGCTGCAAATCAAATCGCTATCCGAAAGGCTTATTTGACTTTTGCCCAAAGAGAAACATATGTATGTACTAAAAGTAAAATCTTATGAAATTCTTATATTAATGAAAATTACAAATTTTCGGCCAAAACTCGGCTTTTTTTTTTGCCGCAACCGAACCGAACTATATTGGCCAAACATGGCCGAAATCGAAAGCGAAGTTCGGCCATTCTCTAGGTGCATGACAACTTTTGGTTAGTTTAACGAATTCTTTAATTTAAGGAAAAAAGTTGATAAGAAAATAAAAAAATAAAATAATCAAGCTTTTTATAAATATCCCATTTTTTAATACTATACGACGAGGGCAATTTGAAAAGTCCATGCAAAAAGATTTAAAACAAAATTTTAAATATATTTTTCAACGCAGTCTTCTTTTAGCTCGATACACATAGTCCATCGATGTTCCAACTTTTTTATGCCTTCTAAAAAGCAGGCTACGTCAAAGTCTCGAAAATAGGCCTGTTTCCAATTCAACTTCCTCATTTGAAAAAAATCTCTTACCACCGAGCCATTTCTTCAAGTTTGGAAACAGTTAATAGTCACAGGAAACCAAATCTGCAGAATACGTAGGATGAGGAAGCAATTCGTAACCTAAATCATTTTGGTCCATTGTGAGCAAACGCGGCATCCATCTTTCGTGCAAGGCGTTGTGCAAATGTTCTGTTGAGATCTTCACCATGTCAGCTATCTCACTCACTTTCACTCTTCGATCGTTCAAAACGATATCGTAAATCTTCTTCTATCGTTTCTGCAGTGAGAGCGTCTTTTGGCCTACCAGAACGTTCAGCATCATCGGAGCTCGTACGACCATAACGAAAATCTGCGATCCGATAGGAAATCATTCTAATTGATGGTGAAGAGTCCGGGAAATGTTTTTCAAGCATCGCTTTTATTTCTGCAGGTGTTTTCTTGCGTAAAAAATAATATTTGATAATAACACGAGATTCATTTTTTTCCATTTTTCACAAAACTCAAAATTTCTTTGCTTCGAATGGCCGCCAAAAAAAACTAATTGACGACAGATCTTCTTGAAAATTCGGTGTTTAATGGTTTGAGGGTTGCCACTCTAATACGGTAACACCAATTTTTTTTAGTAGTAAATTTTGCACGGATTTTTCAAATTGCCCTCATACACATCCCAGAACACAATCTTTGTATTCGGACGATACGTAACACACGTTACAAATATTTTCCTCCCTATAAATTCTAAGTCAAAAAAATTTATAGGATTTTATGTAATGTCAAAGTAGGTAGAACACGAACAGCAAATTTTGTAGCAATTATTTTGTTTACTTTTGGTTGACCGCTTTCCAGATTTAATAATAAAGTCGTTTTCTCTGTTGTAAGTTGGCTCAAACACTAACTACATATTTTAATTAGCTAGGTGGCACTTGAGAATGAACTAAATATAATACGATAAATGTAAAATTAAAAATTTAAAAATTTATTTAAATTTTTGTTTTAAATCGTTTCCAAAATACATACATATGCATGTATATATGTATATGACCTGTGAAATCCGATCATAATTTCATATGTAAAATTTTCTGAACAGTTTTTGAGATATGGCTTAAGTTATACTTAAGATTTGTAAAAAAAATAAGTCACTTAATTTTAATTATCTCTGAACATAGTTGCCCAATTTCAAATTTATTTATTTATTTAAAGCAAATAAAAGTTTCTAGTTACAATCATGTCTTTTTTACAAGAGCAATGTTTTTAATGATATATTTTTTTTAAATTTATATCCAAATACAGTTCATACTTTAACAAAAATTATTTTAAAAAAATTTGATGACAATTTGTTGAGTTTTTTAAATATGTGTATAAAGTTTGAAACATCAAATTACATGGTGTTGGTTATAGTATGAAAATTATTATATATACAAAAAAATTAACGAAAAAAATGTATCATGAAAAAACATTGCAAATAGTGTATAAAATGACCATTCAACCGATTTTGCTCGCCAGTATGTGACATATAAAACCTTTCGCTCGCAATTCATGACGCAACTGATGCTCATGCCCTGTTCATAAGCCTCTATCTCTCTCTGAGAGTGGCGCTTATTCAAGAAATATATCATACCATATTATAAGGAGCAATGCGTAGTATAATAACTTTATGAAAGGTTGATCGATCATATAAAATAAACGCTTCAAATTTTATTCCTTACAACAGCTTTAGCAACTTTTTTTGTAGGGTTGCGCTACTATTTCAATGCTCGCAGCTTTACATACATATGTACATACATATGTGAATACATAAATACATATATGAATGCTTCTGTTCTCACTGAACTATTGATAACTTCTTCAGTAAAGCTTCAATTTTGAAACGCATGCTCTTGTTGCATATCTACAATATCACTCCTTGTTATCTACGTAAATGCCGAATTACAAAGATATCAAAACTGTTACCATTTTTGTATGCATACTTTCAGGCTGAATGCAGGGAAACAAACAGTTTGAGCGATATGTGCTGAGAAGCAGGACGCTTGTATTTTATATATTAAGTTTTTATGAATGAAATTAGGTAGCTATACATACATACACTTTAAATGACTGAATTCAGTTGCACATTAAATTATAATCCAATGTAATTTGTAATGCACAGCTATCACAAATGATTGCACTAGCACCAGCACCCCTATCCAAACACTAGGTAATTTTAATAATTTTTATTAATTGACGAAAATGTTCTGATTTTCGTTGGCACTTTTGAGACTGAAAGTTGTCCGCCCACAGAGTGCGCAGCTACTAAAACAGGCCAAACTGAAGGTGTGCTACAAATATGAAAAACTCAACGTGTGTTGCACGACACGGAATGGCGTGACCGTTGAGAATATTGCAAACATAAAATATAACTTGCTCTAGATTGTGACGTTCGCGGGGAGGCGAGATTGCTTTAAGCGCACACGTTATACAAATGAAGTCTTTATTACTCGCAAACATATGTACATATAGACTTTCAACATAATTTATTGCAATACAAAAACATTAACAGGGCAGGAGATACATATGTATGTGTACAATGTCATATCCGTTCTTACATTGATGTGACTTCGAGTCAGAAAGGCAATTTACATACACACATGCATATGGCTCACCTACTTAAGTATGTAGATACAGCTGCGAGCATTGAAATAGTAGCGCAATGTATTGCTTAGTTTTGACATTATCTTTATTTAATTTGTTACTAACAATACATATAGCTTACACTATAAATAAAGTACAAATAAATCAAAGTTTGAAGTTTCGTAGAAAATTTATAAAAAATTTTCCAGAAAATTTAGAAAAAATTCCACATATTTTCACCTAAACTTCAATCCAGACTCGACCCCGACGTCGTAAATGAATGTCCAGCATGTGAAGCATCCCCGAACGATACCAGCCACCTATTCACATGCCCCAACCAACCCACACTCCCTACGGTACAACCCTATCGAAACAGCACGTTTCCTGGGTCTCCCCTTAGATGGGTTTGAAGATAAAGACCTTGTAAGACGATCTAGCAGCGTATAGCTAGCTCTATAACAATAACAACAACATTATAAAATATGATCAGGAAATTTGAGTCACTTGAGACAAGCATTTTAATATACTAGAATTAAGTGGGCTAATAAACTTCATAGTTTTTTTATGAATTTTTCAACTTTTTTTAATTTTAATGCGCGACTTATCTCTAAAGAGAGTATTCCGGGATTGGTCTTAATCGGATACAACTGATCGTTAATTAGCCAAAAGTATCCTCAAACAGGTATTGTTGGAGACCAATTAGTTAAGTATTTATTTTTTTCTATTTTTTGTGTTTAAATATTTTGTAAAAAAAGGCATAAAAAGCGGCTATGGGTGGTTTGTATAACAAATGGATAATCTCATCCTGGTGTTTTGATGCATAAATTGCAATAGTTCCAATGGGTATAAAACGAGACCACGGTGCATTCTTATCCGTTCGGGTATAAAACGGTACATAGGACACGTTCGAACAACAGGGAACAATTCGGTCCATACAAATGGAAGCAAAGTTTTATTTGGAGAGATAGACATTGCCAAACTGATCAATATGTTCCCACTTTATATAAGGATTAATTCATATGATCATAAGGTTTATAATGTAATACATCATATCTATAAGGAATGCAAGTTGTATGAACAATTCTTTATTTTAACCCTAAATTCGTCATGTTGATGTCATCAGTCCATAAGGTATACTCTCTCTCTTAGGGCAACCCTTGTGTATAAAGCTTATAGGGCATAGAGAATAAAGTTTATACAAGTCATTAAAACAATTCATTACTTGCAGTATATGCCCGTTATTATAAGACTTATAATTAAAATATACTCTGGCTATTCCTTTTAAGGCCTTACATGGAATACACTATTCTTATAAGATTCATCGAAATAAAGATTATACACGGTCTAATTTTAAGAACAAACATACTGTATTTTAGCATTATTTTAAGGCATATACATTGGTCCAATTTAATCAGGCATACGCAAGACCTACATACATACAGTGGCGAGCAAAACCGGTCGAATCATGTCTTTTTTACAAGAGCAAGGTTTTTAATGATATATTTTTTTAAAATTTATATCCAAATACAGTTCATACTTTAACAAAAATTATTTTAAAAAAATTTGATGACAATTTGTTGAGTTTTTAAAATATGTGTATATTTACATGGTTTTTGTTATAGTATGAACTATTATTTTATATACAAAAAAATTAACGAAAAAAATTAATCATGAAAAAACCTTGCAAATACTGTAAAAAATCACCATTCAACCGATTTTGCTCGCCAGTATGTGACATATAAAACCTTTCGCTCGCAATTCATAACGCAACTGATGCTCATGCCCTGTTCATAAGCCTCTATCTCTCTCTGAGAGTGGCGCTTATTCAAGAAATATATCATACCATATTATAAGGAGTAATGCGTAGAATAATAACTTTATGAAAGTTTGATCGATCATATAAAATAAACGCTTCAAATTTTATTCCTTACAACAGCTTTAGCAACTTTTTTGTAGGGATGCGCTACTATTTCAATGCTCGCAGTTTTACATACATATGTACATACATATGTGAATACATAAATACATACATATGTATATGAATGCTTCTGTTTGTGGGGAGATTACTCACAAATTGGCAGATGTTCAAAGAATATAAAAACATATATTTTGTTGTAGAATGACAACTGTGTACCTATATGTAGGTCTTCCTTCGAATGCAGAGCATATGTACATACATTGAAATATACATACATCTGTAAATACAAATATACCTGCATACAAATAATATTGTGGATAATATCGTGTCATGTTTAGCTTTAATTAAATAACAATAAAGTTAGCAGCAAAGGCGCCTGTAAAATTATTACCAGACTACCCAACCGTCGGCTTTATCCGATATGATCTATCTTTATTTTTTCTGTGGCACTTTGGGTTTTCGCAACATAAACATTATACATAGTATGTACTATGTATGTACAAGAGCTAAAATTGTACGATATGAAAGATTATGAGATTATGCTTGATGGTGCAGTACGTAACGAACCGACATATTAAGTTTTTAAAATAAGTCTTATCACATTTTGATAACCAAGCTGATAAACGCTTTTTCCATATAATATTTTACCGAGATATGTTTCGACAACAAATGCTGGCAAAAGCAAGGTGAGAGATGGATCATGGATAGATACACACTTATTTATGATCCATTGCTTTTGCAAACAAAATTTAAGATCTGCCATACCGAGTCAAACCCACAACATTTTATTAATATACGATTGTGTGTACATACAAAAATATATAGGAATATGTGCATATGTATGTATGTACATGTGTACATCTGAATTTTATATTCATAATTCGATTAACAATCTACAAAACATACAATAGCTTTGTCCATACACTCTGAAACCTATGGCGCTCTGTATCCATAGTATAAAAACCTCAAGATATTTACTATAAATAGAATTGTGTTTTGATGGATGACGTCATCGATGAGCACAGACATCTGGGGTACACCATGTCATTTAACTAAAGATCGCGTCCCCTGGCGTTTACCGAGCCTTCCAACGTTAACCTTTGGAATTTATGTAAAAGTACACACAAATGTAGGTATGCCGAGTATTAAAAATAGTGCACTCTATATTATGGAACTTTCGATTGCAAATTTTAGCGCCCCTCATCGCAATAGCTCAAGGCTTCATCGATGTGGGCGTCATTCATTGTAAGCAAATGAATGAAACCGATCGGAATGCAGATACTGAACAATTTCAACTCGTTTGATATTTGTAGGTGCTCCAATTAGTACAAATATATGTAAACCTGTTATAGTTTTGTAGTATTAAGGCAATGGCTTATAAATTGCTTACTGAACGGGCGGCATAATGGGCGTTCACTTAATTGCAATATGCGGATAGCTTATTCCAAAATATTTGCACTTGTTTCACTTAAAGCACTTGGCACAATCCAACTCACACACAGCACGTTTAGTAGTCAACTACTTTTCAATCGTGCGCGTATTGACCGATTTGAGGTTTGGCTAAGTTGGTTGACTATTCGACTAATGGTAAGAGCTCACTCGCGATCTCCGCTTTTAACACCCTAATTTGGCAAAATCAAGATTTCTGTTTCCGCTGTCTCTCCATTTTAGAGAAGATGTCCACTAGTTTTTTTGTCAACGCTTTTTTGCAAATTCTTCACTTAACTCAAAGTAGTGTTGGCTTATTTACACAAGTTTCGTTTACCTGTTGCACTTACTATCAATTCTATAATTTTGTTGGGCTAAAATGCGAAAAACAGAGAAATATTTCCAAAAAATTGGCACAACACGAACGAAATCAAAGAGAACAATGAATAAAAAATTGTCAAAATGACAAGATGAGTCCAGGTGAAAATAGAGCTGCCACCTAGTGTTGTTATATATAACGGCGGCATCTGTTGGAAAAACCCGAAAGCTGTCATTGCGGAGAACAACAATTTATCTACGCAAATTAATATTTTCTTTTAAAATCACAAAAATGCTAAATAAAAAGTTCTAAATCGTTGCTCATAATTACTTACAGTATTTGTATTATATTATTTCCGTTCCTAAGTAATTTCTGTACGAGTGGCCACTCCACTGGGGCATTTATAACGTAAACAGAAAACAGCTGCTCAGTAAAATGGCTGAAAAACAAAACTAATTGGCTCCATTCGCAGTTATGAATCTTTTTCGCAGTGTTAGCCGTAGGTTTAATGAACATTGAATTGAAAATGGGAAATACTCAAAATTTCTTTTCTTTTTATAGTTACTTTGCGCTACGCACAATTGCATAGAATGTCAGCAACTCCACAAACGGCACCAGTAGAGAATGCAATACGCGCAGCACTCACTGAAAATTTGCAGCCAGTTCACTTGGAAGTCATAAACGAGTCTTATATGCACAATGTGCCCAAAGGCTCAGAAACTCATTTCAAAGTGTTGATAGTTTCCGAAAAATTCGACGATTTGCCTTTGATAAAAGTAGCACTATGTTAAATTTATGTTTTTTTTTATTAAAACTAACTTATTTTTCTGATTTTTTTTAGCGACATCGTTTGGTAAATTCTATTGTGCAAGAAAAATTAGCGGGTGATTTTGTGCATGCACTCTCCATAGAGGCTAAAACACCAAAGCAGTGGGACCCCGATTTCATAGTGGAGCCCAGCCCGAATTGCCGCGGTGGCTTCGGCAAATAAATGAATTATATGTAGCTGGATTACACTGTTTAAAATATGTAGCTATTTTATTAATTAAATATACAATGTAAAAAATTCAAGTGATAACAACGCGAGCATGCGAATATGAAATAACGACTGAACACCACTACCCAACAAAACTCTTCATCAATCTCAGACCCTTCAATCGTCCAAAGCTTGCAGCGTCTGCACCTGAATTCTTGCTGACAATATAACATCATTGATACCCACCCCGTCATACGCCGCACCACACAAGGTCAACGGCAGTTTGTAGTGATTTATATATCGTCGTATGTCGGCTACTCGTTGCTTGTGCCCCACTGTATATTGTGGTATACACTTTTTCAGCACATGCACCCGCGACAGCCGGGGCTCATCTTTTATACCCATAACTAATTCCAGATGTTGTAAAGCTGTGTCAAGCAGTTTTTTCGGTGTCGGATCATTACCGAAATTCTCTTCGAACCAACGTCCGCCCATCATAACAGTAAGCACCGTATTACCTTCCATGTCAAAGCAACAACTGTCGAAGATGACACCCAGTACTGGTAGCCGTTCAATGGGAGGCACTAAAAATCCAAATGCTTTCATTTTAAACAAATCGTCAGTGTTATATTGCAAGTTGACTACAGCCACATCAACGTAGGGAATGGACATAAGCAATGCTGCCAAGGAGGGATGTTGATTTTTCACACAGGATGCCAACTTGTAGGAAGGTAATGAAGATATGATATGTTTTGGATCAATATCACGACCCTTAACGTTCATTTTTACGCCGTCTTGTGAGAATACGATCTCGCGACACTCAGTTGACAGTTGAATATCAACGTCTTTTTCTCGCAAATAGTTACCCAATGTGCGTGGCAAGGTTTCCAAACCATCTGGCACCCTGTACATACTCCATTTCTCTTCGCGCGCCTGTTCATACATTTTTGGCATTGCTTCCGCAAAGATACCTTCCGCAGCCGGTTTGTCTTTCTTGCCGAATAGTTTCTCGAATATCATACCCTTTACGATGCCACCCCATTTTTGTTCCTTCTCAAATAGGTCGTTCATCAAAAAACGCACACTTATCTCTTTTGCATCTCCAGCACATATGCCACATATCAGTGGACTAACTGCATAGTTCGCTATTTCAGCACCGAAACGTCTTTCAACAAAATCATAAATGGATTCATCGGCGAATTTCAATTTCTTGCGACCTGCACTTAAATCTTGTTTGAAATGACTTATCAGCGGTTTTGAAAACGGCGGTAGCGTCTTGAATATTCCACTGAGGCTATTGGGCAGCATACACAATTGTCCTTTGGCGTAAATCATACGATTTTTTGCAGCAGGCTGCCATGCCATAACTGGGTCAACCGGCAAATGTAATTCTTCAATTAATTTGAGTGTATTTGCCCCCGGAATACCCTTTGGTCGTATTGTGCGTGGACCCACTTCGAACAGGAAACCCTTGTCTCTATGTCTTTCTGTGCGTATCCAGCCGCCAACGCGATTCGAAGCCTCATAGATGGTTGCAGGATAACCAAATCTTTGTAGCAAATAATAAGCGGCCGAGAGGCCACTCATACCGGCTCCCAGCACAGTGGCCATTGTATGAAAAATTCAAAATTACGAAAACGATAGAATAATATAGCTATTTGTGGAAAATATAGACTATAAATTCCTAGGAAAAAAGATAAATTTGACAGCAACAACGACAATCAGTGTCATTGTTTTGTTTATGATGTGCCTTGGCTTTTGTTCTGATAACAGCATCAGCTGTTTTTTGGATATTGTTGGGTTTGAATGAAAAGCGGAATAAAAAGAAAACAGTGGCGGAGCAATTGAACTGTGCGTTCAAAAATTTAAAGTTTTTACAGAGCGCTGACGTAATTGCCACTATACAAAGCTCGGCGCTTTTCATTTGGGGAGATTACGATTCCTGGGGCGCCGTCGTTTGATGATTGGTGATGATGATTCTTGTAGAAAAACACAAAATAAACACTTTTTCACTTATAAAAAAATTCGATATCTCGCTTCGTTTTCGAGATATACAGGGTTAAATTCATAAAAAATAGGTGATTTTCAACTTTGACAGGCCAACCGTTTCGCGGCACTTAATGGCTATTCAACAATAATTTACGATAATAGCAATAATAAGAGATGATTTTTGTTTTTCCAATACACCATTAAAACTATCATTAACCAGTATCGCCTACGCAGAAAGGTGTTGCACGCAAAGTAATGTGAACTGCGTAAAGGACAATTGGAAAAAATGAAATAAAACAACTGTATTGTTATTGTATCTCGAAAACCAAGCGAGATATCAATTTTTTTTACTCGTGAAAAAGTGTTTATTTTGTCGAGTTCTACAAGAAATAGTCGTCAAAACGCGGCACCCCAGGAATCGTAATCTTGCCTTTCATTTTATTATTCTATGTTTAACTTAATGTAAACATCACTCAAAGCTTAGAAACGTTTGTAATGTATTTAATGACGATAATCCTTTAAACAAGGCAAGTACGAAGTAACGTCGTCACCTTCAATTCTCAAGGAGCAATCGGACGACGTAGATAGATATATATACATATATTAGAGGTTTGCACTTCGACCTTAAAGATCCATTGTGCCTTCTGTTCTTTGCAGTACCTCGTCTAATCCCAACCCCTTTACAAAGTCTAATATAATAGTTGGTGGCAACGAGCGTACATGTTCTTCAGCTGGGCTATGTATACCCAGGTAGCTTTGCCGTCTTCTCGAGATAGCGTCACACTCAAGCAACAGGTAAATCGGGGTCTCTGAAGCCAAGTCGCAAAAGCGACAGGACTCGTTCGACCATATTCCGAGCCTGTGCAGATGACCTCTCAGTCTGCAGTGTCCTATGAGAAAGCCTGTCAGCATCCTCAGACTATTCTTCGAGAGGTGCATAAACTGCTTGAAGCGTTTATGGTTATATTCTCCCAGTAGACACTTCGCCTGACGTAACCCCGGCTGAAGCTGCCAGTGTTCTTCCCTCAGTCGGAGACGTGCGCATAGCTCCTGTTATGCACACACACGCTAGCCGTTGGAGCCCTGTCAGTGATTTCCTCACCGTTGAAAGGGAGATTCTTGATGCCCACGCCACCGCCCAATAAGGTACTATATATGTACAATCATAGTGTATATCCATCTAAGTAAATTTGGGCTGCAGACCCAGGATTTTCCTGCTAGACGCCTGCACACCATTATTGCTTTAGTTGCCTTGGATGTTGTCGCATCGACATGTTCTCTCCAGAGTAATATGGAGTCTATTGTGAGACCTAGGTACTTCACCTTGCTCACCATGCTGACTTCAATCCCTGCCAGGGAGATAGTTCTCATCCCTAGTAGTTTCCTTTTTCTGCTGAATGGTACGATGGCCGTCTTGTGTGGGTTGATATTGAGTTTTGTGGTCGTAGTTTTGATTCGATTTGTACAATTTTTGGAATTTTACTTACGCAATGTGATATGTCTACCAAATTTGGTAGACTTGGGTAGGGGAAATATGCTTATTTGCTCTAAAATGGGCGGTACAACGCCCGATTTTTAATTTTTTTTTTGCTTTTTTTTTGATTTTTGCAAATTACCGTTACATGAGAGGTGGTTTTTGTCCGATTTTAAAATTTTTCAAAATTTTGCTTACTGACTCGAAATGCATTTTGTGCACCAAATTTGGTGGAGTTTAGTCAAGAAGTTGCGTAGATATAAATAAGTTTTTCTTAAAAAGTGGGCGGGGCTACGCCCGTTTTCCAAGAAAAATTTACACGCGTATTCCTTTCCCAAACCCAATTCTATGTTTTAAATTTGAGGAAATCAGCTGCAATAGTTTCTGAAATATCGGGTATTTCGATTTTTTTGTGGGCGTGGTTATTGTCCGATTTTGTCCATTTCTAATACCAAAGTAGCTTGGGTTCAGGGCAATGTGTATACCAAGTTTCCTTAAGATAACTCAATATTTGAAAATATATGAAAAAAAGTTTTAATACCCTGGGCCCCAGTCCGCTCCGGTATAAAAAAATTCGCTACATTTTGTTCAGCTTTAATTTCGTCTCTGCTTCCGTACAAAAGGGTGTTTAAAAAAGAAAAATAAATACACCAGTGACATAACTTAATTTTATTTTAACTTTAGTTCAATTTAAAAACGGGAAAAGCACTTGTTGTTTGTGCAGGACCACTAACGAAAGGATGTGCTAATGTTTTGGGCTACATCCGGCAAGTCACAAAGAGAGAAGTGGGTAAGGGGGTGGCATGCAACGTCTTTTAAACTTAGTATTTTCAACGTAGAAGAAGCCTCCCTCTTCTTTTACTGCTTCCAGCTGGTACCGCTTTGAATATTTTCAGGGCTGGAGGACTTTCATCCACTGCACTGTCTTTGTAGTAACCCTGTCTGAAACAACGTTTGGTATCAAACGACTCGGAAAGTTCCTTCCAAATGTCTGACCGAGCTGGTGGAGTTTCTCAACATAGCCGTATTAGACATTACTAGCTGTTGAAAGCGGATTTAAAATCGACAAAGAGATGGGTGTGGCGATTTTATTCTCTCGAATATTTTCCAGACCGTGGTCGATAGAAAAGTGGTTCATAGCAAAGTTTTTTTCTAATACCGGTCGCCCCTCGGCCGGCAGTGTCAAACCTCCGACTGTATTTCTGCCATGATAAAACTTTTCACAAAACTCACTTCAATTTTCTACGAAAAAGTAAATTGAAGGATTAGTCAAAAATAAATGCGCATTAAATAAAAGGGGGTTTTTAAAACCTTTTAAGTTTTGGACAAAGTTACAACCCTCCAAGAACTGGTAGTGTTGTGCAATCGTTTGAGCACCATTGCTAATTGATGTACAGTTTCTTAGGAGCAACCTGACAAACCTGTAGTGCGATTCACTAACTTTAAACGATCCGACAATCGCAATATTTATCGATAATATTTGTCATTTGCAGTAACGATTTTGCGATTCTCTTACTTATTCATAGCGACTCGTTGTATTTATTCAAAGTACTAAAGGGTGGCATCTTGGTCTAACTAATCATAGAATAGAGTCACCTGCAAACAGCCCAGTGTTTTCGTTTTCAAAATTCGCTCCATTAATAATCGTGTTGTGATCCAGGGTTTTTAGTTTTTATATTTAAAATTTTATACCTGTATATTAAAAATAAGTTATATTTTAATCCTTGATAAAAGTGTGCTTTTTAATATCAAAGAAACAAATCACCGATTTTTAAATGTATCTTTTATTTAAGTTGAAATCACGAAGTTTTCTTTTCTCGATTGAGTTAACAACATCAAATTTGTTGTCGTTTAGTTTTCGATGATTGACTAGCTGACTCGGCGATAGCGAAAATCGTAAAAAAAAATGCCTGCTGAATAGCAACATCGATAAAATGTTCGTTAAGATGGGTTAACAATGCGAATACCGTTAAAATAAGTTAGTGAATCACACTACTGATGAGAAACACGGTCATGAAAATAAAATACGAATTTTTCATAAATACATATATACATACAAATATGTGAATTTATTACATAGGAGCATCACTCAAATTATTATTAATTATAAATTAAAGGAAATAAATAATGTAATACATAAAAATTAATGATATCAAATTCAACACACAAAAACTACTACTTAAATAGGAGAAGACCCGATAGCATATACTAAAATTTCCAGGGCTATCGTGAAATCTGCGAAAATGCGTTCACTGAATCTAATTTTCTATGAACGAATACATTTTACATTTAGTGTAAACCCCGACTATCATAAATATATGTATATATTTCGTCGTTTTTTAAATTTCCTGCTGTATTTTTTGGACCATCCGGTGGTAATCACCTCGACTGACGTAAACCTTTTTCATATTCATGGCTGCCTTGAAGTTGGAAAATGTTGCAAATACAACAATAGGCCTATGTTAGAAGTGGAGGATATGAATTTAAACCATTTAGTTGAAAGTTTGCCATTCCCAGTTTAACGCCTCCATTAGTTGTTCGATGAAAATCTGCCGTACAACATAGGGCACATCCTCCGATTAGGACCACAGGAACTACATTTCCGCTATTGGCCAGCACACATTCAGCATCCTGAAAAGATTCTTCAATCTCTCTAAATGGTTTTGTATGTTGCCTTCGAATAGCATTTTTTCACTACTAAAAGAGTTTTTCAAATGCCTCTCATTCGCATTTTTAATTATTTTATGCTTGGAAGAAATGCTTATGGATTTTATTTCAATGTGGAAAATTAAAGGAAGGAAAATAAGAGCATAAATCGGTTCGGCTGCTAGCTCCTTCGATATGTATGGCTATCAGAAAATAAGAAGAATAAGAACTTTTGCTAGTGTGTTAGTGGTGTCAAAAATTATGTTCATCTATTGGTGTTTTCATCAGGTCCCTTGCTTTTTATGCGATATCGCTTTAAGACGATAAAATCTTAAAGTAAACAAGTAAAAGTAAAATAATACACCAAATACTTTAGTATTAAAAAAAATGTTCACTATTAAAACTGCGAATCTATTTAATGTATATTTCTATGGTTAAATATACAGTTTGTTAAAAAAATGTATATTATATTAAACTAATTTGAAATTGGTGTGAATTTAATTCAGTAATCGATATTGAGGGCCAACGGGGACTAATCTAAAACGCGTCGGGATGGGTGGGTTCGGGACCTACAAATTTAATATAGGGATAGGCTAAATTGGGACGAATATTCAGTCCCGCGTCCACCTTGGCGCCTATTATTCATTGGTATTAAAGCTCCGCAAATACAGCTAGAGATTATTAATCATTTACATCTACCTAGCTGTTTGTCCGTGTAAGCATGCAGTTTAATTTGAGGCGGATATAAAAAATGCACGCCGGAGGAGTGTCTACAAACAATATAAAAATGTGTAACAAAGCACGGCAATAAAAATGACATTTAAAAAATTTAAGCGGAAGGAAAGATTCAAGAGAGCGGTACCGGAAGTATGACAATACGGAGTAGCGGGAGTGAAGCGAGAGCCATACAAAGGCGGGCGAAACAAGTGGGAAACACACCGAAAGTAAAGGTTTAAAACAAAGCAAAGGATAATGCGGGAGCGAAAACGAGCGTAAACAAGAGCAAACATAACGGTACAAAACAAAGCCACACTACTAACGTAATCAAATAACCTGTATAAAAGAGGTAGCAGCGGCGAACAACGTGGCGGAGATTGAAGCGAAAATTAAGCCAACAATTCTTTGTCGTAACTATTCGGAAACGTTGACAATCGAACGCATACCGAAAAAGCTCAACACAACGAGGGCCTGGAGAAAGTCTGCACCTTTCAGATTTCAGACTTGTATCCGCTGCCGTTGCGAAAGGTTCGTTCGTGTTTGCGCTGCGTGGCCGTGTGTGTGACAAAGCAGAGCAGTGAAAAAAGCAGTGCCACAGAATAGAATAGAAAATTTTTGTTTTTCCGCAAATACTTACAGCAAAAGCGTTAAAAAATTAAATTTGTGTTCGAAAAACGCAAAATTACACACCAAGGAGCCTAATTATAATAGTGAAAATGATGATGAAAAAACTGCAAACACAGCAGCAAGAATGATTTGCTGCAGAGAAAAGTTGCCCCAATTTGAGCCAAGGCGCAGCTGAAAATTTTTCATGCAGCAATACTGAAACTTTTGTAGTGCATGAACATAGCCTCAGTAGGGTAGATAGAAGAACCAGAAAATTAATTAAAGAAAATAACAGAATTTAAGAAGAAATGAAAGTGCTGCATTTTGCGAAAAAAAGCCAAGCAGTCGTGAATTTTTTATATCAATTAAAGTGTGCAAATTTTTATGTGAAAATGCAGTGAAAACTCGCAAGAAAAAATTTCGGTATGTGTGTATTTGCTGGCCTGTAGGTATGCGTACTAACATACATACACATGTACATGCATACGTGAGTGTGCATGTGTGTATGTGTGTGCACGCACATCGGTTTGCAGGGGTGTACTAGGGCTTCGTGACTAGGACAAATTTTTTCATCGTCCTCGTCGTCGTGGTCGTAATTTTCGTTTGGTTGCCATCTATGTATGTGTCGTGCTCCTTATAGCACGTTGCAAATGAAACGAAGATAGCGTACGAGCGGAAACTCGTCGAATATGTGCCAGACACCATGGATATAATTGCTTATAATAAATGCCATGCAAAGGAATTTTTCCAAGTGTTGTGTGATTTGCAAAAGCCAAAAAGTACAAATTGAAACACTAAGATATTTAGTTATACAATTTTAGTTAGAAAATAATAGCCAAGAATCGCGCAAAGATTCAATAAATAGTTTTGATTTATCTATGCGTTCCTCGTTGTAACCGAGCGCCTCAATGTTCAATCTCCCTTTAGCTTTTCGATTTGGATAACTGGCGGCTGCTCCATCAACTCCCTCCCTTCAATACGAATTCCTACGATTATTTCTCACGACTGCTTCTTCTAGTTGCCACTTCGCTCCAACTACTCCCACTTCCAACTATTCCATGTAAATAACATGCTGCATAGGCTCTCTTCCTTTCTTATTTTGCAAGCGTCACTTCGTACATCCCCTTCTCCCTTGTGACTCTACCCATCATATTCCTTTAGTCGTTACTTTGAAAGCTCGTTACTTTGTTGTCAGCACACCTCAACATAAATGCTTACACATACACACACACACGCTCATACCCGCATGAAGAGAAATACAACGCAGCCCTTTACACCCTCAATTCTCACCTACATTTACATAGTAACTGTATTATGGCCTGTATGTTGCTTTTAACTTTACTTTTATTGCTCTTGCTTACTTGTGCCGTATTTGTTCGTTCTCGAAGTCGTTGAGTTCTTCGTCCTACTTCGTCCTTCTGCGTATTTTATTTGTGTGTCAATGTGTTCATTGGCATTCACTCCTTGACTCAGTTTGCTTGCTTTTTTTGAGTTGGCGTTTCGCTTTTGAGTTCGACAACTGCACTGACTAGGCGCCAGCGTTGGGTAAATGTATTGTCAGCTGCTTGCAGATTCAGATGTGCCCTGTAGGGAAAGCGAGTGTTGCTCTCGTTAAGGAGGGATTTCGGTACAAGAGATAGCGGATGGCAGCTTTAGAAACCAACGAGCACAGTTTACAAATCCTAGAGTGGTATTTTATTTTCTCATTGGATTTGAACATCTCCACAGAAGTTTCCCAACTGTCCATAGTCAATTTTTATTTCTACAGTTTTTACAGTAAGACGTGTGGGTGCTAGATCTGAGTCTCGTTTTGGTTGGATGTTCTTGTCGTTTGCTCAGACGGTAAAGAGATATGCATTTTAGAGATGTTATTAATTTCGGCATTTCAGAAAAATTAAACCAAATTTGTTTGTCGATTCCGGCCGCATATTTTGTTCAATTTTTTGTCGAGTTCCAGACGTATATTTTGTTAATTATTATATTAAGTTCCAGCCGCATTTTTTACTCTTTTAGATCTACAATGAAAATCGTGGACAGAGTGTTTAACATGAAAATTATTTAAAATTGTCAAAGTCACTTTTATTAGCATTTCAAAACGCCAAGTTTTGACTAATTATTTTAATTTATTCAATTTGAATTATTAAAAAAAAATTGATAATTTTACAATAAACACCGGTTGAACCCAACTTTCAAACTTTGTTCGAGTGCAGAAGAAAATTCTACAAATTTTATACAAATTTTTAAATTAGAGTTTTAAGCAAACATGTGGGTATACAATTTTATAATAAAGTTTCAAGTGGCTACAATTTTACCGTTGATTTTTGACATCTTGTTTTACTGAAAGTGTTGCGCGGTTTTTTCTTTATAAAAAAATCTGGTGGCTAATTAAAAAGTTTTCAAATCTTGTGTAAATGTGTGTAGAATTTTTTCACCCATTTGAACAAAGTTTGAAACTTAGATGTAACTGGTATTTGTTGAAGAATCAATTATATTTTTATTAAAATATAATTAAAATTTAGTAAAGAAACATGAATAGTCAAAAGTTGTCAATATGTGGTGGTGCTATAGTTATGACTTGCACCGTGTTTTCGTGATCTGATCGACGAATTATTTTTGTTGCAGGGATTATTTGTAAAGCTTTTTTGGAGTTTATACCAAGCACCACTGATTTGTGGTTTTTTACCGAGGATTGCAAATACTAGGGCAAGGTCGCGAGTAATGTTTGGGCTTGATATTCCTACTACACAAATATTTGTTACAAAGTGCATTCTGAAGAAAATTTTCTCTTTACAAAAGTGCGGATTACTAAACGAGTATTGAAAGATAATTTGACCGAAGAATAATTGAAAAAGAAGATTTAAATCAAGCCATTAGAATACAAGCGAAGGCTAATACCATGCCAGCGCTCAAAATTCAAAAAGGTTACTAACACATTTGAAACTTATTAGACATCTAACCCACACATTTACAAATTTGTCGTTTTTTTAACTTTTCTGTATTCCAATAAGAATGCTATGTGCTAGAGCGAGCAAGATAGGTATACGAAAAAAATATGTCTAATCAGTAAGTAGTGGTTATCAGTTTGAAGATTGCGTGCACTATCACCATCTCTAACAAGTCATACTCGGATTGCAGTTGTAGCGAAAATTATTTACAGTACAGCTTACTGTCTATTTTCTTCTTCTGTTTTCTCGACATGGAACGACCTTCCATAACCCCTTGTCAAACCAAACTTGACAAGGAAATTCGTTCCAATATATATCAGATATTGCTCTTAAATTGCAGGATTATCTTCACTGGGCTACGTAAAATTACGTGGCGTGACGTACAAAAAGAGCCGCCGAGTAATCATCCTCTGTGCTCTGGATAGGAGGAATCACGATAACGAATGAAAAAACGCTTAATGTTCGAAAGGAATCTAATTATCTAACAAATAAAAGAGAAGCGTCCAGCTCCTAACCACATATCGCTCAAACTGTTAATTCCATTGTCTTCAGCCTGAAAGTATGCATACAAAATGATAACAGTATTGATATCTTTGTATGGCGGAATTTTTGAAAAATAGCTCGATGGGTTTTTCCCTCTACTCGCTGGTTATAGTGAAAGTAAAAGAGGGCAATGAACTGCTACAACAGTTGTAATGCACGAGGTGATTGGTAACAAAAAGTCGGTGGATCATAGGGATCTGTTGATTTTAAATTTCTCCGTCTTGTTCCGGCAATTTCACGGTTATTTGTTGTGGCAATGCGAACATTTGAAATATAAAATGATTAAATATATAAAAAAAAATCTTCTTCGATACACTTTTATGTGAATAAAAATATAGTTTTGCGGGAATGCAGCTATTTGCTTTGCACTGTATAAGTTATATGTCTCTAATTTGTGCGAAAAATAAGAAATGTTCTCAGCTGTGGCAAAAGTCATTGCCGTGAAGGAATGTACCATTGCAACTGTCATACAAATTGTTCCGTTTCGATGCGACACCAGTGCATGTTTGGTCAGACGATGTTTATAAGAAACTCGTAAACGAAGTAAACTCGTAGATTCGCCCCTGTCTTCCGGAGGGTGAACGTTACTAACCAAAATATTTTGCTTTCACTTTTATCAGATTACGAGTATACTAAGGGTACCCATAAAACAAAAACAAAATTAAATAGCAAAATTTTATTTATAAATCAAAGGGACAAATGCAATTTTTGATATTTATCGTTCAAATCATTTCCAAACTCTACCTCACTTAAAGTAGACTTATTCCATATGCTACTTTTTCCGACAGGGTGCTTTAAGTGTTATATTTGTAGTTATGTTTATCGCATGTGTGTGCATTGGTGTGCTGCCCAACCACAAATCCACACGAAGCATAGCACGGAAATCCAATTTCAACGTATTCCTTCCACATTTTCCATTTCCTTCATTACAATTTCGCCGCTGTCTTTTCAAATAATCATGTACAAACATAGACTTATACATATACAAACACACAATATGTGTGTATACATTTAAAATATAAATTCGTGTATGCTCTTTTTGTTTTTGTTGGCAACGTGGCTAATTTCGAAATGCTTTCAATAAATATATACAAATAGTTTTTATGTAACGCTTTAGTCTTAGAGTCTGAGCCAAACTATCGCTTTTGTTTTAGTTGATTTAACTCGACTCGTCTATTTTTGTTTCTCTAAGTTTGGGTCACGAAGACCCTAATTCTTGCTCCAAATGTCATTGGCCTCCTCAGGTATACCGTACTAGGGCGACCGTTTATGCGACCCTAAGGAGCCTCAAATTCGGCTTTACATTTTTTAATAGCTCTGCCGGAATAATAGAAGTACTTTCTTAACAAAAGTTGAATGATTTATAGCGAATTATAATTTACTGGCATTAGGCTAGTACGTTAGGGTGATAAGAACTGCGATCTGGTGGGTAAGTTCTAGAACGGAGTACTTGAAATCAATGACGAAGCAAAAAAGTAGAAACGAGACAAAAACATCGATATATCATACTACTGAGTGTTAATTCCTAAGATATCAAGATAAATGTAAAAAAGTGAAAGCTAGGTTAGGTTAATGTGGCAGTCTCCGCAGAGGGAACTCACTTAGAACGGTAGCACCGTAACCGAAGACGGTTAACTGGAAAAGAGCTGTGTGCCCAAAATGAAGTCCTGAAAACTGCTTGTTTCCCCCTAGAGAGCTCTTCTGGGGTGTTAATGAAGTAAGAGCCTAGGTACCTGAACCCCCACCTCGCCCAGGCTGGGCAGCTGAGTAGAAAATGAAAAAATTATTCAAACTCGTCAACCTTCATACAGCTGCGGGGCAAAGGGGCAAAGACTATATTCAAAAGTGAATCCTAGCGTTTGCAGAAAACTTGTTTTTTTTTTAAATTGCCTTGGTAGTATACTTTAAATTCGGGAGTGTATGGCGAACATTTTCTTTTGGTATATGCGGTGAAACGGACTAATGTACATATGCAAATATTTACATAATTTTTAAATAAATAAAAGTGAATTAAGTTTATATTTTAATCAGACTTTCTCTGACATTTGGCTTCGTGTTGAAATCCAAAAACGATACCCTTTTTCCTCCTTTGAATATTAATTGTTTCAATTTAGAATAAGTTCGAATATATCACTACCATTCCAGAGACAATACTTTGGAAACGAGAATAATTGATTTGGAACGAAATATTCAAGTAATATTCCTTTTGAATCTGAATAAATTTTTAGAAATGAATTGCACAAATAACAAAATAAATTTGTATCAGAAAAAGAATTACCATTGTATTAGAATATCAGAGACAAATACGTACTATATGTAGATTTGAGTTAGAAGCCCAAAATTAAATACATTTTCATTCGAGGTAAAAGTTCAGTACTTTCAGAATATTTTAAATGCGATTCGCATTCAAACATCCGCATTTCCCGCACTTCCTTACAAAATTCAAGTTTATCTTCATAATCTCTATGTGCACACGAATCTGATAAAAACATCTATATGCATGTGTGTGTGTGTGTGTGTGCAGGCGAACAAAGCTTTATATATCAAATTCGAATAAGTCCCGCAGGACATTCGTACAGTTAGATATTATCCAAATATAAAACGAAAAAATAGAAACAAAAAGTCAAAATAAGAGCAAATAAAAACGAACACATGGCAGAGCTTTCTAGCATTTCAGGGAATTTATGTATGCTTATATTTTGCGACTGACAATGTGACACACTATTTTATATCGGTCACACATAGCAGTTTTATAAACAAGGGCGCGCGCACAAGCACCCGTCTATGCTTATGTGTACGTGTTTGTCGAAACTAGGGCAATGTGCGTGCGTTCGCGAGTGTTTGGATTCCTTGGGAAAGGCGCGTGTATTTGAACTAGGAAGTGAGCAAATAATATGCCAACTGACCGACCGACCGACCTACCGAGCGGCTGACAAACCGAAAGTGTGACAATATGACAGTCCGGTGGGCGTACAAACCAACGACCGATCAGTCGTCGCCGCAGTGTCTCAGCGTCTGCGTGTGAATAGCCTCGACATGTCAAACGCATGACACAAATACTTATGCAGATGGTGTTAGATGCATATTCATATCTACACATACACACACATACATTTATATTTATACATACATGCAATCTGTATGTCAGTGTGAACTAGAAATTTTTACTTACTTTGTTTAGTAAGCAGTGAAAGCAAAACTCCCCTACTCGCATTACAAAATACCGTTATCTTTATTTCATTATAAAAAACTATCAGCTATATTTCACGAATTATGAGAAAATCAAAAGCTATATAAAAATGATATCAATATTCCAGTGCCATCAAAGTAAATTTTCCCAATAGTACCACAGGGCGTATGATAAACATTTGTTTGCGTTGTGAAAATAAGGCAACTTTAGAACTAATTTTAATTGATTGATTTGAAAGTTTAAGCAAACTTCTTAACTACCTCATCTACGCATAAATTAATCTCATTCTAAAAAATTGTCTTTAAACTCAGATACTCTAACACAAGCTGAGGGATTAGTGAGCGCATGGCGTATGATGAACAAGAATGCTTGAAATTAGTGATGGGAAGGAAGTAGCGTGTACTTTCGTGATTCGCGTCTTTAAAGAATCTTGTGTTTTTCGGCATTATTTTACCACAGTAGCTATAACAGATATCCATCGATCTGGTAGCGCCTTATTGTATGCAATGGTGGATTTCATTAAGCGGTTTCAACCAATAACTTGTAATGTTTGTAATTTAAACTTGAAGATGAAGAAACCAAAGTTCCAAAATAAAAGACAAAAATTACTAAATACGTAAAAAATTACCATTAATTACTTTCAAATAATCTAAATAAAACGTAAGATTTTCGGAGTACTACAAATTAGTACCGAGTATTAGTTCCAGTACTGACCTGGTACTGAATAGATACTTTGAATCGATAACTCAGTACAAATGTGCTACTGAGTACTCAAAAGTGCTTTTAAGAATCAGGTACGGTTGATTCTTTTGATAACCGAATACTTACCTCTTATTTTGTACCTTTTATTTGGAATGGTTGAAAAAATCCTGTAAAGACTTTTAGAAATTAGTTTAAGAATATCTCACTCTACACAACTTTAATGAAATACTGCCGAACCTCAACTTCAGGGCCTGATTTATTAAATTTGCGGTAAAGCCAACACCAAAAGTTGTCCATTATATTTGGCAATGGCCTGACATCCTTACTTGGGGAAATGAACTCAGAAGGTGTTAATATTTACATGGTTTGTAATAAATTATATAAATTTTCTTATATCTTTTCAAATAAAGCGTAATGCGAAATTTGTAATTAAAAAAATTTAATCAACTTTTTAAAGGTTTTAAAATTTGGACGAGTTTTCTAATAGACAAAAACTACTTACTCAGAATTTTGAATTGCCACTCAAAATCTTGACTTGGACCATTTACTAGGCTTTAGCTTCATATATGCATATATGTATGTATATGTTGCTATGATCAGAATAGCATTTTTACCATAAAGGTTGTATTTCAGTTAGCAGCACGACAAAAGTGAAAATCTCATGACAGTTGTTAATCAAGGAGCATCGATAGAATAAAAGTTGGAAGCAAGGCGAATCCATACAAAATTCCTTTGTACTTTGTTTTTGTTTCTCCGTAAGAGTTGTCAAAATTTAAATTCATTTTGTTTTTGCTTTTACGGCTTTTGAAAGCTCATACGCAAAAGCAAAACCAAAATACATGTAGGTGAATAAAAAAAAAATCAAATCAGCTGCTCTTATGCCATCACCTTCTATAAATTCGCCTTGGTTGGAAGTACGAATTCGAAAAATTTAATGAAAGCAAATGAAAATACTACTAATGCTCAGTTGTAAGCGATTTTTGCGTCATCAGGTTGTAAAATTGTTGGAAACCGATTCATACTACGGTTTTGTTAGGTGGACTTTACTTGACTTCCGTTTTCTCCAATCAGTTCAAAATTTGTACGGCTTCGCCTCTAAAGCTTCTTCTAATATAACTGACATAACTCCCGCTTTTACTCATCACACAATTTTTTACATGGACGCTCATCCGACGAGCATGTCGGTGTGGAAATACTTATGCAGCTGGAATGGTATCAGGGTCAATTTTCAGACAGTTAATTGTAATACAACTCAACACATTTTTTACAATTTTATGTTGCCCAAACAATGGCAATTATTTATTGTAGAATTTTGTACATAAAATTAGAATCAGAGATCTAATTTCTAGAGAAAGCTTAAATATTGCTCTTTTAAAAAGCAAAAAATTATGTATTAAAAAGCGAAGTGTTTTTTATTCACTAAATATATACAGTGCGGCCAGTATTAATAAATAAATTAGAAGCAGGTTTCAATGACAAAAACTCTATTTTAAAATAAACGCCATTTTATTTCTATTACCGCTCTATTCTGACGAAAATGACAACACACATCGCACGGCTATTGTCATAGATAGCTGTCTGGGCCTAAAACTATAACGCAGAATATAAAAATAGTGTAAGTCGTAGTCACATACTGAGTAGGACGTATGAACTATAAGACAGCTGTCATCATTAAAAGGCTCACAACATTTTTGCCGCACAGTTTTAGGCGCAGTAGTTAAAATAATTGTTATGCGATGTGTATTGTCATTGGCGTAGGAATAGGGCAGCTAAAATACGCTTTATCTCTAAAACTTGGTAATCTGTTCCGTTTCATGTCAAATTAGTTATCAAAATCCTTGTAAAACACTTTGCTGTTAAATATGATATCCTTTAGGCGTTTCAATGGCACCGCAATTTTTTCGAACATTTTTGTCGGCGAAACTTCACGGCCAAGATTACCACTCTTTAAAGGGAGTTTTTTTTTTGGTTTGTAAGGAGATGAGCATTATTTTGAAGTTTTAAAAGCAAGTTTTACGTTTTTAATTAATGTTTGAGTGGCTGTGTTTGGGTAAAATTTACAAAAATCTTCTAAGTTAAATTTAGTTGGTTTTATATAAAAGGTACTTTATCTTACCACTATGACTACGGGATAAAAGGTCTTTCACTCTAATTAAAATGAATCGGTTGAACGTTTTCGTTGCTTACACAGGACACTGCCCCGCAACTGCAATCCACCAATTCAAGCTAGGGTTCCATGGCGTATGATGAGTATTCGATTTAAGCAAATATGTTTACTTTTTCTGACTTGTTTGCAAAATAATTAAATTTCTTTGTACATATTTTATTGAGAAATTATGTCTGCCCTCTTATATATTGCATTTTGAATATCTTGACTACATTAATGGCAAATTTCAAGGCGTGTATTTTGCACGTGTTTTTCTGCTATTTGCTATAAAGTTTGTTTAAATATTTTAAATATTTCCTCATTAATAGGATATTTATCAGATTGCCATATCTGAAGCGTTTTACCCATTTTGTTGAAGTTGCGTAGGATATGTAAATTGAATCACAAGTTAATGGGTACAAACAGCGTAACTATTTTTTTCTTTTTAATCTTTAGAGCTAGTTGGTATTTGGTGTTTGCAGATTTACAAATAATTTTTGAATACCTTTACATGTTTGCTTCACTTTTTTCATATTCCTGCCTTTTTTCCAAAATATACACGTCCATATAAATATGCGTGCGTGTGTGTGTGCCTGCAACCGCGAGTGTATTTGTTGGCGCTGGAAAGCTTTTTCGGAATGTGAGTGCGTAAGACACACACACACACACACACACACACAACCATTGCGAGAGAGTGGAGAGCAATTTCTCGCTGTTAGCATTTGCGACGAACACAAACAAGGTGCACGTGCAAATGCAAGCGAAGAATCAGCAGGAAAGGACACAACGTGCGGATAAATAGTGAAACAGTAGCAGTTTTCGCTTGCGACAGATACAACGAAAGAGCGGGAAAAATAAGAAAATTAAATTTCTTTTTACAATTTATACAGCTATGTGCAAATAAAATGTGATGCAGAGAGCAAAGGATAATTAATAAACAGCAATAATATAAAAAATGTGAAAGTGCAGCAAGAACAAGGTTTTTTTTCTTTGTGTGTGTACCGAATATTTCTTGCTTCTGCTATCGGTGGTGTAGTAATGTTTGGTTTTTCTTTCTTTTCTTCTTGCAGCGCTGAGCTTAGATCATTGTAAAAGAAGCAACGAAAAAGTGCTAGAAAAAGTGTAGAAATTCGCTTTGTATTGAAAAGCAACGGCAAACAAAATTTTACAACTGAGCAAGCATTATAGTGAACGTGTGAATATAAGTAAAAAGCAAAAGGCAAAAAAGAAAAACAAAAATAAAACATTGTTGTTGTAAGCTGCTACCGAATTTGAGCAGTAAGCGATAAACTAAAACTTGTGCAAAGACTTTTACAACAACAAAATGCATAACTTAAAACTACGCACAAGTAAATTTCAGCGACTCTAAAAACAACTAAATAAAATAACAAAAATTTATAAAGGAAAAATTATAGCAATACCAGTTACAAAGCAGCAGCAAAAAGTGTATAACAGTAATTATATAGTCACGCGCTTGTCGTTTAAATAAATTCTAAAAAAAATATATATATTATACTACTACCACTACTACAGCTACTACTACTACTACTACTATTATAATTACTACAACTACTACCCGTACATAAAAAAGCTTACAAAACTAAATATTTAATCAAATTTACTTGTAATTCATCGTATTGTGCAAACATCGCTGTTTGTTGAATTTTTAGCAAACTATTTAGCGCTAACATCATTCAGCTCATCATTCAAACTACCAGTAACCAGTAACAACTGTAATATTTGCATTTAAAAATTTATGCAGTTCAAGTGAAACTAAACGCTGTGCAAGATGATGTTGTAATTGTATTTGTTTATAATATATTTGCGCAGGTGCGCAATCTCTACAAAACGGATTCTGCTGAAACATGCAAAATTTCATAGTGTGAATGTTGGCAACGCTGGCGTGCCTCGGTGGTTTTGCCTGTATTAGGACTAGGTGAGTACAATGGAAATTAATTTAATAATTATGGTATATAATATAATTTAGTAATAATTCTTATAAGCACATATGTATGTACTATATATCCTCCAAACACACAGAAATTGAAAAAATGCGTGCTAGGATGGTTTTTAATTTAACAAAAATAGTACAGGGCGCTCATCTGATGCTCATCCAAAACGTTCGTTGACCTTTGGAGAGAATTCTACCAAAAATTTAACAATAAAATAAAATAAACCCAATAAAAAACAAACGCATGCACCTAAATGCGCGAGCCAGAAGTAAAACTTCTGTGCCGATTCTACAAAGAGGTATAGAGTTAAATATGGGATAGAGACATCTTTATTAGTTTTGTTTTAGCTTTAGCAAAATAGAAATAGTAGTAGAAATGAAAAACAATAGTAGTAGAAGAAAGTAAAAATAGCAAAAGTAATTAATAGTATCATTAGTAAAAATAGTAGGATAAATTAGTAAACAAATTAGTAGAAAGAAGTAAAAATAGTAAGAGTAATTAGTAGTATCATTAGTAAAAAATACTAGTAGAAATTATTAAAAATAGTAGTAGTAATTAGTAGTATAAATAGAAAAATAATAGTAAATTTGTAAAAAATAGTAGTAGAAAGAAGTATCATTAGTAAAAAATACTAGTAGAAATTATTAAAAATATTAGTAGTAATTAGTAGTATAAATAGAAAAATAATAGTAAATTTGTAAAAAATAGTAGTAGAAAGAATTAAAAATAGTACGAGTAATTAGTAGTATCATTAGTAAAAAATACTATATTATTTTTTTTTTTTATTTATTTATTTATTATTATTCGTTATTCGTTTGCAATAAGACTTAAAATACTAGAAGAAATTAGTAAAAATAGTAGTAGTAATTAGTAGTATAAATAGAAAAATAATAGTAAAATTTGTAAAAAATAGTAGTAGAAAGAAGTAAATATAGTAAGAGTAATTAGTAGTATCATTATTAAAAAAAAAATGTAGAAATTAGTAAAACTAGTAGTAGTAATTAGTAGTATAAATATAAAAAATAATAGTAAAATTTGTAAAAAATAGTAGTAGAAAGAATTAAAAATAGTAAGAGTAATTAGTAGTATCATTAGTAAAAAATACTAGTAGAAATTAGTAAAAATAGTAGTAGTAATTAGTAGTATAAATAGAAAAATAATAGTAAAATTTGTAAAAAATAGTAGTAGAAAGAAGTAAAAATAGTAAGAGTAATTAGTAGTATCATTAGTAAAAAAAAACTAGTAGAAATTAGTAAAAATAGTAGTAGTACCAAATTCACAGCAATCCTTATAATCTTCATTACTTTCAAAACTAAGAGGTCAATATATTCTCTCCAATTGTTCCATAACCAGCTAAACGTTTTAAAGTGGCAGTGCCAGATAACCAAAAAGGCCATGGATGATGCAAAAGTTGTTATAAAAGAGCAATAAGGACAAAAAACAGATCATATATTTTCCTTTTGTAAAAAAACGAAAATAAGTATTCATACACGTACATTGTGCGTCAATTATATATACGAAATGTAAAATTTTGATTTCATAATAAATAAAATACAAATGATTCACTGCTTTTCATACAAAATATATTAAATCTCAATATGGGTAGGAATCTACCCACAAGGTTGGAAAACACACATCGATTTAAGGCCAAAGGACGATTGATAGGTTTCCTCCGTTTTTGTTTTGCTTTTATATTAATATTTAAATTTCGATTTTTGCGGAGGTATTACATGATACAATAACTTTTAGTAGGTAGTTCCACTATTTTTTTCGCCAGTTTTGCAGCTATCCAAAAAAAAACTATCGATCCAGTTGGAACAAATTTTAAAATATTGAAAAGAGCTTTTTCAACACAAATATGTAAGACAAACTAGACGGAGTTCAGCAGACTTAGACGATGTTTTGAGTTAAACTATAGTTTTAAATTTCAAAATTGAAACTGACTAAATATGGCTTGAAAAGTTTCAGTTCTTTCAATACGTGCTATCGGAATAGCGTCATCATCTGAATATTTTAAGATTTTAGAAGCATTATAATCCTTCTTACATCCCCTAGATCCGACACTGCCTGCAGGTAGCCTTTTACCGATTTATTTCGATATACGGAATCGGTTACTTATGAAATGTATGTGATTTCAACTTATGTACCTTTAATAGCAATTACAAAAATCTAGAATTTTTAAAAATTCATGATTTATTATTTTGGTCATTGAAAATGTTTGGGTTGACTTCGATTCAGTTTCCGCCAAAATTTACCGAAGTTCGGTTTGGTTATGTTTGGCACTGGAAATCGATGTTCGGTCGTCCTGGAGTTGTAATAATTCCAATCAAAGTGAAAATGATGGATAAAATCAAAACAATGCCTTAGCAGAGCTTATGTCGGTTTTTTGCAACCCACTAGCAAAAGAACGCTCCAACTCGAATAAAATTTCCCTTTCGTTGCGTCGTTTTTTTTTTTTTTTTTATTTATTTATTTATTTATTTGTCTATGAAATTTACAATTCATTCAGACTAAGTACATAGGAACACAGCAAAAAATAATTTTATTTTATTTTTCTTAAGATTACATTTAGAAACTAAAGAACAATATTATTACTTAAGTATGATTTTAAATTAACTTTTAAGCTGGCTTTAGTACTTGAGAAATCAAGGTCCAAAGAAACAAATAGCTTATTGAATTCAAAAAGTGTCCTGTTAATCGGGGCATTAAAGCCATATACTGTTTTACTTGTGCCAACATAAAACGGATCCATATGACGCAAGACTCTACACGGCACATTAAAGTTGATTTTACTCAGTAGCGAAGAACAATCAACAAAGCCAGTGACAACATCTATCAAAAAGGAGACTGATAAGAAAATTCTTCTATTATGCAATGTCATTAAGTTGATCAACTGACAACGTGAGTTGTAAGCAGGTAAGGGCTCAGAGAAATGTAAAGAACGAAGAGCAAATCGGATAAACACCTTCTGAACCGACTCCAACCGATTTATATGAATTTGGTGGTAGGGCCTCCAAATGAAAACAGCGTACTCAAGTATCGAGCGAACATAAGAGGAATACAGTATCTTAAGAGTGTACGGATCTGAAAAAGAAAAACTATTGCGGCGCACAAATGCAAGCATTGCAAAGGCTTTAGAAATTGTATAATTAATATGTGTGACAAAGCTAAATTTAACATCAAAGTATACACCAAGGTCTTTAATCTCATTAATGGAATTTAACATATTAGAGCAAATGCTATAAGAGGTACAAATTGGATTTTGGAGTTTAGAAAAAGTTATTTGATGACATTTCTTAATGTTGAGAAATAAGCGATTTTTTTCACACCACAAGTACAACCTATCAAGCTCCGCTTGAAGTACTAGTGAATTATTAGCGTTTCTAATCACCGAGTAAATTTTAAGATCGTCCGCATACATAAGATACTTAGCTGTCGAAAAACAGTCCCCAATATCGTTAACAAACAATATAAAAAACAACGGACCCAGTACGCTACCTTGTGGAACACCAGAGGTCGGCACAAACGAACGACTTGTTTGGTGTTATTTAAGAACGGAAAATAATTGTATTGACAAATTTTGGTTTGATTTGGTTATGCATTTAAAAATACATATTACATCAATAGAAACAGACTTTGTGCTAAACTGAAATTTCTCAGGGATTTTCTTAGGGCTCATTCCCAATAGTTCACGCAGTGTTTTTACATCCCAACACTACACCTCAGGTCGGATATTATTTTACGGAGATGGCTCAACTCGCATATTTTTCCAAATTAGTGTTAGGCCCGTTTCTTGACTTGACATAGTTACATATTTAAAAATACTATGCAAATTAAAACGAATTAGGGCTTAAACTGAAATTTCCCATATATTTTCTTAAATCTAATTCACAATAGCGTAGTTTGTGTTTAGTTCGCAACACTGCATGATAAGTGGGATAACATTTTACCGAGTTGGCTCAATTTGTATATTTTCGCGGGTTGATGTTCTTGCTTTGCATGAAAATTCGTTTTCCTTCTTAGTATTCTTTTGTCATACGCTTTCAAAAAAAACAAGCCTATTAATGCTCGACTTTCTTTGGTCTAACGTTAATGAATTTAAGTATTCCATTTTGGGGAACAACCAAAGTAATTTTATTGTTTTTGCGTTAAGTTATTGAATTGGTCGAAAATGATTGGTCTCTTTTGATAAACGTTCAATTTAACGTTACGTTGCATCCTTGCATAAATAAAAATTTCGAATTGAAATAGGTAAAAAATAAATTATATAAATTAGTATCTAATGTTTTCCAAATACTCAGGTAAAAACTGCATAGTCAGAATTTTGAACTGAGAGTTGAAAGTCTCATTTTCAATAGGTTGGATCATATTCCTACACCAGGCCTTAACTTCATATGTATGTATGTACATACATATATCTATTGCCAAAGTAATGTTTGGTTTCCATTAAGTAAAATCCGGCGTCGAATGTTTTCAGTTGAATGGAAACAGGCAATAATTTGGCATATTTCGATTTGGCGCCAACACAAAATTTGAAAATATTCACATGCTGACTTTTTGCCTTATATTGGGCCCTTAAAAACTTAGCCTACTGAAAACCAAGCATAGTAAGAGTGCGTCATTTTGACCAGTTTTGACTATTTTTCCTTTCTTTGCTTTTATCATAAGAGTTGAATTTTTAGGCAGGGTTGTGTATTAGAAAACTGGAAAAATTATTTAGCGGATTTTCGTTTTGAAACGAACCGAAACCGGTAGAAAAAACAGATATAATGGAATGAGTAAAAAAATACGAAAACATGTTAATGCACCCAAAAATATGCAGCATAAATGTGAAATGTAATATGAAATCAGCCAAATCAAGAATTATGAAAATTCATTGGGAAAACTTCATCTGCCGATGTTGCATATTTTTAGGCGCACCTGTTCATAATGCAACATTTTTGTGTGCGCTGAGAAATCCAGAATCCCATAGCTGTCGTGTCGTGACATTATAAAGGTGGTTGTTAGGACAACAGAAGTTTGTTAAATCAATAAGATGATTGCCTAGAAAGCAGCAATATGTATTTTAAGAAGAAAAAATCGCATTTCTTTTCAATTTCTGTCTAAGTGTGAGGAGTACTTACATATTTCCCATATTTTATTAAAATATTACATTCTAAAACTAAATTGCAATTGTGGAAAATGGTTTTAGGTTATATCGCAAAAAATGTTAGCTTGAGCAAGTATAAATAGCGACTATCCAAATAGATTGCAAATAAATATTTCAAATGGTCCATTGGTGTCCGAACTGTCATGATGCCTCGGTCTTACCGCCAGCTTCTGCGCAGGTAACAAGCAAGACTACAAATGAATAACATTGAGCTATGGCCTTTCATTTACTAAATAAATGCATTTATTAAACTCATTTGCTAGAAACTTCATCAACAGCGTTGTATTTCATTGTAAAAATATTTGCTTAGTGGGTAAACATGCGGTCATAACTATTTCCAATTGCCCTCTGGAGTTACAATAGCTAGAAAAAAAACGTTGCTCTTACCATTTTCATTATGAAGCAGAAAAGCCAGTAACCTTTCATCGAAGGCCAAGACGATTTATTGGTTGATTTTTATGAAGAATGTTATAAACGATAAATGACCCAACGATTACCAAACACTTCACATTTTATATTTACATGTAAATTTTAATCCCTTACAAATATCCCGAAATCAAACCTTTATTAACATTTGCTGATCTTGGTCGTTGGCTTCGCTTGCGCCAAAGAAATAAACTATATTTACCAGAAAATCAATTCAATTGATTTGCCACGACGATTTGGAATGATGTGAATATTTCTGTGTGTAGTTAAGCTGCTGAATGTGGCGTGGCTGTGTGGGTGTTTTGGTCGCGAGCGCGAAATGACAGAATGACACTAAATTAAGCAAAATGTCAGTGGAATGGCAGGTTGAAGGTTTTAATCGATTTTTTACCTATTACAACGCTCCCACACGCACATGCATACGAACATGCACACAATCGACTCGAGTACTACCCGGTAGAGAATGGGTTGCACTCTGCATCGTTGCTTCCTCGATGACAAATAATGGCAATTGATTACGTTCTCGATATTCTTTTGCTATTCAAATATTCATCATATTTAAGATTATGTGATTTTGGAGGGAAGGGGTGAGGGAAGACAAATTTCTTCCCGGATTACCCATATCACTCACTATACACACCTCATTACCTTGATACCAGTGGCGTAGATAGCTTTTTGCGACGGGGGGGATATGGCAGTATAATTTTTTTCACAATTGTGTTTCACTATAAAAAATGTTTTTTTTTTACAATAGCAAAACGAAAGTACAGTTACATTTTTCACTTAAATGCCCTATTCATTGTATGAATTTTTGCCAAAATTAAAGAAGAAAATCGATTTTTCGAGATTTTTTTGACAATTCATTTATGACTTCATCAGCCGTAATTCCAATGTCACCGGTCCCTTGGAAGTCGTTATAACCGGATTCTACTGTCCAGAGACTTTAATTAATTTTTCTGAAAATAAAAAAATTATTGTTGACTCACGGGGGGGGATTGATCCCCTTGACCCCCCTCCCCCCCTCTATCTACGCCACTGCTTGATACATGAAATCATGAATTACCCAATGTTGATTGGCAGCGATGCAATTCAAATAAAACCGTGTGCATTACTAAAAACTCATTGGTAATGAAAAACGAGATATTTCAGAAATACTTAGATTCAATATTGAATAAGTTTTTGTGTACTTTTCTATCACCAATGGCCTAGCATTAATAGGAGAATGAATGACACAATTTTCGTTTAAGAGTTATTTTATTATAATCATAAAGAAATAAGTGAAAGTAGAAAAATATAATATTACTTAAAATTACATATGTATGTGGTGCCTTCAGAATCGCAGTTAATATTCTTGGTTTCCTATTTTTCCATTAAGTATTGCTTAAATTTTGCATAATTAACTTCTTACCCTTGGCTTTTCTTGAATTGGCTTTTTATCATGGCACATCTAACAGACATTAGATAAAATGCAACCGTGTCGTATATTTTGTTATTGCCGGTGCCCCATGGAAGGTTAAAAACGCTGTGTAAAAAGTAAATAAACAATCAATGAAGAAGAAGACCATTGTACTCCTATATGCTTTTGTCGTTTGACAGATCATATAGCCCTTTTCGAAATTAAAACATTAAAAAATCAATCCTGTTGATGGTACCTGTTAAATGTGCCTTGTTTTCTATTATTTTATTTTCTGTTATTAATTTAATGACGACAGGCTTATGTTGTTTTGCTGCATAGCTGTCAATATCTTAACACCGGCTAAAAAGCACAAGTTCAAGAAGATTACGGAGTAGCTATGTAACATTAGTATGATTATTTTCGTTCTACTGTCAAATTGACAACACGCATTTCTATTCTACGGGAGATTTATATCACTATTGCCACTACAAGCTCAAGAACCATTGGACATTAAATGGTAGCATAATTATCTCAATTAAAATGTAACTTAATTTTTGCTTTAACGCAAATATTTTTCTAATCTTCCTTTTTAAACTTCTTCTTATTTGCCACTACAATCTTTTTTCGTTTCGGGCCAAGTTCAGAAAACTTCGCCAATCGTCGCTCTCCTGAGCAAAGTTGCGCCAATTTATCACTACTTCTGCACTTATCCTTCCATTCTGTTTGTAGACGCCCTTGTTTTCGTTCACCATTCGATGGGCACCGAGTACAAGGATCTTTTCATCGGAGCATCGCCATCCATATGTACGACATGTCCGAACTACCGTAAGTGTTGATTTTTTTCGGCTTTGATTATGTTCGTGCTATTCGCTCATCATTCTTCGGTACCCGTCGCCCACGCGAACAGGGCCATGTACTCTGCGTAGAATAGTTCTCTCGAAAGCTTGTTCAACATTAACCACGTATCTGGGTCATATAAAAGGAAGGGCAAGATGAGGAATTTTCATAGCAAAATTTTTGTTTGAGAGGGTTCAGCTTTTCAAGAGTTAGAAGAGTTAATCTTCGCTTGATTACATGGCTGACATTATTGGAGGCGTTTATGCTGGATCCTAAGTATGCAAAGCCCTTCACTACTAGCAGGTACTTTGCCTCCATCTCTTAGCTTCTCTCAATGTCATCTGCATACGCCAGCAGCATCATACTTTTGGTATATATGGAGGCGTTGCGATTTAGATTTGCACCACATAATACGCTTTCGAGCATCAGATTAAAGAAATCACACGAAAGTGAGCCACCTTGGCTCAAACCTCGCTTGGTCTCGAACGTGCTATCGTCGTGCTATCAAAAGCGGCTTTAAATTCAATGAAAAGATGGTGGATTTCGATTTATCTATAAATAGTACTTTCTAGGATTTGACGCGCTGTGAATATCTGGTCAATGGGGGAGTTGCAATTTCTGAAGCCATACTGATAAAGTCCAATCAGTTGGTTCATGTGGAGCTTCTGTCTTTCGCACAGTATCGTCGATAGGACCTTATTGGCGATGTTGAGCTTTGTTGTTTTTAAACCGCACGATTGCTGTTCTCACCTCATGTTGGTCTAGTGGAGGGACGTGAACATCGTCCCTAAATATTGGACAGGTCTCGTCTAAAAAGCAATATAATAAAGTTAGTAACCCAAACACAAAAGTGATTTCCATCATGGTTTCCTTCAAGGATAAATTTCACTTTCAAGAACAACCCAAAAAAATCAAATAAAAATACGCTAAATAAATATAAAAGAAATTTTCTTTTAACAAAATTTTTGGGTAACGGTTTGCGGCTCGCAAGAAATAAATGCTCGGATATTTATTTCAAGGCAAATTCATATAAGGTGGTGTTGAGTAAGCAGCAAATATACATATGTTTTTGTTGTAATCCTCGCCGATTCTCACTGTCTTTGTGCGTATAATTTGTTAGCATCACCTTGAATTCACCTTGATTTAATTTTTTAAGAAAATTTGCCAGCAATAATGAAACAATTTTTTGTGATTTTATACAGATTCTTGGGAGCTAGAAACTTACATAGCCTAACTCGACTTCCTTATAGGAATATTTGACAGTATTTTTTCGCTTATTTTAATTATTCAAGTATGCCACATAAAATAAATGGAAATAAGTAAGCTAACTTTAGTCACCTATTCAATAATTATTTTTGCCTAAAAATCATTGTGAGCGTTATATTATTATTTTATTTTCAGTGAAAAGGAATAAAACGTAATTAAAGAAAATAGAGGGCTATTATTTAAAAGTGCAATTTTTTACTCTATAAAAAAATAAAACTCGTTTTTTTACCAAGGAATAGGAAAGGGTAAAAATAGAAAAACAAATATTTTTTATTAAGCTTTCTCAAAACGTTTCACTTAACTGAAAAACTCAGTCGGACGCGTCGCTTGCTTTCGCTACACTGACGCGTAAAATCAACGAATACACAAAGTTAATCTAATCTAATATTTACGGAAAAATAAAGGTCCATTTCGAATGAAACAGCAAAAAGACACTTTTTGCATTACTTTTAGAACCACAAGGTAATGCAGAATTTTGTAATAAGTAATGCAGATAGACAACAAAATTGTGCTGATTGATTTGAAATTCGGAGAGTAACTTGGCTGTGACGTCACACTAGATTTATCAGTGGAGAGAAATGAGAGGAAACACGTAGGTCTGCATGTTAGAAAGAATACAAAATTGTTAAACGTGTTGGAAAGAATACACATGATTTCTAGTACACTGTGTATTTTTTGTAAACAGAATCTGTTGTTACGTAGAAATTATGTCAAAATTTTTAGGAGAAGGTTAACGGTATGACAATCTGCGTCACCTTCTGTATTCATTTCAACATGGCACTAGATTACTTATTATCAAAAGATAATGCAGCCTACGTCATGAAGATTCATTTAGGCATTTTTAGAAAAATGTTTTCATCAATTGCCTGTCAAGCAATGAATGCCATAAGAGGAAATATTGCTCAATGTATTTGGCACATTGGAATTTATTACATTTGGGAAACAAGTTTTGCATATGGTAATGCCACTGCATTATTTTGGAGTCGATTCTGGAGTTAAGGTCGTTGCCATATCATCGCAGTTTCCCGACTGGGCCTTCACGCATCAACTCACGCGCTATTTCACTTTCTTACTCGTATTTGGTGTGTATGTATTTGTGTTTGTTAATTTACACAATGCTCGTATATGTACTTATATTTTGTTAAGCAATGACGACAATTCGTCTGGAAAATGTCAATCGACAGATACAACGACAAACGTCTGGGTGAATGAGCGAACGAGCGGAAAGGTAATGCAAGAATTAGGTCAGCATTACCGTAAAGAGCGCATTCATAAATACCATGTAAATACTTGTACATACTGACCACACTGTATTTGTATGTATGTGTATGTATTTGTGTTGGCAAAAGTACATTTGGAGGTCTATACTGCAAGAGTTCTTATAAATGCAAGCAATTTGCTGAAAGTGTCAACAAACGCGCTTAGAGGATAATTAATGGAAATTAAAAAGTATTTTTGCTTCGTTTTTCATTGAATAAAATTTATGGAAGTGCTTAGGAAATATGTACATACACATATGTATGTATGCAGTGCGGCAAAATTATATTGTCGATTACGGCGTGGGGACGAAATTCTTCTGAAATTTCAATTGTTGGGAATTACGAATGAAACAAAAAAAGATAATACAAACGAGTGCAATAAATTTGAAAGCACCTTTAATCTAATGTATAAAAGGGCCGTGTGTGTTGGTATGTAGTTTATAGATTCGAAAACTAATGAACCGATCAAGCTCAAAATTATTGGACCTGCTTGTTATGATGTCGGCTGAAGTGACTTTTGCTCATTTAAATATCTTCAATGATATGCGATAAAGTGAATACTGCATTCTTACATTATTTAAAACCAAAAGTAAGTTGCGCTCACTTAACTAATTTTCATGGCTTGCTTCTATTGCATTCCTGTATTATTTCCCTACTATAAGTATCCCTAATTTTGGTTGAAATTTCAAAATCCGACAAGCACTATTTACGGTTGTGACAACTCGACGATTTTGCCGTTTAATAATCTAGCTATTTACCAACGTGGGAATTATAGGCTAGGTTAATGTGGTAGTTCCCGCAATAGGAACTCATTTAGACATAAAGGAGGAGTCCATTGTGATACCACCTGTTAAATGAACGGTAACGTGAATCGGAAAAATCAGGAGAGATTAACCGGAGAAACGTTGCGTACCCCGAATGAGGTCACGCAAATCACCTATCTCCACCCCAGAAAGCTCTTCTGGAGTACTAAAGAAGTACGAGCCCAAGTACTTGAACCTCAGTCTCCCAAAGGCAGGGCAGCTGAGCAGAAAATGAAATGATGAATCCACCTCATCATCCTCCATACAGCTGCGGCAGAAAGGGTCAGAGACTATGATCAGTGTAACCTCATGGATACCCATCGTAAAATGACCAGTAAGAACACCTACGAGGGTCGAGAGTTGCCGCTTAGTAAGCGACCTCAGTTCCTTTGAGTGGCGATCCACTCTCGGCCAGAGAGTCCTTGTAATTTTGCATTGCGTGACATTTTCTCGCTGAGACGACAGGGAGCCCATCTGTTCAAGAGAAGTCCGTAGGCAGCCAAAGGAGCCCCCACCTTCTCCCTGCATGGAGTAATAACTTCCAGGGTACCTTGCCGAGCGAGCTCATCTGCCATGCAGTTCCCTGCAATGCCGCTATGGCCCGGTGCACAAATTAGTCTAAAGTTGAGAGACTCCGAGGCTACTGCGAGAGAAGTCAGGCACTCCCCGACAAGTTTTGATCTCACCATTAGCGATCCTAAGGCCTTAACAGCGGCCTGACTGTCAGAATAAATGTTAGCCCATCTTGTGGGCTGCCTCCTTGATTGCGGCCACCTCTGCCAGAAACACACTACAATAGTCCGGAAGCCTGAATATTCGCCTGAGGGAGAGCTCCTCGCAGAAGACACCCCTCCCAACCTTTCCGTCCAGCTTCGAGCAAACCGTGAAAAAGTTCAGCGTCCTTCCGCCCCACACGCTGCCCTCCCGCCATTCCTCCCTTTGCGGGGGATGGGCAACCGGTACTTTATACCTTCTGGTAAATAAGACGAGCTCCGTCATGCTAGGATTGATCGCGAGCCCACAACCTGTAGACCATTTTACGATCAAGTTTAGGTAACCCTGCATAGCTCAAGAACTTACCCCTGACAATAACCGTGCAGCCCTCCCTTTCCAGCTCCTTCAGAACGCCATTGATAACAACGACCCAAAGGAGTGGTGAGAGAATCCCCCCTCGTGGAGTACCTCTACTCACACTACGTTGAATGGAGGCGCTGCCCCACTCTGCCACGACAGTCCTGTCACAGAGCAGGTGGTTGACGAGCCTTATAAGACCCGGTTCAATCCCAAGCTCCACTAGTGAGCTGACTATTACCTGTGGCTGTACGTAATTAAAGGCACCTTCTATATCCAGAAAGACACCAACTGCAAAGTCCTTGTGCTCAAGAGACTTTTCAATGACGGGGAATTATAATATCAATAGGAATTTATATTTTAAATTATAACCAAATTAATTTTTTCATATATACCTTTTGAATATAAAAAAATAAATTGTTATTCCATAAATACGTTGTTAATTATAGTATTTGCGTTGAAAACATCAACACAATTTGAAAATATTAATCATAGCCATTCGAGCCGGATTTATAAATGAACTTTGATGATCGTAACTTAGAGGCAACAATCATCCCATTAGACACGCTCTTAAAATTTTCTTCCAAGTGATAGCTAAGCTAATTCCAATACTTATTTGAAATTATAAATCTGAGGCGTTAAAAGTGAACTGAAAATTCTGGCTTAAATATTTTTGAAAACTTCTTTAATTTTAGTAAATCTTCAATATTAATAATAATTTTTACCTATTTTGATTTTTTTTCAGTAAATGCTAAAAAATATTAGATACCGAAATTAAAAGTTTTCTTGCACTGAACCGTGGCAAATTCAAATAAGGTGATGGTAGTAGTACAAAAACAAAAATGTACATGTTTTTTTTGCTTTTGTTTTTGCGGCTGTCAAACTATTTCAAATATTTATATCGCAAGCCATTGAAAACAATCATAATATAAATACAAATTTTAATTTTAAATTTGAAGCCGAAAAATGGGGAAACAATCAAATCACTAGTACACCTGAACCTCAAACGAATTCACCTTACACGGAACTTTTCATATCTTTGAAAATTTATGGTTGTAAATGTTTACAACATAAATAAATTTTGCAGAAAAATATGAAGGAATTGAAGTTAATTATAAACATTTCCCGTGGATGAATTTTCTGTTAATAGCCTTTAATTCAATTCGTAGACGTGTGTTTCTCTGGAGGACGAGTCATTCAGAAATTTTCCAAACAATTATCGATATGAATCTTTTAGAAAGGGCATGCAAACAAAAATTGTCTAAAGTGCTGCTTTAATCGGCTCGATGGTTGAACTTTTGAGGCAAACGCTCCTCGTATTTATTATTAAATATTAGTTAAGTTAATTTCAATATCTATTCGGAGTTTATGAATTTGAATTAGTTAAGTTAATTTCGATATATTTTTGAAAATCTTATTTTCCATCGATTCTATGAAAACAGTAATAAATATATAGATAGGAGGCGATACAATCGAGATAATTCTAAAAACCATATCTACAGTTCTATTTGATTGAAATTTGAAGCGCATATTAGCTACAATATTGAACCGGTAGGTAGCGCAAGAGCCGAGATATTACTCAAAACCGTATTCATAGTTAAGTGACTTGGGTCGATAGTCAAAAGCCAATTTTGGAAATCGGTAAAACAAAATATACAATTTTAACCAATTAGAATTATTTTATCGCATTTGTTTCCATATAACTATTAAAAAATTTATTTTTAAATGGAAACATCTACGGCAAGAAAAATTCTCAAAAATGAACGGTAATTTTTAGTTACTAGAAACTTGCACTATTAGCACTAAAATTGAATGGGCTACAAAACTGCAAACTCGAAAATGTGGTAAAACTATTTTTTAAATGTATAATTTTGATGCCAACTAGTAAGGAACAAAAGCAAGTAATTGAAAAAAATGAACTGCTTATGGGAACTATTAGCAAAGGAAGACTTAAGTCACACCACTTTTATGAAGATAATTGCAAAAAATATTATAATTTAATAAAAGAAAATATTGTTTACGTACATAACTACATATATTTATTGAAAATAAAAGTTTATTTTGTTATTTAAAAAGCACATGGTAAGAATTTGTTTGCAAAGTATAATAATTTTTAAGTTGCTTAGAATATATAAGTACATATTTTGTAAATATAAAATGCGAAGGTGGTAATTTTTTTCAGATTTTCTCTACCATAAAAACAAAATTTCGAAAAGTACAATTTTGTCAGACAGAGATTCAAAAAACAGAATGTCGAAAAAGGAGAAGAAATAAAAAGAAATATAAAATTGTAATCGACCATAATTTCACTATGTTTTGCGAAATTTACTATGTACCGGCTAATTTTGTAAATGTTTTTTTAGCTTGTTTTATTGGATTCAACATTTTGTTAGTTGAAATTCTGATATCAAATTCGGAAGCAGGGATAAAAATCCCCTGATATAAACTTTTAAACAAATCCAACGCTACTTTTTTAAATTTCAGTCGGTCATCATGGATCCGCTATTTTGTTTTTTTTTTTTTTTAATTTTGATATTAAATTCTAGACCAGTCAGAACAAAACAATCAAACAAGGAAGTTAAAGTAAATTTTATCCGTTTAGTGTATAAAAAGAGTAGAAAGTTTTCAAGCTGAACGCTGAATCTGAAGGTAGCTCAAATTTGACCAACAATAAGGAAATTCATTCATAAACGTCGCATTTTGCCACCACGTTGGAAAAAATAGTAAAATTATTATAAAATATATTCGTAGGGGTTTTATAGTAAAGTTGATGCAATTCGGTGTAAGAACAAATTTGAACACTTAATTGCAAAATTCAACAAGCTCGATTACTTAGCCCGTCCCTAATGAAAAATCAAATAAAGAACATTTTTGTATAACAGCAGTTGGCCCTCGCCATTCAATGGAAAAAATTCAAGTTAAAAATTCTTTGTCTTTATCTACTTCAACATTCCAATTTTTAATTTATATAAAAATCTCTTAACAAAGAAATGATATCATGACTTCGAAATGAGCACATCAATAACGCTCCATCATTGTATTTTGATGTACTTAAATTTTTATGTCTTTTTGCTATCACATTATCCCTTTCAATTTTAATTGCCCACCGATGGTAATAAAAAAGAAAAACAAATTGAAAGAAAGAAAGAAGGTCAACGGAAAAAGTCTGCGGAAATCAAGATGGATACCGAATTGATTCCTCGCTAGGGATAAAAAAAAAACATAAAAAATAACGCAAAATGTCTCATTGCACGAATTTATTCACTTTACTTTCGACTCACTCAGATTTTTTGCGCTCGCACACCAAAGCGACGCACTCAGCTAAATTATATTTGATGGGTGGGTGTGCGTGACTCTTCAGTTGACGCAAATGAACTACGCTGCTGCAACTACTTGGCCAACTGAATTTTATTTTCGACTGCCTGTTCTCATAATTTTCATTTATTAATATTTTCTGACAATAAAAGACACGATCGACAGCTGCTGTTTTCACAAGTACATACATACATACGTAGACACATATACATAAATAAATATGTGCATGTGTTTTCAATTACAGAGCGCAACGAATGAACTTTTGGTTCATAAATTCAAAATAAAGAGAAAATGATAATAATAATCAAATACAATTCTACAGTGTCAGGGTTTCATAAAAAATGTGGACCTTGATTTATATAATCACCGGAATAAGCGCATTTGACATTCGAAAATAAAAAATTAAAATGAAATAAAAGTTTTTTATATTTGGTCGAATTATTTATTTTGGTCGAATTGTTCGCGGAAATAAATAATTCGACCAAATATACAAACTTTTATTTCATTTAAATTTTTTATATTCTAATGCAAAATGCGTATTTTTTCTTTAGTTTTGGCAAGCTCTTTTAAAAACTGCTTTCAAAAAGTTGTTTGTAAATCTATGTATGTGGGAGATATTCTAATTTTTCATACATTACTAATTAATTTATATTTAATTTTTCAAAGAGTTGGCAACCCTTCACAGTTTTTTCGAGGCTAAGCGTTCCTTTACCTTTTAATGCTTCATTTATCTTGAAGTTTTAATTGAATTTAAAATTTTTTGAGACATATGGAAAACCTCTCGAAAAGAGGGGACAATTTTCAGTTTCCTTACTATGGCAACCCTCTTAGAATTTTTTTTCGTATCAACAGTTTCGTTTCGCACCAATATTGTTATATTATATTAGTTGGCTTATAAATTTAATCAAACCAACCAAGCCCTCTCCCTTTGAACTCCATACCTTTCGAGACTCATATCGTAATATTTGATTTAACTTGTTATAATTTTAAAGAAGTTTTCAAACAGATGGCCACCTTCTATAAAAATATTGTTTTTAAATAAGTTTTCTAAACTTTTTAGTTAAACACCCATATTGTAAAATTTATCTAGTTTGTTAATTTAACTAAATTTACTTCTAAACAGACGGCAACATTGTTTCAAAATATTTTGAAAACTAAGCTTTCGTATATATTGCAATATTTAATTTCATTGATTTGATTTCATTGTTTTAATTGAATTCAAGTTTTTTAAAGAGTGGCAACTCCCTATGGGAACCCATACACCGGACTTTAAATCCCCAATCTAAGATTATCCAAATCTGTTCAGTTGTCATTTAGCAATATGTTATTTAACGCCACGTGTAACGCATTTGTAATTGAATTGAACTGAAAAACGAAATGTGCACCTACAGCGACACCTGTTGAGAATTTTGAGACTATTCTTATTTCTTAAACATTCGCATAGCAATTACGAACAAATCCGCACAACGAAGTATCCAATTTGGTGCACTCGTTTTCAAGCTTTAAATATCAGTAGATTGGCTTGCTCTCCAAACTGAGATGGATCTATATGGCTATTTCTCAGCCCATGATAATTTTTTTACAAAAACAATTACTATCTTTTGAGCACCCACGAAATTGCGAGGAAACTCGCAAAAAAGGGAGCATTCACGCCTATTATAGGCCCAGAGCTCTTCTGCGGTCAATATGCAGTTTGGTCAAAGAAAAAGAGTAAGTAAGGTTTAAAGCACTCCAAAGCGCTTTTAGATTCCATACTACAACGTTTTAGGAATGACTGAACTATGACTGGGAATTAACTCGGATGAATGCTGTGAAAACTGCAAAACACATTCTGGAATAGTACCACTCACTATTGCATAAATGCAAAAATAATCTGGGTGAATGCCTAATAATGGATGGCAGTATGAGTTCCAGAGATTTAGGGTCAATACTAAAGCGGGCACAATAGATCTTAAAGTGATGCCACATAAAACACTTTCACCTTACGTGACATTTGTAACTTTGTCGGAAAAGTGAAATACGCAAAAGAGATGCCACAATAAACGCTTTGACATCACTCATTTACATATTTATTGGGAAAGGTTTAAAAAAACAATAAATTTATATTGTTTATTGAGAAAAAATTGAAGTGTAGCGTCTGTTTCTAAGCGAATGTGAGTAACAAAAGAAATATGAAAGTCAGTTGATAGTCAAAGCAAGCGAAAAGATGGGATTTTGTGAACTTTTATCTTCGCTTTAGCGTCGCCGTTGGTTATGTGGGAAACTTCGTATAATTGTACATATCCATCTTAGTTCTCGAAGCGAAACTGTCACGTAAAGCGAAGCAAGCTTTCTATCTAGCATAGCCTTTAAGGTCGCAGTGCTCTATGCCCAGCAATAATAATAACTCCAGACTAACTTGCGATTATATTTAAAATTACTTTCTACCTTACAAATATAATTACGATAGAAATTTTTGTTTGTTAAATTTAGACCTATAAAACATTAATGTGTATAAAGGACAATTAGCCGTACGACAATTTTTTTTGTTTAAATAAAAGAAGTTTTATTTTTGAACCAATAAAAATATGCATAACTCAATATGTAATTTTTATTACTGAACAATGCAATAACATTCAAAAATGTGTTCTTATTATTGATCTCTAATATTAGAATCTTAAAATAATGATTAAATATAAATTTTGTGTGATGGAACTTATCAAAAGGAGGCTTATTTCAAAATATATTCCCACCATAAATTACCTCTGAGTACAGAAATTTTGCGGAACTTTTAAACTACGACATTTTTGCTGCATTTCACCTTTACCAACAGAATTTTTTTAATAATATTTATTAGAAATACATTCACTGTGCACTGTGTTGTAGATTGACAGCCTGACGAATAGGCGCCACAATTGTTTGCTTGCCTGCCTGCCTGTCTGCCTACTGGCCGCGAACCCACCACAGAATTTGTTTTCGGCGATGTTTTTCTTTTGGTGGCCTGCGTTGGCAGCGTTTTTGTTGATGTTGGTGGCAGCAGCTGCAATTTTTGTTTTTTTTTTTTTGCTGTCTTGCGTCTATTTTTATTTAACCGCGCAACGCTCGCTGCTCCATCTACAGTCGCAGCCACAGCAGCAGCAATCACAGCTCAAGCCAATTGCTTATTGCAACTGTTGGTAGTGAGTAAAGTTATTGTTGCTGATGTTGTTTTTGTTTATATTATTTTTAGTATTTTTAAGGCATAACAAACAGTTCAGTTAGTAGCAGCGTGCGTTCGCGCGATTTATGATACACATTAATTAATATTAATGCCAAGGGTGTGACTTTAATGTGAGGCAAGTGTTGTCAACACAGCAAATTTTGGATGAAAAGAAATAAATATTTTTTGCCCTTTACATGTATAATGGAAGGAGAGTAGAGAAGACATTCCTAGATTACATCGAATAAGGCAGGAAAGAGAGATTAGTGCAATGCAAGAACTCCTAATAATTTATGGCTGGCGGCAATACAAACGTCCAAAAATTTATAAAATGTGGATATGAAAACATTGTAAACAAAATATGCCACATTCTCCAGGACAGAAATGTCAAATTAGTTAATTACTAGAGTGAGCCGAGTGCACCAAAAGGCAAAGAAACTCCACCCCAAAGTGCATGCAATTTATGACTCCCAGTTGAAGGCTGAAGAAGGACGCGCATTTTTCTACGATCTGTGTTAGTTTTCATTTTTATTTCTACTACTGTGCACTTTTCCTAATTGAATTAGGTAATATTTCTATTTATGCAGAACAATTTCATATTTTAAAAAAGTGGCTGATGCGGTCATGCTCCCTTGCGGAAATGACATGAAAATTTATTAAGTTTGTTTTTTTATGTGGATGTTATAGTGGGGGAAATTATGTTCTGTTTGGCTGACATTAAATATATTTTCAGAAAATAGCAATCACATAATAAAAAACGGGGGCGCACCTGTAAAAAGTGTTGACTTACAGCACTACTTTTCACTAGCCTTTTAGACAATTCTGAAACAATGGGACCGAAAAATGTCTAATGATTTTCAATTGCACCAAAACATTTCTTCAAAAATAAACTACGATATTATATAAGTTAATTTTAATTTTACAATCATATGTCGTTAGATCTGAGGCACTGATTTTATAAGTATATACATTTTTTTTTGTAGTTAACTTCCAAAACAATTTCGGGTCTTTTTTAAGTTTTAGATATTCAAAGTTTGAAAATGGAACTTTTCCAGAAAATAAACGGGAAACTTCATAGTACAAATTCCAGAATGAAAAAGGGTTGCAATATATTTTATAATATACAAGAGTCATTATTTCTTTGCCTTTTATTTTGCACACACCTGGCAACACTCTCAAAATATTTTCCTTACTGAGCTTTCCAAAATCTCTTAACACAAATTTTATCGATGTTGCTACTCAGCAGGCATTTTTTAACGATTTTCGCTATCGTCGAAACAGCTGTTGTCGTTCGCTAGTCGATCATTCGAAAACTGAACGACAACAAATTTGATGTTGTTTATACCCCTGCCACTTAGAGTACGTTGCGTGCATTCCGGCGAAGCATGCGACTGACAGGGCGTACGCAGCGTAAAGGCAAGCCACAATGAAACGTTTTCGCAAGCAAACAAATCAGCTGTTTTGTATTGGCGGGAAATTTTTCTTTCTGTACAAAGTAATCCTATTTTGTTAATTTTGATATTTATTATTTTGTTTTTTCCTTTTAAATATGTTTACCACTGACGCGTTGTCGCCACCAAAGACAATGTTGCCACAAACAAAATAAAACAATCAGCTGTCTTTAGCGACGGATTTGAATGCGCCAAAAGTAGAGAGTAGAGCGACTGTCGTACGTTGCGGTATTGCATGCGTTGTGAATGTGGCGATCTGCATACAGATACACATAATTTACTCAGCTGTAAGTCGAATGTTTCGTCGGAATGCACGCAACGTACTCTAAGTGGCAGGGCTATTACTCAATCGAGAAAAGAAAATTTCGTGATTTCAACTTAAATGAAAGATACATTTAAAATTCGGTGATTTGTTTTCTTGGTATGAAAAAGCAAACTTTTATCAAGGATTCATGTATAAACACAGAAATATAGTTTATTTTTAATATACAGATAAATAATCCTAACTAAAAAATTTTAAATATAAAATCTGAATACCCGGGAGCACAACACGATTAATAATGAAGCGAATTTTGAAAACGAAAACCATGGCATGTTTGCAGGTGATTCTGGATATTCCTTTGAGTCGAGTTGATGACTATTCTACTAAATCACCCAAAGGAGAGTCCAAATTTCGCTAAAATAGAAGATTGCAATACATAAAAATAATTATAAATATTTGTAGTTTGAAATAAACTAGTATCTTATTGCCCTTTAATCAAATATAATAAACGCGCACAAATTTAAATTCTACAGCACCCATTCATTTAATTATTTCCATTCCTTTTTGGGGCTTTCACCCATTTCGGCATTTAGTTGAACTAAGATGTCACTCTTTAGCACTTTCAATAAATACAACGGGGCAGGTGTTAAGTATCGCTAAGAATAAGTTAGAGAATCGTAAAATCGTTACTGCAAACGACAAATATTGTCCACAAAAATTGCGATTGTTGGATCGTTTAAAGTTAGTGAATCGCACTACAGTATTTCGTTTAATTTATTAATAACTTTGTATTGAACTTTTTAAACAGGTGGCAACATCCCCAAAAATATTTTTTAAATTCTTCATTTGACACCTATATTATGATATTTCATTAATACTAATAAGTTAATTGAGTTTAATTATAAAAAAATTTGACAACCCTTTTCAAAAATAGTTTTAAAATTATTAGTGCTAAACCTCTTTCGCTCGACACCAATATGGGGGAATTTCAGTTAACTCATAGTTAAATTTAATTGATGCTTTTAATTAGCTGGCAACCATCTTTACAAATATTTTAGAAAACTGAGTTTTCCTAAAATTCCTTCGTTTCATATTCATTTTGTAAAATTTCATATAACTAATTAATTAAATTGAATTCAGTTTTTTAAGCAGCTGTCAATCCTCTTCTAACAATGTTTTCTTAGAACCAGTATTGCAATATTTAAATTTTTCTTATTAATTTATTTGTAATCCCCAGTTTAAACAGTTAGCAAACTTCTATAACTTTCTCCATTTTTCAAATAAAGCTTTCTTAAACCTTTTTTGATGTAATAATTGAATTTAATTTTTCAAACATATGGCAACCCTCTTGAAAAAGATTTTCGAGATCATGCTTTCTAAGGCCATTTTTTTAAAGCTAATGAGCATTTTATTTAACCAACGAAGTAGATTGAGTAATGTTCTCCTTTTAAACAGGTGGCAACCTTACGAAAATAATATTTTCTTATAAATCTCTTTCGTTTCACACCACTATTGTTATACTTCAGTTTATTAATTCAATTATATTTAATGTTTCAAACAGGTGGGAACCCTCTTCAAGTATTTTTTGAAGTAGACTTAAACATTTTTTGCTTGATAACACTATTATTATAAATTCGATTTTTATATTTTGTGTCTGATAAATAAAATGCCAGCTATTAAATCATCTTTCATTTGGCTGAGTGGGTGTGGGCCAATCGGACTGATGTATAAAATTTGTAGCACCAATGTCTTATACCCTGGACTAATATGTAGGCTATACTTGAAAGAGAGTTGGCACCTGTTAAAAGAGTTATAGTCTATAATTAATTTATAATTAATTTACATATTGCCATATTATAACTGGATAGATCTAGATAAGATTTGGCACGTATATAATCTGTTATAAGGTTTACCACAGAATAAATTATTTAAAAAGAGTTGTCACCTGTTCAAAGGATAATTCCATTAAAAAAATTAATGCCCCCAAAAATTGCAATATGGGTATTAAACGAATCAGACTTAATAAAGCTGCATTTTCTAAAAGTTTGAAAGAAGGTTGCTACCTGTTTAAATTCAAATTAGGGTAAATAAAAAAATTAAATGAAATTTTACAATATGAGCTCCAAACTAAAAAAAATTTTATAATAATAATGATGTGGCGTTGCTGAACTTCTCCTACAATTTGTGATGTGCGTCTTGATGTTTTGCTACAAATTGAGGGGCCTATAGTTTAACACCGACACCGAACAGCAAATGATTTTTGTGTGAAGTTTCCCCACAGCAGAAATACGAGTATAGTTGGAGGTTTGCCACAGTCTGCCGAGGAGCAACCGGTATTAGAAAAAACTGTTCTATAATTTTTAACGTTACTTGCCCCGGCCAGGATTCGAACCCGGCACGCCCGGCCACAATAGCTTACGAGTATTTTGAAAAACATTTTGGGACAGGGTTACTATCATTTGACGTGTATGAAATATATATGTATAAAGATTATATAAAAATTTTTTTTTTTTCTTTTTATGACTTTTTTAAAATTATATTACTAAAATAATTTTAAAAGTTAGTGATGCAAAATATTTTGTTTCTGGAGTTGTGCCTATATTCTTTGTGTAACTCTAAAATATTGAGGCAGATATAGTTACATGCATACATTTATAAGTTTTGACAATTGTATGGAAATACTAAATATTGAAAATAATTATTTTCTTTATTTATAAATTTATTAAACCGTTTATTCAATTAAGTTAACAGTACCTGGTCGTCATTAAATGTACTTTAAAGAAGTCAAGGAAGAGAAGATTGAGTTAAAAACAGTTGTTCATTATTTTATGTACCACAGCTGATCATCCGCGGTATATATGATAAAACATATCCGATACAGAGCTCGTTATAATATTCAAAGGCTTATTGTTGAAACTGAAATTTTACAAAATCTCACAAACGTATTCATCAAAAAAGTTTGGAGTAAAGTTGATTTTGGTTGTTTAATCGTTTACCTTTAGCATTTACAATATTCTTGACATTCTTTTAAAGTTGTGCATGTTCTTTGGCTATTTGATAATTTACATCACTTGTGCAGGAAATGTCTATTTGAACACTGAAAATGGAAAACTCTGATAGAACAACAGTCGTAGTAAAAGTTTGGCATTGCGTGTTACCAGAACATTGTCATAAAATAAACAAAATACCTAAACGTACTATGCATTAAAAGTAAAAAAGGAAGAAAGTAAAAAAGTTGATGGCCAGTGAGTGAATGTGTGAAGTTATTTTGAACACAGAAATCGATTTGCATATATAATTATACATTAAATTATTTAAAATTCTCCCATATATGGCAAAGCACTACTACTAATTTTTCTTCTTACTGAGTTAAAAAAATATCAAAAATCAAGGGTAATTTGTAGCCACTTCAAACTTGCACTTTCTTATATTAAAATTGATTGAGTTAAGTAAGAATTTTATTTAAAACATTTTGAAGTTTTGAATATAATTTGTTAAATTTTTGACAATTTGTATTTAAAGGGGGGTTATTATAAAATAAACTATATGCCATAAGATTTAATAAAGAAAAATTAATAGTGAAAATTTGTTATTCTGTGGTGGCGTTATAATTATGAAATGGGCTATATGCACATACATATATGGGAATTCTTAATAAAGTTATTGAGCAAAGCTATCAGCTACCGTGAAAGACGTAGCGGATTTCCCGCAAAAAATTAGTAACAAATTCACCACAGTTTGAGATGATTTTTGAGTCGTAAATATTTCCAACCTAGCAGCGATTATGAGTTTGTTGATTTTTCAAAATTCGAAATATTATAAAAGTTATAGCTATTTTTACGAAATTGTTTAGATTTTTTTTATTTTCGCGCGATTGGTAATACCGGTTTTGCTTATTATTGAAACTATTAGAAATTATCTTGTTTTCTTGCGATTTTAATTTTTTTTTATAAAAACATTGCGGCGCAAGAGAAAAACGTGAATAACTTTTGTCTCACTGCAGTGTTTAAAAAATAAGCGGAATCGCGAAAAAATAAAAAAACCAAACAATTTTGAAAAATATAAATAGCCATAATTTCTGTAATTATTTGTTTTTTCAAATTCAAATTTATTTAACCTATGTGGATGTAAAGTAAATATCGTCAAACTTATTTTTTTATATATATTATTTATATATCAATTTGAAATGCATAAAACACAAACGAATTTGCGTTCTACCGAAATTTGAAAGATGATAGAAAATCCTTCCTATATACGTACGTAAATCAATGTGATACATCCTCTCGGAGTGAGCTTTCATACTAAGAGGTTTTATGAGCTTTATTTGTAATATTGAGATTGAGCAACCTAATTACTTATTATGCGATAATTCTTTGGATTCTTAAAGATTTACCTCCAACTATTCTGATAGCCCACACAAAACTATGACCCGCATAATTTTGATAACTAGTGCGCTTAAAAGTTCATTACAACTTTTTCAAAATGTTTTAGAGCAAATGCTTAAACTTTGTGTGAATTTTTTACGCGTTCAAAATCCAGTTTTTGCGCATAGTTTTTGGCGTACTACAGTAGAAGTCCGATAATCCGGCACGCTCGGGACCGGCTCGGTGCCGGACTACCGAAAATTCCGGTCTATCGGTGGGTAATTATAAGAACAATTAGGTTAATAATTAAACTACAAATACAGTATGCAAATACAAACAACAAAGTTTATTTTACAATGAAAACATGGTCACTGTACAGTTAGAACGAAACTCACTTTTTTTATAAACAGTTTCAAAAGTTACGTTTACTGCGATGTGAAAGGACACAAAACAACAACGCACAAAAAATGGAATGGAAGACGCTTGTGATTGATTAACGGAGCTGCACTGCACCTAAATTTGTTGTGACAGCTGAGACTAGCTGGCCGCTAATTGTTTCCGAACAATACCGAGCGCTTCCGGATGATCCCGAACTACCCCGAAAACTTCCGAATAGCTGTCGAGCGTTTTTATTTGCTTTAAAGACACACTTTTGGAGAAAACCAAAATTTTTAAAATTTTCCGGAGCGATGCCAGACTATCGGGCATTCCGGACTGTTGGATATCAGACTAATGAACTTCTACTGTAGTTATAACACGTGTGAGGGCCATAGTTTTGTGAGAGTCATAGGAGTACGACTGCTAAACCGGGTTCTATTTAGTATCGTATAGTATATAAAAAATATAAGAAATTTTAGCATTGATATATTAACTATATGTAAATTTTAAAAATAGTAAAACGAAATAGTAATTTTATATTTTATGGGCAGAAACTCGTGTCAATTTGCGGCTTCTCGACAAAAATCTTTTTTGGCGAATGCCTAAATGCGTGGCCCTAAAAGGACGAGCTTTAGTTATCGAATTATTTGGGTTTGAAGTGTGGGATTAATAAAGGTTTAGGGTGCAACAGCGCCATCTATATGTTAGTGTTTTACAACACATGAATGTGCTTTGTAAAATACGATGTATAAGGTCCCATAAGTATACTATTTTTTGAATTTCAGTCTAGCCATATTCCACACTTTCTATGTTATTCAGGCATATGTATGTATATATTAATCGAGTCGGTTAAGCTTTAAATCGAGTGATTTGCGAACAGCAACTTACTAAACTCACTAATTGTGCATTCCACAGCTAACTTTCTTTTGATTTTGTACATCATTTTCACTTTAATAAAACAAAAAAAAAACCTATTTCCGACCTATTTCCACTAAACCCCCCTATGCTGATGACCTGACAAAAGTCTTCAACTTGACAGTTGCCAGGTTTACTAAGCCTAAAGCTATGCGGTAAAAGCGGGTTGGGTTTCAGCTCTCTTATGATGACAACAGTCATTGTAGTTGTTATGCCCAACTGAGTAAGTGACAACGACGTCATATTCTGTCAAATAGGTTTAGGCGCAGTAAACCTGACAACTGTCAGTTTGGCAAGTTTTGTCAGGTCATTAGTATAGGGCAGTAAATCTATTCCCTTTTATTATAACAACTACCTTTGCGATTATTATAACCTACTGATAATACCTGATAATGACGGTACAATGTCTGTATTTTGTGGCATAGCTTTAGGTGCAGTAGTTAAATGGGAATAACAGGATTGTATGGGCAATTTTAATCCACCTAATTCAACTAAGCATTGATCGGATAATTAGGAACTATGAGTTTTGCCGGCCAAATCGAATTCAATTAACACCTAAATCGAAAAAATTCATTAATTTTTTAATTAAGGTGCATCTCTGAATAACGCACAATGCATTTTTATATTTTACGCTTAACAATTTCGCTCACCAGTTGGCAATCATCTAATCATCTGCTAGTAAACTTATGCGTCTGCCATTTTCCTGGTCGGTCACTAAAATAATTTGTGGTTTTCTTATATTTTCGATCTTTATTTTTACCCAGGAGTGACGTGTTGAGGTATACGTCTATGCTGACGCTTTACAAAAATAAATTTGCGGTGGCCATAACGCTGGCGAAGACGTTGGCTGCGCTGTTGCCGCGCCACTTTTTCGCAAAGTCTGCGGCTCGACACTCTTTGGGTGACAATTTTTCACTTCAGTTGCAAAGAGTGTGTCGTGGCGAGCGTTTTCGATTCAAATCCGGGTACTGGTTCTATATTATATTGGCCGTTGGAAGTGATCATAATCATACGAGCAAAAGTGATGTGCAAAGTGCAAATTTTGTGTAGGAGTTGTGTAATTTCTGAGCTACAAGGGCTTTCCGCAATTCGAAAATCTCAAATCAAACAATTAAATCGAAAAATAAATGAATAAAGGAAATATTTTGAAATATATACATATAGTATATAAAATAACAAAATTTATTTCGAAAACCATTCGCAGCTGTTGCCAAAAGCAAGAATATTAAACTTATTGAGTAATCAAAAGTGAAAATTCGAATAGCTCGTTTTGTCCAAGTGGGCGCGCGCACATCATCTCCCGCGCCGTCAAGTATCGTTGTCGTTAATGTTGTTGTTAGTGCTGTTATTTTGGTCGCACTGCAAAATCACTTATTAAAAGAGACAGCGACTAGGCGCTCACTTACTCTACACTCTCGCTCGCCATTGTACGCTTCCTAGTAGCGCGCGTGTTGCTGGCAAAACTTGGCATTTTGGCCAAGAAGTTTGCATTGCTTTGGGGTCAATAGTTTTTAGTGTTGTTGTCAGTGTTTGTTTGTTGTTGTATGCCGTATGCTGTGACAGTGAAGAGCGAGAATATATATTGCGAATGCCAACACATTTTAATAATATATTCACTTTATTTTAACGACTAAATGATATTTAAAGAAACAGCAAAAATTCTGTTAGCCACATCAACAACAAAGTATATGTATGTATGTAATATAAAAAAACAACAAATAAATTTGATTTTTCGTTCATTGGCTTAACATAAAAACAAAAGCAAACTGAATGGGAGAATAGAGTAAAATCCTAAGAAGCGCGAAAAGTTAAACAAAAAAGTATGAAAGAAAAAAATAGTTAAAAAAAAAAATCGCCAAAGCGTGTTTGTTGTGTTGACGGAATGTGAATCTTGTCAACGCTAGCGGCGCAGCAGCCGACGCGCATAAAAAAGCATCAGTGCAACAATGGGGCAACCATTATAAAATAAAATATTTAAACGAGCTGAAAATAATTAAAGAAACATCTAGACTACAAATTTAATAAGCAAAATAAAATATATAATAAATATGTAGCATGTGCTAACAAAATTTAAAAACAAAATAATTTTGGTTAAAAAAGAATTATATTTACAGTTATTTAGAGAAAATCTAATAGAAGTGCTCGTGTGAAAAATGTAAACATCGCGATTGATTTGATAACCTCACTTAGTGATGGAGGATTTTGCGTATTCTCTTAACCTAAGCACAACCTGGAACGAGATGGGCAATGTAAGAGGAAGCTTTTATTACAAATATGTATAGAGTAGTTTAATTAGCATTACGCATTATGCCGAATTAAATTTTAAATTGTTTACTTCGAGTTTTTTCAAGTGAATAAATCGATATCTGAGAAAAATACTTAGGTACGATTGTCATGTTGGCCACAAAAATAGATTAATTAAAAATTTATTATATTATTTTTTGAGCTTATATTTAAGAAACTAGTGTAACTTTTTATTGAGCTCGAGGCCAGTTTTTATTAGGGAATATTATGAGAAAGCAACAACAAACAAAGTTGAAGAATTGATAGCTGCCATTTCGAAGACTATCTTCATCTCCTCATCGGACTTCTTTCTCTCTAGGCTTTACCAAGGTTTGATCCATGGTAATCAAATTCCTCAATAAAAGCTGGCCACGAGCTCATTAGGGATGCACTAGTTTATTAAAAATTTATAAAATATCGGACCAGTTTTCATCAAATCAATATTGACGCGCAGCTCATTTGTAGTGTTTGTGACAATGAAATGAATGAAAACCATAAATAACAGAAACAAACAACGTTTGTTTTTTTTCAAATTGCAACTAAAAAGCGGCGGCCGCAGTAGCCAAATGTGTAGCGTGTGCGCGCTTCATTGGGTAGGTCTCGTGTTCGAATCCTAGGCGGGGCAAGTAACATCAAAAATTATAGAAAAGTTTTTTCCAATAGCGGTCGCCCCTCGGCAGGCAATGGCAAACCTCCGAGTTCATTTCTGCCATGATAAAACTTCTCAGAAAAAAACAAACAAAGGACATTCGCAGTTCGGAGTCGGCGTAAAACTTTTAGTCCTTCAATTTGTGTTACGATATCAAGACGCACTCCACAAATTGTAGGGGGCATTCGGTCAAAATCGCTTAACGGTTATAGTGCCAATTAAGTAAGAAAGTGCTACACGGACTAATCTCGGCTGCATTAATTTATATTTGTTTAAGTTATACAAATAAATTAGGAGTTGTTTTGGGAGTTTTATTTTTAGCTTAGAAAATTTAAGTTGTTTTTTTTAGTTTAATATGTGATTTGAAAATGAAAGTTTTTTTGTACATTCAATTTTTGTTTAGAAATGAAAACAAATTTTTTGCTTAAAAAAATAAAACTTAATTTTGGAGTTTCATTTATTGCTAATAAAATAAGTTTAATTTTTGATTAAAAACCGAAAGTTATTGTATTTTTAATTGAATTTAATGAATAAATAAACTCGGATTTAAGAGTTATATCCGACCATGAATTTACTTGCGACAATATGGCTCCATTTTTTTGGGTTTAAACTCTATTCGAAAGTGCTTCACATTTTTTACACTTTCCCTGTTAATTTTAAATGCTTCCAGTTCTTGGCAAACTTATGTAGAAATTGTGCTGATTCAAAATAGTTGCGACTCGCCTGTTTAGGAGGCAATAAAAGCGTGTATTTCTATTTATTTCGTTAGGAGTTTTCCTTCTTTTTATGATCTGAAAAAATACCTGACGCAGCCTGTGTTGCTTCATCGCCATTATAGTAAATTTGTAGCTTACAAAATAATGTAGCCATGGTAATGAATAATTGAACCCCTATCAGATTTTAAATTAAAGTTTTGGTAAGTGAAAATCTTAGAACAGAGGCATAGCTTGTGAGATGGTACATTTTCGAGGTGCAAATCCAAAATCCCGTTTATTGCTTAAGTAATACTCCTGATTTACCATCTGATCTTGTTGCATGAATTCAAAATGTACAACACTGCGAGAATCAAAGGAAACAGCCAACAACACCAACAAAAAATATACCGAAATCTGTTAACCAAGAAAATATCAAGCTTCCAATAAATGTATATTGAAAGATTCTAGGTCTTTGCAATACCAACTTTTTTATTTCAAGTGAACAAACTGAAAATTTTTGAAGTTCACGTTTTCCACTTCTCAAAAAAAAAACTATGACTGTTTTAATAATGATAAAAGTTTTAATGTAATTAATGTTTCAATAACATTTCTTACAGAATCGCTGATTTTATAGAAATTAAATATTTTCCGATTTTCCTACAACATCTGAATATTAAAAAAACCATTATTTAGACTTTGCATATCTCTATGAATAAAAATGGTGATATGTTATCGCAACAGCCTTTCGAAAACACTGAGGGATGCAGTCCATATTTTACTCAGTAAATAGCGGCCTAAATAGAGGTTGTTGTTCCTGAAGTGAATTGTTCCGGTACGTAGCCATAGGTATGCCTTCTCATTACTTTGTACCTAGAGTTAAAGTACTTGGCATTGGAGCGGGGATATTCCTTCACAAGATTACACCAAACATTTCTACTTCCTAGCGGGGTGCCCACAGAGCTGAGGGAGAACAAATGGGAGGGAAACAGTTTTTGTGTGCACGGTAATAGCATGACTGCACTGAATATTCTTTTCAACCCTTTCATATATTATGGGGCTGTTAATTAACACTAGTTACAAGAGTTTTTATAAAAAAAAAATTAACCCTGTTTGGCTACAGCTAAATAGTTAAAATCAATTTTTAAATAAAACTATACAAGAACTGGTAGAGCAGACCAAAAACACAAATATACGCGCATCGGCAGTTGAAAGTTTTCATCTGGCTTATATTTTAGGGAGAGAGAGTTAAAGTTTGCCCCATTTGAACCTTTTTATAATAAATTGGCATAGGAAGCCATGTAATACTTAAATTGTAAATGTATGATGTGTTCAGAGGTTACTTTTATACGGTGACTAACAGTGAAATTTACCAAAGTCATTTTCATACACATTTACTGCTTAAAATGTGGCTTCGAAATTGATTTTAGTACCACCAGTTCTGAATAAGTACAAAATTAACCCTTCAACACATCCTCAGTATTGGCTTTTTTTGACATTCGAGTAGAGAGTTGTTTTATGGGTATTTCTCTCCTATTTCTACAAAAAAAGGTTAAAATTTTCCAACATGTATTGTTCATCTACATTTATTGGTCTCCTTTACCAGAGTCCTTTGCAGAACCTCGCTAATTTTTATTATGTGCTGTACATCGTTTAATCCGGCTAGGCATTTAAACTTAACACTTCACACCTAACAATAATCTCATTGGCAGCGTAATTGTACAATCGATGACCGTTAAAGTTTTTCACACAAAAGTTTCGGCAAATGATTCTAGTAAATTTTTATAAGTTGTTCGAGGTATGTAGAACCTTTTTGGCTACCTGCGTTCCGTTTCTCACATAACATTTTGTATGCTTCTCCTGATATTTTTCCCCCTGAAGATCTCATAAAATTTATTTATCTACTTAATTTTAATTACTACTTAGCCAACAATTTTGTCGCAAACTTTTAATGAAGAAATACAAATACAACGAATTGAGCAATGGATCCCTAAAAATCCTCAATTTTTACGACCAATTTTTGTTTGTTTTAATTTACGTATATTCTTTCATTTTTATTCATTCTTGTGCGTGCACTAAAATGTTATTACTCAGTATGGTCATAAAGGCATAGAAAGTGGTTGACTACAAATTGAATAGCGTACCACTGCGTATGAGTAACACTTAGAAATTTTGTTTGCTTGTTAATCGTTTTGTTGTTGTTATGCGAAAGTGCAAGGTATCTAAAAGCTCCAAAACGTCATTTTTGTTTAAACAATATTTGCATTATTTTAACGATTTCGTTTCACTTACTTCCAATTTGTTTTATTTACAAATTAATATATTTTTCTTAGAATTGTTTTTTATTAAAAGTAAATGTATTTTTCTCGCCTACAATATTTGTTTTATCAAATTGTTTTTCTATACTACTATAATATAAAATTTGTGTAATTAGTTGTATGCAAAATGTTTGTAACAATTTGAGTGACTTAAAAAAATCGTCACTGTTTTTCCACCGTAACTATAAAATTCGAAATATCTTAAGACATCAACCCAAATATTTCGCAATATTTTTAAGATTTAGGTGAGCTGGACCTATTTGCAATTACTTTCGCTTTTGGCGGTGCTTTATAAATCAAAATTTGTTTCTAAATTGCATTTTTTTTAATCCTCTCAGATCATAAAACCAATGAAGCGTATAAATTATGTAAGCAAATATTTAAAAATATACCCGAATCATAATAATAAAATGTTGTATGCTGTTTTTGACCCTTTTGTGGAAGATTAGTTTTAGGAAAACTTGAGTAACTCAGCCAAAACTTGGCCGATTTATGCTTATAATATATTTGTCATTGGAAAAGGTTTTTCTCACCATTTTTATTGTTTTTTTCGCAAATCTTTTTATTATGATTCCCTTGAACACCACTTTTAAATAGTTTTAAGCATACAATTTAAGCTACTCTGTCGTCTTAAGTGATTTTTGTTTTAACATTTAAAAAAAACCATTTTTATTTCTATATATTTTTTGGTAAGCTTAAAAAATATATAAATGTGCCGCCATATATTTTTTAAGTTTATAAAAGTAGCAAATACCTGGCCTACTTCGTTACATCTCAAAATTAAATAAAGAAAGATTCATGTTAAAAAATATACATACATATTTACATATTCATTCTTCAAAAAATTTGTTAAAAAATATGCCACTCTGTTGAAAATGCTTAAATGCTTAGTTAAAAAAATAATAATTTCTAAAATAAAAACATTTTACATATAACTAACTTTAAATAATAGTCTAATACATTGCACTTTTTTAGGCGTAAAAAGTACCGCGGGTATTATGAAATTGAGTTATTTCTTTAATTCTAGTATGGGTGTATTCTACGTTAAAAAAACCAAAGAGTAAGGACTTTTGATTAAACAAAAAATAACTAAAAATATGCCCCGAATCATGTAAGTCAAGCTTAAATCAGTGGTCAGCTTAAGAAGTGATTAGCCTTTATTCTTGCCACGAGGCTTTGCCTTCCACTCCCAAAAAAGTCCTAGAGCTCCAGGGTTCAAATCCTGGCCAGGGCCAAGTAGCATTACAAACTATAGAAAACCTTTTTCTAATAGCGGTCGCCCATCGGCAGGCAATGATGTGCATTTCTGCCATGAAAAAACTTCTCACAAAAAACATTCGTCGTTCGGAGTTGGCGTAAAACTTTAGGTCCCTCAATTTGTGTTACAACATAAAGACGCGCACCACAAATTGTAGGAGAAGTTCGCCCAAAATCGCTTAAGGGGTTATAGCGCCAATCAAGAAGACGAAGAAATGTCAATCGTAAACTTCAGATAATCTGTAGGTCACAGCATCCATCTACTCTGTTTTTACAACAAGCAGCAAAGCTGAGCTAAAGTCACTCTTTGGCTTACGAACTCTACAATGACTCTGCTACTCATCGTAATTTACTCTGATAATCAAGCTGCCATTAAATCTCTAATAGTACTATCCAAGGTAGCTATCAGAGAGAGAGAGAGAGAGAGAGAGGAGTGCCCTGAAAGAGCCGGCTCAGCAACGTCGCACGTGCCCAGTATGGGCTCTTGGTCACAGGGCAGTCTCCATAAGTTGGATATGAAGGGGCTCTACCAGGCTCCAAAATCGATCGCTACTCCACTTCTCCACCTGTTTAATCGTCAGTACTAATCACCAGACACTGTGTGATTGAATTACAAACTAAGAGCATAAGTTTTCACCATAGCAATTTTTGCCACAACTGCAGAGATAAGAAAGATGTAGAAACTGTGAAACTCTATCTCTGCTTTTATGCACCATCTTTGCTACTATAAATCGTATTGAAATGGATGTGACTTATAGAAAGTGTTGCCGTTGTGTAGCATTTATAGGGTACAATAGTTGAAAATAATTTAACAGGGACCCGAACTTTTATAATAGAAGTCATTAGGAGAAGTTATTTTTGTAATTTTATTTTATTTGAAATATCTGAATAATCGGTCAACCCACATTTTTATTGTTTTAGTCCAGTAAAAATAGTTAAACTTGGCCAAGTATAAAGTCCTTTCAATATAAACAAACCGTTTATCCAAATTAAACGAATTTGATATCAAACGAAAGAGGACTGAAATAGCTTTCACACCTTTTGAAAAATAATTAAGTTAAAAATGTTATTTGATTACCATGGAACAAAGCTTGGGTTAAGCATATGAGTTTCTTTTGTATATAATAGAAAATACTTATTTACATTTGTTGTATAAAAAATAAGTTTCATTTATGTGAAATAATGTTTCTGTTAAACGTTAAAAGGCAAACAGTTTCCAAATTTTATTCAGTTAGCTTTTAAACAAAAAAGTACTTAAGAAAATCTACCGAGTAGTTGTTGTACAATGTTTGAACTGCTAAATGTAAACTAACTTTACTAACTCTTCGGGCGAGTTAACGCATTCCTTAACAACACAAGACCGAATCTTGTTTTTATTTGCTTGTTGAGTCAGAAATATTAATTCACAAACAATGAAAAATTTTGCGTTTTACTTTATAATTTCTTTTGGAAAATTTACTCACATGGATTCCCGATGAATTTTTTAATTATCAATTAAATATTGAGTATACGTCAATTATTTTATTTTTTATGTTTGCCTTATAAATACAAAACTGCTAAATAATTTTGGGATAAGAGATACTTTTAACTATATTATATATTTTTTTATACAACTTGTATGAAAATAGCGTCGTAAGGGGCGACTCTGATTTTAAACACTTCCATATTATTACAGTACTGTACGTTTTCATTTTGTTTATCATTTGACAAGAACTTTTATTTGGGCATACAAATATTATTAAATGATAAAAAATATATACAAATAGGTGGTAAGCTTGGTTAAGATATTTCAGTTTAAAAGCTATATCAGTTGATACCAAATTTGTTTGTTTTATAGTTATTAATGGACTTTCTCCCAAAAAGTTGAAAAAGTAAAAAGAATACAGGGCACTTATCGAGGAGGTTCTGGACTCAAAAGAATATTGATAACTTTCGACTTGCTGGGCAAGTGCGTAGCCAATGGACCACAGTCGGCTTCCAAAATACTTTCCTTATACTGGCCTTGAGCTCAAAAATTAATATTATCGTTTAATAAAATCAGTCCAAAAAATAATTTATAAAAATTAAAGAAATTTGTTTTACTATGTTGGTGAAGATTAAGTATAAAAAAATAAAAATTAAGTTTTATTAAATTCATAGTAAATTTAAATAAAAGTTTAATTTTTTGTCTTAATGAAAATGCCCTGTGAGCAATATTTATGTTTTGGTTATCGATAAATAAAACTAAATGAAGTTTTTCTCGTTTGAAAATATTTACTTGCCTTAATAGTACTCTCAGTAGCAAAGCTGACAGATTTTAAAACTTTTTCATAAGTCGAATTTAAAAAAAATGTAATTGCAATTATAATTGCAATTGAATTTGAGAATTAACAGTTTTTTTTTTTTCTGTAAATGTAGAAAATTAAGATAAACCATAATTCATAACACCGACAAATGAAAGTTCATTCTCATGTATTATGCCCACCTTGTAGACATTTGGCTCCATTGTGTGACACCAGTAAATTTGAAAATTTTAACTCATTTACTTTGGGCATTAATATTCATGTGACAAAGTGTTCTACGAAGTTCATCATTTTATTTAAAAATATGCTAGCAGTGGTTTCTGATTATTTGTTGCGTAAGACTAAACATTTCTTTCTTTTTTATTTTCTGTTTTCCGACTGGGTGAAAAGTTGATGTATATTGGAACGATTTTCCTCCATAGCATGTCAAGTTTTGATTAAAGACAAATCGGTTTTGGCGTTGTGTCATTTTCCGTGTTATTCTTCGTTCCAAACAAAGATGGAACAACTCCGAAACCGGTTTGTCTCCCAACCAAACTTGACAAGGGATGACATACATCATCTATACATCTCTGGCTACAATAATAAGTTATTAATGCAATCTGGGAGCAAAATCATTGAAATAATTTTAAATATGTACGCTAACGGTAAATATTAAATTGATACAAAAATATATTGTTCATAAGAAATAAAGTATTTTTTTTAGTAAAACTCGCCCTTAGTATATATCAACTGTTATGAACTCATTACATATATGTAGATAAACCTAAATCGTGTTCCATACTCGTTTAAAAATTGAAAAAGATTCATTGCAACTCATTATGAATGTATTGTTTTCAAATCTCAAGTATTATTATATTTTTCTATGATTTCATACATTTGCTAACTGAAATTATTTGTAAAAAAATATATATTTGTGTCCAAAAAAAACAAACAAAATTGATAAGTAAATATAAAATACATTTAACCTTTTTTCGCCTACTATTTTAGGGGATGTCGGGGTGTGACCAAAGCACTGTCGAATCATTGGCCGAAGATCCAACAGATTCACCATTCGCTGCCGATGATTGTCTCAAAGTACGCAAGTACTGGTGTTTTCTGCTCTCCAGCATTTTTACCTTCCTTGCTGGTCTATTTATTGTGCTATTATGGCGAGCATTTGCATTCATTTGCTGCCGCAAGGAGCCCGATTTGGGACCCAACGATCCCAAGCAGAAAGAGCAGAAGGCGTCACGAAACAAACAAGAATTCGAAGGTACCTTTATGACAGAAGCGAAAGACTGGGCTGGCGAGCTTATATCGGGACAAACAACAACAGGACGAATTTTGGTGAGTAAACGAACGAAGTTAATTGATATAAATTATTAGTTTTAAATAAATAATTGAGCAGTCAGCGGATGTATACCATGTTATAAATGAAAACGTGCAACGGGGCGTTGCATTGACACGCACATACATTCATCTGCACGTAGATATATTGATCTAGTGCTTAATGGGTGGGCACTCCCGCCACTCACTCGCAAAAATATTGTAGATAATTTAATACGAATTCCGTTATTGTTATTAAAATTATAATTACAGTGCTAGATGACTATATTGCCTGCACTTAATTGGGCGCGACAGTGAGCGTTTCGTTTTAACACAATTTCCCTTTTCTTTTCGTGTTTTGGCTCCAGCGCCAAGTGCACCACGGCGTATGCGTGACTGTTTAATGCTCACTATTTTTTTTTTTATTTCACTTTATTACCCGCCGTTAACAATCCATTTGAATACTCGTACACACATACATACATATAATATAACGCTCGCTTTGCATATGAATTGATTTGATTTAAAGTTTGTGTGGCAAAGAACAAAGTGGTCGGTTACAGTGCCATTGGCCGGTGATTTGCTTGCATATTGCGGATTTTATGAGCTGTGAAACGAAAATGCCCGAACGTAACAAAGTGTATATGAGACTTAAGTCGGAAATTATGACTGTTAGACTTCCGAATTTTGACATGTTAAACGACGGTTTTAAGCACCTAATCAGATTGCTTTCTAAAAAAAAACGAAAAAAATAATGCGACATCAATTTTTTTTTGTTTCGTTAAGTAATAGAACAAAGCTTAATGGCGAGGGAAATGGCTATTTTTTCAATGCGGAAATTATAAATAACAACTTGCTTTGCACTTAGCTGCTCAGTTAAGAAATGTGTTGACTTAAATTTCTAGTGCGACTACTCAGAATTCTTATGAGCAGCGGCAACTTGTATTTATAATTAATTAGCTGCCAAAAGGTTGATGCATTTCACTATTTTAGAATTTTTTAAATACAATTTTACTACAACATCACCAGCGCTCATGATGCCAAGTATTCGTCATTTACTCACACATATACATGTACGTACGTGTGTAAATAATATATGCATATATTTGTGCAGCTATGTATAATCTGTAAATGTAAATTTTCGGCCAGCCTCGCTGTCTGCACAACTACATGGCTAAAAGTGTAAACAGCTAACTCAAAAACCAGCCAGCAGTGTGAAGAAAAGGTCGCGTCGAGGACGTTACATATTTACATACAGCATTACAAATCTACATACATACCTACCTACAGATATGAATATATTATTGACTTGCGACTACACTGATTGCACTGCTGGTGTCGCTGTCGAAGTGCCAGTGAATTTCACATTGCTTTCTACTTTAATTTGCATTCTTGTATTTCTTTTTTTTTTTGTTTTTTTTGTTTATTTTACATACTGCTTTCCCTTGAAAACTGAAATTGGACACGGTCAAGTGCACTTATTTGTGCGGCGTGTGTTGCAGGCCTAAACAACGTAGATAAATTCACTAGTGTTCTGAGCATAAACATTGGTTTCATACTGCTCGACGAATTTGGATACAGTTTTAAACATAAATAGTTACAACGTGATTTAAAATATATATGGTCGTTTATAATGGGAGTTGCCACCAGTATAGAATAAACGCAATATTGCAATACTACCGTGAAATGAAAGAGTTGAACACAAAAATATGTTTGAAGAAGGTTACCTCCTTAAATACAAAGGTAACTGTCCTACCTGCAGAAATGGGTTAAAAAGACGATTTTCGAAAATTTGTTTGAAAAGGGTTGCCACCTGCTTTAACAATTAAATTAAATAAGCAATATTAATGAGACCCTTCGTATGGGTGTCAAACGTTAAACTTAAAAAAAGCTGCTTTTGAAAAATATTTTTTTTGGATAGGGTTGCCACATGCTCAAAAAATTTAATTTATTTAACCTAATAAATAAACTGAAATATTACAATATTAATATGAAACGGAAAACGGTGTTTCAAGTAAGGAAGGGTTCAACCCCTTAATTTGTAAAGTGGGTTGCCACCTATTTTGAAAAATTTAAATCAATTAAACTTTTAATATTAATGAAATATCACAATAATTGTATCGAATGAACAAGGTTTAAAAAATATTTATACGAAAATATTTTTGAAACTAGTTGCCACCTGTTTAAAAACTTAAATACAAATTAATAAATTAGTTAAATGAAGTACATATTACAATACTTGTGTGAAATGGAACAGTTTGAGAGAAACTTAGTTTTGAAAATATTTTTGAAGAGAGTTGCTAGCTGTTTGAAAAATTAAATGCAACGAAATGGTAACTATATTAGGAAATCTAAGTAGATATTGTAACTCTTTTCCTTTTTTAAAATTTTTCCTATGGAATTTCACTACACGCTCTCGGGTTTTTTATACCGGCAGCTTCTAATGATTCGTAGGTACAGGCAAATTCTAAGTCATTAGCTGTGGCTTTCTGCGAAACTACAGCTACAAATGTAAAGGTTCGGAGCTTCGTAATATAGAATTGCCCACAAGTTCGTTATGATTGTTGATATTTACAAAAAATTAATTGGAGATTTCTTATATCCAATAGAATTTAAAATACTTAGTTTGGTACGCTAGCCTACAAGGCCACTGCTTCGACTATCTATTGAGATTGACTACTAGGTTTTATCTGATTTTTTACCTGGCTAAATGTGCGTTTAATCTCCGATTTTAAAATAGTGTGCTTCCAACTAGTTTGAAAATTATAACATTCCAGCTATAAAAATATGCTATTTTCTTTAAATATAGTTGGATTTAAAAATTATAAAGCCAATTCAATATTTGTACGTAATTTAAATGATTCGAAATAATAAGAAATACTTAATTAAAATTTCCAACTTTAAAGCATCAATAATTCTAAAGTTTATATCTAATAACATTATCTAATTTATCCTTAGCCTTTCTTTTCATTGAAACTATGTAATATTTGCTAACTAAAAGTTTTGTTATTTTATAGAAATCACAGAAGATTGCATGAAAACGTAGGAACGTAAAATTTGCAAGTTAGTCTTAACACCATTTTCCATTGATTGATTAAAAGAACTGAAACCAAGAACTGAACATCTAGTTGAGTTTCTCAAAGTTCGCGTATTGTATGTACCTAATAACATTCGCATGCCAATTAACTACAAATTAAAAACATAATCCAAAAAGATGTTGAAATGCATTTATCTAAAAATTAAAAATTGGTATATATATATCAGATAACTTCTCTTTGAGTTTATCGAAATATGGACTGAAAAGCGCTTTCCCAATATGCATGTGGTCGTTGAATATAAATCAGATTACTACTGAACATTTTTATTTGGTATGCCTATCATCTAGACAACTATTTTTCTAAGTTTCTCCACCTCTGTTTATGGTGAGTGTTTTGAATTTTTACAACTAATGGGTCGACTTACAGCAATTCTGGGTGATTCTTTATACCGCGATAGTTTTCGCTAAGGCGATCGAAGATACGTATTTTGTCGGAAAATGAGAATTAGAGTTTAAAGGAGAAATTTTAGTCAACAAATGATTTATTTTTGAAGCCTCTACAGACTTCCTCTAGACTTGACCGGGCATCTACGTACGAAGTAGGCTACAGAAGAGATGTAGTGATCTCCGAAATAAGAGTTGGAATTTGTACAATTTTAGCTAATTTTTCTAATTTCGATATATTTACTTTTATTTATTTATTTATTTATCAATTGTAGTACAACTCAAATAGATTACTAAATACTAAGGCTTATTTGGTATAAAATGCGATGAGATATATTTCTCACAATTCAAAAAGTACATCAACATATTCAGTTTTGACTTAAAAGCTTCTCGTGAGTTAAGAAATTTTTCAAAATTTTTAAAAACTTGATTAGACTGTTTTATACAAAGTGTAAGTGGTTCATTAAAACTAAAATTCGTCCTGCCATAAGTTAAATGGAACATATTGCTGACTACAAGTGTACGAGAATGGCAATTAAAAAATATTTGCTCCAGTAAGAAGTGGCATTTGATGTGATTCGTCACTATGCCTTTTATAAACATTACTGAGGAAATTTTTGTTCGCATTTCTCATTTTTGGCAATGCTAACAAAAGTCAACTTCTTTTACATATATTTAGGCAAACTACAAGGCCAACGAAGAGATTTAATGGCAAATCTAGTGAAACAATTCTGAACTTTCTCAATTCTCTAAGAGGAATGAATCCCAGATGATGCTGCAGTTCTCGAGCCTTGATCTGACAAGCGAAAAATACAAATTCTTTAGCGCAAAAAGATCCTGGAATTCCTTTGAATTCCTCACTACGAAGCCGAGCATAGACCTATACTTCGCAATCATAAAGTCTTTGTATAGAATATAGAATTAAAAATACCAAAAAAATACTGAAATATTTTTCGGATTGAATAATCAGAAATCAAACACAGCCGCCCATATGTCATGTCATTTATTTTTATTGCATTTTTTTGATATATGAAAGCTTTAAAGGATTGCGAAATGAATTCAAGTGTAGGTAAGGAGTAGGTAAGTCAAACGAAACTAAGTCATTTTATTGTTGCAGGATTTTTCCCAAGTTTTCCTAGCGATCAACTTGTAAACTCTGGAGCCTGCCTTTTCTTCCCCAAGAGAGTTGTACAAGCTTAGGTAGCTATGTACATAGCTTAGTTATATTGGCCGTTTAATGACAATATAAAAGTGAGTTACATAATAAACAGAATTCAACCAGCTAACACTAAATGGAAGCAATTCCCACGTTTGAAGGCTGATAAGATCGTATGCGGTGTTTTCTTTTAACCGCCTGTACAACATTTATGTTCGGCTACAATTGATTTACGACAGGGATGAGTTTGTATAGACCTACATATAATTATACTATAAACTATATATATATGTATGTATGTATGTATATATGCAATCGCTTGCGTGCGCATATGGCACTTTTAGGTTTACCCGGCAAATAATAAATTTTTCATTGGTCTCAACATTGACACAGTTCTATTGACTGACTGCCATTTGCTTGCATCTAGTTTAGTTTACTTTTTTTTCTTGAATTCTATATTATTATTTTCCACTCACTTGTCATGTTGTTGCTATAGTTTTTTTAAGTTTTGTATTTTTTATTGTATTATTGTTGTATTCCTTTGCATGTTGACTGGCATTTGCCGTTTGAATGTCAATATCGCGTGGTAATTTCAGTAGTCGTACATGCAGAAGGCGTTGGAAAAAGTAGCTGCCATAGCTAAGCAATTTCTTGCCCCATAATTCCGCGCAAACATTGCTACATATCTATGTAAGTCGACTAATGCATGCGCCATTCTTGTATTGGCTTAGAAATGCAAGGGATTTTTCATTTTGATTTCTTCGTATCAAGTTAGCTGGGTGACTTTTATATATTAACATCTGCTGGTTTTTTTGGGAGCTCATTTTTTTATGTATAGAACAGATAAGCGTTAAAATATGTAGTTGGTTAATTTTCATTGCTGCTAAAGACTTTTTACCAACTTAATATTTGAAATGAATAAAACTTATTTTCAAATTAACCACCTAGAATAAATTATGTCCTTTCAAAAGCGAAATATTTTCACTATCGCGTGCTAAATTTTGTTTTTAATATTTTGGTTTCAGTTTTCAATTATAAAGTATAATGAAATTACAAGGCGTACAAAACTGCATACCAAAAAATTTCTTTCAAAATTCTGGTTAAAAAATTCGAATATCTCAATTCTCAGTTCTGAATCTTTATACATCATACATTATGTCTTTCGTTTTAACTACGAACTTAAATACAAACTGTGTTTTTATAAAAAAAAACAGTATACAGCGCCATCTGTGGGTCCATTTCAGTTAAAGAATTTCTCCGACGCATTCCCATTATACGTTTCTAGTGTTATCAAAATCGATCGGATGATAAGTAAAGATTTTCTGAATAACTCGCCGAAAACGCCACCTAGAGTATTCATTTTTCATAAAAGTGTTTCCAATTGCCGCCCTAGCCGAGTGGATTCATTCATTCGGTGGGTCCCGGGTTCGAAATCTGGCCGGTGAAAGTAACATCACGAATTATAGAAAAGTTATTTCTGAATAGCGGTCAATAGACAATGGCGAATCTCCTCCTTTTTCTGCCATGAAAAAACTTCTCATAAAAATCATTTTCTGTTCGGAGTGTAACAGCCAAATTATTACATAAGTATTATAATTTCGAGTCGCATCAGCACTATACCTTTCTAATATGAATTTTTCATATAACTCGACTGCAGCGCCACCTAGCGGGCCCATTTTTCGTAAAAGTATTTATCGCCACAACCACATTTTTTTAAGGCTTGCTCTGCATTTCGGCTCAGATCAAATTTCTCGGAATCGAAATCGATTGATGTTCTGACTTCGATTCCGACAAAATTCTTTCGGTTCGAATAGCTTTGCGTTTGTCTAGCTGGAATGAAAAGTAATTGGCAATTGTTTGTCGGTCAAACCTTTTACATTTAACAGTTCATATTATTAGGAAGATTTAAAAGTCTTTATTGCTCTAATTTGTATTCAATTAATTTGATAAATCTGTATCAGAAAATCTCTATATATAAAATTCTAAGATAAACACAGGTGAAACGATCAAAATGAAACTAATCAGCACATACGCGGTATTTATCGAACATTTCCATTTTACGATATCACCCTTGAGGCCATCGGTTTCTATTTGTAAGTAAACTTCATTAATTCTTCGAAGCAAAACCAGGGGAATTAAAAAAGTTTTATAATGTAAATTTCTTTATAGCCCAATTTTTTAGAAACGTATGAAAATCGTTCGAAATTCACCACTAAGGCTAGTCGGAATTGCACAAATTTTACTTTTGAAACTACCATTCTCTATCCCTTGGCAAACTTCAAAAAAGAGAACTTTTTCCGCATCATTTTTCCCTATTTCTTATTCCTTTCATACTTCTTAGGCCTTCGGTACGATCGCTTGGAATAATAACAACATAACAAACACTTAATGGATTCTACTTCTAACCCATCCCTGCAGCTCCTTGAAATGTCGTTATGCGTTGCCCAAAACCTGGCGACTATTTGGCAGAAGGTAGGTGCCCCATGAGTATTCCCCGTGAAAAGCTTGGATGTTGACTGAAGACATGTTTTCCATCAGATTGAAACCATATGCCATATAGCACATTAAGCAATAGGCTTTTTGAAGAAAATATTTGCTAAACGCATTATTTCTATCGTTGACTAAATAAGGACCGATATAAATGTTTAACTATAAAGTGTAACCAATATTGTTAAGGCTCAGTTTCAGTTAATTTTAATTTAGATAAATTGATAAAAAAAATTACCAAATTATTATGTGAATATCTGCTAGACAATTACTGGCCTGCTGCTTTTATCATTCTACGCCCTTCATCTAGTTTTATAATTTATTTTCATTGCGACTGTCATCCACACATACATACATATATCTAAATCGATATAGAAGTATTCAAAATCAAAAGCAAGGCGTTAATTAATCTCTTGTTCTTTTCTAAGAGTAAACAGAATAAATGATTTGGCTTTAAACGATATCTCGACGTCAAGATTGTGTAAACAACAGGGCACCCTAGGGGCATCAATTTTACTACTCTACTTACAAACATTCATATGTACATACATACGTGTGAACGAGTACACTTGAGTGACGTAACTCAACATATCATGTACATATTATACTTTACATACACTCCTTCATAGAAGCTTAAACACCCTGTCGGAAAAAAGCTTTAAAAAGTAGTTGGAAAGCAGTTGTTATGTGAATTGCTATAAAAATAGGACTGTATTTGGCTTACTAAAACTATGGGCAAAAACAGTAAACATAAAAATTAAATACATAAAGAAAATCGCTAAGAATTTCTCCATTATTCCATTGCAGTTGGCCCGCAAAACTACAAACGCTGCGATATTATTTACATATCTTATATACATATATAAAATCCCGTGTCACGGTGTTTGTGATCGAACTCCTCCGAAACGGAAATTTTGTAAAGGGTGTTTTTTTGTTTACTTGATTTATACTCATTTACCATCGTGCAAATTTATTAACAATGTTACATCCTCAAAAAGTCACTGTTTGGTGTGCTCCATGAACAGAGGGAATAATTGGTACATATTTCTTCAAAATTCAACGCCATGATTGCCGGAATTGAAGGATGTTGATGTGAACGACATTTGGTTCTAACAAGATGGCGCTACATGCCATACAGCCAACGAAATAATAAATTTATTGAAGAAAACTTTTGGTGAGCGAATTATCTCGCGTCGTGGGTCTGTGGCGTGGCGTCAAAGATCGTGCGATTTAACACCGGTAGACTATAGTTTGTGGGGTTATGTGGAGTCTCTTGTCTACGCCCATTGGTGCCTGGGAAGAGAATATTCGGCCCCAATTGCTGAAAAAAGTGGTCGAAAGTTTGGAATCTCGGTTGGAATTTATTCGAGCCAGCCGCGGCGGTCACTTGCCCGAAATCATTTTTAAAATAGTTATAATGGCAAACCCTTATCTCTATAATAAAGCTAATTTCTTGGCAATAACATTTAACTTTATGCGTTTGATTTCTTTTTGAAAACCACATGGCTAAAAACAAACACCCTAAATATAAGAAGTAAAATGTATTTTATTCTTGGGGAGCGTTGCCTGTTTGAAAAGTCAACTTAAATTAAAATATGCACAATTTATCGGAAATTTTAAAATACAGGGTTTTTCGTTAGGAACGCTACAAAAGTTTTTTTAAATAAAACAAAAACGGGTTGGGATATGAATTAAATTCTTTATTCCTGTGAAAGTACATTCGATGCCATTATGTGTGGAACTCGATTTCTTTTGCATGGGCACCACGGGCACGCTTGCAGAAGTCCAGACGCTGAACCCAATTTTCGACGGTTTTCAAGCATAAATCGGCCGATACTGCTGCAATTTCACGTTCGATATTCGTACGAAGTTCATCAATCGTCACTGGCTTGTTGGTATAGACCATAGACTTGACGTAGCCCCACAGGAAATAGTCTAACGGCGTCAAATCGCACGACCGAGGCGGCCAATTGACTGGGCCATTTCGTGAGATAACACGTTCACCAAACTTGGTTTTCAATAAATCGATTGTGACATTCGCTGTGTGGCTTGTGGTGCCGTCCTGTTGGAACCACATATTGTACAAGTTCATATCATCCAATTCGGGTAGCGATTCCCATTCACAGTAACGTGCCGGTCTTGATCATCACGGAAGAGTACGGCCCAATAACGCCGCCGGCCCATAAACCGCACCAAACCGTCATTTTTTCGGGATGCAATGTTGGCTCATGGAGTACGTGTGGATTGCTGCCAGTCAGCCAGAAATGACGACGACCATAAATTGGACGTAGCGTCGGTAGTAAATTTTAATAATTTCGACTCGTTGTTGGATCGTATATCTTTCCATGATGAAATGGCAAACCTTACTGAAGAGAAATGTCAAAAGAGCGGGAAAAATATGGCGTCATTTGCTGTCACTATCGGACTACTTTTGTAGCGTCCCAATTGAAAAACCCGTTATGTGTGTCAAGGGGTTCGTCTCGGAGCTAACTTTTATAAAGATTGCCACCTGTTTAAAGTAAAATATTAAAATGTCGTCTCGGCGAGGAGAAGGTGCATACCAAAATTTTGGAGAGGCTTGCCACATGTTTTAAAACTCGAATATTATTAAATTATTACAACTTATACGAAGTTTTAAAATATGGGTGTTGCCACCTGCTTGAAAATTCGAATTTAATAAAATCATACACAAGTCATATGAGATGGTGCAGGGATGCGCTTTGCTGAGGAGAAGTTTTATAGCTGGCTATAAATATTTTAAAGAAGGTTGCCACCTGCTTGAAATGCCAAATGAACAATTTATGGTTGTCAAACCATTTGTTTCCCTAGGAGAAATTTTGTAGGTATATTTTAAAGAGGGTTGCCTCCTTTCTTAAAAGTTAAATTTAGTTTAATTTAAAAAAATATTTATATATATGGGGGCGCAGCATCTGCCAGGTGTTTCTAGTACATTTTGTTGTTGCTGGAAAAAAACTCAATTTGATCTTCTTGGAGCCAAATATATTCGAAAGTACAATAGTTAAAATCAAATACAGAGTTCGATAACTGATTTGTTCCTAAGACATTGCCATATGAAAAAAGTTAGTTGATTACAAGAAAAAAGATAGAATTTCAACCACTTGTAGTTGGTACATTTTAAATTACTTTTAAAGTAGTTCAATTTCCGACAGGGCATATACTATATGTATACATATGTATGTATGTATGTGTGTAGGTATGCTTGTGTTTGATTAGTTGTCCAGCAGCATGCAATAATAAATTAATTTGTCCTGTGTCATTGACGATGGCTATGTGTTGGCATTTGTAAAGCTTTAATTAAGCCATTCAAGGTGACGGCATAAAAAGTAGGAGCTGCACAGTGGTTGGTAAAAATATACGCACATACGTACATACATAAGTATATATATATATATATATAGATAGATACGTAGTATGTGTAGATGGTGAACATATAATTAGAAATCTGTTTGCACTAAAAAGTAATTGCAGCTACTGGATTATCTAGTAATTGCTGGTTTATTAGAAAAAATCTCGGTTAAGGGATGATTGCTTGGTAAAGTCGTACGTGCATTTAAAGTGAAAAGTTTGCTTAAAAATCGTCCATATGTATGCATGTTATCTATGTATAAATCTATACTTGTCACTTACTATATACTGGTTAGTTACTATAACGGTAACAAACGTAAATTTTGATTTACTTCTTTCTTCAATACACACAGTCAATTTGGAGTAGAAAAGATTTAAGACTAAATTACAGTAAATTTTCATTACTTAGCAGCAACCTTTTTGAAAATAGTGAAAGTGATTTTATTGGTTTTGAAGCCACGGATTTGGATCATATCAGATCTGCTCAATGAATGATCTAGAGTACTTTAGAGCAGATGAAGTTTTTTTTTGCACTAAACTATTTTGAGCTGTGGCAGAATTGCACTCGGAGGTTGGTCGAAGGGTGACCGTTATTAGAAAAAAGTTTATCTATAATTTTTGATGTTACTTGCATCGGCCAGAATTCAAATCCGGGACCCATCGAATGAAGCGCGAGTTATATACATACATATATACGTATATACATATGCATATAAAACATACAAACCAAACCTACATACTTTATTTGTTACACTTACCTGCTTACAAATTTACACAATTATGTACTTTCCTATTTTGTTATTAATTTGAATACTTACCATTTCGTGATACATATTTACATACGTACAAACATACATACATATACATATGCATAAGCTATTACCTGAAGACAAAATATCAATGCACAATAGTTGTACAAAAACAATAATAAGAACAAACCTGTTTACCAAAAAGTAGTAGACAAAATATGCAACAACAATTTAAAGAACAACAGTGATATCGCCTGATATTGCGGAACTGACTAGCGTTGCTGTTGTTGTAGCAGCAACTCTAGTCAAGTGATTAGCGATCATCAAAAGCTACCAACAAATGTAAAGGATAGCAATTGTTGTTTTGTTTGCCCAAAGTGGCGTGATGAATTTGTACCAACAAACATATAGGATAACAGTTATCAATATTTGTTTACTCATTACTATAAATAAGCAAACCACTGTAAAATAAGTTTAGTTTTAAGCTTGAATGTCACAGAATAAAGACGTTTCCCTTTTTACTGAAATCACGGTGTAATAGTTTTTCTTTAACTCGCGCACCCGCTACACACTCAACTACGATGGCCGCCACACACTACGCATTTTTTTATATTTTTATTTCCGAATGCATTATCAAGTTGATATTAATGTTTTACATAGCGTGGCTATTGTTTGAGGAGATTTGCCCAAAATTATAAAACAGTGGAGATATGAAATTTCTCCATCTTTTTATAAGGAACTAACCAAAAAAAAAGAAACCCCCATCGTGCTGGACTATACGTTTTGTAAAAAGCATCAAAAATTATACTGCGCTACAGTGAAAATACACTTTACAAATGACCTAGTAGAGGTCGTAGATCTGGTCGAGTTGTTCTCAAAATCCCAAATTCTCAATTTATTTATAAAAAACCCAATTTGGCATGACACCGTCTACACAAAAAACTTTCTTTCTTTTAATTTTTTAGTTATTTTAGATTTTGACATATCTTTGAAAAGAAAAATGTTGGCACTTTGTAGATCAATAGAGACCTTCGCGAAAATAGTTTGGGTCTGTGAAAACATTAGCAATCAATCTGAAATTTACACATCTTTTTTTTTTTAATTTTCAACTTTAGTAGCTCGACAATTTTACAAGAAAGCATTTATATTTAAGACATTTTCTGTTGATAACGTTTTATTCTGAATAAAAAAAGGAATCATTTTTAAAATCCAGTTAAGAATTTTAGATGTTATGATATTCTATCAAATGTTACTTCGAGTTATATTATTGTGTGACATCATACGTAATTTCAATTAACATTAAGTTTTTATTGATTGGGTTAATTAAGAGCAAATAATGTTCAATACTCAACGCAATCAGTTTTACTTTGCCAGCCGTTTATTCAAGGATAAGCGAAATCGTTTTGAGTAAACAAGTTATAAATCTTTTTTTTAATGCGTTTAAGATGTGTTTTAATCGCTCGTATCTGGAAAGTATTTGGTATGAACTCGAATATGTGTGTACTATGTAATACAAAAATGAAACAATCGAATTCAGGCAAATGTGGTGAGGAGTGATTACGCTTTTCAAGCTTGATGGTTTGACATCGCCAACAATTTCTAAAATCGAAGGACATTCACTTCTGTCAAACGGTAGCTGTTGGCTATCATTAGAAAATCCGAGATGGAATAGATATAATATCGAATCTAAATGCAAGCAAATTGCTGCTGGTCTCCCATCCGTGAAACACCTGAAAATTTATTGAATAATGTTTTGAGTATTTTATGTAATGGTTTATAAGTCTGTGTAAAAAAAGTTTGTTTTGTAGACGAGGTAATGCCAAATTAGTTTTTTATGAATAAATTGAGAATTTGAGTGTGTTTGGAAATTTTCAAACACATTTTTATGAACAACTCGACCATATCTACGACCTCTACTAGGTCACTTGTAACGTGCGTGCATTTTTTCCGTTTTGTAGCACTGTGTTATCGGTACGATGTCAAAAAAAAATTATCTAAATTTGTTGTACTGCATAATTCATAAAATCGGTGCAGTACTTTAAGAGTCAAATCGTTATAGACATTCTTCATATAATCAATTTTATATAATAAATAGAGAATCTAAAGATACCAAACAGACGGCGGGTGGTGCAGTCCATCGACCTATAAACAACAAAATAGGTGTACCATAGAAAATCGATAAAGCGTTTAGAAGTTGAGCCATAAAAAAAACAACACTTACAACTACGGCCATCGACAAAGGCAGCTGCGGTAGCACCGTTGGCAAAGGAGTTGAATAGAGGTATAAAATCGGATTTAATACTAGTATGTACTTATAGTATGTAAGTATTTTGAGTTAAGTGGATGTAAAGACATGCGCGATACCGTTATGTACATGTCATATACATACATATGTATTTATTTATTTACGTGCACTTATTGTTTCGTTATTGTGTTTATTTCTGGGCGCGGGAATGGCAAACACCTGCCGCGCGCAATTCAATCGATGACGTCGTCGGCGTCGTCGTCATGCCACAACGCTCTTGCCTAGCAGGTGTGTTGAACCCCAACAGAGTTGGTTAAATTTAGTTCAGCTGCATTAGTTCAGGTTGATTGGATTTACATTAGACATTAGCTTTAAAAATATGCAGGAAGAAATTTATGGATTTCAAAATGGAACATATGGCAGGCTTACAGTATTTTTTCTGTTAATTTTACGAGTTCAGGGTATGAAAGTTTGAGTTTTTAGAGGATAATATCAAAATTTTCAATTTATATCTACATGCTAGCTTTCATCTGCGGCTTCGCTCGCACGCTAATCGATTTAGAGTTTTGAATTTGAATGTAACAGAAATGGAAATAAATCATTTTACCAAAGCTAATAACATTTAATTAATTTGTTTTTTTTTGGTTTTAATTTTTTTATTATCCAAAAAAACATCGACCCCTACTCTATAATTGCCGATTACGGTTGCTTGCTTAAACTTTTTTGTCATTGGCAATTATGCACTCTGCTATTCTAGTTTAGTGTAAACAAATTTATTGTTAGAAATGCAAAACGTAACCAAACGATCCGCTTTTTATTGTACAAAAACAACAATTTCTTTCATTTTGTAAAAGTGGCAACTCTTTACCCTGCTCTCATTTTATTTATTTAGTTTTCCTAAAGTAATGCTTCATTTATCTTTAAAAATGTAATTGAATATATTTTTTTTGAACAGGTGGCAACCATCCTCAAATATATTTTTTAATGAAGCTTTCTAAATCGTTTTTCGTTTGGCACTTAATCGAATCTCGTTTTTTAAAAGGAAACAATCCTCTTCAAAAAGGTTATAACTCAATAAACTTCAAAATCATATTAAATCAATATTTTTAAAGAGTTGACATACATACGTCGTTAAACATATTTTCATTATAACATTTTCTTAAGTCTAGTTTCTTTGAATACCATGCCGTAATAATTTATTTGATACATTTTACTTGTTTTAACAAGTGGTAACCCTCTTCAAAAGTATTTTCAAAATAAAACTTTTTATAGAGGTTTACCCCATAGTTCAATATTTGATATAACTTTTTATATAGTCCAAAATTGTTTTTTAAACTGTTGGCAACTCCTTAAGAAAATATGTTTGCAATCAAAATTTCCTAAAACTTTTGGTTTGACACTCATGTTGCAGAACTTTATTCAATTATTATTAATTTATTTTTAAATAGGTGGCAACCTTCTGTCATGTTCTTAGATACTTTAGTGTCGGAAGTATAGCACAAAATGTATTTGTATAATCAGTTACGTGGCAGCTATATTTAAAAAATATAAGTACTTGTATACTAAAGTTCAGATACCTCTAAAATTTAGGGACTAGTTTGCGTTAAAACATACAGACAGTCGGGCATGACTTAATCAACTCAGCTCGTCACCCTGAATATTTTAAAATCTTGTAAATTACCGTTATATGAGTAGCTTCCTAGATATACCTGTATCTTTGAAGGGTCGAGTACGCCGAGCTCTTGCCCGCAAACTTTAAACGGGAATTTACGCGAAAACAATGTTTTTCGAAATTGTTTAAGTGATAGTAAAAAAAAACTAGTTTATCGATTTTCATCGTCTAACATTCAATTTAAATAGCTAAAAAACTGTTCTATATAGACTGAATATTTCAAAAACGAATAATTTTTAGACCCTCTTTCATGCAATTAAAAGGAATTATTTTTCAAAATTGTAATTTTTTTGGGAGTCTGTTTTATATTTTTGTCCATCTACGAAAAAAAACCTTTTGAATAAGAAAATGTTTAGTTTGTCGATTTAAGATGAATATTTACATCCAGCATTGCTCACGCGATTTACAACGTCTGCGCCGACATGACTTACAAGATCCTTGAAAAATTTGTTAATTTTCAATTGTCACTTCTGTAATCAATTTTTTTCGCAGTCTTAGACATAACTCTAAATAAATATTATGCTTATTTGAAAAGAGCTATTTTCATTTCCCTGCAAAAAATACATTTTTTTTGGCATTTTTTTCGTACTTCCTCCATTCTGACCATTTCCAAAAACAAAACTAATCCCGTGTATGAAATTTTAGCAAATTACTCTTAATAGTTAGATACAGAACTATTGGATTTTCGAAATTTTTGGAAATTATCATTATATGAGATATATTTATTTTTATAATTTTATAAATTATGCTTACTGAGTTGAAATATAAAGTGTGTACCAAATGCGATAGAGGTTTATAAAGAAGTTTCGGAAATTAACCTATTTGCTTTTAAGAGGGAGATGCCATTCAAAACAACAAAAACAAAAACATTTAAACCACTCGTTTCTTATTCCAACCTAATCTTGTATATGAAATTTGAGCAAATTAGATTTTATAGTTACTGTATAGCATTTTTTGAAACACCTTTATGTGGACCATGTCCAAATATTATCCGACACCGCACATTTCTAATACCCACCTACCTCGGATCGAGAGCAATGAATCGATTTATCTTTGCATTCCTAACATTTTGGTAAAAAAAAATGCTTATTTCTATACCGATTGCCTTAGGCTGTTACACAGAACCAATATGTGAGCAAAGTTCTAATAACTACCCTGGGTACTATGGCGCCTGGGTATAAAAATAGTGATTGAAATTTGGTATGAATGAAGGCGCTGCTTCATTCGGTGTGCACTGGGGCCATTTCCAGCCATTTCCAGTGAAACTTTAAACTCTTATCTTTCTGAATCACTCTAATATATTTACATACATACATAGGTACATATTAATACCTGTGCTACAATGTTGTTATTAGTTTCGGGTTTTTTCTCTCCTTTTAGTATTCATATTGTTTTTGTGTTCGTTGACGTATGGTGCGCCAATCACTTTGATGACGGTATTAGTCTCATTTATTTGAGTTGGCGCCCCATTTGCCAAAGCTCTTAGTTCATTTGCTAGCCATACCCTATTTACGCCTATGAGATACTTATAGGCTATTTATTTTCTACTTTACCAACTTCAAGCCTTTGTAAATATGTTGGGCAAGTAAATTTGTTAACGTCTACTTTTAACTCGCGTACATATAATTTATATTGATTTGTGGTGGTTTATTGTGACTTTCTTGTATACTTCACATGTCACCAATTTTCCTTACGTACTTACAATAAGCTTACCTACAAATGCATGCACTTAATAATAGTTTTCAGACTTGTGTACAAAACCTGCTACTGCCTCGTTTGTTTCCCTATCATAAATGGATTGTTCAAGTTCTTTTCTATATACAGATATATACAGTATGTCGGAGTGTAACGTTTTGCTATAAATAATGGATTTCCTGTATTCAGGGCAGTTGTCATTTATTGGTATGGATTGTTGTTAGCTGGTAGTTAGGGCCATTTATCGATTGTCGTTCGGAAGGCACCGGATTACAGTGGTTATTAGGCTGATTAGTTGCTAAATTATTTCTAATTATATAAGTAAAATTAATAGTTAGTTTATATAATTTTTGTGCAAAAGGTTAATTAAATTAATTATACACTTTATATTAACGTTAGGTTTTCCTATTGCTTTCTCTTAGACTCTTCTAGATTAGATTAAATGCAAGGTTTAGCAAGTACCATTTACAGTATTTTTGTTGCCCTATATTACAACTTTCTTTTGTTTTTACAAAACATTTGGACAAATGCACTCAAAACTAACTCTAATTTTATTACCACGTATTCGATTTTTAAACAACTTCGCGATGAGCTAGATACTAAAAACTTTAAACATAACGCTGATAGTGCTGCTAAATTTGTTACTGCATTACTGTTATCATAACCGCAACGCCTAAAATCATGCTCTACGTAACTCACAACTGTTTTCATTTTTGTTATGGTTTACTGAGTAATTAATTGTAAAAATAAATTGAAATCTTCTTCGTATTTGATTCAGAGAACCAGAATAATAATTATTTGACGGTTGAGTTTTAAAAAGTCATCCTAGTTTTGATAAGATTATACAAGCCTTTTGATAATAATTATGAGTCCGACAGTTTTTTTAAGTTATCGGCGTTTATTATTTTGAAACTGTATATTTTAATACCTATTACTTTGAGACTTACATATATTATAAAAGTCTTTCCATAACAATTATCACCTTAAAAAAGTCTTTGCATAATAATTATGAGCAAGACAACTTTTTTGAAGTCTTGATATACATACTTTACTATTTCGGCGCCCAAAGTAACACCGAACTAGTCCAGAAGTGATCCAGAAATAGTCCCGAAATTATTTCCAATTAGTCCTGCACTAATCTGGAATAGGTCCTAAAAAACTCCCGCCCTTAAAGACTTAAAAAAATGTTTCCCACTCATAATTATTATGAGAAAACTTTTATAATATAAGTCCTAAAATAAAGGTCTTTGAAGACTTAAAAATATTTGTATCACTGATAATTATTATAGTTATAGTTTTTTCGATAAATGTGTTTCTTACTATTAATTATTGATTAACTTTTATTATTTTTTCTTATAGTTGTGTCTCTGATTTTATTTAAGTTTTTGCAGGTACATAGCATACATTTAAAATTTTAATCAGTTATCATTAAAGCAAAAACCTGTGGAACCGAAAAAAAATAATAATAATATTATTTCATTAAAACGAATATATATGTATGTATATGTAGGTATTTATATTAAATAATCCAATAAATATTTGAAAAGTCGAGTTACCGAAGCCTTCATTCGATTCATGAATATAAACAAATTTAACCTTAATTTATTATTGCATTTTAAGCGTGAAAATATTTAACTTTAAAATACTATCGGATGATTCAAGAGTTGTCATAATGTATCAGATATCATAAAGTATTAACATTTAAAGTTTAAAAAGTTATGTTGTTGGCTTGCATACAAAAAAGTAATTCAAATTAATTCAATTCAATTTTGTATTTTTGAAATTGTGTGCCTTATAACTACAGCGACCAATCATACTTTATTTTAGAGAGCGGAACTTTAGTTCACCCTTTGGTCCATTTTTGGTAATTTTTTTTTAAACAAAGCATCACAATAATTGACAATACTTATTGTACTGCTCTTCAAATGCGCTTTGCATCTTTTTAGATATTCAGTTTTGTGATCTCTTTTGTTTCTACGTTATTGTCGAATAATTCGCTTTAAAAAATATATTCCAAATAAATTAGGTTTGAGATGTTTTTCAATGTGATAGAAATTAAAAACCCTATCGAACAGAAAAGACACTATGAATTGAGCAAAAGGCGAACTAAAAAGGACTTTATTATATTAAAAGAAAAAATTAGTATCAATGCATGAAAAATTTGAATTTTGATTGTTTTTTTTCTTTTTGTTTATTATCGTCTCCTTGCGAAGCAGCTCTGTCAAAAAGTCTCTCATAAAGGGGTTACCAAATAAACTTCAATTTAAAATAATAGTTTGAAAAAACTTAAAAATTCCATTCCTAAAGGATGCATTTTTCGCTGAAGAAAAGAAATATGCAGAAAAAACTAAAAATAATAAGATGATATGTAAATATTTGGGATGATTTAAAAAAAAATATTTTTTTAGAGCGAAAGAAGCGGCAATTAAAAACTATTATTTTTCTGGTGGTAACGATTTGTAAATTGAACTATATTTTATTCCAATTGAATTTTGGCATACAAGTTTATTTTAACTTGTTTTAGTACGAGCAAACAGCAAGTACATGTGAAAAGGTAAATTGTACTTATAACACTTTAGGAAACCTTGTGAATCACCTTAATGTATTTTTCTGATCTTATATGTATATAAAAAGGCTATTTCTGTTTGCACGTAGTTTATAGACATGAAAAATATTAAGGTATATAGGGCAAACAATATCCGATTGGGGACGCGGAAATCACGGTATTCCAAAAAAAACCAATTTACAGTTCGATATGCTTCAAATTCAAAGATTTTTAAAGTAAAACTTCATATCTGAACAAACAGTGGTATTGGAGCTATACCGCTTTTGGAGATGCTCTCACTAGACCCTGTACGTATGATAAGTGAATAGCTCACAAAATGTCACGGTTTTAGTGGTCTAAATAAAGGAGTTTTAAAACAAAACCCCATATCAAAACAAACAATTTTTTGGAAGATATTACTTATATAGTTACCCGATATTTTATTTATGGTAAGTAAAAAAATGCTTTCGTATAGAACGTATAACGCAAACCCTTGTATCCAGGGGCAGGAACGGAAAAGAACAGTTATTTCTGAAAACTGTCAACGAAAAATTAAATTTTAAAATATTTTTTTGCACTTTTTATGTAAAATTAAAAAAAAATAAGTTACTTTTGATTTTAAAAATCCAAAATGGCAATGATTTTTTTCATTTTTATTTTAAAAATCATCAATAACATTTATTTTTGATTTTTATTTTATAAATAAAAAATAACAGTTATTTAATATTCTTATTTTATAAATCAAAAATAACTGTCATAGAAGACTTTTATTATAAAAGTTATCAATATAAATCTTTTACTGGCTATTATCTTTTAAGTCATAGATCTAAATGTCATTTGAATTTTTCGTAGAAAATAAGTTGCTAGGGAACCAAAAAATTATTTATTATTCATATTGTTCTCTCCGAAAAATTAAATTGACTTTTATAAGTATGTCTTAAGAAATAAAAGTCTGTGACTGTGATAAATAAAAGTCTTCAATAACTGTTATTTTTGGATTTATAAAATAAAAATCAAGAATAATTGTTATTTGAACAATCAGTTGTATTGCCACTAAATGTGGTTCGATCATTTCGGATCCGAAAAATGATTGGTACATTATCAAAATACATCGACTACAAAATTTCAGTCGGATATCTTTAAAACTAAGAGACTAGTTTCAAACAGACAGACGGACGTGGATAAATCGAGGCAGCTCGTCGTCTTGATCATTTTGATATACATAGGTCTCTCTCTTACAAACATCGACCCAAAGTTTTAATTCCATTGCATTTCATTAAAAGTTAAAAAAACAACTTTTTAATATGCCACATTTTTACAAATGAACTAAAGAGAAGCAAATAATTTTTCCAACCCACATAGAGAAAGTTTTGATAAATTTGGATGTTAAAATTTTACCATTAGCTATTAATGCATTTAATGGGCATGAAGTGATAAACATACATAGTTCATTACATTTAATTGGCGGTAGTTCTATAAAGGGTAATTTCATCAATTTGTAAAAAATTGAGGTTAGGGCTTTTCAACTCTGTAAAGGAAAAATTATTGTATATTTTTTAGTCCATTTATAAAAACGTTGTAAGTATATTAAACAGTTTTTTTTATTTCTTTTTTTTATTTCTATTGCTTTTCAATACTCTCCTGTACTTGTGAAGCCAAAGCCGCATTTCTTTCCTCCTCTAAAAGACATAAATATTGGCAAAGTAACCACTGAACTTTCGTGCTTCAATTTTCCATTTTCCATTTACAAATCATGTGTACAACTGCACTCAAAACGAACTGCCATTTTTTTTTTGTTTTTTTTTTGCTACTGACGCCTTTTGGAGCAAAACCCCCACTTTTAACAGCCAGCATTAGAAGTGCTATGTCTCAGCAAATATTTCGAAAGATCTGCTGCATAAGCAAGAATAGTTTATAAAGAATCTTCTTAGCGTGCATTCGCTACTTCCGAGTAGTGTCTTTATTTGGCGTGTAGCAAAAGAGAAAATCCACTTATAATTGTCTGGCAGCAATCCAAGGCAATTGATGTCAACGCTGAGGGCGTACAGTATAACTAAAAGGGTTTATTAAGTTTTTTTTTTTTGTTAAATTTATTTTTTACGTGTGCACGAAAAATTGGCAAGCGCACTCATATTATACTTATTACAAATAAGTTTTTATATTACCTAAGCTCTAACATTTATTTATTCTTTGAATATTCATACGCCCATCTGCCACAGAATTTTGTAGAATAGTTTCTATTTTCATTGATTTACGTTGTTAGCTTACATATACAGTGCATGCTATAACTATGCCACCACATGTAAAGTTTGCTGACATTTTTCCCCATTTCAGCAAACTTTGAAACTGGGATTTAATCGGCGTTTTTTTATAAAAAGGACTACATTTTTATTGAAAAAATAATTAAAATTTAATAGAGAAAAATAAATAGTCAAATCTAGTAAATGTGTGGTAGTGCTATAGTTATGACATGCACCCTCTTACTAATTTTATAAATTTGAACATTTTTTAGTATGTTGTTCAGAGCCAAGAGGCTTGAGGGATTTTTAAAAAGTTTGACACGTAACTAGCTTCTAGCCGGAATTAGCATATAGGATACATTTTTACGAGAGTTGCCATCTGTTAAACATGTGATAGTCAATTAAATAAATAAGTTAGATCACAAAATGCTATAAGACGACTGTACAGGTTTAGATAAGATATTCATACATATGGGCCAAATCTTATCTAAATCTAGTTCGTCACATAGTTACCGTAATATTTTTTTTAAATTAAATTAATTTAAAATATTCACTGAATCGAAATTTTGCAATATGGGTATCAAAGAAAATATGATTAATAAATTTCCGAAATGTACTTAGAGAAGGTTGCCACCTGTTTAAAATAAGTTAAGTTAAATTAATAAATTAAATTAAGTTTTCCAAAATGAGTGTCAAAGCAATAATGAGTGTTAAGAAATAATTTTAATTTTAATTCCAAAAACATTTTGGCGAGGATTGCCTCCAATTTAAAAATTAGTTAAAATTATAATAGGTTTAAATAAATGCTGAGATATGGGGCTCTAACGATTAAGACTTAAGAAAGTTTTATTTTAAGAAAACTTAATCATAAAACTTTGTTTAAAGGGTGTTGCCACCTGTTTAAAAATATTAATTCAACTGAAATTTTGAACTTATTGAAACTCTATTATAACAACATTGTTGTGAAAGGAAAGCAAACATTTATAAAGAGGGTTGCCACCTTTTAATTAAATTTTTTTTCAATTTAATTTGTTAAGTTACTGGAATTCCTCTATGTTGGTGTCAAAAGAAAAAGTTTAAGTGCTCTTTAACAAAACTTAATCATAACAATTTTTTTAAAGAGTGTTGCCACCTGTTTAAAAAGCAAACATTGTAAAGAGGGCTGCCACCTTATAATGAAAATTTTTTTTTCAATTTAATTAGTTAGGTTACTGGAATTCTTCTATACTGGTGTTAAACGAAAAGTTTAAGAGCTCTTTAAGAAAACTTAATCAAAAATTTGTCTAAAAGATGTTGTCACCTGTTTGAAAATATTTATTTAATCCACTGAAACTCTATTATAATATTATTGATGTAAAATGCAAATTATATGCAAACATTTGAAATAGGGTTGCCACTTTATAATGAACGTTTTTCTTTCAATTTATTTAGATAGGTTACTGGGAGTCTTCTATGTGTCAAACGAAAATTTTAAGAACTCTTTAAAAACTTAGTCATTCAAATTTATTTAAAGGGTGCTGCCACCTGTTTACAAATATTGATTTAATTCAAATTTTGGTTACCGAAACTCTATTATAATATTATTGATGTAAAATGAAAGCGTTTATAGGCAAAAATTTGTAAAGAGGGTTGCCACCTTATAATGAATATTTTTCAATTTAATTATTTACGTTACTCGAATTCTTCTATACTAGTATCTATACTTTGACACCAGTTTACAAAGGTTATAAACTCTTTAATCGAGAAATATATTTGAAGAGGGTTGCCATCTGTTTAAAAAAAATGTTTATTCAACTAAATTTAAAAGATAAATGAAGCTTACAATACTGGTTTGCCAATTGTTTGAAAATTAAGTACAAATTTATTAATGACGTAAGTTACGATATCTCGCCTATATTTGTATTGAATTAAAAGTCTTTTGAAAGCAACTCATAAAAGAGTTGTTACTTTCCCAAAATTACAGAGATTTTCTTAAGTTAAATAAGGAATAATAAAACTAAATTGTTATTAAACAATTTTTTCTTCTTACTGGCACACACTTTTTCAATATTCTGTTATATAATTTTTGAGACTTCCTTAACATAGAAAGCCAGCCGAACAAGGCGATAATGGGATTTCTAAATAGCGTTTGATTACGTTGTGCATTTCAAACAATAAATTTAGTTGCAGTAAACTAAATGAATGGCAATTATGAAGTGCGGCTCGATTTGTTTTTATAGAAAACTGAATTAAAATTTATTTCTAGATGAAAGTATTTATATCCCTTTCCGTTACATTCGAGTCCATAACGTTGAACCGATTGACGTACGAGCGAAGTCGCGGATAAAAGCTAGTGCACGCATAGACACACGCATATATATGGCTGTATATAAATAATTAAATGTAAGTGTATGTGTGACATTAGCATTAGCGTCACATTCATTTGAATTGCTGACAGGAATTTCTCGCATTTTATTCTACATACATATTTGCTTTGAATCCAGGAAGGTATTATTGCCACTTCAATTGTTGCACGCTTCCGTTTTATTTCAATTGTGGCAATATAGAGCGTCGAAATTCGCATAAATAACACATTTTCACTTTCATAAAAACACACACACACACACACGCACATGTTTTAGTTATTTTATTTTTGCTCAAAAACATCTACTTTTCTTTTCTTTGGCACGCGCTTATTGCAGTTTTATGGCATTTTTTTTTTGCTCACCTTCCTTGCACCGTGGAATGGACATCCTTCGAGTTCATTCTTTGCTACTTCATTCCAATCTACTACGACAAGTTACACCACTCGCCTCGCAGCTAAACTTCTTTGTAGTTCACAATGCACTTTTCATACGTACTGCCATAGTAAGTATTTGCCTGTGTGAGTGTATCATAAAATTGTTTGTGTGTGTTAGGTAAGCTTTGTATATGAGCGGGTTAATAAAGCGTGCAGTAAATGTTTTTATTCTCTTCCTGTATGCTGTCTATTACTTGCCTTCTACCATCTGCCTTCCGTATTTACCAACATCCTTTGTAGCGCCCCGATTTATAGCCTATAATAATAAAGTCATTGTTGTCGTTTTGTGCCAACAATGGCTCAAATGACTGAAATGACTGAAATGGTTGAAATGCGAGTAAAATGATTTTAATTGCAGCAGAACATTAATGCATGGAAGGAAATATTTTCCTTTTTTCCCTGCATTGCTGTATTCTTTTATTTCAATTTGCTAATTACCGGAACATTTTATGTTTTGATAATAAAAATGCAAGGAATTTTATGTGAAATATCCGAATAGATTAACTCAAGACACTTGTGTATTTTTTTATATATTTCTTTGGAGGTTTGGCAAAACATTTTATATCAAATTATGCAACTTTTCAGAGCACCAAATAAGTGTTTAATAATTTTTTAGTTACTTATAAAGATTTGAAGAGGCAGGTAACGAATATTATGAAATACTATCGAATTTTCATTTCCAGATTTTGATCTTTCCCACGTAAAGGACCGTATGCTGTAGAAAAAAGGGATGAACAAACTAAATCAAATTGTACGAAATTACTTTAAAAAACATCCCTGTTTATTTCATACAGCAACTCAAAACATATTTTCACTTTGTATTGCTATTTTCTACAGGGTGCCGAGCTTAATAGATTTATTTGAATAAATGTTTTAAAGTGCTACTTCTTTCGATAAATTTTACACGTAAACAGTTTATAGGATTTTCTAGGAGAGTTGCCACCTCCTTAAAAAAATTTGTTCAATTCATTAATAAGCTATGTAAATCAAATGTTGACATATGGGTGTCAAACGAAATTGGGATAGGGTTGCCACCTGTTTAGAAAGTTTAATATAAATCAAAAACTAAGTTAAATGAAATATTAAAGTACAATACTGGTGTACAACGAAAGAGGAAAGTTTAGTTTCGACATCATTTTTGAAGAATGCGGTCAGTTGTCTGAAGAACTTAATGCAAAAAATGATTGCTATATAAGTATGTATATTTGAAATATACTGATTTCTTTCTGAAATATTTCTTATGAAATTGCACGTAAGAGCTTCCGCACCCAGTTTTTTTTACAAGATATATTATTTTGTTGAACTGTGATTTGTTGAAAAATTCCACTTTTATTGAAAACAGTACGTTTGAAATTAAATCAAAAGCTGTCTGAGTACTCGGCTCAATTATTTAGTCACTGAGTTTAGTTTTTCTATAATGATCCCATTTTTCCGCACGCTTTTGAAATTCTTTCTAATATTGTCCTTAACTTATTGAATGCTCCAATTTGAATTCAATCTGTTCCGGCTACTAACTAGTATAGGGTTGTTCGACATTCTTGACTTATTGGCAAGATAGACGGCATCCTAGCGGGCATTGACAGCCTTAATTTGCATTAATTTATACCCATACTAATGCGCATTAGCTCATGGTAAAATCACAAAAATTTCGCGCATTTACACCAGCACATAGCCTCGTGAGCTCATATTTTTCGATCGGCATTTAAAACGAACGCTTGTTTCACTTTTCATTGTTAGTGTGCGTTTTGTTTTGCCTGGGACTGTTTTAAATGTACAAGGTTGTCGGCTGTTATGATGATATCTAAATGTGCATTTGTGCTTGCTAATGCAAATTAACTGTGTTCGTCTATAACGTCCTTAAGCATCGTAGCAGCAGTGCCACCTAAAATCGTAAATTTAGAAATTTATAATTGAGTGTAACCTAGAAGACCGACAATGGCATTAGGTAGAAAAGGAAATTGCTGGATATGCCTTCTTTGCTAGTATACATCCTCTTTTACCAAAACAATACTTTACTGCTATGGATTGACACTGAGCGGCTGATATGACTTGAAACCACGTTCACACTATAACGTAAGTTACTTGATTTCATGCAAATTACTTCAAATACTTCAAATTCGTTTGTAATTTGTCTTGCAGCTCTGCCACCCCACCACAAGAGATTATTTAGTTGTTTGACCAAAGGGAAACATATGAGAGTTTGTGCACATTTTTGTTAAGGATATTTCAATTTTGAATAATAAATTCTGTTTTAATTTACGATTATGACGCATTAAAAATCAAGAAACAGTTAAGTAAAATTCTAGTATAAAGGAAAAAAATTATATTCGTTAATTGCAGAAGCGAAGTTTAGCGATTATTAAAAAATTGTTATTATTGAAAGAAAGATATTTCGTGTTGACAGCCTTACAAGATATACAGTAGCTAGGCAGTTTGGTTATGGAAGAATACATTTTTTTATTATTAACTGATTCCTAATAGAATACTTCAATTCTTTTTAATTTATTTACAAATTTTAAAGGGCGAATCACTTAACTTGCTCATAAATGCAGAACGAATTCCACGCTTTAAAAGGCTTCTTAAACATTTTAGAACTTTTTGTCGGAATTAAACTTTAACTGAAATAAAAACCTCTTAATTGCTTCACTTTCTGCTCACACACAACACATCGTTTCCATTCGTTTGACTCCCAGAAATTTTGCGTCCTTGATGATTTTAGATTTACATGGGCGAGAGCTAATTTACAATAGATAATTGCTGTATTCTGTTGTACGGATACGTGTTTTAAATAAAATATAAATAATAATAACGCTAATCATGATATATTTCAGTTTTACACGCGATACCCAAAAACGCACTGGGTTGAGGGGAAAAAATTTAATATTCCGTAAATATATACAAATACATGCCTAGATTTGCTAGCCAAGCTAATAGCGTGCTAAAAAAGTATCCGGGCATAGGAGGGTGTTCATTGACGTTAGGAAGGTTATGAAGTATAAGGGGGCTTATTTCAGAATAAAAGCTTGTTTTATGAAACCTCGAGGTGGTTTTAACAGTGAGGTTCTTTTAAAAAATTCAAAAAAGCAAAAAGGGGATTGTTACACTTATGGAACACGATTTCATTTATTCGGCTACTTCAAATGGTCGCACAATAGCTCATCCCATTAACCCAGTTTTCCACGACCTTGATGATGGTATCTAGCACTATCGCCGTAACATGATTACCGAACTAGGCGTGCAGCGATCAATTGAGGCATGGAGGGGCATTCTGCTGAAATCAAAGAGCATCCACGTCTATGCCTTCAATTTCCGGAGATTTAATTGCATACAGACACCGAAACAGGTGAAATTAAATACAAGTTTGTAATGTGGAGTAGTCTGCATCTGCTTCAAATCTCAGTCGAAACAAGTAAGATAGAAAAAAAATCAAAAATCAAAAAATCGAATACATTCCTTCTATGAAGTAAATTATTTGTCGTTAAACACATGACATCAACACGCAGACCACCAATTGTAGGAAAAATTCGGCCAAACATCGATCTATATGATGTAAGCGCCAAAATATTATTGTTCTCATTCGTAAATCGCCATTTTGGGACGGAATTGAGAACACTATCTGTAAACGAGTCGAAAATTGCACCGTTTTATTTTCTAAACCGAATCGAAATGCAGAAATTTTCATTCAGATCTCTACAATGCTTAAAATTTTACTGTAATTGTTATACAAGAATTTAACACAAATAAGGTCTTTGATCGCTTATTTACCATTTTCATACATACATACATATTTATGTACAAATGTTGGTATACTAATTTTGTTATGAAATCAGCGAACCCTTAAAAGGACGAAAACTTGATGGAATGCAATCAAAAACTTTGTTTATTTATAGCTTATTGGGCGCCATGTGAACGGAGCTAAATATAATATATTCTTTTTAGCATACACTTACCTAATCTTGTTTGTAGGTATGTATGTATGTATGTATGTATATATTTTATCCTGCCTATTTTGAACCCGCTAAGCCAATCAATTCCGCTCGTACAATCTAACTTGTGTTTGTTACGGAAGGGGATATTAACGATAATAATATCTTTATTGCTCCTATAACTCGTAAAGCAGCGGGTTCTCTTACTCTCCCGAATATTTCTATGTACAAATGTCAACAATCGCTCATTCAAGTCACATGCTGATTTTCAGGCATCGTAGCAATGTCTCAATCGTTGGACCCAATATACTTTTGTATGTATATATGTCTGCATGCAGATTAGGGTGGTGTTAAATGCATGCACAAAAAAGTAAAATCGGAATTGTAATGCGCTCACCTCATCTGATTCTTGTATTTTGAAAAAAATAACTTTTTTTATTTTTAAGCGAAAAAATATATGTAGAAATCGCTCAAATCACTCAAAGTTTCCCATGTATTTTATATCGAGATAAATCAAATGTCATAGACATGTTATATAATCCTAGAAAGTAAATTATTTTAAACGGCCAACTCTGTTTCTCTTCAGGAGACTTCAAAGCATAAGTCAAATTTCTTTAGCGTCATAAGGTGCTTTTTTACATTGCGTAGTGATAGCGCGTAACGAAGTCAACGCTTACATATATGAGAAAAAAGAAACTTACATAATGGCGGCCGCCATTGCCGAGTGCGTAGCGTGTGTGCGCTTCATTTGGTGGGTACTGGGTTCAAATTCTGGCCGGGGGAAGTAACATCAAAAATTATACAAAAAGTTCTTTCACCTATCGGCAGGCAATGGCAAACCTCCGAGCGTATTTCTGCCATGAAAAACTTTTCACAGAATCATTTGGCGTTCGGAGTCGACGTAAAACTGTAGGTCCCTCAATTTGTGTTACAACATCAAGAGGCACACCACAAACTGTAGAAGAAGTTCGACCAACCATCAAGCATATATGTATATATGTATATATATATATGTATATGTATATGTATATATATATATGTATATACATATAGTATATATGTATGCACTATGTATGCTACCATTAGTTAGCTTAAGACCATTTCGGCCTTATTTTCTTGACCATTTTAGGACTTTTTTCCATATCATTTCGATATAAGCTGGAAGTTCGACTCTGAGTTCGGGAATAGTAGACGCATAGTTCGAGACTGGTCCACCACTACAACTAGTACTTCTACTACTAAATTACTACTACTACTAAATCTACTACTACTAAAACTACTATTACAACTAAAACTTCTACTACTACTACTACTAACTACTACTATTACCAATTACTACTACGATCGCTACGGCTACTACTGCTACTACTACTAATTACTACTACTATTTTTACTAATGCAACTACTAATTGCTATCACTATTTTCACAAATTTCTATTAATCTTTTTACCAATGCTACTACTAATTACTATCACTCTTTTCACTCATTTCCACTACTATTATTAATAATGCTACTACTACTTTCGGCGACTATTTTTACTAATTTCTACTACTATTTTTAGTAACGATACTATTGATTACTACTATTATTTTTACTAATTGCTACTACTAATTACTACTACTAATCCTGCTACTAATTCCTCCCACTAGTTTTACTAATGATACTACTATTACCGCCATTTTCATTTATTTGTACTACTGTTTTTATTAATGCTACTTTACTACCACTATTTTTACTAATTTCTATTACTATTTTTGATAATGTTACTACTACTATTTTTACTAGTGGCACTACTAATTACTACTTCTACTAATACTACAACTAGTAATTGCTACTACTACTGCTAGCACAACTATTACTACTACTACATACTATTAATGCCTACTACCACTCCTACTCCCATATTTAACTTGCTATCTATTTGTAGAAACGTCACAGTGATTTTGCTCCTGGATTGCGCACTTAGGTGTACGTGTGTTTTTTTTGTATAGGGTTTTCGATATAAAACTTTTTGGTGGGCCCGTTAAAACCTCAAACAATTAAAAAATTACGCTTTAAAAAGTAGTTAATACTAAATAAATAAATTAAAAAATACTAAATTTTCAAGAATTTATATTTCTATTTCTATAACATAATTACGCACAATTGTTTTTCGTACATTTAAAATAGATAGAAAACTTTGAGCACTTTGAGCAACCCCTTTTTGATTAAAAACAAAAAACGGGGTATTTTTTTTCGATATACAGCACTCCTATTTTGGTAGTGAGCGCATTTAAATGCCGACTTTTTTTTTTTTTTTTTGTTTTTTGACCACTCTAATATTTTTATGTGCACATGTGCGTGTATTAATCATACATTGAATGTGTACGGCACGAACGCAGTGAGAGGCTAAAGTGTGAAATTATTTCTTCCTCGTGGGAATTAGTTGAAATGATTTGTTGCCACTTTTGCTGCCTGCCTGACCATTTGCTTATTTTTACGTTCGCTTCCTATATTACGATGTAAAAATATTTCGTCATGGATATTCATAATAGTGAGTTCATAAATTTGTAAATGTGCTGAATGTTCAAATAAATAGTATAAGAGTGATGATTTCTATGAGGCGGTATGGTATTGTATTGTTTTGTATATAAATTGCATTGTTTATGTTTCTTTGTGTATTTATATTCTGCCAAATATTGGCCTACAGAAATGCAATGAGTTGGATAGTAAAAGAGGAATCCATTTTTGTATGTGATTTCTGAGTCAATAAATCTCATTGAGAATTTCGAAAAGAACAAAAAATTAATTTATTAGCTGTCGATGCATTGCACTATGCTAAGAAAAGGCCATTGCAGAAATGTTTGTTGGATGGTAAGTGGAATTTGTATAAATTATGTAATCAGTGCAAGGAAAACTTTTATATTTACTATATGTTAACAAAGATTGAAAATTATATGTCAAATTGAAGTTAGAAGTACAGGGTGGGCCAAAAGAAACCAAGGGGTGTAAGAGTTTAATAACTTTTTCGTTTATTATTTTTTTTTATTTTTTCTTTCAGATTATATAATATACAAAAGGGAAATTTTTTTACACTAAGTATGAAAAATGATGTCTCTTAACCACCGTTTTCAGCTTCTGGGCTCTTCAGGGCTCTTTTTAGAGCATTTTCCATAACATCTTTCAAAACATGTGGCTGTAGCGTTGGAATTTCTGCAACAATGTTTGCCTTGAGTTCAAGGATTGTCTCTGGTTTGTTCACATACACTCGCTCCTTCAAATAACCCCAAAGAAAATAGTCGGGTGCTGTCAAATCTGTTCTGGTTCTCTGTTCAGTTGTGAACCTCTCCATTATAAATTCTCCAAGTGTTGTCTATATAATCTGAAAGAAAAAATAAAAAAAAATTAATAAACGAAAAAGTTGTTAAACTTTTACACCCCTTGGTTTCTTTTGGCCCACCCTGTATTTGTATTATATTCGTATCTGTTAACTGTCGTTATGATTGGTTATCAAAGTAATTAGGTAATTTTATGAATCATAATGAATAGTTAATATATTTTATATAAATGGATACGAGTACATAAACCTACAAGTTCTGATCAAATAATAAAAAACATTGACTTCACATTGATTTCACCTTTTTTTGCATAACGATTACATTGATTTTAATTTTTGAGTATTTTATGAAAATAATTACTTGGCCTCCAGATATCTACTGCGTTGAAGTTTTCGAGCTTAAGGCCGTCCTGAATAAATCAGCTGTTGAGTTATTTTAATTATTTCATTCGTCTATTTCTAAAAATATTTAATAAGTCCTCTTTGAATATTTTTGAACGAGTTTGGAGTTTTCTTTGTCATTTTTGATTGCTTCATTTGTTTTACTTCTATTTGTTATTCTGGATTTTTCTTCATTACTTTTTAATCAAGGCAAATTCATAAAAGGCGACGATAGTAAAGCAGGTTCTTATTGATTCATCTGGTACATGAGAATGCGAAGGCGAATGACGAAATATTTTGTTTGCATAGCAGCAACAATTAATGGCTTTCTATTTTTCTTTATCATAACATTTTGGTTCCTTTTGAAATCGCCTTTTAGCCATAGCCACCACCTTATATTAATTCGCCTTGCTTTTTTAATGTAATTTCCATTGATTGATTCGAAAATGGAAATATTTCGTTTACATTCTGGTTGTTTTCATGGTCGTAGGAACTTGAAAAAGTAGACAATCGGTTTGCAAAAAGTAAAAGCAAATTACATGTAAATTTTGTTGTTGTTCTAGCAACATCCCCTTATATGAATTCGCCTTGATTTATAATGTGAATGAGTTTTTGTTTTTTTCTGTCCCGTGAAATTTTATTGTATATGTCTTAAACTTTGCTTTGGCGTAGACATGTATTTTAACCATTTTTGCCACATTTTTGAAAACCACTTAGACCGGGACATGAAAGGTACAGTAGGCACAAACAAATCGAACTAATTTTCGTAAATCTATCGAGTCTTTTATTTTGAAAAAGGTATTCTTTCAGGAAATATTAACGAAGTCTGCGATGGTTTGACTTGTCATAAAATCGTGGCATTGTGCAATTATTTAAGAATTATAAGACTTTTCATATTAATATTGAGTGAGACAATTTTTTTAGACCTTTGATAACTGGAGCCTTTTATTATAAAAGTACTTTCAAAATATTTATGATTGAAAAAAAATTTAACTCTTGAAATGCGGAGCTATTTTGCGGTCATTGCGAGCCTAGTTCGGCATCAGTTTGCCACTAGTTTAGGACTATTTCGAGATTAGTTCAGAGCCATTTCAGTATTGCTTACCAAATGTTTACGAACGATTGGTGAAATAAGTTCGAATTCTTTCCGAAATTGTCACTTAGCAATTCGGAACTATGTCCGAAATGAGAAATACAAAATTGTTTCTGGTTAATATTAAAGAATACCGAGGATTATTTTAATAATAAATTGGGCTGCAGTAGGAGGTCTGCCTATACGTAAAGGAAATAACAAGATATATCAAAAAAGAATCGAGAAAATTAAAAACACAAAATTAGCTTTTCACTACAATAATCAAATAACAAAACATTTACAAAGGTATCCAAAAACAATCAAGTATTTAAAAACAATCAATAACCAAGTAAGTAATAATTTCTGACCTGTTTTTAATCGGAAATAATCATTTTATTGTCTTTGGCCTGATTTTATTTATATAAAAAGGGAACAACAGTGAAAGCGGTTGAGATATAGCGGCTATTTCGGAGATCACCACATTTTCTATATCTTTCCTGGTTTTGCCAGGTCTTCAACCTTGGCCTTCATATTGCAGCCGACATGTGAACTGTTACCGTTGCTTTCTACCTTCCTACTTCAAAACACAATTCACGTAGGACAGTCTGGCGCTATTACAATGAATGTATTGTTGTTGTTGTTGATTATAAAAAATTTATTTATTATTTTAAGAATTTTTTTTTGTACGGTGTGATCATCCATTATATACATACATACATATATTAAGTTAGTTTTTTCTATGCCAATATTTTACTTTTTAAATTTCATCTTAAAATTAACTTTGGTCGTCGCATCAGGTTGAGATACCTCACTATTTATATTCACAAGACGCAGAGAAAATAAGAAAAGCTTTTTACCGCTCAGCTCCAAAAAAGTACTGCTTTTCGAACGCTTTTCCAATGTTTGAAAAAAACAAGCACTTTTTTTACACTTGAAACAAAGAAAAATATTAAGAAAATCACTGGAGTATTTGCCATTTACTATATTTATTTTGCATTGTTTGCCGAGAACGCATTTCGAACGTGCTGATATTTGATTTTATTTAAGGCCTTAATATATTTCAGATTAAATTGATATTAAATTAAATTGGTATGCTTGACCCTCGCGCAATAAATAAATTCGGCGAAAATGAAAAGAAAAAAATGACATTTGCAAAACAGTGCTCGTATAAAGGCTGCTATACAGGGTGTCTCGAATACATTATATATTTTTTGGTTATATCCACATGCTAGTAAATTAATATATCGAGTCCTAGCTGTGAAAAAATACAAAAGCGAAATTTTTTTAAAATTTTATTTTCAATGAAGAAATTCTACACCTACATAGATGCTCTAGGAGCATTTCGATAAGCTTAAGATATACAGGCAGGTTCTGGAATCCGAGTGAAAGTGAATATGAAAATGAATCTAAAACCGAGTGAATTTAGTTTTGGTGTTCTGAAATCCGCATTTTTTGTTCATTTTAGAGCTCGATTTTGATTCACCCTAGAAAAGAAATAAAAAAGCTGACAGCTGTCAATTTATCCAAAATAAGTAATAAATTTTGTTTGGAAAAACCCGAAAAATTAGTTTGTTAACAACTTTTGCGGCTATTTTTATAGAAAATGTTAGACTTTCAAAAGAAGGACGATTATTCAGAACCATTCCGACCCTTTAGATGTGCCTGAGTTCGTGTAAGTATTTAGTTATGTTTATTGGTGATCGAAATTGGTGCAAATATTTTTATAAACAAGTTTTATAGACTTGTTTTTAGCTATCTGGTCAAAAAACCTACATTTATCACGTTATTGGACGTTGTGGTTCCCAATTTTAAAAAACCATCCATTTCGGCACTACTACAACTGGCGGTCACGCTGAGATTTTTGGTGTAAGGTTGTTTTAAACCAGCTATAAGGAAGGATGGCTGCATTGCAATGAGTCGTAGTACTTTTGGAAAAGTTATTAAACGTTTGCTAATTATGACAGAAGGCGAGATTAAGTCAGAAGTGCGCTTTCGACGCGGCGAAAAATTTGTTTTTTTTTTTATTTGCTGTTGGTGTTGGGTATTTTTCTCCATAACTTGAAATAGGATTACTTCCTGCGTTGTATTCTTGTGTTTCCCTTTCAAAAGATGTAAAAAACTACAATATTTTTAATTTTAAACTACTTAAATTTCGAACATCCAAATTCACTCGGAATTCATTTTAGAAAATAAAAGTGGAAATAAAATGGGGAAAGCGAATCACAGAACACCACATGTCGGATTGAAAATGAATTTACTTGATATTTACTCGGAAGTGAATTACAGAACCTGGCTGATATTATGGATTGCCAAATTCTTAGACGCAAAGGCCGTTATCGGCTATTTGGTAATTTTTTGTCATAAGTGCGTGTAAAATCTATACATTGGAAACATAAATAACTACCTAAATTTCACACAGAGTTCAGTAATCCCAAATACTTTTTTATTTCTTATTTTCCTTTTTTAAAATGCGTTATTTTGAAACATCCATTATTTTTAACTAAAAGCAATAATGTACGAGGGTTGCCTTTTATATTTTGCGCCTTCGCAACACTACATGTGATTACCTGTAATTAGATATTTTTATCGTAAAGTTTGGTATTTTTTGGCATAAACTTGCATATAACGTTTTCACTTACGAGTTTTATTTGTGTTTGTTTATAGTGAGTTAAAAAATTCATATTGCCTAAAAATGGAATTAATCCGTGAACATTTTCGTGCGATTATTTACTACGATTTTCGGCTTGGATTATCGAGACAGGAGTGCATCAGTCAACTTACTTCTACTTTTGGTGTTGAATCACCACACTTAGCCACTGTGAAATGATGGTACAACGAGTTCCTACGTGGCCGCCAATCTTTGCAGGACAAATTTCGTGAAGTTCGTTCAAAAACGATGGTTGTGCTAGAAAAAGTCGAGGCTGTGCGTCAATTGATAATACAAGATCGTCATGTGACATATCGCGAGATAGAGACATCCTAGGCCATTAGTGGGGCCAGCATACATTCAATATTGCATGAACATTTGGTCATAAAGAAGATTTGTTCTCGTTGGATACCGCATAACTTGGCAATTGCCCAAAAAAGGACTCGTGTCGATTGGTGTAAGGAAATGTTGAAGAAATTTAGCCGCGGTGGATCAAAGCACGTCTATGACATCGTAACAGGTGACGAATCTTGGATCTATGCATATGAGCCGGAAACAAAGCAGCAATCGACTGTATGGGTGTTCCAAGACGAGCCTAATCCAACAAAAGTTGTTCGCGCAAGAAGCACCTCAAGGCAAATGGTCGCCTGTTTTTTCGGAAAATCTGGTCATGTCGCAACTGTTCCACTAGATAAACCTTAAACGGTCAATTCTGAGTGGTATATAACTATTTGTTTGCCAAAAGTTTTTGTAGAATTAAGGAAAACCAACCGCCGAAGACAAATCATTCTTCACCAAGACAATGCGACCTCTCACGTATCGATTCACGCAAGAGAGTTTTTGAGGACTCAAAAGTTCGAATTGACGGGTCATCCGCCTTACAGCCCTGAATTGACACCTAATGATTTCTTTTTATTTCCGAACATCAAAAAAAAAGAAAGCGAGGTCAACGTTGAAGAAGCTGTAGAAGCCTTCAAACAGCTCGTTTTAGAGATATCCTCTTCCAAAAGTGCTTTGAAAATTGCTTCCAGCGAATGCAGAAGTGTATTGACTTGGATGGAGAATATTTTGAAAAACAATAAAACTATTTTCCTTAATATTTGACTGTGTTTTCATTATTAGGCGCAAAATATAAAAGGCAACCCTCGTAAAACAACGAGCAACAATATCAACCAATCCAAAGTAAATCTGCACAACTCTTCGGCGCAAATTTAAAACGCACGCGCTCAACCACACACATTCTCCTGATTGCTCTGCAATCATTCCCACTCATTAGCTATTTATGTTATTTGTTGGCACTACAAATACTCCCCGCTATTCTCGACCAACAGCAAAGGGTTCGCTCTTTATTTTATTTGCATGAGGGCAATTCATTGCCACGTCTTGCTCAGAATGTATTCTAAAATATCCAATCGATTTGTATATTTTGATCTCGGCGATTATTTATTTGCCATTTATTTAGATGATTTGTTTGTTGTGCGGGTTGATACTTACTTGCTTGCTTATTGTTGTTGGCGGTTTATTGTGATTTTCTGGAAAATCTCATGCACAAGTGCCTAATGATTTGCAGCTGCATACATACTTACTATGTAGTTATTTACAGGGGTATATTTATTCGTTTTTATTTGAAGTGATGAGTGATGAGTGAATTTAATTTGTTTTTGTTTTCTGTTTGCAGGAAAATTAAGATTGGTCATAATTTGCAATTGAAATTTATTAGGTGGTTTGCTCGGGTTGAGTTTTTGTGGGTAATGATTTTATAGAAAAATATTAAACTAAAGTATACCATGAAAATTAAAAAAAAAACATAACGTGAAGAAAGTTCCTCTTCCAATAATGTGAATCTTTTAAATGTTACTCAATTGTTTTTTTTTCCTTTAAATTGTCACACAAATTTTACCTCAACTAACTAATTTTGATTTTAAATTTCATGGACGATTTTTAAGACATACGCCTGAATAAAATAATAGTTATATATCGGTATATAAATGTTGTGTTCGCTATTAAGAGGGTTGCCACCTGTTTGAAAAAGCGAATTAAAAAAATTATCGAAAATGATATGAACTATTAAAATATGGGGTTGAAATGGTACGTTTCGGCGAGGAGAAGGTTTACAGCTGTTGAAAAAGATTGCCACCTATTTTAAAACTCGAACTAAATTAAATTAGTCACAAGTTATATGTAGTATTAAATAATGGATGCCAAACGGCGAGGATACAATTCAGAGCGTTGCCACCTGTTTCATAGTCCAATTTAATTAAATTATACACCGTATATAATAAAACGCGAGTGTAAATTGGCTCGCTTCGGTGAAGAACAGGACTATAGCTATATTTTAACAAGCGTTGCCACCTGTTTGAAAAGCAGAATTAAATAAAATTACACAAAAGTAATATGAGCTCTTAAAATTATGGGCTTCGTCTTGGCGAGGCTTGTAGCTATTATTGAAGAACGTTGCCACCTATTTGAAATGTTGAATTAAATAAAATTATACACAACTTACATATAGTATTAAGTAATGTGTGCTATACGGCATATCTCTGCGAGGATACATTTCAGAGCGGCATTTTGAAGGGACTTGCCACCTGTTCCAAAACCCGAATTTAATTTAATTGTGTTCAAGTTATAATAATAATAATTCTACGCTGGCATCATGTAGCTCGATGCTTGGCCGAACTTCTTCTACAATTTGTGGTGTGCGTCTTGATGTTTTACTACAAATTGAGGGGCCTATAGTTTTACACCGACACCGAACGGCAAACGATTTTTGTGAAAAGTTTTGTTTTCGTGGCAGAAATACGCACGGAGGTTTGCCATTGCCTGCCGAGGGGCGACCGCTATTAGAAAAAAAGTTCTTCTATAATTTTTGGATGTTACTTGCCCCGGCCTTGATTCGAAATCGGGATTCACTGAATGGAGTGCGCACATGCTCAGGACTCGGCTACGGCGGCCGCTAAATTATAGGAACTATCAAAATATGTGTGTCAAACGAAATAGTTTAAATAAAAATTTAGTTTGAACATTAAGCTTATTTTTGAGGTATATGAAGAGGGTTGCCATCTGTTTTTGTTGTTGTTGTAAATTAGATTTAATTCAAGGCATTTCATATGCTAAATTAATTACCACATACAGAGTAATAACCGCAATGGTTTTGTTAGGAGAGTTGCCACCTATTTAAAAAAATCAAGTTGAACTTGAATAGAGGAGTGAATTGAGGGAATTGTGTAATTGAAATACGTAACAGTAGCATACCCGGGATTGTGTTAAAAAATTTCCAATAAGCAACAACAGCCAAATAACTAAAAATAACCGCAGCCAGACACGCAGTGTTAAGATTACTTTGTTCATTTCGAAAACAAAGTTGCCAATTGCATCCAATTCAAATTCTTACACAATCTTACAAAAATATTGATCTCAATCGCGAAACTTTTGAGTGAAAATTAGTCTGATACAAAATTTTTTTTTTATTTTTGTTCATAATTTCTCATCCATATAAACAGAATGTGGTACAACAAAGTATGGTAGCGAGTAAATAAAATTATTAAAATTTTGTTTTGAATTTTAAAGAGCAGCAAAAAGTTGGAAAGTAATTATAATCGTAAAAATTAAGTAGAACTCAAAACACCTTAATGTTATAACGGTACTAGCGTACGCCGCTATGTTTTAATTTTTTTGTCAAAATCATGTTCGGCTTTATCCTTCAACCTACAAACATAAATGACATAAGCGCGGATTCACCGTTCTTATCCAAGGCGAATTCATACAAGGTGATAGCATAAAGAAACCCATGTATTTTGTTTTTGCATTTTTTGCACTTTTGTGGGACAATTGTCAATGTTGCCTGTAATTTGTTTTTGCTTTTTCCACTCTGACAGCTATTCCTCTGAAAGCAAAAACAAAATATACGCACGGCGAAAGAAAAAAGAACAACACAGCAGGCATTGCTATCACCTTATATGAACTCGCCTTGGATAAGAACCAGGTGGTGTATAAGTACCAAAACAAAAATTTACACTAACAAAATATACGCACAATAACAATATGATTTACAACAAACACATAATTTTAACTTAACGTTCACCAAGCGAATTAAATCAGCTGCTTGATCAACTTCACCTTATATGAATTCGCCTTGGTTCTTATCCATACGAGTACATGAGATTTATTTTCATTAAAAAGATCAACAATGAAAATGTAAACTACTCCGTTGATGTCGTTGGAAAAAATTATTCAAATGAACATTTTTTTAAAGTCATTTCTAGAACATTTTTGCTATCATGCTATAATATCTTGATAAAAATTAGCCTATGCTATACCTGAGGTCAGTTGAAGTTCCGTGAAAGTCCGTTCGATAGTTTCGTAGTTTACTGTGTTCAAATAGGCAAACAGGAAAACAGACAGACACAAATTCTAAAAATGGTCCAAATGTATTCCATTGCATTCCCTGCATCAACTTCGATCTTATTTTTCAAAGAAATTTTCAATGTTCAGAAACAATTTTTCTACAGTTTTATTATAGTTGAGATATTCATTGTTTTTTTTTTGTTTTTGGATTTTGGTTTTAAATCAAAACATATAAACAATTCGTTTTAAACTCAATAATTGTTTTATGGCAAATTAATTAAATCTTGCGGATATTTGAAATTTTAAGAGGCGTTTTTCATCAGCGTATACGCCAACAAGGAACTTCGTACGTATGTTTGTAATTATCATAACCTTATTCTAATTTATTGTTTTATTTAAACTTGCAATCCAAATTAAGCTATCCCAGAAGTAATTAACAATCATTGCCACCATCTTTGAGTATGGCACGAAAATCGATTTACTTTAATGTTTTCTTTTTTGTATTCTGTATTGCCTGACCTTAACCCAATAGCAAAAAGAGGCAAATACTAAGGTATGTACATATGTGTGTGATTACCTTGGTGGTGGAAATTCAAATTTGCATGTCAAAAGTCAGATCAACGATGACCTTGCAAGTTTAAGCGCAACGTGCGCCAAAATATTACACCTATTACCAAAAATTGCATTGCTACATACATACATGCATACATACATACATACGTTTATATGGATGTAAATGTTTAACTACAAGTAAATGTGTAATCATAAACATATGTATGTTTATAACACGAACGTTTGTATTCATTGTCAGTCAGTCACACCAACCGCACACCAAACTTTAGGTACAGCCAGCCGGTGATATTATTTAAATTTTCAGAGAAAAAAAAACTATAGACAATCACTCACAAGGCTAATTACATAAACGCAACGTAACAAAATAATACTTAGTTGAAATGGAAGAATGCAAAACCCTACCGGAATAGTAGGTGTTACGACTATACTTACATATCCCAGTAAAAAGTTTTAAAGGACTTTTTCTTTGTATCTCTTTACGTGGTATGAGGAAAGATGCTATGGGTATAGCCAAACTTTCCCTTAATAACTAATTCCGCCTCCCAATGCTTGAACATCAAGCGGTCAAATCTACTGTTGTAAACGTTTTTCTTCTTCTCCTTAATTGGCGCTATAACTGCGTAGGTGATTTTTGCCGATTTCCATATAGCACGCCAGCCGTTCCTCTGCTTTGCTAACTGCGCTTCTTCACCTGCTCTGGCCAGCGTAAAAGAGATGTTCTTTTTCCTCTTGTCATCACCAGCTGGTACCACGCTGAATACCTGCAATTTTGGATCATTCTCTTCCATTCGTACAACATGACCTAGCGCAAAGCGTAGCACCTGAATTTAATTTTAAATTCGCAAACCTATATCTCAGTCGCCCTATGGCCCACAAAGCTTACCGTTCACTCGTCTGCGGTATTCGCCTTCGGAAAGACATCCGAAACGTCCAGAGATCCAAACATCTATCAGATAATATTTCTTTCGAACACTTCAAGAGCTACATATGTCACACGATATTGACAACGTCCATACTTCTACGCCATAGCATAGCAGGGCATGGTGACAGACTTATAGAATGTAGTTTTGGTTTGTCGAGCGAGGGTCTCACTACTCAATTGTCTACTCAGCCCTAAGTAGATTCTACGTTGGATTTCTCGCCAGACATTATCGTTGGTGTTAATGCTGGTTCCAAGATAAAGAAAGTCCTCACCTTTTTTCAAAATTGAAAGTGTCAACAGTTATATGGGAGCAAAGAGCGAATGCGCTGAATCTTTATTAGATGACAGACGGTAATTCGTTTTCCACGTGGTTACCTGTAGACTTCGTCGCTTCAACTTTCTTTCCTTTTTCAACTTGGAAGATGGTTCGGTGTGTAGAAGGAAAGTAGGGAAAGAGTCTAATTACCATTCACCTGAGACTTTCCGGGATGATTGTTTTGTATGCGGTTCAAGAAGCTAAAGTGCGAAGGTAAACCTGGTGGAACCACTACGTTTTCGGTTTAAGGGTTCACCAGGGCTTGTAGTTTCGGCTTACTTGTAACTAACTTTGGGTAAACGATTTGCTATACAAATTCATGACTGAAAAACTTCCCAAGATATGGCTGTACATTGGGCTTGGGAGCCGTCCCATAAAAAATATCAGCAATGATAAATTCCAACAAGACTCAGATAAGATCCTTCTGTTTTGTGAATTTTATAAGGAAAAGAAGGACTGAAAATGGCAACTAAGAACAATGACTATCAATATATCTTATGGTTCATTTAGAAGCACTTTTTCAGTTGGGGTTTAATGGCAGACCACACGTGCATCTGCCAAATTGGCATGCTATATCATGGAAAAAACTTATCGCGTCCCGTTTCAGTCTTTAAGCTTATAAAAAGTATAAAAGTTTAAAAAACATCCATTGTTATCGACCAAAATTTTATTTGGTGCTCTTTTATTATTTGGACCGAAGAACAATCCGAAGGAGTTCAAGAGCTGCCATTACATATAGTCAAATTGTCCGGTTGTTATGGTTTATTTGGTGATGGAATCATCGGTCTATATTCCGCGCAAAAGAAGCCGGCAGGAACGTTAACTATAAATGCCCGTAACCTTGACGATGCGAGCTATTTTGAGCTACTTGCCTCTTGCTACTTGCTACACAACCCATCGCACTATAGCTTTATTTATATTTTATTGGAACAGTTTTACGGGCTGATCAAACACCAATTACCTTTTAAAACAAAAAAAAAACAAAGAATACAACCTTTAATCGATTTCGAGTGATAGCCCATAAAAAGCCTAACGGCTACTAAAGTCGGTAATTATGGCCTTATGGTACTTACCGTGCACCGAAATTGAGTTCATCCAGCATTTTCAATCGGCCATAGTAGCCTATTTTCTTTCGATTCGCTTCGTATACAGCGTTCGTTGGAGAAGAGTTGTTTAATAGAAACGTAGACTCACGAAGAATACATATACCGATTGTTAAGTTCCGCGGAGGTGTGCGGCTCAAAAAGTAATCTGTTGCTGGATCTCATGGTATATGCAGCACATAATATTTGCGAATAGTCATATATTTATGTAATACTTTTATATTGCGGGTGGGATAAGCTCGTAATGTGTTTTGAAAACGAAACCAAAACGAGACAGACTACATCAATTTTTGAGCTTGTAGTATTTTTTAAAGTGAAGTTGTCATTTTAGGTACATTCGACTATCGGATTTTTTATATTTTTGCACTCTGATATTGGGGAAAGTACTCTATGCTTTCCAGCAACATAGAAGTATTACATATATGCGAATAGTACATTATAACAACCGGTTTCGCCAAATTTCTTCATTCCAAATTAAGTCGGATTTTAATTAAGTTTTAATTTTTATTTAACTTTGCACCGTTTCGCCATTATTCTGATTTGGCAACCAAAATATCTGAAGGCAGAAATGTTAGTACGGATAACAGCTGATTTACATAAGTGCACAAATAAATTAAGTTGTTTATTAGAAAGATTTTAAAATGAAACGTGCAACCCGAAGCAAGAATTTTTCAACAGATGAGATTTAATTACTACTTTGCTAAATCTAGTGCAGCAAAATGCAACATTTTGGAGTGCAAAGCTACTGGCAGAGTGCGTCCCGATCAAAAAGATCATGCATGGGAAAACGAAGTGATAGTTAAAACTCAATGTGTGCGGTGTTGAGAAAAAAATCTGCGCACCAAGTATCTCAATTTTTAACTATCTCCAGACTACACAAATTATGTGTACCGAACGAGCTGAGGCCCATGAAGTGAGCTAGCTTCTTCCGAGATTGATAAATTATTGTGTGAAATATTGACAAAAAAATCAAGTGCAGAGAATGGCGTACAAATCCAATTTCATCGCTCCCTTATTATGCGAGAGGGTGTCCATTTATACATATATTTATTAAAATATCTAACACTATATAACTTTCGTCATCAGATTACAATATATTTACACTCTGCTACATTTCAAATCAGCCGATTGGAAAACGTAAACATAGCTGCATAGGATCCTATTGCCCAGTGATGATACATCGCCAAAACTCACCAACTTGACAGTTGTCAGGTTTAATGCGCCTAAAACTATGACACAACATATAACGACATTGTCGCATTTTCAGTAGGAGACAAGAAGCACAAAAACTGTTGCCACCATACAGGCCTAAAACCCATTTTTGCCGCAAAGTTTTAGGCGCAGTAAACCTGACAGCTGTCAGGTTGGTGAGTTTTGCCGGTGCTTTAGCACAGTGGGGTTAATTAATATTTAAATTGAAGAACAAGACAATTTAAATAAAAATTTAAGTCAACAGGTGAAATTGAAAATATAATAATAATTTGCATAAATTGGTTTCGTGAAACCAGTTGTAGGTATATGAGGAGCGCTTAATTATCTGATGCTGGGTTCGGGTTATCTACATATGTAAATAAATATAAATGTATGTTTTTAGCTTCACCAGCTGTCAGACATGTACGTATATATTAAACTTTTGGCAACATTCTTGTATTTTACCATTCTAGTGCACGCCTGTAGAAAAATCCCTCCAAATATGGTGGTGTAATTTGAGCCAAGTGCTGCTGGCGACGAACAGTAACCGCAAGTGCTGAACAAATGTTGTACTAGCATACAAAGAACAATAGAACAAGAAAAATATTGTTGCAAAGAGCAGCGGAAGAATTGCTCGAATATAGAGACAAGGTCAGCTGCGAGAATGGATATGTGTACACATAAATACATATGCAGTACGTTTGGACAGATGCATGTAGTTTCATATACATAGTATATATATAGAATATTTTACAACAGACCGCACTACCAATTTGTATCTGTTATTACCCGCACATTTGCCAAATTCGATGTTGGCTGGTTTGGGAGCAATTTATTGCATGTTTTAAACCACAAATAGTTGCTGAATATTTTAACTGAAATCGATTCTTATAAAAATGTTGTAATAGTAAAGGGGTTATGCTTAAAAAATCTTATACCCATTCCCTGCAGAAAGGGAAGCTACCTGAAACCTAACTTTAATCTGCTCACGGAAATACGATGAGAATATCACATCAAACAATTTGAATTAGTTTATTATTTTGTAGACCTGCTTCAAGGGCACATCAGCATATTATCAAAAAAATGTATGTTCATGTCTAAGTTGTATTAAAATTTGGGAAATACATTGTATTACGTCGTTGCAGTATTCAATCGCACCAGATCTAATTTTCCTATGCTGATTACCCGAATAATTTTTCAACCAAACAGTTGTCAGGTTTACTGCGCCAAAAGTATGTCGCAGAATATCAGGACGTTGTCACGTACTCAGTAGGACATAACAACTAAAACGTCTGTTGCCATCATCAGAGGGCGGAAACATTTTTTCGTCGCATAATTTTAGGCGCAGTAAACCTGACAACTGTCAGGTTCATAAGTTTTATCAGGTCAGCACAGGGAAGCAAGTTCGAAACAGCTGTTTGTCACTAGAGTCTGGAATGCATACGAAAATGGAAAATTTGGCTATTTTAGGCGGGATTTTCAGACTTTGGCTTTTTAAGTGCTTTCATACAATGTCACTAATTTAACTTTTAATGCGGCAATACCTAAAAAGGCTGATGTTGAAATCTAGCTCAAGATTATTATAATGTTCTGAATTCTGTACATAGCAAACTATTTTCACTGGCCACTATAAAGTTCTTCATTGCGTAAATTTTCTTCTTCATACTTAGACGAAATGGTAATCCACTTTGAACACGACCCTCCCTTGGCTTCGATTGAAAGTTTTAGACGAATAACCTCAAATCATAGTACCTCATACATTTGCCTCGATAGGCAAGCCAGGAAGGAAGCTATTCGAACCGTTAATCCCAGAATTCCACGTACATATTTTTGCGTGCTCGAATTTAATTTAGAATTTTACATTTTCTGAACGTTTGTCGACATAAATGTGAAAATGCATGGATTTTAAGCAGCCACACACAAACAATTACCTACAATTTATGCCAATACTCGTATAGCGGAATGGCGCCGAAATGTATGCTATGGTTAAACAGTCACACAAACCAACTGCAATGTATTTGACTTGACCAAATATGTGACGCCATCGACCACCCACCCACCACTTTAATAAAAATGGCAAATTGTGCACCAAATAAAAACCAAAAAAAAAAAACGGAAAAATTAAATAATGTATGTAAAAGAAAAGTGATCAATTGAACTTCTGTATGAGGCGATTGTCGCATTACATGGCATTCACACAGTTCCGCATTGCTTGATGCTGATGCACATCCGCCTTCAAGAGCGAATGCGGTTCATAAATCAATTGGGCAAACAAGCACACATACTAGATACTTAACCCTTGCAGGCTGATGTAGTGGAATTTGTACGAATATAGCTGCACAATTAAAAGAGAATTTCGCACGCTCGTTGGCTATATTGCAACCGGCAAACAGGGCAAATTGGAACAGATTTCATCGCTGATCTGCTGTCTGCCTACCGGTCGACTGTGCCAGCTGGGTAATGTTACACAAAATGGCCACATCATCTTCTGTGACACGGCTGTCTTATGGCAATGGAAGGTAGTTGTAGTTGTAGTTGGTCGAAATTTGCCACCTCATCTCTCCTTTCCGCATAATCGAAACGGACGGAAAAGTGGCAATTTTGTAATCTTTCATCAGCTGCAGTGAAGCGTCACTACCTCGAATTTCTTTTCCTTTCGTTTGCTATTCTAAATGTACACACATACATATTCTATGTGCGATAGTAAAGCAGCGGCACTGAGGCGTTCCAAATACATATATGTACATACATACATATGTGCACTTATGCGATGATGCCTCTGAGTGTGGTACAAATGAAAATATTGACACAATTTTAAATTTATGATGTCACTTGCGCATTCCCTTCTCAGTGCCGTTATATGTATGTATGTTTGTAAACGTACTTGCCCATTTTACATACATATTTAGTAAGCACTCAATTCAGGTGGACGACAAAAGTGCACTTCGGTGGATGACTTAAGCGTAATAAGTGTTATGGAAATCAGCTAGGTCATCGATTATTTTTTGATTTGGAACAGTTAAATAGGATTTTTTTAATATTTGTTTTCCATTTACTATAACGCACAGTGTCGCATCCCCCTATAAGCTGCAGTCAAAAATAGTAGGTGGGCTTTGAGTTCATTATAATTCGTTATAGGGCATTCATTTATTTTAGAAAGAAGGAATTTGAAATTGTATATGGTGAAAATTAGCCTAGTGGGCGGGAAAAATAAAAGTGTCTTATCTCAAAAATCCAAAATGTGAAATTTGGTTGAAATCGGACTACAGATGCGTTCATCACATACAAATATTTAAAATATATTTTGTATATGCGTTATGTGGCAGCAAATACGAACGGCCCCCTACA